>JARQOD010000001.1:405705455-405803886 GCA_033576555.1 Oophaga sylvatica
AATTTGAGCGCCATTTTACTTTTGGAATACAAAAGTGGCTTGAATCAATAGCCGACACCATGTCGCGTTTGGAGAGCCCCTGAGGTGCCTAAACAGTAGAAACACTCCACAAATCAGGGCCGGCGTCAGCACCCGGCACACCCGGCAAGTGCCGGGGCCCTGAGCAGGCAGGGGGGCCCACTCGCCGTCTGGCAACCCCGCTGTCATGTATAGTGTACAGTTCCTATAGCGTCTTGTGCTTGGGTGCGAGGAAAACACATGAGACACAAGTTGATATGAAATGACTTGTATTACTTCATACAAGCATGCAGAAAAGGTCACACAGTTTGCAGGAACAGAGGCAGGAGACACAGCAGGCCAGAGTAACTTCAAGCTCTACAATAACTCACCAAAGCAGGTTCAGGATCTCTTCTCTGTACCGTAATTCCTCTGCAAACATGGATTCACCAGACAGCAGGTTTCCAGAGTCCAAAAGTGTTCCAAAGTTCCTCAGTAGGAAATAGCTGGAGTCCAAAATCCTAGGTTTCCAGGAGTCAGGTCACAGGCTGACTGAAGCTTGATTCAGGAGCACTGATTGTTCAGCTGAGGCTGCTTAAGAAGCAAGAGGAGAGAATCAGGGCGGGAACATGAAAGCTGGAACCTCCATATTAACTGAGGGCAAGATAGCTGCAGCAAGACAGAAAGCAAAATGGCCGACGGAAAACTGAGTTTCAAGGAACATGTCAAAAGAGACAAAGAACCTTACATTACTCCCCCCTTAGGGACAACCTCCGGATGACCTCAGACCAGGCTTGTCAGGGTACCTCTGATGAAACTGGCGGAGCAGGCGAGGAGCATTTACATTATTGACTGGCTCCCATGAGTTGTCCTCCACTGGTAGCCCTGCCATTTAATCAAATATTGCAACTGATTTCTGTACAACCTGGAATCTAGAATCCTTTCCACCATAAATTCTTCCTGACCATCGACCAGCACTGGGTCAGGGCAAGGAGAAGAGCGTCCAGGAAACATATTGGGTGTTGCAGCCTTTAGTAGGGATACATGAAAGACAGGGTGGATTCTCATAGTTCTGGGCAGTTGAAGACGACAAGCAACAGCACTTATAATCTTACTGATCTTATAAGGTCCAATGTACTTATGTCCCAATTTAGATGATGGAATCTTTATATTTAAGATTTCTGGTTGACAGCCAGACCAAATCTCCTACCTTGAAAGCTGGTGCAGGTTTACGAAATTTATCTGCTGCTTTCTTGTACCTTTCCTGAGCCAATTCTAGATTTTCCTTTAGAAGATCCATATTCTTTTGTAAAGAAGTGATTCTTTCAGCCATTGCCGGCAAGGGCGTATCTATGGGAAATCGAGGAAGAATGTTAGGATGATAACCTAGATTGGAGTAAAAAGGAGACTGCTTAGTGGAGGCGCTCTGAGAGTTGTTATAAGAGAACTCAGCCAGTGGAAGTAGATCCACCCAATCATCTTGTAGGTGGCAGATAAAGCAGCGGAGATACTGCTCCAGGGTCTGATTGGTTCGTTCTGTCTGTCCATTAGTCTGGGGATGAAAAGCAGAAGAAAGGTTTACTTTAATGTCCAATGCGGCACAGAAATTTTGCCAAAACCTTGAAGTGAATTGCACCCCTCGATCCGAAATGACCTCATCCGGTACTCCATGTAAGCGAAACACATTCTTAATCATTAAGTCTGATGTCTGTTTTGCAGTGGGTAAACCGACACAAGGGATAAAATGAGCTGCCTTTGTTAGACGATCAACCACCACTAGAATGGTGTTCTTCCCTTGAGAGGTTGGTAACTCCACAATGAAGTCCATAGAAATGGATCCCCACGGGCGGGACGGGGTGGGAAGAGGTTGTAACAGACCAGTTGGTGAGGAGCGAGGTGTTTTGCATCTTGCACAGACTTCACATGAAGTGACATAGTTTAAAACATCTTTCCTGTAAGTGGACCACCAAAAGAAACGAGAAAGAAATTCTTGTGTCTTTAGAATTCCCCTATGCCGGCTATCTTGGAATCGTGGATGAGTTGCAATACTCTCAATCTGACTGTTTCAGGTATATACAGACGTTGTCCCTGAATCCACACACCATTCTTAAAAACAAGACTTACGTCCCTTGGGGGTTGAGCCAACAAAGAATCCGCATGGTATGCTTCCTTGATGTCCTTAAGTAGGTCTTGATTATGAATCACTCCCAGGAATCTAGAGTCAGGAAGAATAGTCTTAGGAGGAGTAAGTGGACGTGTCTCTGCTGAATGAATCCTAGAGAGTGCATCAGCCTTTCCATTGCGCGATCCTGGTCTATAAGAAATTACAAAATTAAATTGGTTTAGGAAAAGATTCCAGCGAGCCTGGCGAGGAGTCAGGCACTTAGCCGACCTGATAAATTCAAGGTTACGATGGTCTGTCAGGACGACTATTTGCTGTGCAGCACCCTGAAGAAGGTGTCTCCATTCCTTGAAGGCGGCAATAATGGCCAACAATTCTCTATTGCCCACATCGTAGTTCCTCTCAGCCGAAGACAACTGCTGGGAAAAGAAGGCACAGGGATGCAAGACATTCTTCTCACCTGTTCTCTGAGAGAGTATAGCTCCAACGGCACAGTCTGAAGCATCCACCTCTGTTATGAAGGCAAGCTCGGGGTTGGGATGTACTAAGATAGGTGCGGTGGTAAATTTATCCTTTAAACAGGAAAATGCTTCCTGCGCTTGCGGGGTCCAGGAGAACCTAGACTGTTTCCGGGTAAGTTGGGTGATAGGTGACACTACCTCAGAGAAATTCCTAATGAAACGTCTATAGAAGTTGGCAAACCCGATGAAGCGCTGCACCTCCTTCACATTTCTAGGAATTGGCCAATCCTTGATGGCTTGGGTCTTGCTTCCATCCATACTAATCCCTTGCGTAGATAGTACATACCCCAGAAATTGAATTTCGGTCCTATGGAATTCACACTTTTCAAGTTTGATGTAGAGATGGTTTTGTCTTAGGCGTTCTAAGACCATTCTCACATGTCCATGATGTTCCTCTGTGGAGTTAGAAAAAATTAGAATATCATCCAGATAAATCACCACAAATGTATCTAGGAGATCCCTGAAGATGTCATTCACCAAGTGTTGGAAAGTGGCTGGGGCGGTACTCAGACCAAAAGGCATAACTAGATATTCAAAGTGTCCATAGCGTGACCTGAATGCAGTCTTCCATTCATCCCCAGGTCTAATACGGACCAAGTTATAGGCCCACGGAGATCCAGTTTAGAGAAAATTTTGGCGTGCCGCACTCTCTCCAACAACTCAGGGATTAAAGGCAATGGATAACGGTTTCTAATAGTAACCTTATTGAGTTCCCTATAGTCTATGCAGGGTCTCAGAGATCCATCTTTCTTCTTCACAAAGAAGATGGGTGCACCTGCGGGAGATGAAGAGGGCGTATGAAGCCCTTGGCTAGATTTTCATCTATGTAGTCCTTCAAAGCTTTTAGCTCGGGCCCCGCTAGGGGTAGATCTTACCAAAAGGTATCTCGGCTCCAGGCAATAATTCGATTGGCAATCATATGGACGGTGAGGAGGAAGCTGATCAGCGTTCTTCTTGTCACATAAATCCACATAGTCCTGGTATACAGCTGGTAGTTCAGGGACTGACATGGTTCCTTTAGGAACAGAGCAAGCTGAAACTCCTTGACTCATCTGTTTCTCCGGAAAGTGTAATTCCTTGGTCTCCCAGTTAATCGTAGAATTCTGCGCCTGTAGCCATGGTAGCCCTAGAGTAATGGGAAAGTGGGGAGAAGAGATAAGCATAAAAGACATTTTCTCCTGATGATCTTTACCCATAAGGACCCTCAAAGGCTCTGTTTCCTGATCCACTGGCCAGAGGTCAGCAGGGAGCCATCCACAGTCTCCATCTGTACTGGAGTAGCCTTCTTCACTGAACGTATCCCCTGTTTCAGAGCAAAGGAGATATCCATAAAATTTCCACTTGCTCCTGAGTCGATCATAGCAGAGCTAGACACCCAGACTGAGTCAACCCAGAGTTTGATGGAAAGGAAGCAATGAGAATTGTTTCTTTTACAACTCAGCTGGGACACCGCTGAGGAAACTTGAAAAATTGCAGCGTTTATACCGTCATTGTCCCCAGAACTAACAGAGTTTAAGTCCGAAAAATCAAGATCTCTTGCAGCAGATCTCTCTGGAATCTGAGGCTCGGACATGACAGAGCTCCTCTCGCAACACTCACAGTGAATGACTGCTGCAGTAGTCTTACGAGAACGGCTGGGGCAGTTTATAATGAAGTGCCCTGACTTACCACAGTAAAAACATAGATTTTCCTTTATACGATGTTCTTTGCGTGCATCACTAACCCGTCTCTGTAAAGAGTCCACCTGCATGGGTTCAGGTTCTGGTTCCCTTGTGATCCTACTCAAAGGTTCCTTAGCTGAGGAGGGAGGTAGGAAAAGGTTAGTGCGATTATTTTCGAACCATCTCTCTTGTCTGCGTTCAGTCAGACGAGCATCAATACGGATACAATAGTTAATAAAGTCACCTAACGCAGTGGGAGGGTCGGCACGAGCAAGTTCATCCTTAATCAGTGGAGACAACCCTTTCCGAAAAATAGATTTTTTTGGCGGAAGTGTCCCAAGTGGTATCAACAGCCCATCTCCTGAAATCCAAGGCATATTCGGCTACTGAACGCTTACCTTGGCGCAAAGTTAACATGGCTGCCTCAGCTGTTGCACCTCGATTGGGGTCATCAAACACCTGCCCCATGGCTGAAATAAAAGCATCAAGGTGATTCAAACAATCATCCTCAGTCTCAATCAGAGGGTTTGCCCACATCAAAGCCTTATTGGTAAGCAACATGATTATAGTAAGCACTTTGGATCGTTCAGTGGGAAATTGTGAAGCATGTGCAGAGAAAAATAGATTGCATTGGTTAATAAATCCCCTGAATTTCTCACGTTCACCGCCAAAACGAAAAGGAGGTAACTTGGGGATCCCAGAACTCGGGGTTATGGCAGGAGCCTGGACTCGTTCCTCTAGAGCCTCAATCCTGGCTCGTAATTCCTGGGTAGTTTGTCCAAACACTTGCAAATTATGATTAGTGAGATCCTGTAGGCTTGCAAAACGGGTCTTTATAGTCTGTATATCTGCAAGGATTGTATCAGTCACTCCGCAAAGCTCCTTTATGCGGGCCTCCATCTTCCAGATCTTTTAAGGCAGAAGTGCTGGAATGGTTGTGAGAAGTCACAACCACTGTCATCACAGAAGGTATTAAACGGACATCTGATATCCACAGTCACAGCAGACACGCTTTCCCAGACCCAGCAGACACTAAACATTGGCTCCTGAATCTTGTCATGTATAGTGTACAGTTCCTATAGCGTCTTGTGCTTGGGTGCGAGGAAAACACATGAGACACAGGTTGATATGAAATGACTTGTATTACTTCATACAAGCATGCAGAAAAGGTCACACAGTTTGCAGGAACGGAGGCAGGAGACACAGCAGGCCAGAGTAACTTCAAGCTCTGCAATAACTCTCCAAAGCAGGTTCAGGATCGCTTCTCTGTACCGTAATTCCTCTGCAAACATGGATTCACCAGACAGCAGGTTTCCAGAGTCCAAAAGTGTTCCAAAGTTCCTCAGTAGGAAATAGCTGGAGTCCAAAATCCTAGGTTTCCAGGAGTCAGGTCACAGGCTGACTGAAGCTTGATTCAGGAGCTGTCATGTATAGTGTACAGTTCCTATAGCGTCTAGTGCTTGGGTGCGAGGAAAACACAGGAGACATAGGTTGAAATGAAATGACTTGTATTACTTCATACAAGCATGCTGAAAAGTTCACACAGTTTGCAGGAACAGCGACAGGAGACACAGCAGGCCAGAGTAACTTCAAGCACTACAATAAATCTCCAAAGCAGGTTCAGGATCTCTTCTCTGTACCGTAATTCCTCTGCAAACATGGATTCACCAAACAGCAGGTTTCCAGAGTCCAAAAGTGTTCCAAGGTTCCTCAGTAGGGAATAGCTGGAGTACAAGTCCAAGGCTTCCAGGAGTCAGGTCACAGACTGACTGAGGCTTGCTTCAGGAGCACTGATTGTTCAGCTGAGGCTGCTTAAGAAGCAAGAGGGAAGAATCAGGGCGGGAACATGAAAACTGGAAACTCCATATTAACTGAGGGCAAGAGCTGCAGAATGACAGAAAGCAAAATGGCCGACGGAAAACTGAGTTTCAAGGAACATGTCAACAGAGACAAAGAACCTTACATTACTCCCCCCTTAGGGACAACCTCCGGATGACCTCAGACCAGGCTTGTCAGGGTACCTCTGATGAAACTGGCGGAGCAGGCGAGGAGCATTTACATTATGGACTGGTTCCCATGAGTTGTCCTCCACTGGGTAGCCCTGCCATTTAATCAAATATTGCAACTGATTTCTGTACAACCTGGAATCTAGAATCCTTTCCACCATAAATTCTTCCTGACCATCGACCAGCACTGGGTCAGGGCAAGGAGAAGAACGTCCAGGAAACGTATTGGGTGTTGCAGCCTTTAGTAGGGATACAGGAAAGACAGGGTGGATTCTCATAGTTCTGGGCAGTTGAAGACGACAAGCAACAGCACTTATAATCTTATTGATCTTATAAGGTCCAATGTACTTATGTCCCAATTTAGACGATGGAATCTTTAATTTAAGATTTCTGGTTGACAGCCAGACCAAATCTCCTACCTTGAAAGCTGGTGCAGGTTTACGAAATTTATCTGCTGCTTTCTTGTACCTTTCCTGAGCCAATTCTAGATTTTCCTTTAGAAGATCCATATTCTTTTGTAAAGAAGTGATTCTTTCAGCCACTGCCGGCAAGGGCGTATCTATGGGAAATCGAGGAAGAATGTTAGGATGATAACCTAGATTGGAGTAAAAAGGAGACTGCTTAGTGAGGCGCTCTGAGAGTTGTTATAAGAGAACTCAGCCAGTGGAAGTAGATCCACCCAATCATCTTGTAGGTGGCAGATAAAGCAGCGGAGATACTGCTCCAGGGTCTGATTGGTTCGTTCTGTCTGTCCATTAGTCTGGGGATGAAAAGCAGAAGAAAGGTTTACTTTAATGTCCAATGCGGCACAGAAATTTTGCCAAAACCTTGAAGTGAATTGCACCCCTCGATCCGAAATGACCTCATCCGGTACTCCATGTAAGCGAAACACATTCTTAATCATTAAGTCTGATGTCTGTTTTGCAGTGGTAAACCGACACAAGGGATAAATGAGCTGCCTTTGTTAGACGATCAACCACCACTAGAATGGTGTTCTTCCCTTGAGAGGTTGGTAACTCCACAATGAAGTCCATAGAAATGGATCCCCACGGGCGGACGGGGTGGGAAGAGGTTGTAACAGACCAGTTGGTGAGGAGCGAGGTGTTTTGCATCTTGCACAGACTTCACATGAAGTGACATAGTTTAAAACATCTTTCCTGTAAGTGGACCACCAAAAGAAACGAGAAAGAAATCTTGTGTCTTTAGAATTCCCCTATGCCCGGCTATCTTGGAATCGTGGATGAGTTGCAATACTCTCAATCTGACTGTTTCATAAACTTCATGAGTACATATATACAAGACATTTGTCCCTGATCCCATCAGAACCACGCAGAACTTTCTTATACCCATCCGTAACTGAAAGTAGGCTTACGTTCACCTTGCAGAGTTGAGCAATTTTCAAGAGATATACGCATGGACGTTGTCCCTGATCCACACACCATTCTTAAAAACAAGACTTACGTCCCTTGGGTTGAGCCAACAAGAATCCGCAGGTATGCTTCCTTGATGTCCTTAAGTAGGTCTTGATTGAATCACTCCCAGGAATCTAGAGTCAGGAAGAATAGTCTTAGGAGGAGTAAGTGGACGTGTCTCTGCTGAATGAATCCTAGAGAGTGCATCAGCCTTTCCATTGCGCGATCCTGGTCTATAAGAAATTACAAAATTAAATTGGTTTAGGAAAAGATTCCAGCGAGCCTGGCGAGGAGTCAGGCACTTAGCCGACCTGATAAATTCAAGGTTACGATGGTCTGTCAGGACGACTATTTGCTGTGCAGCCCCTGAAGAAGGTGTCTCCATTCCTTGAAGGCGGCAATAATGGCCAACAATTCTCTATTGCCCACATCGTAGTTCCTCTCAGCCGAAGACAACTGCTGGGAAAAGAAGGCACAGGGATGCAAGACATTCTTCTCACCTGTTCTCTGAGAGAGTATAGCTCCAACGGCACAGTCTGAAGCATCCACCTCTATTATGAAGGCAAGCTCGGGGTTGGGATGTACTAAGATAGGTGCGGTGGTAAATTTATCCTTTAAACAGGAAAATGCTTCCTGCGCTTGCGGGGTCCAGGAGAACCTAGACTGTTTCCGGGTAAGTTTGGTGATAGATGACACTACCTCAGAGAAATTCCTAATGAAACGTCTATAGAAGTTGGCAAACCCGATGAAGCGCTGCACCTCCTTCACATTTCTAGGAATTGGCCAATCCTTGATGGCTTGGGTCTTGCTTCCATCCATACTAATCCCTTGCGTAGATAGTACATACCCCAGAAATTGAATTTCGGTCCTATGGAATTCACACTTTTCAAGTTTGATGTAGAGATGGTTTTGTCTTAGGCGTTCTAAGACCATTCTCACATGTCCATGATGTTCCTCTGTGGAGTTAGAAAAAATTAGAATATCATCCAGATAAATCACCACAAATGTATCTAGGAGATCCCTGAAGATGTCATTCACCAAGTGTTGGAAAGTGGCTGGGGCGGTACTCAGACCAAAAGGCATAACTAGATATTCAAAGTGTCCATAGCGTGACCTGAATGCAGTCTTCCATTCATCCCCAGGTCTAATACGGACCAAGTTATAGGCCCCACGGAGATCCAGTTTAGAGAAAATTTTGGCGTGCCGCACTCTCTCCAACAATTCAGGGATTAAAGGCAATGGATAACGGTTTCTAATAGTAACCTTATTGAGTTCCCTATAGTCTATGCAGGGTCTCAGAGATCCATCTTTCTTCTTCACAAAGAAGATGGGTGCACCTGCGGGAGATGAAGAGGGGCGTATGAAGCCCTTGGCTAGATTTTCATCTATGTAGTCCTTCAAAGCTTTTAGCTCGGGCCCCGCTAGGGGGTAGATCTTACCAAAAGGTATCTCGGCTCCAGGCAATAATTCGATTGGCAATCATATGGACGGTGAGGAGGAAGCTGATCAGCGTTCTTCTTGTCACATAAATCCACATAGTCCTGGTATACAGCTGGTAGTTCAGGGACTGACATGGTTCCTTTAGGAACAGAGCAAGCTGAAACTCCTTGACTCATCTGTTTCTCCGGAAAGTGTAATTCCTTGGTTCCCAGTTAATCGTAGAATTCTGCGCCTGTAGCCATGGTAGCCCTAGAGTAATGGGAAAGTGGGGAGAAGAGATAAGCATAAAAGACATTTTCTCCTGATGATCTTTACCCATAAGGACCCTCAAAGGCTCTGTTTCCTGATCCACTGGTCCAGAGGTCAGCAGGGAGCCATCCACAGTCTCCATCTGTACTGGAGTAGCCTTCTTCACTGAACGTATCCCCTGTTTCAGAGCAAAGGAGATATCCATAAAATTTCCACTTGCTCCTGAGTCGATCATAGCAGAGCTAGACACCCAGACTGAGTCAACCCAGAGTTTGATGGAAAGGAAGCAATGAGAATTGTTTCTTTTACAACTCAGCTGGGACACCGCTGAGGAAACTTGAAAAATTGCAGCGTTTATACCGTCATTGTCCCCAGAACTAACAGAGTTTAAGTCCGAAAAATCAAGATCTCTTGCAGCAGATCTCTCTGGAATCTGAGGCTCGGACATGACAGAGCTCCTCTCGCAACACTCACAGTGAATGACTGCTGCAGTAGTCTTACGAGAACGGCTGGGGCAGTTTATAATGAAGTGCCCTGACTTACCACAGTAAAAACATAGATTTTCCTTTATACGATGTTCTTTGCGTGCGTCACTAACCCGTCTTTGTAAAGAGTCCACCTGCATGGGTTCAGGTTCTGGTTCCCTTGTGATCCTACTCAAAGGTTCCTTAGCTGAGGAGGGAGGTAGGAAAAGGTTAGTGCGATTATTTTCGAACCATCTCTCTTGTCTGCGTTCAGTCAGACGAGCATCAATACGGATACAATAGTTAATAAAGTCACCTAACGCAGTGGGAGGGTCGGCACGAGCAAGTTCATCCTTAATCAGTGGAGACAACCCTTTCCGAAAAATAGATTTTTTGGCGGAAGTGTCCCAAGTGGTATCAAGAGCCCATCTCCTGAAATCCAAGGCATATTCGGCTACTGAACGCTTACCTTGGCGCAAAGTTAACATGGCTGCTTCAGCTGTTGCACCTCGATTGGGGTCATCAAACACCTGCCCCATGGCTGAAATAAAAGCATCAAGGTGATTCAAACAATCATCCTCAGTCTCAATCAGAGGGTTTGCCCACATCAAAGCCTTATTGGTAAGCAACATGATTATAGTAAGCACTTTGGATCGTTCAGGGGGAAATTGTGAAGCATGTGCAGAGAAAAATAGATTGCATTGGTTAATAAATCCACTGAATTTCTCACGTTCACCGCCAAAACGAAAAGGAGGTAACTTGGGGATCCCAGAACTCGGGGTTATGGCAGGAGCCTGGACTCGTTTCTCTAGAGCCTCAATCCTGGCTCGTAATTCCTGGGTAGTTTGTCCAAACACTTGCAAATTATGATTAGTGAGATCCTGTAGGCTTGCAAAATGGGTCTTTATAGTCTGTATATCTGCAAGGATTGTATCAGTCACTCCGCAAAGCTCCTTTATGCGGGCCTCCATCTTCCAGATCTTTTAAGGCAGAAGTGCTGGAATGGTTGTGAGAAGTCACAACCACTGTCATCACAGAAGGTATTAAACGGACATCTGATATCCACAGTCACAGCAGACACGGCTTTCCCAGACCCAGCAGACACTAAACATTGGATCCTGAATCTTGTCATGTATAGTGTACAGTTCCTATAGCGTCTTGTGCTTGGGTGCGAGGAAAACACATGAGACACAGGTTGATATGAAATGACTTGTATTACTTCATACAAGCATGCAGAAAAGGTCACACAGTTTGCAGGAACGGAGGCAGGAGACACAGCAGGCCAGAGTAACTTCAAGCTCTGCAATAACTCTCCAAAGCAGGTTCAGGATCGCTTCTCTGTACCGTAATTCCTCTGCAAACATGGATTCACCAGACAGCAGGTTTCCAGAGTCCAAAAGTGTTCCAAAGTTCCTCAGTAGGAAATAGCTGGAGTCCAAAATCCTAGGTTTCCAGGAGTCAGGTCACAGGCTGACTGAAGCTTGATTCAGGAGCTGTCATGTATAGTGTACAGTTCCTATAGCGTCTAGTGCTTGGGTGCGAGGAAAACACAGGAGACATAGGTTGAAATGAAATGACTTGTATTACTTCATACAAGCATGCTGAAAAGTTCACACAGTTTGCAGGAACAGCGACAGGAGACACAGCAGGCCAGAGTAACTTCAAGCACTACAATAAATCTCCAAAGCAGGTTCAGGATCTCTTCTCTGTACCGTAATTCCTCTGCAAACATGGATTCACCAAACAGCAGGTTTCCAGAGTCCAAAAGTGTTCCAAGGTTCCTCAGTAGGGAATAGCTGGAGTACAAGTCCAAGGCTTCCAGGAGTCAGGTCACAGACTGACTGAGGCTTGCTTCAGGAGCACTGATTGTTCAGCTGAGGCTGCTTAAGAAGCAAGAGGGAAGAATCAGGGCGGGAACATGAAAACTGGAAACTCCATATTAACTGAGGGCAAGAGCTGCAGAATGACAGAAAGCAAAATGGCCGACGGAAAACTGAGTTTCAAGGAACATGTCAACAGAGACAAAGAACCTTACATTACTCCCCCCTTAGGGACAACCTCCGGATGACCTCAGACCAGGCTTGTCAGGGTACCTCTGATGAAACTGGCGGAGCAGGCGAGGAGCATTTACATTATGGACTGGTTCCCATGAGTTGTCCTCCACTGGGTAGCCCTGCCATTTAATCAAATATTGCAACTGATTTCTGTACAACCTGGAATCTAGAATCCTTTCCACCATAAATTCTTCCTGACCATCGACCAGCACTGGGTCAGGGCAAGGAGAAGAACGTCCAGGAAACGTATTGGGTGTTGCAGCCTTTAGTAGGGATACAGGAAAGACAGGGTGGATTCTCATAGTTCTGGGCAGTTGAAGACGACAAGCAACAGCACTTATAATCTTATTGATCTTATAAGGTCCAATGTACTTATGTCCCAATTTAGACGATGGAATCTTTAATTTAAGATTTCTGGTTGACAGCCAGACCAAATCTCCTACCTTGAAAGCTGGTGCAGGTTTACGAAATTTATCTGCTGCTTTCTTGTACCTTTCCTGAGCCAATTCTAGATTTTCCTTTAGAAGATCCATATTCTTTTGTAAAGAAGTGATTCTTTCAGCCACTGCGGCAAGGGCGTATCTATGGGAAATCGAGGAAGAATGTTAGGATGATAACCTAGATTGGAGTAAAAAGGAGACTGCTTAGTGGAGGCGCTCTGAGAGTTGTTATAAGAGAACTCAGCCAGTGGAAGTAGATCCACCCAATCATCTTGTAGGTGGCAGATAAAGCAGCGGAGATACTGCTCCAGGGTCTGATTGGTTCGTTCTGTCTGTCCATTAGTCTGGGGATGAAAAGCAGAAGAAAGGTTTACTTTAATGTCCAATGCGGCACAGAAATTTTGCCAAAACCTTGAAGTGAATTGCACCCCTCGATCCGAAATGACCTCATCCGGTACTCCATGTAAGCGAAACACATTCTTAATCATTAAGTCTGATGTCTGTTTTGCAGTGGGTAAACCGACACAAGGGATAAAATGAGCTGCCTTTGTTAGACGATCAACCACCACTAGAATGGTGTTCTTCCCTTGAGAGGTTGGTAACTCCACAATGAAGTCCATAGAAATGGATCCCCAAGGGCGGGACGGGGTGGGAAGAGGTTGTAACAGACCAGTTGGTGAGGAGCGAGGTGTTTTGCATCTTGCACAGACTTCACATGAAGTGACATAGTTTAAAACATCTTTCCTGTAAGTGGACCACCAAAAGAAACGAGAAAGAAATTCTTGTGTCTTTAGAATTCCCCTATGCCCGGCTATCTTGGAATCGTGGATGAGTTGCAATACTCTCAATCTGACTGTTTCAGGTATATACAGACGTTGTCCCTGAATCCACACACCATTCTTAAAAACAAGACTTACGTCCCTTGGGGGTTGAGCCAACAAAGAATCCGCATGGTATGCTTCCTTGATGTCCTTAAGTAGGTCTTGATTATGAATCACTCCCAGGAATCTAGAGTCAGGAAGAATAGTCTTAGGAGGAGTAAGTGGACGTGTCTCTGCTGAATGAATCCTAGAGAGTGCATCAGCCTTTCCATTGCGCGATCCTGGTCTATAAGAAATTACAAAATTAAATTGGTTTAGGAAAAGATTCCAACGAGCCTGGCGAGGAGTCAGGCACTTAGCCGACCTGATAAATTCAAGGTTACGATGGTCTGTCAGGACGACTATTTGCTGTGCAGCACCCTGAAGAAGGTGTCTCCATTCCTTGAAGGCGGCAATAATGGCCAACAATTCTCTATTGCCCACATCGTAGTTCCTCTCAGCCGAAGACAACTGCTGGGAAAAGAAGGCACAGGGATGCAAGACATTCTTCTCACCTGTTCTCTGAGAGAGTATAGCTCCAACGGCACAGTCTGAAGCATCCACCTCTATTATGAAGGCAAGCTCGGGGTTGGGATGTACTAAGATAGGTGCGGTGGTAAATTTATCCTTTAAACAGGAAAATGCTTCCTGCGCTTGCGGGGTCCAGGAGAACCTAGACTGTTTCCGGGTAAGTTTGGTGATAGATGACACTACCTCAGAGAAATTCCTAATGAAACGTCTATAGAAGTTGGCAAACCCGATGAAGCGCTGCACCTCCTTCACATTTCTAGGAATTGGCCAATCCTTGATGGCTTGGGTCTTGCTTCCATCCATACTAATCCCTTGCGTAGATAGTACATACCCAGAAATTGAATTTCGGTCCTATGGAATTCACACTTTTCAAGTTTGATGTAGAGATGGTTTTGTCTTAGGCGTTCTAAGACCATTCTCACATGTCCATGATGTTCCTCTGTGGAGTTAGAAAAAATTAGAATATCATCCAGATAAATCACCACAAATGTATCTAGGAGATCCCTGAAGATGTCATTCACCAAGTGTTGGAAAGTGGCTGGGGCGGTACTCAGACCAAAAGGCATAACTAGATATTCAAAGTGTCCATAGCGTGACCTGAATGCAGTCTTCCATTCATCCCCAGGTCTAATACGGACCAAGTTATAGGCCCCACGGAGATCCAGTTTAGAGAAAATTTTGGCGTGCCGCACTCTCTCCAACAATTCAGGGATTAAAGGCTGACTGAAGCTTGATTCAGGAGCTGTCATGTATAGTGTACAGTTCCTATAGCGTCTAGTGCTTGGGTGCGAGGAAAACACAGGAGACATAGGTTGAAATGAAATGACTTGTATTACTTCATACAAGCATGCTGAAAAGTTCACACAGTTTGCAGGAACAGCGACAGGAGACACAGCAGGCCAGAGTAACTTCAAGCACTACAATAAATCTCCAAAGCAGGTTCAGGATCTCTTCTCTGTACCGTAATTCCTCTGCAAACATGGATTCACCAAACAGCAGGGAATAGCTGGAGTACAAGTCCAAGGCTTCCAGGAGTCAGGTCACAGACTGACTGAGGCTTGTTTCAGGAGCACTGATTGTTCAGCTGAAGCTGCTTAAGAAGCAAGAGGGAAGAATCAGGGCGGGAACATGAAAACTGGAAACTCCATATTAACTGAGGGCAAGAGCTGCAGAAAGACAGAAAGCAAAATGGCCGACGGAAAACTGAGTTTCAAGGAACATGTCAACAGAGACAAAGAACCTTACATTACTCCCCCCTTAGGGACAACCTCCGGATGACCTCAGACCAGGCTTGTCAGGGTACCTCTGATGAAACTGGCGGAGCAGGCGAGGAGCATTTACATTATGGACTGGTTCCCATGAGTTGTCCTCCACTGGGTAGCCCTGCCATTTAATCAAATATTGCAACTGATTTCTGTACAACCTGGAATCTAGAATCCTTTCCACCATAAATTCTTCCTGACCATCGACCAGCACTGGGTCAGGGCAAGGAGAAGAACGTCCAGGAAACGTATTGGGTGTTGCAGCGTTTAGTAGGGATACAGGAAAGACAGGGTGGATTCTCATAGTTCTGGGCAGTTGAAGACGACAAGCAACAGCACTTATAATCTTATTGATCTTATAAGGTCCAATGTACTTATGTCCCAATTTAGACGATGGAATCTTTAATTTAAGATTTCTGGTTGACAGCCAGACCAAATCTCCTACCTTGAAAGCTGGTGCAGGTTTACGAAATTTATCTGCTGCTTTCTTGTACCTTTCCTGAGCCAACTCTAGATTTTCCTTTAGAAGATCCATATTCTTTTGTAAAGAAGTGATTCTTTCAGCCACTGCCGGCAAGGGCGTATCTATGGGAAATCGAGGAAGAATGTTAGGATGATAACCTAGATTGGAGTAAAAGGAGACTGCTTAGTGGAGGCGCTCTGAGAGTTGTTATAAGAGAACTCAGCCAGTGGAAGTAGATCCACCAAATCATCCTGTAGGTGGCAGATAAAACAGCGGAGATACTGCTCCAGGGTCTGATTGGTTCGTTCTGTCTGTCCATTAGTCTGGGGATGAAAAGCAGAAGAAAGGTTTACTTTAATGTCCAATGCTGCACAGAAATTTTGCCAAAACCTTGAAGTGAATTGCACCCCTCGATCCGAAATGACCTCATCCGGTACTCCATGTAAGCGAAACACATTCTTAATCATCAAGTCTGATGTCTGTTTTGCAGTGGGTAAGCCGACACAAGGGATAAAATGAGCTGCCTTTGTTAGACGGTCAACCACCACTAGAATGGTGTTCTTCCCTTGAGAGGTTGGTAACTCCACAATGAAGTCCATAGAAATGGATCCCCACGGGCGGGACGGGGTGGGAAGAGGTTGCAACAGACCAGTTGGTGAGGAGCGAGGTGTTTTGCATCTTGCACAGACTTCACATGAAGTGACATAGTTTAAAACATCTTTCCTGTAAGTGGACCACCAAAAGAAACGAGAAAGAAATTCTTGTGTCTTTAGAATTCCCCTATGCCCGGCTATCTTGGAATCGTGGATGAGTTGCAATACTCTCAATCTGACTGTTTCAGGTATATACAGACGTTGTCCCTGAATCCACACACCATTCTTAAAAACAAGACTTACGTCCCTTGGGGGTTGAGCCAACAAAGAATCCGCATGGTATGCTTCCTTGATGTCCTTAAGTAGGTCTTGATTATGAATCACTCCCAGGAATCTAGAGTCAGGAAGAATAGTCTTAGGAGGAGTAAGTGGACGTGTCTCTGCTGAATGAATCCTAGAGAGTGCATCAGCCTTTCCATTGCGCGATCCTGGTCTATAAGAAATTACAAAATTAAATTGGTTTAGGAAAAGATTCCAGCGAGCCTGGCGAGGAGTCAGGCACTTAGCCGACCTGATAAATTCAAGGTTACGATGGTCTGTCAGGACGACTATTTGCTGTGCAGCACCCTGAAGAAGGTGTCTCCATTCCTTGAAGGCGGCAATAATGGCCAACAATTCTCTATTGCCCACATCGTAGTTCCTCTCAGCCGAAGACAACTGCTGGGAAAAGAAGGCACAGGGATGCAAGACATTCTTCTCACCTGTTCTCTGAGAGAGTATAGCTCCAACGGCACAGTCTGAAGCATCCACCTCTATTATGAAGGCAAGCTCGGGGTTGGGATGTACTAAGATAGGTGCGGTGGTAAATTTATCCTTTAAACAGAAAAATGCTTCCTGCGCTTGCGGGGTCCAGGAGAACCTAGACTGTTTCCGGGTAAGTTTGGTGATAGATGACACTACCTCAGAGAAATTCCTAATGAAACGTCTATAGAAGTTGGCAAACCCGATGAAGCGCTGCACCTCCTTCACATTTCTAGGAATTGGCCAATCCTTGATGGCTTGGGTCTTGCTTCCATCCATACTAATCCCTTGCGTAGATAGTACATACCCCAGAAATTGAATTTCGGTCCTATGGAATTCACACTTTTCAAGTTTGATGTAGAGATGGTTTTGTCTTAGGCGTTCTAAGACCATTCTCACATGTCCATGATGTTCCTCTGTGGAGTTAGAAAAAATTAGAATATCATCCAGATAAATCACCACAAATGTATCTAGGAGATCCCTGAAGATGTCATTCACCAAGTGTTGGAAAGTGGCTGGGGCGGTACTCAGACCAAAAGGCATAACTAGATATTCAAAGTGTCCATAGCGTGACCTGAATGCAGTCTTCCATTCATCCCCAGGTCTAATACGGACCAAGTTATAGGCCCCACGGAGATCCAGTTTAGAGAAAATTTTGGCGTGCCGCACTCTCTCCAACAATTCAGGGATTAAAGGCTGACTGAAGCTTGATTCAGGAGCTGTCATGTATAGTGTACAGTTCCTATAGCGTCTAGTGCTTGGGTGCGAGGAAAACACAGGAGACATAGGTTGAAATGAAATGACTTGTATTACTTCATACAAGCATGCTGAAAAGTTCACACAGTTTGCAGGAACAGCGACAGGAGACACAGCAGGCCAGAGTAACTTCAAGCACTACAATAAATCTCCAAAGCAGGTTCAGGATCTCTTCTCTGTACCGTAATTCCTCTGCAAACATGGATTCACCAAACAGCAGGGAATAGCTGGAGTACAAGTCCAAGGCTTCCAGGAGTCAGGTCACAGACTGACTGAGGCTTGTTTCAGGAGCACTGATTGTTCAGCTGAGGCTGCTTAAGAAGCAAGAGGGAAGAATCAGGGCGGGAACATGAAAACTGGAAACTCCATATTAACTGAGGGCAAGAGCTGCAGAAAGACAGAAAGCAAAATGGCCGACGGAAAACTGAGTTTCAAGGAACATGTCAACAGAGACAAAGAACCTTACATTACTCCCCCCTTAGGGACAACCTCCGGATGACCTCAGACCAGGCTTGTCAGGGTACCTCTGATGAAACTGGCGGAGCAGGCGAGGAGCATTTACATTATGGACTGGTTCCCATGAGTTGTCCTCCACTGGGTAGCCCTGCCATTTAATCAAATATTGCAACTGATTTCTGTACAACCTGGAATCTAGAATCCTTTCCACCATAAATTCTTCCTGACCATCGACCAGCACTGGGTCAGGGCAAGGAGAAGAACGTCCAGGAAACGTATTGGGTGTTGCAGCCTTTAGTAGGGATACAGGAAAGACAGGGTGGATTCTCATAGTTCTGGGCAGTTGAAGACGACAAGCAACAGCACTTATAATCTTATTGATCTTATAAGGTCCAATGTACTTATGTCCCAATTTAGACGATGGAATCTTTAATTTAAGATTTCTGGTTGACAGCCAGACCAAATCTCCTACCTTGAAAGCTGGTGCAGGTTTACGAAATTTATCTGCTGCTTTCTTGTACCTTTCCTGAGCCAACTCTAGATTTTCCTTTAGAAGATCCATATTCTTTTGTAAAGAAGTGATTCTTTCAGCCACTGCCGGCAAGGGCGTATCTATGGGAAATCGAGGAAGAATGTTAGGATGATAACCTAGATTGGAGTAAAAAGGAGACTGCTTAGTGGAGGCGCTCTGAGAGTTGTTATAAGAGAACTCAGCCAGTGGAAGTAGATCCACCAAATCATCCTGTAGGTGGCAGATAAAACAGCGGAGATACTGCTCCAGGGTCTGATTGGTTCGTTCTGTCTGTCCATTAGTCTGGGGATGAAAAGCAGAAGAAAGGTTTACTTTAATGTCCAATGCTGCACAGAAATTTTGCCAAAACCTTGAAGTGAATTGCACCCCTCGATCCGAAATGACCTCATCCGGTACTCCATGTAAGCGAAACACATTCTTAATCATCAAGTCTGATGTCTGTTTTGCAGTGGGTAAGCCGACACAAGGGATAAAATGAGCTGCCTTTGTTAGACGGTCAACCACCACTAGAATGGTGTTCTTCCCTTGAGAGGTTGGTAACTCCACAATGAAGTCCATAGAAATGGATCCCCACGGGCGGGACGGGGTGGGAAGAGGTTGCAACAGACCAGTTGGTGAGGAGCGAGGTGTTTTGCATCTTGCACAGACTTCACATGAAGTGACATAGTTTAAGACATCTTTCCTGTAAGTGGGCCACCAAAAGAAACGAGAAAGAAATTCTTGTGTCTTTAGAATTCCCCTATGCCCGGCTATCTTGGAATCGTGGATGAGTTGCAATACTCTCAATCTGACTGTTTCAGGTATATACAGACGTTGTCCCTGAATCCACACACCATTCTTAAAGACAACACTTACGTCCCTTGGGGGTTGAGCCAACAAAGAATCCGCATGGTATGCTTCCTTGATGTCCTTAAGTAGGTCTTGATTATGAATCACTCCCAGGAATCTAGAGTCAGGAAGAATAGTCTTAGGA
Source organism: Oophaga sylvatica (assembly GCA_033576555.1). NCBI lineage: Eukaryota > Metazoa > Chordata > Amphibia > Anura > Dendrobatidae > Oophaga > Oophaga sylvatica. The sequence goes on from JARQOD010000001.1 coordinate 405,725,049, forward strand.
GGAGTAAGTGGACGTGTCTCTGCTGAATGAATCCTAGAGAGTGCATCAGCCTTTCCATTGCGCGATCCTGGTCTATAAGAAATTACAAAATTAAATTGGTTTAGGAAAAGATTCCAGCGAGCCTGGCGAGGAGTCAGGCACTTAGCCGACCTGATAAATTCAAGGTTACGATGGTCTGTCAGGACGACATTTGCTGTGCAGCTCCCTGAAGAAGGTGTCTCCATTCCTTGAAGGCGGCAATAATGGCCAACAATTCTCTATTGCCCACATCGTAGTTCCTCTCAGCCGAAGACAACTGCTGGGAAAAGAAGGCACAGGGATGCAAGACATTCTTCTCACCTGTTCTCTGAGAGAGTATAGCTCCAACGGCACAGTCTGAATCATCCACCTCTATTATGAAGGCAAGCTCGGGGTTGGGATGTACTAAGATAGGTGCGGTGGTAAATTTATCCTTTAAACAGGAAAATGCTTCCTGAGCTTGCGGGGTCCAGGAGAACCTAGACTGTTTCCGGGTAAGTTGGGTAATAGGTGACACTACCTCAGAAAAATTCTTAATGAAACGTCTATAGAAGTTGGCAAACCCGATGAAACGCTGCACCTCCTTCACATTTCTAGGAATTGGCCAATCCTTGATGGCTTGGGTCTTGCTTCCATCCATACTAATCCCTTGCGTAGATAGTACATACCCCAGAAATTGAATTTCGGTCCTATGAAATTCACATTTTTCAAGTTTGATGTAGAGATGGTTTTGTCTTAGGCGTTCTAAGACCATTCTCACATGTCCATGATGTTCCTCTGTGGAGTTAGAAAAAATTAGAATATCATCCAGATAAATCACCACAAATGTATCTAGGAGATCCCTGAAGATATCATTCACGAAGTGTTGGAAAGTGGCTGGGGCGGTACTCAGACCAAAAGGCATAACTAGATATTCAAAGTGTCCATAGCGTGACCTGAAAGCAGTCTTCCATTCATCCCCAGGTCTAATACGGACCAAGTTATAGGCCCCACGGAGATCCAGTTTAGAGAAAATTTTGGCATGCCGCACTCTCTCCAACAATTCAGGGATTAAAGGCAATGGATAACGGTTTCTAATAGTAACCTTATTGAGTTCCCTATAGTCTATGCAGGGTCTCAGAGATCCATCTTTCTTCTTCACAAAGAAGATGGGTGCACCTGCGGGAGATGAAGAGGGGCGTATGAAGCCCTTGGCTAAATTTTCGTCTATATAATCCTTCAAAGCTTTTAGCTCGGGCCCGCTAGGGGGTAGATCTTACCAAAAGGTATCTCGGCTCCAGGCAATAATTCAATTGGACAATCATATGGACGGTGAGGAGGAAGCTGATCAGCGTTCTTCTTGTCACATAAATCCACATAGTCCTGGTATACAGCTGGTAGTTCAGGGACTGACATGGTTCCTTTAGGAACAGAGCAAGCTGAAACTCCTTGACTCATCTGTTTCTCCGGAAAGTGTAATTCCTTGGTTCCCAGTTAATCGTAGGATTCTGCGCCTGCAGCCATGGTAGCCCTAGAATAATGGGAAAGTGGGGAGAAGAGATAAGCATAAAAGACATTTTCTCCTGATGATCTTTACCCATAAGGACCCTCAAAGGCTCTGTTTCTTGATCCACTGGTCCAGAAGTCAGTAGAGAGCCATCCACAGTCTCCATCTGTACTGGAGTAGCCTTCTTCACTGAACGTGTCCCCTGTTTCAGAGCAAAGGAGATATCCATAAAATTTCCACTTGCTCCTGAGTCGATCATAGCAGAGCTAGACACCCAGACTGAGTCAACCCAGAGTTTGATGGAAAGGAAGCAATGAGAATTGTTTCTTTTACAACTCAGCTGGGACACCGCTGAGGAAACTTGAAAAATTGCAGCGTTTATACCGTCATCGTCCCCAGAACTAACAGAGTTTAAGTCCGAGAAATCAAGATCTCTTGCAGCAGATCTCTCTGGAGCCTGAGGCTCGGACATGACAGAGCTCCTCTCGCAACACTCACAGTGAATGACTGCTGCAGTAGTCTTACGAGAACGGCTGGGGCAGTTTATAATGAAGTGCCCTGACTTACCACAGTAGAAACATAGATTTTCCTTTATACGATGTTCTTTGCGTGCATCACTAACCGTCTTTGTAAAGAGTCCACCTGCATGGGTTCAGGTTCTGGTTCCCTTGTGATCCTACTCAAAGGTTCCTTAGCTGAGGAGGGAGGTAGTAAAAGGTTAGTGCGATTATTTTCGAACCATCTCTCTTGTCTGCGTTCAGTCAGACGAGCATCAATACGGATACAATAGTTAATAAAGTCACCTAACGCAGTGGGAGGGTCGGCACGAGCAAGTTCATCCTTAATCAGTGGAGACAACCCTTTCCGAAAAATAGATTTTTTAGCGGAAGTGTCCCAAGTGGTATCAAGAGCCCATCTCCTGAAATCCAGGGCATATTCGGCTACTGAACGCTTACCTTGGCGCAAAGTTAACATGGCTGCTTCAGCTGTTGCACCTCGATTGGGGTCATCAAACACCTGCCCCATGGCTGAAATAAAAGCATCAAGGTGATTCAAACAATCATCCTCAGTCTCAATCAGAGGGTTTGCCCACATCAAAGCCTTATTGGTAAGCAACATGATTATAGTAAGCACTTTGGATCGTTCAGTGGGAAATTGTGAAGCATGTGCAGAGAAAAATAAATTGCATTGATTAATAAATCCCCTGAATTTCTCACGTTCACCGCCAAAACGAAAAGGAGGTAATTTGGGGATCCCAGAACTTGGGGTTATGGCAGGAGCCTGGGCTCGTTCCTCTAGAGCCTCAATCCTGGCTCGCAATTCCTGGGTAGTCTGTCCAAACACTTGCAAATTATGATTAGTGAGGTCCTGTAGGCTTGCAAAACGGGTTTTTAAAGTCTGTACATCTGAAAGGATTGTATCAGTCACTCCGCAAAGTTCCTTTATGCGGGCCTCCATCTTCCAGATCTTTTAAGGCAGAAGTGCTGGAAGGAGAAGAGGAAAGGAAAAAAAAAAATAATAGTGTTTACCTGTGGTAACACTCCAGAGTAAAATTTTAAGGGAATGCGCTCACCTGGAATGGTTGTGAGAAGTCACAACCACTGTCATCACATAAGGTATTAAACGGACATCTGATATCCACAGTCACAGCAGACACGGCTTTCCCAGACCCAGCAGACACTAAACATTGGCTCCTGAATCTTGTCATGTATAGTGTACAGTTCCTATAGCGTCTTGTGCTTGGGTGCGAGGAAAACACAGGAGACATAGGTTGAAATGAAATGACTTGTATTACTTCATACAAGCATGCTGAAAAGTTCACACAGTTTGCAGGAACAGCGACAGGAGACACAGCAGGCCAGAGTAACTTCAAGCACTACAATAAATCTCCAAACAGGTTCAGGATCTCTTCTCTGTACCGTAATTCCTCTGCAAACATGGATTCACCAAACAGCAGGTTTCCAGAGTCCAAAAGTGTTCCAAGGTTCCTCAGTAGGGAATAGCTGGAGTACAAGTCCAAGGCTTCCAGGAGTCAGGTCACAGACTGACTGAGGCTTGCTTCAGGAGCACTGATTGTTCAGCTGAGGCTGCTTAAGAAGCAAGAGGGAAGAATCAGGGCGGGAACATGAAAACTGGAAACTCCATATTAACTGAGGGCAAGAGCTGCAGAAAGACAGAAAGCAAAATGACCGACGAAAAACTGAGTTTCAAGGAACATGTCAAAAGAGACAAAGAACCTTACAGGAGCACTGATTGTTCAGCTGAGGCTGCTTAAGAAGCAAGAGGAGAGAATCAGGGCGGGAACATGAAAGCTGGAACCTCCATATTAACTGAGGGCAAGATAGCTGCAGCAAGACAGAAAGCAAAATGGCCGACGAAAAACTGAGTTTCAAGGAACATGTCAAAAGAGACAAAGAACCTTACACCCGCGCCCGTTAGCGGAGGAGATCGGTGTCAGCGCCGCCACTGGGCCCCCCCCGCTTGTTCAGGGCCCCGGCATCAGCCGGCACAATACTTACCTCTCCCGTGCCTCCGCTGCCGCAGCTCCGGGCTCCAGGGGGCGCCGACGCTTCCTCTCACAGCAGAGCCGCTGAATGACGTCATCATTCAGCGGCCGGCTGTGGCAGAGAGCGCGGACGCTGGAGGTGAGACGTGTGTGTGTGTGTCTCTGTGTGTGTGTGTGTCTCTGTGTGTGTGTGTGTGTGTCTGTGTGTATGTAGTGCGGTGCTTTGTGTGTGTGTATGTATGTGAGAGAGTGCTTGTGTGCTGTCTGTGTGTGATGATGGGCAGGCATTGCTGGTAATGGGGAGGCATTGATGATAATGATGGGGAGAAGATGATGATAATGGGCAGGCATTGATAATGGGCAGGCATTGATGATAGGGAGAAGATGATGATGGGCAGGCATTGATGATAATGGGGAGGCCATGATGATGATGGGGAGAAGATGATGATAATGGGCAGGCATTGATGATAATGGGCAGGCATTGATGATAGGGAGAAGATGATGATGGGCAGGCATTGATGATAATGGGGAGGCCATGATGATGATGGGGAGAAGATGATGATAATGGGCAGGCATTGATGATAATGGGCAGGCATTGATGATGGGGAGAAGATGATGATAATGGGCAGGCATTGATGATGATGGGGAGGCCATGATGATAATGGGCAGGCATTGATGATGGGGAGGAGATGATGATGATGGGCAGGCATTGATGATGATGGGGAGGAGATGATGATGATGATGGGCAGGCATTGATGATAATGGGCAGGCATTGATGATGGGGAGGAGATGATGATGATGGGCAGGCATTGATGATGATGGGGAGGAGATGATGATGATGGGCAGGCATTGATGATAATGGGGAGGCCATGATGATGATGGGGAGACAATGATGATGATAAGGAGGCAATGATGATGATGGAGGAGGAAATCATGATGATAATGGGGAGTCTTTCCACAGCGCCCTTTCCTGAGCCGTAACAGTGCAGAATGCAGTACAGCGCAGAGGAGAGCTCCATATTTTGTATGGAGCATTATATGGGGACCAGTATCCTGTATGGAGCATTATATGGGGACCAGTATCCTGTATGGAGCATTATATGGGGACCAGTATCCTGTATGGAGCATTATTTTGGGTCCAGTATTCTGTATGGAGCATTATATGAGGGGTGACATCCTGCATGGGGTATTATATGGGTGATGAGGGGGAGACTGTGGTGCCCATAATATTGTATGGAGGACTGTACTGTCCAGTCTGTTCTGTGCGCTGTGAGGATTTGGCGGTTTTTGAGCTATTGTACAATTTACAATAGATATTAGTCATGTAATGGAAGAAGTGAAGTGTTTGGCATTGTACTATACCCATATTTCTCTGCAGTATCTGTGCATCATGAATCATGGTCTGTGTTAAAGGGGCCCACTGAGACTCTTTCGCCCGGGCCCATAAAAACCTGGAGCCGGCCCTGCCACAAATGACCCCATTTTGGAAACTAGACCCCTCAAGGACTTTAGATGTGTGGTGAGCACCTTGAAACCTCATGGGCTTTACAGAATTTTTTAATGTTGAGCCGTGAAAATTAAAAAACAAATTTTTTCCACAAAAATCTTATTTTAGCCTCAATTTTTTTATTTTCACAACGGTAGCAAGAAAAAATGGTCCCCTAAATATATTGTGCAATTTCTCCTGAGTACGCCGATACCACATATGTGGAGGAAAACTATTGTTTGAGCGCATGGCAGGGCTTGGAAGGGCAGGAACGCCATTTGACTTTTGGAATACAAAATTGGCTTGAATCAATAGCTGATGCCATGTCGTGTTTGGAGAGCCCCTGAGGTGCCTAAACAGTAGAAACCCCCCACAAATGACCTCATTTTGGAAACTAGACCCCTCAAGGACTTTATCTAGATGTGTGGTGAGCATATTGAAACCTCAGGGGCTTCACAGAATTTTATAATGTTGAGCCATGAAAATCAAAAAACACATTTTCCCAACAAAAATGTTGTTTCAGTCCCATTTTTTTAGTTTTCACAATGGTAACAGGAGAAAAGGGATGCCCAAATTTGTTGTGCAAATTTTTCAAAGTACGTAGGTACTCCATATTTGTTGAAAAATGACTGGGTGCATGGTAGGGCTTGAAAGAGAATGAGCGCTACTTTGGTTGCAATACATTGCGGATATCATGTCACAGTTGATGTGCCCCTGACATGCCAAAATAACAGAAACCACCACAGGTGATACCATTTTGTAAACTGTACCTCTCAAGGAATTAATCTAGGGGAGTAGTGAGTATGTATAACCCTCAGGCAATTCACAAAATTGTATAAAACTGGTCTGAGTAAATTAAATATTACTATTTTTTCCACTAAAATGTCACTTTGACCCCAAGTTTACAATTTTCAAAATCGGTAATAGGAGAAAACAAACATTACAATTCGCTATGCAATTTCTCCTGAGTACATCAATACCCCATACGTGGTCGAAAACTACTTTTTGATGCACAGTGCAAAGATCAAAAGGGAAGGAGCGCCATATAACAGTGCAGGTTTTGCAGCATTGGTTTGAGGGTGCTATGTCACATTGGCAGAGCCCTTGAGGTGCCAGAACAGCAGAAACTCCTGTAAGTGACCCCATTTTACAAACTACACCTCTCAATGAGCTTATCTAGTGGTGCAGTGATCATATTGACACCACAAGTGTGTCACAGAATTTGATACTATTGGGCAGTGAAGAAAAAATAAGTAAATTTTTAACAAAAAAAATTGTTTTAGCCCCAGATTTTACATTTTCACACTGGGAAATGTGTAAATATGGTGCCAAAATGTGTTACACAATTTCTTCTGAACTTGGCAATACCCCAAATGTGGCTGTACAGTACTGCTTAGCCACACAGCAAGACTCTGGAGGGACGGAGCGCTATTTGACTCTTGGAGAACAAATTGTTATAGAATAGTTTCTGGACTCAATATAAAGAGCCCCTAAATGTCAGAAAAGCAGAATCCCTCCTCAAGTGACCCCAGTTTGGAAATTTCACCCCTTTGGGAATTTCTCTACAAGTGTAGTGATGATTTTGACTCCATAAGTGTTTTCCAGAAACTGGCAGCAGTGGATGTTGCTGAGTGAAAATTGCAAACTGCCATTGTAGTGACCAGCACGTTGCAGCCACTAGTACGTTATGCCTAGCCCGTGCTTCTGGATACATGCACCCATAAATTAGGCGAGCTCTCACCACTACAGAAAAGCCAAACGTGGATGGTATATGTGGTTGGGGGGCATTTGAATTTGGGAGTGCAGAATTTCTTTTCGGGGTGTGAGTAGCCATAACGCTTTTCCAGAGCCTTTGTACTAGCTGTAACGTGGAAGCCCCATATATTTCCGTTAACAGATGACGGACCTGAGTGAGGACTTGCTTTTTTTGTGGATTTAGATGAAGCTCTATTGAGAACATTTTACATAACGTTACGGATCACATCTATCCAGCGCTGAGCACTTATTTTGGTGATGCCATCTACACTATGTTCCAAATTATTATGCAAATCGGTTTTAAGTGTCATAGCATTTTTGGTTTTTTTTGTAAATGAAATCCATTGATGGTATTGTGTCTCAGGGTTCTTTGGATAACTGAAATCAATCTCAGATACCTGTGATAATTAGTTTGGCATGTGAGCCCAATAAAAGTAAAACTGGATGTTCCACACTATTAAGCAGGCCAGAGTTTTCAAGTAATATGGGAAAGAAAAAGGATCTCTCTGCTGCTGAAAAGCTCAAATAGTGCAATGCCTTGGTCAATGGAAGAAATCATTAGATATTTCCCGAAAACTTAATATTGATCATCGTACTGTTAAGAGATTTGTGGCTGACTCTGAGCACAGACGTGTGTTGTGAATAGGCTGGAAATGAGTTCTGAGCAGAAGCTCCCTCTGGTGGTTACAAACGGTACTGGACTGTCCAGTGAAGATTGTGAGGATTGGGAATCAGGTGTTACTGACTGGTCTTCTATAAGGGAGTCGCCTTCCCATCAGGGTTGCTGGTGATCAATTGTTCTGGTCTCAATCCTTGATTCCTGTTTCCTTGGTAGCCTGCTGTGTCGTGTCTGAATCTCCTGCTAACAGATAAGACATTTTCTTCTTTTTGTTTTTGTGCTTGATTTTTGCATTTTGTTCTGCACTTCTGTGGGGGCCTTCAGGGTCCCCTCTGGGGGCTTTTGCCCTCTCAGTTCAGTTCAGCCACTGATGTTTGTACATTTGCTTTTTCCAGTTTTTTCAGTGGCTGCTGTTTTGTTTTTGGTTACACCAGAGAACTAATTTAGGTGGTAGAGGTCGTGTGATCTCAGGTGTTTTTGAAATTAGTAGAGTTGGTGCTTTTCAGGGTTTTTTGGGATTGCAGTAAGTGCCCTTCCTATCCTTTTCTATTTAGTAAGTTTGGGCCCCAACGTTTGCTCATACTATTTTCTGTCTGTGTCAGTATTTCTTCTTGTCTAACCGCCATTACATGTTTGGGGGCTTTCTATGTTCTTTGGGGATCTGCTCCGGGGCAGATAGCTTTCCTCTTTCTATCTTTAGGTGTAGTTAGTTTCTCAGGCTGTGACGAGGCGTCTAGGACCAACGTAGGAACGCTCCACGGCTGCCTCTAGTTGTGGTGGTTAGTCAGGGTACTGCAATCTCATAGTTTCCAACTGCTCTGGTGTATTTCCTTTTTTGCCTGCTCTCCTCAGCTACCAAATCATAACAGTATCACCGGCCAAAACTGAAAATTATATGGTACTCACAGAAGGGAAAAATATTGTGGAAAGAAAAAAGTTGTCAGAGTTGTCAGAGATTTTTTTTTTTTTTTTTTCTATTTGTTGCATTTTTTTTTTCCCTCTGTATCTCTGGGTGCTGAGGAGGATTTATTTTCTCTCTCAATGGAGTTTGCACAGTTGTCTGGCCGTGTGGATCAGCTTGCCACTGAAGTTCGGAGTATTGCTACCTATCTTGCTAGGTTGCCTGTTGTGGAACCTAGGATTCCCATGCCAGATTTGTTTTTAGGGGATCGAGCTAAGTTTCTGAATTTCAAAATAACTGTAAATTGTTTTTTGCCTTAAAATCTAAGTCCTCAGGGAACGCAGCGCAGCAGGTTCAAATTGTCATCTCTCTCCTGCGCGGCGACCCTCAGGATTGGGCTTTTTCCCTGACACCTGGGGATCCTGTTTTGAGTGATGTTGATGCGTTTTTTCAGGCTTTGGGGTTATTGTACGATGAGCCTAATGTCACTGATCAAGCTGAAAAAAACTTTGTTGGCATTAAGTCAGGGGCTTGAGGACGCTGAGTTATACTGTCAGAGATTCCGTAGGTGGGCAGTCCTGACCAAATGGAATGACGACGCTTTGGCAGCTCTTTTTCGAAAGGGACTGTCAGATAATGTAAAGGATGTTATGGTGGGATTCCCTGTTCCCTCTGGTCTCAATGATTCTATGTCATTAGCGATTCAAATTGACAGACGTTTGCGTGAGCGGAAAGGTATGCGTGGAATAATGTTGCCTTGTGAACCTGCTTCTGAATCCATGCAGTGTGATAGAGTGGTTTCTGGGGCACAGCGTCATGAATTTCGAAAGCGCAATGGGTTATGTTTCTACTGCGGTGAGGCCTCTCATGCTATTTCAGTCTGCCCTAAGCGGGGAAGATGTTTTGCACGCTCAGTTGTCTTGGGTAGTGTTCAGACTAAGTTTTTATTAACTGTTACCCTGATATGCTCTCTGTCCTCATTTTCTGCTCAGGCTTTTGTTGATTCTGGAGCAGCTATTAACCTGATGGATTTTGATTTTGCTAAACGTTGTGGGTTTCCCTTGATACCCCTACGGAAGTCTATTCCCCTACTGGGGATCGATTCTACCCCTTTGGCTGAGAATAAACCTCAGTTCTCTACTCAGGTGATAATGAGGGTAGAACCTGATCATCAGGAGAGTTGCAAATTTTTGGTTCTGTATAATCTGCATGACATTATCGTACTGGGTTTCCCTTGGTTACAGTCTCATAATCCTGTTTTGGATTGGAAATCTGTGTCTGTTACCAGTTGGGGCTGCCAATGTGTTAATACCAACACTCCTGTTTTTTCTGCCTCCCCCAGGCTCAGGATGTTCCTGACTTTTTGATTGATTTTTCTGATGTGTTTAGCGAAAGTAAATCTGCATCCTTACCTCCCCATAGGAGCTATGACTGCGCTATTGAATTAGTGCCTGGTAGTAAATTCCCTAAAGGTCGCCTTTTTAACTTGTCTGTACCTGAACATGACGCTATGCGGTCTTATATCAAGGAGTCATTAGAGAAGGGTCATATCAGACAATCCTCTTCACCCTTAGGTGCCGGTTTTTTCTTTGTGGCCAAAAAGGATGGTTCATTAAGGCCGTGTATTGATTATCGTCTCTTGAACAATATTACTGTGAAATATAAATATCCTTTACCCTTGATCTCTGATCTGTTTTCCAGGGTGAAAAACGCTACTTGGTTTACCAAGCTTGACCTCAGGGGGGCATATAACCTTATTCGCATTAAGCACGGGGATGAATGGAAGACGGCATTTAATACCCCTGAAGGGCATTTTGAGTACCTTGTGATGCCCTTTGGGCTCACTAATGCTCCTTCTGTCTTCCAGTCCTTCATGAATGACATTTTCAGGGATTTTGTGGATAAATTTCTGATTGTTTATTTGGATGATATCTTGATTTTTTCCAATGACTGGGACTCTCATGTAAAACATGTTCGGACTGTGTTCCAGATTTTGAGAGAGAATGCTCTGTATGTGAAGGGATCAAAGTGTCTTTTTGGCGTTCAGAGGATCTCATTTCTGGGATTCATTTTGTCCCCATCTGTTATTGAAATGGGCCCGGTCAAAGTTCAGGCCATCTGTGATTGGGTCCAACCTACTTCATTAAAGGCTCTTCAAAGATTCTTGGGTTTTGCCAATTTTTATCGTAAATTTATTGGTAATTTCTCTGTTATTGTTAAACCATTAACTGATTTGACCAAGAAGGGTTCTGATGTGGTGAATTGGCCTCCTGAGGCAGTCTCTGCATTTCAGGAACTTAAGCAGAGATTCACTTCTGCTCCTGTTCTACGGCAGCCTGATGTTTCTCTACCATTTCAGGTGAGGTTGATGCCTCTGAAATTGGGGCAGGTGCCGTTTTGTCCCAAAGAGATCCAGAGACCTCTAAGAGTAACTGTAATGTATGTAGTACAGTTCATATAGCGTCTTGTGCTTGGGTGCGATGAACATACATGAGACACAGGTTTGATATAGAAAAGTCCTGTATTACTTCATACAAGTTGGCAGAAATAGTCACACAGTTTGCAGACACAGAAACAGGAGACACAGCAGGCCAGAGTAATCCAAGCTCAGCAATCACTCTCCAATACAGATTCAGGATCTTCTTCTCTGTTACCGTAAGTCCATGCAAACGTGGGTCTTTCAAAGAGCAGGGTTCAGAGTCCACAAGTGCTTCAGAGTTCCTCAGTAGGAATAGCTGGAGTACAAGGTCCAAGGCTTACAGGAGTCAAGTCACAGGTTCACTGCAGGCTAGATTCTGAAGCACTGATTGCTCAGCTGTGGCTGCTTAAGAAGCAAAGGAGAGAATCAGGGCGGGAACATGCAAGCTGGAAACTCCATTTTGACTGAGGGCAAGATAGCTGCAGCAAGACAGAAAGTAAAATGGCTGACGAACAAACTGAGTTTCAGGAATATATACATAGAACCTTACATTACTCCCCCTTAAGGACAACCTCCGGATGACCTCAGACCAGGCTTGTGTGGGTACCTCTGATGAAACTGACGGAGCAAGCGAGGAGCATTAACGTTATTGACCGGTTCCCATGAGTTGTCCTCCACTGGGTAGCCCTGCCATTTAATCAGATATTGTAACTGATTTCTATACAACCTGGAATCTAAAATCCTTTCCACCACAAATTCTTCCTGACCATCGACTAGCACTGGGTCAGGGCAAGGAGAGGAACGTCCAGGAAACGTATTGGGTGTCGCAGCCTTTAGTAGGGATACATGAAAGACAGGGTGGATTCTCATAGTTCTGGGCAGTTGAAGACGACAAGCAACGGCACTTATAATTTTACTGATTTTATAGGGTCCAATGTACTTATGTCCCAACTTAGACGATGGAATCCTTAACTTAAGATTTCTGGTTGACAGCCAGACCAAGTCTCCTACCTTGAAAGCTGGTGCAGGTTTACGAAATTTATCTGCTGCTTTCTTGTACCTTTCTTGAGCCGATTCCAGATTTTCCTTTAGAAGATCCATATTCTTCTGTAAAGACGTGATTCTTTCAGCCACTGCTGGTAAAGGCGTTTCTATGGGAAATCGTGGTAGAATGTTAGGATGATAACCTAGATTAGAGTAAAAAGGAGACTGTTTAGTGGAGGCACTCTGAGAGTTGTTATACGAGAACTCAGCTAATGGAAGTAGATCCACCCAATCATCCTGTAGGTGGCAGATAAAGCAGCGGAGATACTGCTCCAGGGTTTGATTGGTTCGTTCGGTCTGTCCATTAGTCTGGGGATGAAAAGCAGAAGAAAGGTTTACTTTAATGTCCAATGCTGCACAGAAATTTTGCCAAAACCTAGAAGTGAATTGCACCCCTCGATCCGAAATAACCTCATCCGGTACTCCATGTAAGCGAAACACATCTTTAATCATCAAATCTGATGTCTGTTTTGCAGTGGGTAAGCCGACACAAGGGATAAAATGAGCTGCCTTTGTTAGACGGTCAACCACCATAGAATGGTGTTCTTCCCCTGAGAGGTTGGTAACTCCACAATGAAGTCCATAGAAATGGATCCCCACGGGCGGGACGGGGTGGGAAGAGGCTGTAACAGACCAGTTGGTGAGGAGCGAGGTGTTTTGCATCTTGCACAGACCTCACATGAAGTGACATAATTCAAAACATCCTTCCTGCAAGTGGGCCACCAAAAGAAACGAGAAAGAAATTCCTGTGTCTTTAGAATTCCTCTATGCCCAGCTATCTTGGAATCGTGAATGAGTTGCAATACTCTCAATCTGACTGTTTCAGGAATATACAGGCGTTGTCCCTGAATCCACACACCATTCTTAAAGACAAGACTTACGTCCCTTGGGGGTTGTGCCAAAAAGGAATCCGCATGGTATGCTTCCTTGATGTCCTTAAGTAGGTCTTGATTATGAATTACTCCTAGGAATCTAGAGTCAGGAAGAATAGTCTTAGGAGGAGTAATTGGACGTGTCTCTGCTGAGTAAATCCTAGAGAGTGCATCAGCCTTTCCATTGCGCGATCCTGGTCTATAAGAGATGATAAAATTAAATTGGTTTAAGAAAAGATTCCAGCGATCCTGGCGAGGAGTCAGGCACTTAGCCGACCTGATAAACTCAAGGTTACGATGGTCTGTCAGGACGACTATTTGCTGTGCAGCTCCCTGAAGAAGGTGTCTCCATTCTTTGAAGGCGGCAATAATGGCCAACAACTCTCTATTGCCCACATCGTAGTTCCTCTCAGCCGAAGACAACTGCTGGGAAAAGAAGTCACAGGGATGCAAGACATTCTTCTCACCTGTTCTCTGAGAGAGTATAGCTCCAACGGCACAGTCTGAAGCATCCACTTCTATTATGAAGGCAAGCTCGGGGTTGGGATGTACTAGGATAGGTGCAGTGGTAAATTTATCTTTTAGACGGGAAAATGCTTCCTGGGCTTGGGGAGTCCAGGAAAACCTAGACTCTTTCCGGGTAAGTTGAGTGATAGGTGACACTACCTCAGAGAAATTTCTAATGAAACGTCTATAGAAGTTGGCAAACCCGATGAAGCGCTGTACCTCCTTCACATTTCTAGGACTTGGCCAATCCTTGATGGCTTGGGTTTTGCTTCCATCCATACTAATTCCTTGTGTAGACAGTACATACCCCAGAAATTGAATTTCGGTCCTATGGAATTCACACTTTTCAAGTTTGATGTAAAGATGATTTTGTCTTAGACGTTCCAAGACCATTCTCACATGTCCATGATGTTCCTCTGTGGAGTTAGAAAAAATTAGAATATCATCCAAATAAATTACCACGAATGTATCTAGGAGATCCCTGAAGATGTCATTCACCAAGTGTTGGAAAGTGGCTGGGGCGGTACTCAGACCAAAAGGCATAACTAGATATTCAAAGTGTCCATAGCGTGACCTGAATGCAGTCTTCCATTCACCCCCAGGTCTAATACGGACTAAGTTATAGGCCCCACGAAGATCTAGTTTAGAAAAAATTTTGGCATGTCGCACTCTCTCCAATAACTCAGGGATTAAAGGCAATGGATAACGGTTTCTAATAGTAACCTTATTGAGTTCCCTATAGTCTACGCATGGTCTCAGAGATCCATCTTTCTTCTTTACAAAGAAGATGGGTGCACCTGCAGGAGATGAAGAGGGGCGTATGAAGCCCTTGGCTAGATTTTCATCTATGTAATCCTTTAAAGCCTTTAGCTCGGGCCCCGCCAGGGGGTAGATCTTACCAAAAGGTATCTCTGCTCCAGGCAAAAATTCAATTGGACAATCATATGGACGGTGAGGAGGAAGCTGGTCAGCGTTCTTCTTGTCACATAAATCCACATAGTCCTGGTATACAGCTGGTAGTTCAGGGACTGACATGATTCCTTTAGGAACAGAGCAAGCTGAAACTTTTGGACTCATCTGTTTCTCTGGAAAGTGTAATTCCTTGGTCTCCCAGTTAATGGTAGGATTCTGAGCCTGCAGCCATGGTAGCCCTAGAATAATGGGAAAGTGGGGAGAAGAGATAAGCATAAAGGACAGTTTCTCTTGATGATCTTTACCCATAAGAACCCTCAAAGGCTCTGTTTCCTGATCCACTGGTCCAGAGGTCAGCAGGGAGCCATCCACAGTTTCCATCTGTACTGGAGTAGCCTTCTTCACTGAACGTATTCCCTGTTTCAGAGCAAAGGAGACATCCATAAAATTTCCACTTGCCCCTGAGTCGATCATAGCAGAGCTAGACACCCAAGCTGAGTCAACCCAGAGTTTGATGGAAAGAAAGCAATGAGAATTGTTTTTCTTACAACTCAGCTGGGACACCGCTGAGGAAACTTGAAAAATGGCAGCGTTTACACAGTCAACGTCCTCAGAGGTAACGGAGTTTAAGTCCGAGAAATCAAGATCTGTTGCTGCAGATCTCTCTGGAGCCTGAGGCTCGGACCTGACAGATCCCCTCTCGCAACACTCACAATGAATGAGTGCTGCAGTAGTCTTACGAGAACGGCTGGGGCAGTTTATAATGAAGTGCCCTGACTTACCACAATAAAAACATAGATTCTCCTTAAAACGATGTTCCTTGCGTGCATCACTAACCCGTCGTTGTAAAGAGTCTACCTGCATGGGTTCAGGTTCAGGTTCCAGTGTAATCCTACTCAAAGGTTCCTTAGCTGGAGAGGAAGGTAGGAAAAGGTTAGTACGATTGCTTTCGAACCATCTCTCTTGCCTGCGTTCAGTCAGACGAGTATCAATACGGATGCAGTAGTTAATAAAGTCACCTAACGCAGTGGGAGGGTCGGCACGAGCAAGTTCATCCTTAATCAGTGGAGATAACCCCTTTCGAAAAATAGATTTTTTGGCGGAACTGTCCCAGGTGGTATCAAGGGCCCATCTCCTGAAATCCAAGGCATATTCAGCTACCGAGTGCTTACCTTGGCGCAAAGCTAACATGGCTGCTTCAGCTGTTGCACCTCGATTGGGGTCATCAAACACCTGCCCCATGGCTGAAATAAAATCATCAAGGTGATTCAAACAATCATCCTCAGTCTCAATCAGAGGGTTTGCCCACATTAAAGCCTTGTTGGTAAGCAACATAATTATAGTAAGCACCTTAGATCGTTCAGTGGGAAATTGTGAAGCATGTGCAGAAAAAAAAGATTGCATTGATTAATAAATCCCCTGAATTTCTCACGTTCACCGCCAAAACGAAAAGGGGGCAACTTGGGAATCCCAGCACTCGGGGCTACGGCAGGAGCCTGGACTCGCCCCTCTAGAACCTCAATCCTGGCTCGCAAATCCTGGGTAGTCTGTCCAACCACTTGCAAATTGTGATTATTGAGGTCCTGTAGATTTGTAAAACGGGTCTTTATATTCTGCAAATCTGCAAGGATATTATCAGTCACTCCGCAAAGTTCCTTTATGCGGGCCTCCATTTTCCAGATCTTTTAAGACAGGATTACTGGAAGAAGAGGAGAGAAAAAAAAAACAATAGTGTTCACCTGTGGCAACACTGCAGAGAGAAAAAAAAATTAAGGGAACTGCTCACCTGGAATGGTTGTGAGAAGTCACAACCACTATCATCACAGAAAGTTTCAACCAGACATCTGATATCCAGAGTTACAGCAGACAAAAAGAGAAAAGAAAGGAAAAAAAAAAAAACAATAGTGTTTACCTGTGGTAACACTGCAAAAAGAAAAAACTTAAGGGAATTGCTCACCTGGAATGGTTGTGAGAAGTCACAACCACTGTCATCACAGAAAGTACAACCGGACGTCTGATATCCACAGTACAGCAGACACAGCCTTCCAGACCCAGCAGACACTAACGTTTTGGCTTCAGAATCTTGTAATGTATGTAGTACAGTTCATATAGCGTCTTGTGCTTGGGTGCGATGAACATACATGAGACACAGGTTTGATATAGAAAAGTCCTGTATTACTTCATACAAGTTGGCAGAAATAGTCACACAGTTTGCAGACACAGAAACAGGAGACACAGCAGGCCAGAGTAATCCAAGCTCAGCAATCACTCTCCAATACAGATTCAGGATCTTCTTCTCTGTTACCGTAAGTCCATGCAAACGTGGGTCTTTCAAAGAGCAGGGTTCAGAGTCCACAAGTGCTTCAGAGTTCCTCAGTAGGAATAGCTGGAGTACAAGGTCCAAGGCTTACAGGAGTCAAGTCACAGGTTCACTGCAGGCTAGATTCTGAAGCACTGATTGCTCAGCTGTGGCTGCTTAAGAAGCAAAGGAGAGAATCAGGGCGGGAACATGCAAGCTGGAAACTCCATTTTGACTGAGGGCAAGATAGCTGCAGCAAGACAGAAAGTAAAATGGCTGACGAACAAACTGAGTTTCAGGAATATATACATAGAACCTTACAGTAACCCTTGTGCCTTTTTCTCTCGAAAATTTTCTCCCACTGAACGTAATTATGACGTGGTAATCGGGAGTTATTAGCCATGAAGTGGGCTTTTGAAGAGTGGAGACATTGGCTGGAGGGAGCCAAACATCAGGTGGTGGTCCTTACGGACCATAAGAATCTAGTTTATCTGGAATCTGCCAAGCGACTTAATCCTAGACAGGCCAGGTGGGCCTTGTTTTTCACACGTTTTAATTTTGTGGTTTCATTTCTTCCTGGCACTAAAAATGTTAAGGCGGATGCCCTCTCGAGGAGTTTCCTGGCTGACTCTCCTGAGTTATCTGATCCTTCTGTTATTTTGAAAGAAGGTGTAGTTCTTTCCGCCATCTCGCCCAATTTGAGACTGGCTCTGGAGGGGTGTCAGGAGGATAAGCCCGAGCGCTGCCCTGTTGGGAAATTGTTTGTCCCGGACCAGTGGAAAAAGAGTGTAATGTCTGAGATTCATTGTTCCACGTTGGCCGGTCATCCCGGAATTTTTGGTACCAGAGACTTGGTTAGTCGTCCTTTTGGTGGCCTACTTTGTCTCGTGACGTCAGGATATTTGTGCAGTCCTGCGGGACTTGCTCTCGCTCCAAGCCTTGCTCTCATTCTAGTGGTTTGTTGATGCCATTACCTGTGCCCAAGAGACCATGGACCCATATCTCTATGGATTTCATTTCCGACCTCCCTGTTTCTCAGAGAATGACCGTCATCTGGGTGATTTGCGATAGGTTTTCCAAGATGATTAGTGTTGAGCGATACGATACTGCAAATATCGGCTATCGGCCGATATTAGCTCTATCGGCCTTTCGATAATTCGTTTCGATATTTTCGTCTTATCGAATACCGGAATCGGATTTGTCACTGTCACTGTGAGTGTCCGTCGGTCGGGTCTGTCAGGAGTCAGCGGCACTTACCTGGCAGAAGATCTCCGGCGGTCACGTCCTGGACTGCTTGATGGCCGCCATTATCTTCTCCCTGGCGGTCACATGCAGTTTTTCGCGATAACTGCAGTGACTGCAGGGTAATCCCGGCCGTAAACCAGTCCGATGACGTCACCGCCGGGGAAGCAGGTAATCAGCTGTGCTGCGCCGGGATGACAGGCTCTGCCTGTCATTCTGATGTAGCAGAGCTGGATCGTCGTGGGACACTCGTTACTATGGACTGCGTCGGTCAGGTGGTATACTTTTTTTTTTTTTTTTCATTTTTTTACAGGAGATCGATGGCGTCGCAGGATGAGACTGTAATAAAAGTAATGAAAACTGTGTTTTTTTTTTTTTTATTAAATTAAAAAACTTTTTTATGAACATTCACCCGTCCGGGTACATAAACAATTTAACTATTTACATACAGGGACCCTGTCGGGTTATTTATAATTCTTTGGCAGGGGTGTTCCAGGTACCACCTGGTACTCTTCTGATGCTTGCCAAACATCCGAGGCACCAAGGACCACCAGGACCTGATGACGTCGTGTGGCCTGTACAGTCAAGTCGTGACCCGCTATCTGGGTCTGTGTGGCCACCTCTTTCATCTCCCTCCGGGTCTGGAACCCTATGTCCCGGACTGAACGAACCCCAGGGGGCCTAACAGGCGCCGGGTACGGGCCAGCTATACTTATCATGTCCATAGCTGGGGCTGCTGAGGAGACCACTGAGGGAGGCTTGGGAGATTTACGGCGTGGGGTGGGCACTTTTGCAGAGGCCTGGATGTGGGAGGCTGAAGGCTCCGAGGGTCTCACAGGTTCCTGACACTCTGGGGAGTAGGGGTCGCACCTGGTAACATTTAGGGCGTACCATCCATTGTAACCCCAGTGTTGGGTGTAAGTCACCAAGTCTCCTGGCAACAGGTCCCTCCCCGGGTGTCCTTCTGGGAGGTGAGCCTCCACGTCCCACCGGTTCACAAAAACTTCTAAATAAAGTCCAGGCTCCTGGATGAAGCCCCAACCACCTTTCAATTTAAAGCTCCGTACTGCACCCTTACGCCGCGGCTCCCACAGGGTTCCTTTATCCTTTCTCATCCGGTCCTTATCTGCCCGGTCCTTCTCCAGCTGACGTTGGCGAAGCTTTTGGGTTTCTCGCTGCTCCCTTTGTCGCTCTGCTTCCCGCTCCCAACGTCTCCACTCTTCCTCCTGACGCCGGTTGTAATTCTCCTCCACCAGCTGCTCCATGTCTCCACCATCAAATGCCAGCTTACAGTGTCCGGTTTGCGGCAGCTCTCCTGGCGCCCCCCAGTCCTGGCGGCGCTCACCTGCGGAGGAAGCAGCCGGCTCTGGAACAGATGACAGTCGGGGCTCCGGTACAGGCAGGTAGTGCTCTGGTGCCTGCGCGGCCTCCTCCATGAGGACGGGTGTCGCTTCTTCTATCTCAGCGACGGGGGCAGACAGCGGGATCTGGGGTGCTGCCGGTGCAGAGTTTTTTGAACAAACGGGTGCCTCCACTGCGACAGCGTCAACCGGATCACATTGCAAGGACTCCTCTACTAGAACGGGTGCCTCACCTTCCGGTACAGACACTTCAGGTAAGAGGGATTGGCGCCGCTCCAAGTTTAGTTTTAGGGCACGCCAGCTCGCTTCCATCCTGGCGACCTCCTCCCGGTGCCGGGCCAGGCCTCTTAGGGTATCCTCCGCTTCTTGCAGCGTAGGAGGGTTTCCAGGCCGGGTGCCCAACGGTGGTTCCGTGGCGATCGGGTCGCTTCCGTGGGGGGAGAGCTCTGACTGCTCCATCCCTTCACACTTCTGCTCGTGTCCATTAGCCATCTCTGCCAAGTCACATGTGTCATTAGCATCTGGAGAGGGCCCCTCTTTTGTAGGGAGGCGGGACCTTCGTGTTAGTTTCCGCACACTGAGGAGGATGAGGAGGCGGAACTGAAGAGCTGTGAGCCACGATCTTACATTGCAGTACCATTTAGAGCCATCGTTTTCGCGTCACTGAGTGAGTGTACACCCATGAAGAGCACGCCCTTCTTCTTCACCAGTGCCTCGTCGTGACGCAGATATGGCGGAAAAATGGCAAATACATTCTCTGATGATTTTAGCAATTCTCAAGCACAAAACCAGTTCATTCAGGCACACAGGACTCGCTTATAGCGAGCTACAGAATCCTGTTCGTGACGCCCAAGTTGAGTCGCACAGAGCCAGAGGTTTTGGGGGTACTCGGCACCGAGCCCGTCGACTTCTATGGGGTATGTCACGGCTTTACCCGGCAATTGAATCAGAGTCTATTTTACTATGTAGAAGTGTATAAACTATAAATATATGTATATATATATGTCACAATGACATGTATATATATATATATATGTATTCTATGTGTGTATATTTTGTGTTTACAACGAAAGAAAGGGTTTTTTTTTGTGCGATATTTTGTTCCCATAGACTTACATGGGACTTCCGGTATCGGAATCGGATATCGACGATATTTAGTGCTATCGGCGATACAATTTCGATACGATATTTTTAGATATCGAGCATTATCGCTCAACACTAAAGATGATACATCTTGTGCCATTACCTAAGTTGCCTTCCTCCTCTGAATTGGTGCCTTTGTTCCTTCAGCACGTGGTTCGTTTACACGGCATTCCTGAGAACATTGTGTCTGACAGAGGAGTCCAGTTTGTTTCCAGATTTTGGAGGACCTTTTGTTCTAAAATTGGTGTTCAATTGTCTTTCTCCTCGGCGTTTCATCCTCAGACCAATGGTCAAACTGAGAGAACAAACCAGACATTGGAGACTTATCTAAGATGCTTTGTGTCTGCTGATCAGGATGACTGGGTCTCTTTTTTGCCTTTGGCTGAGTTTGCTCTTAATAATAGGGCTAGCTCTGCCACTTTGATGTCTCCATTTTTCTGTAATTCTGGGTTTCACCCTCGATTTTCTTCAGGACAGACGGAGGCTTCTGTCTGTCCAGGTGTTGACTCTGTTGTGGAGCGTATGCAACAGATTTGGGACCAGGTAGTGGAGAGGTTGTCCCTCTCTCAGGAGAGGGCCCAGCGGTTTGCTAACCGGCATAGGACTGATGGTCCTCGGTTTAAAGTGGGGGACTTGGTCTGGTTGTCCTCAAGAAATATTCCTATGAGAGTGGCATCTCCGAAATTTAAGCCTAGGTTCATTGGACCTTATAAGATCATGGAGATTCTTAATCCTGTTTCTTTTCGTTTGCTTCTTCCAGGGACATTTAAGATCCATAACGTGTTCCACAAGTCCTTGTTGAAGAGGTTTGTTGAGCCAGTGGTTCCTACTACTGTGCCTCCTGACCCTGTTTTGGTTGAGGGCAATCTGGAGTATGTGGTTGAGAAAATATTGAATTCTCGTTTTTCAGACGGAAACTCCAGTATTTGGTTAAATGGAGAGGTTATGGTCAGGAAGACAATTCTTGGGTGTTTGCTTCGGACATCCATGCTAGGAGACTCATCCGTGCGTATCATAGAACTCATCCTGACCGACCTGGTTGCTCAAATGAGGGTTCGGTGACCCCTCCTCAAGGGGGGGTACTGTTGTGAATAGGCTGGAAATGAGTTCTGAGCAGAAGCTCCCTCTGGTGGTTACAAACGGTACTGGACTGTCCAGTGAAGATTGTGAGGATTGGGAATCAGGTGTTACTGACTGGTCTTATATAAGGGAGTCGCCTTCCCATCAGGGTTGCCGGTGATCAATTGTTCTGGTCTCAATCCTTGATTCCTGTTTCCTTGGTAGCCTGCTGTGTCGTGTCTGAATCTCCTGCTAACAGATAAGACATTTTCTTCTTTTTGTTTTTGTGCTTGATTTTTGCATTTTGTCCTGCACTTCTGTGGGGGCCTTCAGGGTCCCCTCGGGGGGCTTTTGCCCTCTCAGTTCAGTTCAGCCACTGATGTTTGTACATTTGCTTTTTCCAGTTTTTTCAGTGGCTGCTGTTTTGTTTTTGGTTACACCAGAGAACTAATTTAGGTGGTAGAGGTCGTGTGATCTCAGGTGTTTTTGAAATTAGTAGAGTTGGTGCTTTTCAGGGTTTTTTGGGATTGCAGTAAGTGCCCTTCCTATCCTTTTCTATTTAGTAAGTTTGGGCCCCAACGTTTGCTCATACTATTTTCTGTCTGTGTCAGTATTTCTTCTTGTCTAACCGCCATTACATGTTTGGGGGCTTTCTATGTTCTTTGGGGATCTGCTCCGGGGCAGATAGCTTTCCTCTTTCTATCTTTAGGTGTAGTTAGTTTCTCAGGCTGTGACGAGGCGTCTAGGACCAACGTAGGAACGCTCCACGGCTGCCTCTAGGTTGTGGTGGTTAGTCAGGGTACTGCAATCTCATAGTTTCCAACTGCTCTGGTGTATTTCCTTTTTTGCCTGCTCTCCTCAGCTACCAAATCATAACAGACGTGTTTGTGCTGATAAGGACAGAATGAGGAAGGTTTCTGCCAGGCAAGTTCATCGGATTAAGAGAGCAGCTGCTACAAAGCCATTACAAACCAGCAAACAGATATTTGAACCTGCTGGTGCCTCTGGAGTCCCTCGAACCTCAAGGTGTAGGATCCTTCTAAGGCCGGCGTCACACTAGCGAGTTTGATGCGAGTTAGTCGCACGACTTACTCGCATCAACACCCCGGCACGGCCGCCCGCTCTCGGAGCTGAGTGTGCGGCGGCATAGAAATACATGCAGCCGCAAACTCGGCTCTGAGAGCGGGCGGCCGCGCGGGGTGTTGATGCGAGAAAGTCGTGCGACTTACTCGCATCAAACTCGCCTAAGGCTTGCTGTGGTGCATAAACCTACTATATGGCCACACCTAAACAGTGCTCACAAGCAGAAAGGGTTGCAGTGGGCCCAGACATACATGAAGACTAATTTTCAAACAGTCTTGTTTACTGATGAGTGTTGAGCAACCCTGGATGATCCAGATGGATGGAGTAGTGGATGGTTAGTGGATGGTTGGTGGATGGCCACCATGTCCCAACTAGGCTGCTACGTTAGCAAGGAGGTGGAGGAGTCATGATTTGGGCCGAAATCATGGGGAAACAGCTGGTAGGGCCCTTTAAGGTTCTTGAAGGTGTGAAAATGACCTCTGCAAAGTATATATAGTTTCTGACTGACAACTTTCTTCCATGGTATAAAAAGCAGAAACGTGTCTTCAGGAGCAAAATCATCTTCATTCATGACAATGCACCATCTCATGCTGCAAAGAATACTTGGAGTCATTGGCTGATATGGGCATAGAAGGAGATAAACTCCCCTGACCTCAATCCTATAGAGAACCTTTGGAGTATCATCAAGCAAAAGATCTGAGAGGGTGGGAGGCAGTTCACATCAAAACAGCAGCTCTGGGAGGCTATTCTGACTTCATGCAAAGAAATACAAGCAGAAACTCTCCAAAAACTCACAAGTTCAATGGATGCAAGAATTGTGAAGGTGATATCAAAGAAGGGTTCCTATGTTAACATGTAACTTGGCCTGTTAGGATGTTTTGGAGTCAAATAGCTTTTTTGTTCAGTGAATGTGATCTCCTAAATGCTGCAAATTCCACAAATGAGCATTTTCAATTCTTTAAAACAGATCAAATGTTAAGAAATTCTACTGTGCCTAATAATTTGGAACAGTGCATTTTGAGTTTTTTTTCCATTTTGGAGATTATACTGTTATCATTGGGAGGTTTCTTCAATAAAATTTGATGTATACTCTAACGGGTGATAACTTTTTTTTAGACTGACAGTCATTTGCACAGACCACTTAGGAAAATCAGAGAAAAATATCATTTGCATAATAATTTGGAACATAGTGTAAATCTCTGAATGTCTTGACAGATGAAACCCCTGATCCATTCACAATAATGAGGCAGCAGATTTACTCTGGACTTCGTCTGGCCTCTGTTCAGCGGTTTCCTTCTTTTCAGAGGTGCACAAAATTGGCTGACTGCGCTTTTTATGTATGACTAAAAAGACGGACACCGCCGGATCACAGGTCTTATGGCGTCCACAGTGCCTCCATCTGCCTCATTATAGGGAATCTTCCGCCGGGGGTTCCGTCTAAATCACCTATTTCACAGATTTACATGTAAACTCCGGTGCAAGCGCTTAGCGCAGTGCACAGGCTAAATGTGCGCCGAGCCTTACTGCGATCTTTGGGAGGCAGAATGAAAAAATCAACAGCATGTGAAGAATTGGTTTTATTTATTTTTTACGCCGTTCCTCATTAAGTGATTAGGCGACTTTATTCTTCGGATCGATGTGCTTACAGGGATACCAGATTTATATCTGGTTTTTATGTTTGGCTGCTGTCACACACTAAGAGACGCTTTTTATTGCAAAAACAAGTTTTTGCATCACTATATTTTGAGAGCTATAATTTATCCATATTTCGCCCGACAGAGTCATGTGAGGTCTTGTTTTTTGCTGGTCGAGCTGACGTTTTTATTGATACCATTTTCGGGCACATGACATTTTTTGATCGCTTTCTATTCTGATTTTTGGGAGCAGTCATCATACAACAGGAATTCAGGAATTTTTTTTTATGACATTCTGTGTATAGTAAAATTAATAGGGCAGCTTTATTCTTCGGTCAGTACGATTACAGTGATACCACATTTATATTTTTACTTTATGTTTTGCCGCTTCTTCACAATAAAAACTATTTTATAGAAAAAATAGTTGCTTTTGTATCGCTTTATTCTGAAACCTATAACTTTTATTTTTCCCCTGTTGGAGCTGTATGGCAGCTTGTTTTTTGCGGGACAAGATGACGTTTTCATCGCTACCATTTTTTCTATTTCTATTAGTGGTTGGTGTCACCATAATGAGTGTTAGGCTGGAGTCACACATACCGTCTAAAAAAATCGGACCGTTTTTGAAAGCCGATAATCGCACAAATGTTTCCTGAACATTGATCCGTCTGTCATCCGATTGGAATGCGAGGATGCGATTTTGTCGCATCTGAGCGTACGTTTCACATCCATTTGACATCCGTCTGGCGAGATTTTGTCGGTGGCTAGCAAAACCGACATATAATGGATCCAAATGATAGTTTGTAAATCACAAAAGAAAGAATACATATACACACATAGAATACATACAGTCATGGCCAAAAGTTTTGAGAATGACACAAATATTAATTTTTACAAAGTCTACTGCTTCACTTTTTCTAATGGCAATTTGCATATACTCCAGAATGTTATAAAGAGTGATCAGCTTAACAGCAATTACTTGCAAAGTCAATATTTGGCTAGAAAATGAACTTTATCCCCCAAAACACATTTCAACATCATTGCAGCCCTGCCTTAAAAGGACCAGCTAAACTCTTTTCAGTGATTGCTCCATTAACACAGGTGTGGGTGTTGATGAGGACATGGCTGGAGATCAATCTGTCATGATTAAGTAAGAATGACACCACTGGACACTTTAAAAGGAGGCTGGTGCTTGGCATCATTGTTTCTCTTCTGTTAACCATGGTTATCTCTAAAGAAACACGTGCAGTCATCATTGCAATGCACAAAAATGGCCTAACAGGGAAGAGTATCGCAGCTAGAAAGATTGCACCTCAGTCAACAATCTATCGCATCATCAAGAACTTCAAGGAGAGAGGTTCCATTGTTGCCAAAAAGGCTTCAGGGCGCCCAAGAAAGACCAGCAAGCGCCAGGACCGTCTCTTAAAAGTGTTTCAGCTGCGGGATCGGGCTACCAGCAGTGCAGAGCTTGCTCAGGAATGGCAGCAGGCAGGTGTGAGTGCATCTGCACGCACTGTGAGGCGGAGACTCTTGGAGCAAGGCCTGGTCTCAAGGAGGGCAGCAAAGAAGCCACTTCTCTCCAGATAAAACATCATGGACAGACTGATATTCTGCAAAAGGTACAGGCAGTGGACTGCTGAGGACTGGGGTAAAGTTATTTTCTCTGATGAATCCCCTTTTCGATTGTTTGGGACATCAGGAAAACACCTCATTCGGAGAAGACAAGGTGAGCGCTACCACCAGTCTTGTCTCATGCCAACTGTTAAGCATCCTGAAACCATTCATGTGTGGGGTTGCTACTCAGCCAAGGGAATCGGCTCTCTCACAGTCTTGCCTAAAAACACAGCCATGAATAAAGAATGGTACCAGAATGTCCTCCAAGAGCAACTTCTCCCAACCCTCCAAGAGCAGTTTGGTGATCAACAATGCCCTTTCCAGCATGATGGAGCACCTTGCCATAAAGCAAAGGTGATAACTAAATGGCTCAGGGAACAAAACATAGAGATTTTGGGTCCATGGCCTGGAAACTCCCCAGGTCTTAATCCCATTGAGAACTTGTGGTCAATCATCAAAAGACGGGTGGACAAACAAAAACATAAAAATTCTGACAAAACGAAAGCATTGATTGTGCAAGAATGGACTGCTATCAGTCAGGATTTGGTCCAGAAGTTGATTGAGAGCATGCCAGGGAGAATTGCAGAGGTCCTGAAGAAGAAGGGTCAACACTGCAAATATTGACTTGCTGCATTAACTCAATCTAACTGTCAATATAAGCTTTTGTTACTCATATGTTTGCAATTATTATATTTCTGTCTGTGATAAAAACATCTGTCAAACACAAATAAAAACCAGAGGGCAGCAGATCATGTGAAAATATAATATTTGTGTCATTCTCAAAACTTTTGGCCATGACTGTATATACACATGTCATTGTGACATATAAATATATATATATATTTATAGTTCATGCACTTCTACATAGTATAATAGCCGCTAATTCAATTGCCGGCTTCTATGAAATTACAGAACCCGACATGAAATGACACAAGGTTTACATACAGTTAACCATGTCATTTCATGTAGTTTGATATATGGTTTTCACTAACAATTACATGAGTGTATGTGTGCAAAATTTCATACATGTAGGAGTTAATTAAATGTGTAAATTCATTGTAAAAAAATGCGTGGGCTCCCGCTGTATTTTCTCCACCAGACAGGGAAAGCCAGTGAGTGAGGGCAGATAATAGTGTAGGGAGGGTGCATTTTTTTTGTGCCCTCCCTGGCTACTAACATCTGCCCCCAGATGTGCCTTTTCTGCCACTTAGCCCGTCTATTCCCATTGCCCTGTAGCGGTGGCTAATGGGTTAATAATGGGTTAAGGCTCCTTGCTATTGAAAGGTGACTTTAAAGGGAATCTGTCACCCTAAATTGGCGGGATATTTAAGTGATGGCAGTCAGGTCAGATGGGCAGTGTTTTGGGTACTTGCCTTAACATGTTGTTCGCCGCTGTCTCCATTATTTCTGAGAATTGTAGTCGTTGCCCTCCATATAACGTGCCTGCGCATTGCAATCTGCGGGCAAAGCATACTGCGCGTTATATGGAGGGCAACGACTACAATTCACAGAAATAATGGAGACAGTGGTGAACAACATGTTAAGGCAAGTACCCAAAACACCACCCATCTGACCTGACTGCCATCATTTAAATATCCTGCCAATTTAGGGTGACAGATTCCCTTTAAGCCAGGTTAATAATTGAGATTTGCCAATTAGACAACTATCAATTATTAATCCTATTGTATGAAATGAAAAAAAAACCACACACACAATAATTAAAAATCATTTTAATGAAATAAATACACAGTTTTTGACCATATTTTATTGTACTGGTAATCCTTGCGAAGCCCTTGTTCTCCTGTAATAAAAAAAAAAATAATGAAAAAACATTATTCTTACCTCTCCGGCGTTCAGTCAGGTCCCACGCTGCAATCCATCTGAAAGGGTTAACAGTTTTACAGCGAGGACCGGAGCTAATGCTGCAGTCCTCGATGTAAACCCCCGAATGAATGAGCTCATCTCCACAGCTGACAGGAGAGGAAGTGATTAGCTGGGAAGCTTAATTAATGTTTCCCATGTATTCTTTCTATTCTTTATTAAAGCTGTCAGTATGATTTTACAGTATAGCCGGGGAGGAATTGCCGGCTTTTCTAAAGGACACCGGTGCGATTTTCTCGCAAGTCACACATGTGGTCCGTTTGTAATCCGATTTTTCATCGCACCCAAAGACTTGCATTGGCGATTCTCGACCGATAATCGGTGACAATCGCAGCATGCTGCGATTATCTTGGTCAGAGGAAAACGGCCGAGAAAAAATCGGATGCTGGGAGATGCTCCATAGATTAACATTGGTCCGAGAGCAATGCGATATTTCATCGCATTGCACTCGTCCGTTTTTGTCGCCAGTGTGACCCCGGCCTTACGATCAGGGACGCAGCGTGGCTTAAACCAGCCAATGCTCCCATGTCTTCGAACCATAACGACGACGGGGTATGAGTCCCAGGTGATCGTGGAATGTGGACCCACTGGACCACAGGGGGGACCCTGGCCTACCCGGATTAGGGAAGGGTTGCGACCGAGGTCTGTGGCAGCTGAGCTTGTGGACTAGATTGCCATATGCAGGACTAAAAGACACCGCACAACTTCAGGTATGAAGAAACATAAAGTTTACTTAAATAAAGCAAATGACATCAAAACACCAGGTTCTGGATTATGCATATCACGAAAGAAACACATCTCAGGTTGACAGGCAAGCAAGAGGTCATTATGGGTTGACGCAGTCCAAGGTTATCTGGCACGGGCATACTAGGATGGCCTCTCTCAGGCCTCAGGCGCAGCACAGGTACAGCAAGAGAACATCAGACACTGACCTCAGATGATGGCTAGGGTCATCACATGTTGATGCAGTCCAAGGTTATCTGGCACGGCATACTATGATGGCCTTTCTCAGGCCTCAGGCACAGCACAAGCACAGCAGGAGAACATCAGACACTGACCTCAGGCTGCCTTCAGACAATGGCAGGAGCCATCACGGGTAAAATCCCAGGGAACCGGCAGGACATCAGAACATAAGCAAGACACGGATAGCACAGGTCCAGGAACGTTGGTCCTACAGCACCGGGCATCGGCTGGTCAGATCCAGGACTCACTGGTGGGCCCGTCACTGGGGAACAGAGCTGGAGACTCCCGGAAACCACAGAGGAGGAATCCATCCAGGAACACAAGCGGGACTGGCTCAAGAGCACAACTTGGACCACCAGAACCAGGGACTGGACATCTGTACACAAGCTGGACATCGAAACACGGACTGGACATCAGAACATGGACTGGACAACAGGACATCAGGGCACAAGCCGGACATCAGGTAGGACTTCAGGACATCGAGACAGCAGGATTCGGATCTCAGATAGAACATCAGAACACTGGTATCGGACTCTGGACATCTGGCAACGATCGACAGGTTCGGACATCAGGCTGCGGACATCTGGCAGCGATCAGCAGGCTCCGGGCATCGGGCAGGAAAGGATACGATCCGGACATCTGGAAGTGGTCATCAGATACCGGACATCAGGCCGCGGTCATCAGGCTCCGGACAAGAGGCCACGGTCATCGGGCTCCGGACATCTGGCAGCGACCTAAAAAGGAACCCAAGTGGTCTGGTGCAAGCCCCGCTGGGTTGGACTGGAGCCGGCTGGGGATTGCACCAAATAACAAGCTGTCACACTGTCTAATGATATGTATACAATGTCAGTAAACTATTAATACAGGAACAACACTCTATACAACAACTAGTATAGCAACATCAGCATGTAAGTATAGAATAGATTTACCTGACACGATATCTGCTGAACTCAGGGTTAATCTTGAGGACTTGATGAGCTGAAACAGGAAAGAGGTGGACCGGGATCTAACCTGACCCTAAACTGGGGTCCTAACTAATCCCTCACCTTGGAGGTACTGATAATGGTTCAGAGGTCCAAGTCTCCAACCTAACCCTGTCTCCTATCAGACCCTGAACCCTGTAATCAGTCCTAAGAAGGATCCTGACTACCACCAAAGGGATATGGGCTGATCTCAGCTAAATACACAGATTAGACATATAAGACAGACAGGATAACACTCGCTTGCATACACACTCAAACACCAAAGGAACATAAATGGTCTGGGAAATAAACTCTAACCAAGTTGAGCTTAGAACAACTAAGGAGCTCACAACTAAAGTCTATACAGATTCATTCCTATCTGTGGTCTGCATGAAGGTTTCACTGGCAACTCCCCAAGCAGACAACCAGGAATTTAAAGGAAACCAATCAACAAATAATCAATTGCAGCCGGGAGAAACTGCACCCAGTCCAGCACCGAGCACAGACAGAATGAACTCCCTAGCTGCCAAACACAAAGAAACAGCAGATCAGCTGTGAGAAGTCAAAATGTGCAACCGCGACGATCTTCGTGGCAATGCACACATGACAGTACCCCCCCTTCTACGAGGGGCCTCCGGACCCTCAGGGCCAGGCCTGCCCGGGTGAGTTCTGTGGAAGGTCCGAACCAAACGATCTGCGTTAACATCAGACGCAGGGACCCACGTCCTCTCCTCTGGACCATACCCCTTCCAATGCACCAAGTACTGAAGGGACCGGCGATTCAGACGTGAGTCAATGATCTTTGATACTTGAAATTCCAAGTTACCATTGACCAACACAGGAGGAGGAGGTAGAGGTGACGGTATGACTGGTGCCACATACCTTTTAAGTAATGACTTGTGGAACACATTATGAATTTTAAACGTAGGAGGGAGGTCCAGACGAAATGCCACAGGATTAATTATGGAACTGATCCTGTACGGCCCGATGAATCTGGGACCCAGTTTCCAGGAGGGCACCTTAAGTTTTATATTCCTGGTAGACAACCATACCAGATCGTTCACATTCAGATCTGGACCAGAAACTCTCCTCCTATCAGCCATACGTTTGTAACGGTTCCCCATCGCACTCAGATTATTCAATACACCTCTCCACACAGAAGCAAGTGACGACGAGAAACGCTCCTCCTCAGGAACCCCAGAAGGGCCCCCCCCATTGAAAGTACAAAACTGGGGATGGAAACCATATGCCCCAAAAAACGGGGACTTACCAGTGGACTCGCTCCGCCTGTTGTTAAGAGCGAACTCTGCCAGAGGCAAGAAAGAAGACCAGTCCTCTTGGTTCTCTGAAACAAAACACCGGAGATATGTCTCTAAGCTCTGATTCAGACGCTCTGTCTGACCATTGGTCTGCGGATGAAAAGCCGAGGAAAATGACAATTGCATCCCCGACGTAAACAAAATGCCCTCCAAAATTTGGACACAAACTGAGACCCCCTATCTGACACCACATCAGAAGGCAACCCATGAAGTCTAACGATCTCCCTAATGAACACCTGCGCCAGAGTTTTAGCATTAGGGAGTGCAGGAAGAGCAACGAAATGTGCCATCTTACTGAACCTGTCAACAACCACCAGTATGACAGTATTCCCTGACGACGGAGGAAGGTCCGTAATGAAGTCCATAGATAAATGAGTCCATGGACGCTCCGGAAGTTTCAAGGGTAAAAGGGTCCCAGACGGACGGGTATGAGGGGTTTTAGAGCGAGCACACACCCCACATGACGCGACAAAAGTTATAACATCTTTATTAGCATTAGGCCACCAAAACCGGCGAGAAAGGAGATCTAAAGTAGCCTTACTCCCTGGATGTCCTGCTAGAGCAGAATTATGATGTGCCTCAATAACCTTTTGTCTCAACAGATTTGGGACAAACAGTCTCCCTGGAGGTCCTGCAGGGGCGTCCCCCTGAGCCTCTAACACCTCCTCCTCAAGCTCAGAAAATACAACCGACACTACCACCCCCTCCTGAAGGATAGGACTCGGGTCATCCGTTTTCCCGGCCCCTGGGAAACTGCGAGACAAGGCATCAGCCTTTACATTCTTAGACCCCGGGCGATAAGTGACGACAAAATTAAACCTGGTAAAAAACAACGACCATCGAGCTTGTCTGGAATTCAGACGCTTAGCGGATTCCAAATACAACAGGTTCTTGTGATCAGTAATAACGGTAACCGGGTGGACTGCCCCCTCCAAAAAGTGACGCCATTCTTCAAAAGCTAACTTAATGGCCAAAAGTTCCCTATTGCCGATATCATAATTCCTTTCGGCGGACGACAATCTCTTAGAAAAGAAAGCGCACGGATGCCATTTACCAGGGGACGGACCCTGGGACAATATAGCACCCACCCCTACGTCAGACGCATCCACCTCCACAATGAACGGCTGAGATGCATCTGGTTGGATGAGAACGGGTGCCGAAGCAAAACATTTCTTCAAAGAGGAAAAGGCTTGGCAAGCTTTGTCCGACCATTTAGAAAAATCCGTCCCTTTTCTTGTCATGTCAGTGAGAGGTTTGACGACAGATGAGAAATTACAAATAAATTTCCGGTAGTAGTTAGCAAACCCCAAAAAACACTGCAGAGCCTTAAGATCCCCTGGCTGATCCCATTCAAGCACTGCTCTCACCTTTTCAGGGTCCATACGGAAACCGGAGGCTGACACCAAAAAACCCAAAAACTGAAGTTCCTGTACGGCAAATACACACTTCTCCAGTTTGGCGTATAGTTTATTGTCTCGCAAGATCTGCAACACCTGTCTCACATGCTCCTGATGAGACACAAGATCTGGCGAGTAAATTAAAATGTCGTCCAAATATACAACCACAAACAGCCCCACAAGGTGACGAAAAATGTCATTAACAAAATGTTGGAATACTGCTGGTGCAGTAGTCAGACCAAAAGGCATGACAAGGTTCTCATAATGTCCCTCCGGAGTGTTAAACGCCGTTTTCCACTCATCCCCCTCTTTTATCCTAATCAGATTATACGCCCCCCTGAGATCCAATTTAGAGAACCATTTGGCGCCAACAATTTGATTGAAGAGATCAGGAATAAGAGGGAGTGGATACGGATCTCGAACAGTAATCCGATTAAGTTCGCGGAAATCCAAGCAAGGGCGTAGGCCTCCATCTTTCTTCTTCACAAAGAAGAACCCCGCGGCTACTGGGGAAGATGAAGGTCTAATATGCCCTTTGGCCAGACTTTCAGAAATATAATCTTTCATAGCCTGCCTCTCAGGACCAGAAAGATTATACAACCTAGCTTTAGGCAACTTAGCATCAGGAAGGAGATTAATAGAGCAGTCATACACGCGATGAGGAGGCAACTCCTGACACCCTTCCTCAGAGAAAACATCCCCAAAATCCTCCAAAAAAGGAGGCAATGTACTAGGCACGACCGCACTGATGACTGTGTTCATGCAGTTGCTTTTGCAAAACTCACCCCATTGGCTTATTTCTCTGGACTGCCAATTAATCACAGGGTTATGTTTAACCAACCAAGGAAGTCCCAACACAATGGGAGTAGGTAGACCCTCCAACACATAACAAGATAATTGTTCCCTATGTATTGCCCCTACCCGAAGGTCAATGTTATGAACCTCATGAACAAAGCTACCTTGGCCGAGAGGCCTGGCGTCAATGGAGAATATAGGGATCGGTTTGACCAATACACTCAGATGCATACCTTGAGCTGAGCAAACTGAGCGTCAACCAGATTAGCCCCGGAACCACTATCAAGAAGAACAGACAATCTCTCCACTCTCGTACCAACCACCACCTCCACTGGTACAAGGAACTGAGAAGAACTGGCGGATGAAATACATACTCCCAGGTTGTCGTCCACCACACAACCTGGGATTAACAGTTTTCCGGCGACTTTTGGCTCAACAAGGCACGGGATGGACATTCTCCAACAAAATGTCCCTCTTTCCCGCAGAAAAAACATCTTCTAGTCCTGCGGCGTACCGCCAATCCCCTCCTACGAAATGATGTCCCTCCCAACTGCATAGGCTCATCCGAACAGACAAGGGGAACCTCAACATAAGGGACTTTAGTGGTAGGTGGAGAAACAACAGGGAGTGGGGTTACCTCACCCCTCTCCCGAAGCCGTCTATCAGTACGGATAGCTAAGGCCATAGCAGCCTCCAGTGAATGAGGAGACTCATACTGAGCCAAAACGTCTTTTAATTTATCAGAAAGCCCATGACAAAACTGGCTCCTAAGAGCTGGGTCATTCCACTGAGTATCTGTGGCCCATCTACGAAACTCAGAAGCAAATTCCTCTGCAGGACGATCTCCCTGCTGTATCTTACGTAATTTTGTCTCAGCAAGAGAGACCCGATCTGGGTCATCATATACCAATCCCAGGGCAGTAAAAAATTGATCTACAGACAGTAGAGCCGGGGATCCCGGAGGAAGGGAAAATGCCCAGGATTGAGGGTCCCCTTGCAGAAGTGAGATAACAATTCCCACTCTCTGCTCATCACTCCATGATGATCGAGGCCGAAGCCGAAAATACAATTTACATGCCTCCCGGAAGGTGAAAAATTTGTCTCGCCCACCAGTGAACCTGTCCGGGAGAGCTACTTTAGGTTCAACTCTGGTTTGCTCCAGGGGAGACAAAACTTTGGACTTAATGTCCGTCAGCTCCATGGATAATCCCTGCAACTGCAGAGCCAGCTGGGCTACTGGATCCATGGTAACTGGAGATAATTTTTATGGCCAGTGAAAATGTCACGCTGTCTAATGATATGTATACAATGTCAGTAAACTATTAATACAGGAACAACACTCTATACAACAACTAGTATAGCAACATCAGCATGTAAGTATAGAATAGATTTACCTGACACGATATCTGCTGAACTCAGGGTTAATCTTGAGGACTTGATGAGCTGAAACAGGAAAGAGGTGGACCGGGATCTAACCTGACCCTAAACTGGGGTCCTAACTAATCCCTCACCTTGGAGGTACTGATAATGGTTCAGAGTCCAAGTCTCCAACCTAACCCTGTCTCCTATCAGACCCTGAACCCTGTAATCAGTCCTAAGAAGGATCCTGACTACCACCAAAGGGATATGGGCTGATCTCAGCTAAATACACAGATTAGACATATAAGACAGACAGGATAACACTCGCTTGCATACACACTCAAACACCAAAGGAACATAAATGGTCTGGGAAATAAACTCTAACCAAGTTGAGCTTAGAACAACTAAGGAGCTCACAACTAAAGTCTATACAGATTCATTCCTATCTGTGGTCTGCATGAAGGTTTCACTGGCAACTCCCCAAGCAGACAACCAGGAATTTAAAGGAAACCAATCAACAAATAATCAATTGCAGCCGGGAGAAACTGCACCCAGTCCCAGCACCGAGCACAGACAGAATTAACTCCCTAGCTGCCAAACACAAAGAAACAGCAGATCAGCTGTGAGAAGTCAAAATGTGCAACCGCGACGATCTTCGTGGCAATGCACACATGACACAAGCTGAGCGCAGAGTAGCAGAAATTCAGCATACACACCGGACTCCTACTTCCAAGATGAACCCAGGTTAGATCACAGAAAGTCAGCTAGCATAGAGTCACAGTCACTGGGCACAGGGTTCAGGACACACAAGGACTTCAGGAACATAACACAGCAGACACAGTTCAGACAGAGTCAGGTACAGGAACAGATCCAGGATCAAGGATTCAGGAAACAAAACACAACAGGAACAGGCCTGGATATGCAGCCTCCAGGAAAGGCTATCTGGGTATTCTGCCCTCAGAGCAGGCGGAAAAACAGGACACAAACGGATCTGGGTATTCTGCCCCCAGAGCAGGCAGAAAACAGGACACAAACGGATCTGGGTATTTTGCCCCCAGAGCAGGCGGAAAACACAAGACAGGACAAAGGGCATCAGCTCTCCCAGAACTGATCGCAATCAGAGCAGGAGCTGAACACACAAACACACATGGCTAGGTTCAGGAACTCAGTGCGAAGCTCTGGCCACGCCCCATAGGGCAGGGGAACTTTATATAGGAGCTGCCTCACAGCAATAGGCTGGAGCAGCAATTCTAGCACACCCCCATTTCTCATAAAAGCAGGGGAGGTGTGGTCCCGCGCACCCTATGCACAGTCAACACAAATCAGCATAGCAAAGGACACCTGGCAAAGGCTGCAAGCCTGAACATACGTGGTAAGTCATGCACAACTGCAGAGGACCTTGCAACCTGCGGGTAGCTTCCACAGCGGTAGCCAGGGACCGCACATGCGGGTGGTCATGCAGCGCAGCGGAGACACTCACGCATGTACGGCTACGCAGCGGAGCCGGGAACTGAGCAGCATCCATACAGGTAACTGACAACAGCATTCCAGCTCATTAGAGGGAAAGGAGCGTAGGGTTAAAGCAGAGATATGCAGAGTAACGCCTGGTAAACAGATTACAAACACAGCGGCGTTACAGCATCCCCTCCTCCGGCCCAACCAAAAAAAATTCCCCAGAAATTCACTTGGTATTGGTGGAAAGTCCCACAGTTCACACAGTAGCAGCAGAGTCCAATGCTCAAAAAAAAAATCCCCGTTCGCAGACTAAGCGAGGTATAGAGCAATCTAGTCTACTTACTACGTGGGATCAGAGCTGTCTCATGTGCCTCACCAAGCAGGGCTCGGAAATGTCCTGCAGTCCTTATAGGCTCAGCGAAGTCCACAGCCTGACCTTCCTGTTATGATCAGGGACACAGCGTGGCTTACCCAGCCAACGCTCCCATGTCGTTGAACCATAACGACGACAGGATATCGCCCCAGGTGATCATGGAATGTGGACCCACTGGACCACAGGGGGGACCTGGGCCTACCCAGACTAGGGAAGGGTATCGACCAGGGTCTGTGGCAGCTGAGCTTGTGGAAAAGATGGCCATATGCAGGACTAAAAGACACCGCACAACTTCAGGTATGAAGAAACATAAAGTTTACTTAAATAAAGCAAATGACATCAAAACACAAGGTTCCGGATTATGCACATCACGAAGGAAGCACATCTCAGGTTGACAGGCGAAGCAAGAGGTCATCACGGGTTGACGCAGTCCAGAGTCGTCTGGCATGGGCATACTAGGATGGCCTTTCTCTCAGGCCTCGGACGTAGCACAGGCTCAGCAGGAGAACATCAGACACCGACTTCAGGCAGACTTCAGATGATGGCTAGGGTCATCACAGGTTGATGCAGTCCAAGGTTATCTGGCACGGGCATACTAGGATGGCCTCTCTCAGGCCTCAGGCACAGCACAGGCACAGCAGGAGAACATTAGACACTGACCTGAGGCAGCCTTCAGACAATGGCAGGAGCCATCACGGTTAAGATCCCAGGGAACCGACAGGACATCAGAACATAAGCAAGACACGGATAGCATAGGTCCAGGAACGTTGGCACTACAGCACCGGGCATTGGCTGGTCAGGTCCAGGACTCACTGGCGGGACCCTTGTAAAGGGACGGCCGCGGGGCCGATTCACTGGAAGCTGCTACGTACTTTACCTCTGTAACCTCCATTCTCCTGGGGTGTTCTCCTCCCGTGATGGAGCGTACAGAGCAATTAGAGTCAGAGTCCCAAATCACGTCAAACAGTTCTGCTTTATTTTCCTCTGGACATAGCACATCCAAAACACCATAAGCACATCTTAACTGATACCAGCAATACATTCTTCACAAGTCTGCTTCTTCTTCTCTGCTACACCAGAATGGACCACTAAGTATTGACGGGACGAGGAGCCCGGTGAAAACGGCACTTCAAACTCTTCCCCTGGAGACACTTCAATCCAGCATAAGAAAGACACATCTACTAGGTCGTCCGCCCCTCTCTGGTTATCCTGCCCAGATACTTCTGGTAGCCCACTCGCTACTACGCTAATGCACGACCTCTTCTGCTGAGCGTTCCCACAGTGGTACTTCCACTCGACTACTGCTACGTAAACCCACTCTCTGTGGGCTCACGTTTCCCACGGTGAATCCTTCACCGGCTTCTTCAGGGGTTGCTGGTCCCCACTCTCTTCTACCCTATGCTCAGGGCCCAGGAATGTGGATGTCCTCACACTCGCAAGGTCCACCCCCGACTGACTTCCGCTAAGAGGAAATCTTCCTGACAGATTCCCGCTTGGAGGCAATCCTTCCCTAGCAACAAGTCCCTAAGCTATTGTCCCTATTGGACTGAATGTGCTCAATGTCCCCTCTAGTGACCAAACCATATACTGAATTGACATTTTTTATAACATTCTAACTGGATCTCTAACGTGCCCCCATTAGTGATCCCTTGCAAGCTACACTTAAACCAAATATATACACTACCTTCGGAACACGGACTGGACATCAGGGCACAAGCCGGACATCAGGTGGGACTTCAGGACATCAGGACATCAGGATTCGGATCTCAGGTAGAACATCAGAACACTAGCATCGGACTCCGGACATCTGGCAACTATCGAAAGGTTCCGGACATCAGGCTGCGGACATCAGGCTCCGGACATCTGGCAATGATCGGCAGGCTCCAGGCATCGGGCAGGAAAGGATAGGATCCGGACATCTGGAAGTGGTCATCAGATACCGGACATCAGGCCGCAGTCATCATGCTCCGGACAAGAGGCCACGGTCATCAGGCTCTGGACATCTGGCAGCGACCTAAAAAGGAACGCAAGCGGTCTGGTGCAAGCCCCGCCGGGTTGAACTGGAGCCAGCCAGGGATTGCACCGAATAACAAGCTGAGCACAGAGTAGCAGAAACTCAGCAGACACACCGGACTCCTACTTCCAAGATGAACCCAGGTGAGATCACAGAAAGTCAGTTAGCATAGAGTCACAGTCAATGGGCACAGGGTTTAGGACACAGAAGGACTTCAGAAACATAACACAGCAGACACAGTTCAGACAGAGTCAGGTACAGGAACAGATCCAGGATCAAGGATTCAGGAAACAAAACACAACAGGAACAGGCCTGGATATGCAGCCTCCAGGAAAGGCGATCTGGGTATTCTACCCCCAGAGCAGGCGGAAAGCAGGACACAAATGGATCTGGGTATTCTGCCCCCAGAGTAGGCAGAAAACACAAGACAGGACAAAGGGCATCAGCTCTCCAAGAACTGATCACAATCAGAGCAGGAGCTGAACACACAAACACACATGGCTACATTCAGGAACTCAATGCAAAGCTCTGACCACGCCCCAATGGGCAGGGCAACTTTATATAGGAGCTGCCTCACAGCGAATGTTGGAGCAGTAATTCTAGCACACCGCCATTCCTTATAAAAGCGCAGCGCACCCTAAGCACAGCCCAACACAAATCAGCATAGCAAAGGACACCTGGCAACGGCTAAAAGCCTGAACACATGTGGTAAGTCAGGAACAACTGTAGAGGACCTTGAAACCCGCGGGTAGCTTCCACAGCGGTAGCCAGGGACCGCACATGCGAGTGATCATGCAGCGTAGCGGAGACACTCACGCATGTACGGCTACGCAGCTGAGCCGGGTACTGAGCAGCATCCATACAGGTAACTGACAACAGCATTCCAGCTCATTAGAGGGAAAGGAGCGAAGGGTTAAAGCAGAGATATGCAGAGTAACGCCAGGTAAACAGAGTACAAACACAGCAGCGTTACAGTATCCCCTCCTACGGCCCTCTCTTCTGAAGACCAAAGCAAAAAAATTCCCCAGAAATTCACTTCGATTTGGCAGAAAGTCCCACAGTTCACACAGTAGTAGCAGAGTCCAACGCTCAAAAAAAAATCCCCATTCGCAGACCAAGCGAGTGATAGAGCAATCTAGTCTACTTACTACGTGGGATCCGAGCCGTCTCATCCGCTCACCAAGAGGGGCTCGGAAATGTCCTTATAGGCTCAGCCAGAGGCGTAGCTAGGGTTTTGGTTTAGGTGGGGCGAAACTTCTGAGTGGGCCCCTAACCAGAGAACCTCAGCAAATGACCGCGCTGTTGCCAAAAATAATCTATATATAAAAAGACCAATATTGATATCACCGCCATATGATCAGCGGTAAATAATACCAGTCCTACAGAACATATAATAGATTACAGCAGTTACAGATAATGACTTACCGCTGACGTTCTTTCTAATGGAGTTGTTCACTTTTCATGTCTTTTCCATCTGGCCCAGACTGACATAACGCCTCCTCCAGCCAAGACTTGACTGTAGAGATTACAACAAAGACACGTTTCACTTCTCAAATTTTCAGCACTGTCACCATCTATCCCTGCTCAAACTCCTCATCCTGCTGATACCTCAATACTGAGCCGCTGCTGCCGTATGTGCCCCTATTACTGCACCCAGTGTGTGGTTCTGTGTGACCTCTAAATTCTAAAGCAGCCCTCTATAATATAGAAATGCCGGGTGCAAGTGCCCTAGAAAACAGTGCCCGCATTTTGTCCCCTAGAATGTAATAATGCCCTGTGTGTGCCCCTTTGACAGTCACAGTAACCAGAGTTCCCCTATAACAATAAGTGCCCACTTTACATTAAATAATGTCCCGACGAGTCTCCCCCTGTACAGCTCCCCTATACACAGTATAATGCCCCCTCACTGGATATATACTGACCCCTTAATATCCTCAAACTATTTAATGGCTACAACACTGTATGATGGCCCCGTCATTGTAATCCCCACACTGTATGATGGCCCTCTAGATAGTATCCATATAGCATAATACACCAGATAGTCCTCAATATAGTATAATACACTCCCCATAGGCAGCCTCTATATTATAATGCACTCCCTATAGGCAGCCTCTGTTATAATGCACCCCCATAGACTGCCTCTGTATTGTAATGCACCCCCATAGGCAGCCTCTATATTATAATGCACTCCCATAGGCAGCCTCTGTGTTATAATGCACCCCCATAGACAGCCTCTGTATTATAATGCACCCCCATAGGCAGCCTCTATATTATAATGCGCCCCCATAGGCAGCCTCTGTATTGTAATGCGCCCCCCATAGGCAGCCTCTGTATTGTAATGCGCCCCCATAGGCAGCCTCTGTATTGTAATGAGCCCCCATAGGCAGCCTCTGTATTGTAATGTGCCCCCATAGGCAGCCTCTGTATTGTAATGCACCCCATAGGCAGCCTCTGTACTGTAATGCGCCCCCCATAGGGAGTCTCTGTAATATAATGCATCCCCATTACAAAAATAATAAACCCAATACTCACCTCTCTTGCTTCCGGCTCCTGCGCTGCTTGCTGCTCTCCCACTCAACTCCTGACAGCGGGCGCCAGGCAATGACGTCATCGCGCCCGCTGTCAGACGCTGAGAGGGGGATGATGGGAGAGAAGGAGCGCTCGCTCCTTCTCCCTCAATGCGGTCAGCTGTATTGGCTAGATGCCGATACAGCTGACTCTCCGATAACGGTAGGGGGGCCCACTGATGGCACAGTGCCCCCCACCGCCTGCTCAGGGGCCCCATAGTGGCCGGGCGGCAGAGCAGGGAGATCGATTCTCCCTGCTCTGCCGAAAAATGTAACTGTATCAGCGCGCTGTGCAAGCCGATACAGTTACAGTAGCGTAGCTACGGGTGGGCCCCCTCAGAGCGCGGGGCCCGGGGCCACCGCCCCCTCTGCCCCCCGGTAGCTATGCTACTGGGCTCAGCAGAGTCCATGGCCAGAGCTTCCTGTTACGATCGGGGACGCAGCGTGGCTTACCCAGCCAACGCTCCCATGTCGTCGAACCATAACAACGACAGGGTATGCGTCCCAGGTTATCATGGAATGTGGACCCACTGGACCACAGGGGAAGGGTAACGACCGGGGTCTGTGGCAGCTGAGCTTGTGGACAAGATGGCCATATACAGGACTAAAAGACACAGCGCAACTTCAGGTATGAAGAAACATAAAGTTTACTTAAATAAAGCAAATTACATCAAAACACCAGGTTCCGGATTATGCACACAACGAAGGAAACACATCTCAGGTTGACAGGCGAAGCAAGAGGCCATCACGGGTTGATGCAGTCCAGGGTCGTCTGGCACGGGCATACTAGGATGGCCTCTCTCTCAGGCCTCAGACGTAGCACAGGCTCAGCAGGAGACCATCAGACACCGACCTCAGGCAGACTTCAGATGATGGCTAGGGTCATCACAGGTTGATGCAGTCCAAGGTTATCTGGCACGGGCATACTAGGATGGCCTCTCTCAGGCCTCAGGCGCAGCACAGGCACAGCAGGAGAACATCAGACACTGACTTCAGGCAGCCTTCAGACAATGGCAGGAGCCATCATGGGTAAGATCCCAGGGAGCCGGCAGGATATCAGAACATAAGCAAGACACGGATAGCACAGACCCAGGAACGTTGGCCCTACAGTACCGGGCATCGGCTGGTCAGATCCAGGACTCACTGGCGGGACCGTCACTGGGAACAGAGCTGGAGACTCCCGGAAACCACGGAGGAGGAATCCATCCAGGAATACAAGCGGGACTGGTTCAAGAGCACAACTTGGATCACCAGAATCAGGGACTGGACATCTGTACACAGGCTGGACACCGGAACACGGACTGGCCATCAGTACACGGACTGGACATCGGAACACGGATTGGACATCAGGGCACAAGCCGGACATCAGGTAGGACTTCAGGACATCGGGACATTCGGATCTCAGGTAGAACATCAGAACACTGGCATCGGACTCTGGACATCTGGCAATGATCGACAGGTTCCAGACATCAGGCTGCGGACATCAGGCTCTGGACATGAGGTCGTAGTCATCAGGCTCCGGACATCTGGCAGCGATCGGCAGGCTCTGGGCATCGGGCCGGAAAGGATAGGATCCGGACATCTGGAAGTGGTCATCAGATACCGGACATCAGGCTGCGGTCATCAGGCTCCGGACAAGAGGCCACGGTCATTGGGCTCCGGACATCTGGCAACGACCTAAAAAGGAACCCAAGCGGTCTGGAGCAAGCCCCGCCTGGTTGAACTGGAGCCGGCCGGGGATTGCACCGAATAACAAGCTGAGCACACAGTAGCAGAAACTCAGCAGACACACCGGACTCCTACTTCCAAGATGAACCCAGTTTAGATCACAGAAAGTCAGCATAGAGTCACAGTCACTGGGCACAGGGTTCAGGACACACAAGGAATTCAGGAACATAACACAGCAGACACAGTTCAGACAGAGTCAGGTACAGGAACAGATCCAGGATTCAGGAAACAAAACACAACAGGAACAGGCCTGGATATGCAGCCTCCAGGAAAGGTGATCTGGGTATTCTGCCCTCAGAGCAGGTGGAAGAACAGGACACAAACAGATCTGGGTATTCTGCCCCCAGAGCAGGCGGAAAACAGGACACAAATGGATCTGGGTATTCTGACCCCAGAGCAGGCGGAAAACACAAGACAGGACAAAGGGCATCAGCTCTCCCAGAACTGATCGCAATCAGAGCAGGAGCTGAACTCACAAACACACATGGCTAGGTTCAGGAATTCAATGCGAAGCTCTGGCCACACCCCACAAGGCAGGGGAACTTTATATAGGAGCTGCCTCACAGCGATAGGCTGGAGCAGCAATTCTAGCACACCCCCATTCCTCATAAAAGCAGGTGAGGTGTGGCCCTGAACACCCTATGCACAGCCAACACAAATCAGCATAGCAAAGGACACCTGGCAACGGCTGCAAGCCTGAACACTAGTGTTGAGCGATATTGCTCGATATCTAAAAATATCGTATCGAAATTGTATCGCCGATAGCA
This sequence comes from Oophaga sylvatica, assembly GCA_033576555.1. Classification (NCBI taxonomy): domain Eukaryota; kingdom Metazoa; phylum Chordata; class Amphibia; order Anura; family Dendrobatidae; genus Oophaga; species Oophaga sylvatica. The sequence goes on from JARQOD010000001.1 coordinate 405,768,586, forward strand.
CTAAATATTGTCGATATCCGATTCCGATTGCGGAAGTCCAATGTAAGTCTATGGGAACAAAATATCGAAATTAAAAAAAAACATTCTTGCCTTGTTGGTTAATTGTACATGAAGGAAAACAACAAAGACTAATGTAGAATGTATTGGGGGAGGTTGAGGAGACAATAAAGGCATACATGTTTAACCCAATGCATTGGAATAGCATTAATATATATTTTTTTGGAAATACGTTTGGATTGACTAACAAATTGACAATGTTGTTAACCTTTTTTCTATTTTGGCAAATATGTATTTTTCACAACTTCCATGCTCTTCACCTTTTTAACTTTTGCCAGTGCCACACTTTCTCCTTCATAATCTTCAGCAGCAGCATCATCTTTCTCATCAAATTATTCTTCATCTTCACCTTCTTAATCTTCTTCTTAAACTTCTTGCTATTCATGTTTTTGTTTACATTACTCATATTGTTATTATTAAACTAATTAATCTTCTTCATATTCAAATTCTTCATCTTCTTCCTCTTCATCTTCTTCATCATATTCTTATTTGTGACAGAGATTCCTGTACTTGTAATCTGTAAAAGTATGAATTGTTCATCCTTCCGTTCTTGCTGTCACAAAAGATTTAAATTACAACAGTATTTGTCCGTGTTCAGTTTAGCCTGCAGCAGCAGGCATTTTCCAGGGGCACCACGAGGAGGAACGGACTCACCCCCATACACTGCTTAGTCTTCTTCTGCTTAGAATTTAGAGCATATATTTTGCTCTTCATTTTGGTCTTATACTTCATGTTCTTCTGCTTTTTGATCTTTTGCTTATTGTTCTTCTGTCTCTTGTTCTGTATCTTGTAGTTTGTCTTAACCTTCTTTGTCCTGCTGGTGATCTTCTTCTGGGTAATCTTTTATTTTTTCTTTGTGATGGTGTTCAGGCTGGTTGGCTTCATGCTCGTCGTCCTTGTTGTCGTCATCTTCTTCTGGGTGGTCTTTAATGTCGTCTAATTTCGAGAAACAGCTGACGTTACTGGAACCCTGACGGGTATCAGATGGAGCAAGAGACAATGGAAGTAATGAGGACCAGCTGACTGTGCTGGACCCCGGACGGGTAGCAGAAGGAAAAGAGGCAATGTCACAACCGAGTACCAGCTGACGTTACTGTGACACGGTTACTAAGCAGGAGGTACCTGTGCTCCAAAGCACTACCAAGGACCAGCAGACGTTGCTGGAACTCGGATACGGAGATGGAGGCACCTAGGCCAAAGGCACTGGGGAGAACCACTTGACGGTACTGGACCCCGGACGGGTAGCAGAAGGAAAAGAGGCAATGTCACAACCGAGTACCAGCTGACGTTACTGTGACACGGTTACTAAGCAGGAGGTACCTGTGCTCCAAAGCACTACCAAGGACCAGCAGACGTTGCTGGAACTCGGATACGGAGATGGAGGCACCTAGGCCAAAGGCACTGGGGAGAACCACTTGACGGTACTGGACCCCGGACGGGTAGAAGAACGCACCCATGAAAATGTAAGTTGACAGGACGCAAGCCGTCCGCAGTTACCGAATCACACAGTCCTACAGTGGGTGCTTATCCTATTGTCACAATGGAAACCGCCTTTATTTACATATCCCACAGCACACATAGGAATCACCTAAACTGCAGGCACCATAGAGTCGGCTAACCCGAATGCAACACGACAGCACAACTTATTGGAGGATAATTGACGTTCACACTGCCAGGAAACAGCTGTCGTGCTGTAACCAGGCTGGCCAGGAGTCAGTACCCCTGCCAATTACTTACGAGCAACAAATGGCGGTGTTGTAGCCCAGGGAGTAGAGTTCAGGTGGTAGAAAGATGAACATAACAGGAGACATGGAAAACGTTGCCAAACAGTTATTTAATCTGAAAACGGACAGGCAAATTCAGGTGAGATCCATGCCTTGTTCATTTTCAGAAAAGTAAGCCGGTCTACATTCTCTGAGGATAGTCGTATGCGACGGTCTGTTACTACACCACCTGCAGCACTAAAGACACGCTCAGATAATACACTGGCAGCAGGGCAAGCCAGCACCTCCAATGCATACTGGCTAAGCTCTGGCCATGTATCCAACTTAGAGACCCAAAATTTGAAAGGGGAAGAGGCATCTGGGAGTACACTTAGAGGGAAAGCCAAGTAGTCTGTCACCATCTTACGGAAACGTTTCTTCCTGGTGACTGGAGCCGTCTCGGATGGTGTAGACCTTGCTGGCGCTGTCACAAAACTTTGCCACATTTGTAACATACAGTTCTTGCCCTGTGCAGAGGCGCTGCTTCTGATCCCTCTTGTTGTAGAGGTGTCTACACTGCCTCGACGCACAGAGCTGCTTTGTAAAGCAGTAGCAGCAGCAGCAGCAGCACCTCTCTCGGCTGGAATGTACAACAGTATGGATTGCACCAGTGTGTCTTGGTACTCCTGCATTTTACGGTCCCGGTTCACCGGTGTGATGAGGGTTTGTAAATTGTCCCGGTAGCGAGGGTCTAGGAGGGTGTACACCCAATAATCTGACGTGGTGAGAATGTGGGCGATGCGGCGGTCGTTTCTCAGGCACTGAAGCATGAAATCAACCATGTGCTGCAGACTCCCAACTGGCCAACAAAGGCTGTCTTCTGAAAGAGGCGTCATCTCTGTCTCCTCTGCATCACCCCACCCTCGCTCTACATACTGACTTGAGCGTTGTGTACCTCCCTCTGTAGGGATTTCTTCCTCCTCCATTGACTCCTCCTCCTCCTCATCCTCCTCACAAAGTGAGCCCTGCCCAGCCCTTTGTGAGGAACCACGTTGCGCTGACTGTCCTGAAGGTAATTGAATTTGTGACTCCTCATCCTCCACCTCTTCCAAAACCTCTTCCTTTAGTGCTTTCAGTGATTTCTGAAGCAGGCAGATAAGGGGGACAGTCATGCTGACTAGTGCATCATCTGCACTCGCCATCCGCGTTGAGACATCAAACGCCCGCAAAACGTCACAGATGTCCTTCATAGAGGCCCACTCAGTAGTGGTGAAGTGTGAACGGCGCAAATTGCGAGTTGATTGCGCCTGTTGCAGCTGATACTCCATTACTGCTGGCTGCTGCTCACACAACCGCTCCAACATATGTAAAGTGGAATTCCACCTGGTGGGTACGTCACATATGATGCGATGTTCAGGAAGGCGAAATCTGACTTGCAGAGCTGCAATGTGCGATCTGGCCATGCTGGAACGTCGCAAGTGAGCGCACTCTAGGCGGACCTTGTGCAGCAGTGCATCAAGATCCGGATACTCCCTCAAAAAACTCTGCACGACCAAGTTCAGCACATGTGCCAGACATGGTATGTGAGTGAGGTTGCCAAGGCCCAGAGCTGCCACCAGATTTCGGCCATTGTCACACACTACCAAGCCTGGCTGGAGATTAGCTGACAAAAACCACACATCGCTCTCCTGCTTGATGGCATCCCAGAGCTCCTGCGCTGTGTGGCTTCGATTCCCCATGGGAATTAATTTCAGTACGGCCTGTTGACGTTTGGCCACGGCTGTGCTCATATCGGTCGCAACAGGTAAGCGTTCACGGGTCCATGTGGAGGTATACCGTGATGGCTCGTGCAGCGATGATTCTGAGGAACTGGAGTAGGAGGAGGAATCAATGTGCACAGACTGGATTCCTGCAATCCTTGGAGTTGGCAGAACACGTACAGCGCCACTGGCAAGATCTGTACCCGGCTCCACAACATTGACCCAATGGGCAGTGAGGGAAAGGTATCGTCCCTGGCCATGGGTACTGGTCCACGCATCGGTGGTCAGGTGGACCTGCTACTGACGGCGTTTAGTAGCGCATGTTTAATTTTTCCCTCGACATGCTTTTGCAGACAGGGACGGCTTGCCTGCTGAAATAAAATCGGCTTGGCACATTATATTGTGGGACTGCCAATGCCATAAAGTTCCTGAAACTGTCAGTCTCCACCAGCCTGAATGACAGCATTTCAAGGGACAGGAGTTTTGCAAGGCCAGCATTCAGAGCCTGTGCTCGTGGATGGTTTGCCGAGTATGGCCGTCTTTTATCCCATGCCTGTGTTACCGATGGCTGTTTTTTGTTCTGGGAGTGTGACGATGACTGTGAACTTGCTGCAGTGGGTGGAATAACAGTTTCTCTATGGACAACAGTGACCGAGGTTCTTCCATGGAGATCCTGTGAGGAAGCCGAAACAGGTGTGTGAGAGCTGGAGGTAGAGGCTCGAACATGACCTAAAGATGTAGGTGCTGCTGTAGGTTGGCCTACATCTCCAGTGTGTCTTTGGAACTCAGCTACGTGCTTTGTCCGTACATGTGTCCACATATTTGTGGTATTCAGGTTCCTGCTATTTTTACCTCTTTTAACTTTTTGCTTACACAGCTTGCATTGAACATAGCAAATATGTACAAGTCTGTCAAAAAGGACCACGCAGTGCAAGTCATGGGAGCGCCAATTTTGACAGTTCTAAGAGAACTGCTCCCAACAGGTGCCAAACTGGAGGCTACAGGCAAGCGAGTCTGCAGCCTACCTCTCCCTCCTCTTTGTACCGTTGGGACAATCTCTTCCTCAGAGCTGCTCCCACCACCTTCCTGTTGCTCACGCCATGTTGGGTCTCGGACTTCATCATCTCCACTACCCTCTTCCAACACCTGCTGCTGTTGGATGGTCTGGGCAGCACCATGCTCCACAAAACCTGGCACCTGAGTCTCATCATCATCATAAAATGCGTTCTGCGGTGTGCTGTCCATCGGCACTGGCTCACCCGCCTCTTCAGATTGAGAGAGACACAGCTGTTGCGCATCACTGCATACTCCCTCTTCTTCAAATTGCAGAATGCTGCTTGCCTGTGCCCGTGTTTGCGAGCCAACAGATTCTGAGAACAGAAGCAGAGACTCAGCTGGCTCCTGTACAGAACTCTCTGACTGCCTTGGCAATTTGACAGGCGGTGAACAGACAGATGGTTGCTCAACAGTGTTGTGTTCCTGAGAGGAGGTGGAAGGAATTGAAGTCGATGCATTGGCTGCCATCCAACCAACAACGGCTTCAATTTGTTCTTCCCGCAGCAGGGGGCACGCCGAGCTCCTACCAAAGTACGCATAAAGGAACGCTCACGGGGATAAATGGTGGATGCTGTGTCACTGAGGGCGGCAGCAGACACAGAATCCCCACGTCCTCTCCTGCATGAAACTCCACGTGCCACGACCACTGCCTTTCTCACTGACTTCTGTCATCTTGTGTAGATTGATAAGAAAGTCAACAAAGTTATAATGGCCTAAGATGATGGTTATTACGCAGAGACTGAAAGTGAACACGACTGAATACACACAACTGTCCACAATCTGTGAAAGGCTACTCCTTTGTCTACTTCTATAGTGTTTGCAACCAATGTATTGTATACGGATGGAAGCGCGTCACACTAATAGTTAAATTGCATGGAGCTGCAAGAATTACACTGAAGGAAAAAAAAAAATAGTCTGTGAGTGACATGTGCAGATGCCTACAGACAGCGTTGCATGCAGAGCAAACTGCAGCGTCACCTGCACTCACACACACCTTGCAGAGCTGTTAAAACAACACTGCAGGCAAAAGGAAGCTTTACACAGCGGTTGGTGCTAGCCTGCCTACAGCACAGTACACTAAATCGCAATCTCTAACTGTCCCTCAGAGTCAGCACAGCAGCGTTCTGTCCCTTACTGAATTCACAGCACAGTGACGCTAAAATGGCGGCGGCGCCTTTTATAGTGCATTCTGACATCATTTCAGCATCCAATCACAGCCATGCCATTAGTTAACATGACCGCAGCAGTACAGGATGTGCCCACACTTCTTAGGATTCCTCATTGGCTGACTAAAATCACATTGCCTCGCAAAGAATTATGGGAACTTCCGATTCCGGTATTCGATAAGACGAAAATATCGAAACGAATTATCGAAAGGCCGATAGAGCTAATATCGGCCGATAGCCGATATTTGCATTATCGTATCGCTCAACACTACTGAACACACGTGGTAAGTCATGCACAACTGCAGAGGACCTTGCAACCTACGGGTAGCTTCAACAGCAGTAGCCAAGGACCGCACATGCGGGTGGTTATGCAGTGCAGCGGAGACACTCACGAGTACGGCTACACAGCGGAGTAGCATCCATACAGGTAACTAACAATAGCATTCCAGCTCATTGGAGGGAAAGGAGCAAAGGGTTAAAGCAGAGATATGCAGAGTAACGCCGGGTAAACAGAGTACAAACAGAGCGGCGTTACAATGAGGCAGGACTACCCATTAGGGTTTGGGCACATTCTTCATAAGGAAAACTCTTCATTAAATGCCAGAATTTTTTTGAAATGAAGCGTCTTTTTTTGCATTGTTTTTTTTTTGCTTCCAGGGTGCTTTTTTTATTTTTTTTTTTATGATTATGTGTGCATTTGCAAAAGCAAAAACTGTTCCATTAAAAGTTCATAGCTTTATGATCAAGAAATCCGTCATGTAAATATACTCTAAGGTGTATGGCCATTTTTAGGCTATGCGCCCACCAAGGGCGGACATACCGCATGTGCAACAGGTGCGGCTGCACCGGGCCGGAGGTGGAGGGGGGCCCCTGCATGGCAGCTAATAATGAGGGCAAGCTGGCCTGTTTATCCAGCCCCGAGGCTCTGGAGGGGCCCTGGCCAGATTGTCCTTATGTGAGGCAGACAGGGAGAGATCCCTGCAGCTCCGCTGCCGGCAAGAGAAAATGGCAGCAGAGCTGCAGCGATTCCTCCTGCTTCCTGCCGGCGCTTCCTGTCTCACACAGCAGTCAGCGGCACGGCTGGATGACATCATCATTCAGCGCCGCTGCTGTGCCAGTGAGAAGAAGCTGCCAGCGATGGTGATGCTGTGGCTGCAGGAGAGCGTGTGGAGAGGTGAGAGGTGCTGTGTGTGTATGTGTGATGCTGCGGCGGTGGGAGAATGTGCGGAATGGTGAGAGGTGCTGTGTGTGTGTGTGTGTGTGTGTGTGTGTGTACAGATGAGTAGTAGTGGTGTGTGTGCATGCATGTGTAGCACTGCAGGGGAATGTGCACAGAGGTGAATGGTGCTGTGTTGTCTGTGTGTAGGTGAAGGAGAGGGCAATGATGAGATGATGGGGAGAGGGAAATGATAAGGGTGGTGGGGGAGAAAGCAATGATGGAGGTGGTGGAAAGGACAATGATGGGGGTCGAAAGGTCAATAATGGGGGTGGTGGGGAGGAGGAAATAATGGAGACAGTGGAATGGGCAATGATGGTGGTGGTGGAATGGGTAATGATAGGGTGGTGGGGGAGAAGGCAATGATGGTGGCAATGGAAAGGACAATGATGGGGTTGATGGAGATGGCAATGATGGGGATGTTGGGGAGAAAGCAATGATGAGGTGCTGGGGAAAAGGAAATGGTGGTGGTGGTGGAAAGGACAATGATGTTGGTGGTGGAAAGGGCAATGAAGGGGATGGTGGGGGGAGGAGGAAATGATGGAGGTCATGGCATGGGCAATGATGGGGTGGGGAGAAGACAATGATGGTGGCAGTGGAAAGGACAATGATGGGGGTTGTGGGGAGGAGGAAATGATTGAGGTGGTGGAATGGGTAATGATTGGGGTGGTGGGGGAGAAGGCAATGATGGTGGTAGTGGAAAGGACAATGGTGGAGGTGATGGGGAGAAAGCAATGATGGAGGTGGTGGAAAGGGCAATGATGGGGGTGGTGGAGGAGAAAGCAATGAAGGGGGTGGTGGGAAAAAGGCAATGAAGGTGGTGGTGAAAAGGACAATGATTGTCGTGGTGGAAAGGGCAATAATGGGGTGGTGGGGAGAACGCAATGATGGGGTGGGGGAGAGGACAATAATGGGATGCGGGGGAAGGACAATGACAGGTGTGGGGGATTTGGACTGGAGGAAGGGGGATTAATAGATTTAGGAACAGGGGGAGGTGGAGGAAGACATTATTATCGCTTATTATGTCCAACACAGTCCCTTAGTATAAAGTGTACTCACTTATTATACAAAGCACAGCCCCTTAGTATATAGTGTACTCACTTATTATGTATATCACAGTCCCTTAGTATATAATGTACTCGCTTATAATGTACAGCGCCATCCCACAGTATATAGTGTAGTCACTTTTTATGTATGGCACAGACCCTTAGTATATAGTGTACTCACTTATGTATAGCACAGTCCATTAGTATATAGTGTACTCACTTATTATGTCTAACACAGTCCCTTAGTACAGTATATAGTGTACTCACTGTAGGGATTCGCTCTGGTAGGCCGAGGCCAGGCACGCAGTAATGAGGCAAAACACAGGCATTAAGTCCAAAAATAACGGTTTACTGTCTCTTTAAGACCAGGTAACAACAACATGACAAAACATAAATGCATTCCATCTTTGCAAACTACTGGTCCCAGACTCACCCTTGCATGGGACGGGCTTGACTAAGCGGCTGCAAGCCAGCAGGGACCGCCAGGTGCCTTCCCGGGTGATCTGGACTCGCTTCCAGTGCTCACTGACACACAGTAACAAAAAGTCACTTCCAGGCTAACTCCAGCCAAACTCCTCAATAGAACCGCCTGGTTCTCAGTGTGGGACCGTCACAGCCTCCGCACACACATGTGTCCTGTCCGGGTGCTATACCCCAGTCCAACACCCTGGCCACCAAGTTCCAAGTCTCACCACGTGCTTCCAGGAATCCGATCCAACACCGACAGACCTTCCAGGAACCTTCCAGGCAGCCCTGTGTAGGACACACTCTCCACTTGTCTCAGCCAGACTCCCTTGAGACACTTCCCAGTCTCAGACAGAATCCCTTGAGACAGACTACAGAGACACTTCCAGTCTCCACCACGTTCTCCTCTCCATGTGCCCAGCACTGCCTTTCATACCTGTAGCCACTTCCCCAAGCCAAGGCATGAAGCACATGGTCTGGTCACGTGTTCATGACCTCATCACAGGTCCTTCACCACATACAATCACCAGTATGTACCATTCATTCTCCCACCACCAGTGGGCGGTGTATGTGTGGTTAGCATGTCCCACCCAGCTCACAAGCTAACCCTGTAGGTTCACCCTTAACAAGAATCAGAACTCTTATGGGACTATAAGTCCCAGAACAACTTTACTGACCTACAGCACAGAATAGCTCTGTGACACATACTTTCCGTTTAGCCCCATACCAGGGACTGGTTTCCCATCTCTCTCATGCCTCCAGGCATAATTTGAGCAACGTATACAGCGCCCCCTAGGTGCCACATTAGTCATTATACCACATACCTTCCCCCTCTGTTCAAACTTGTTAGGTTGAACACCTGTTTCAACCCGAGGACCCCGAGACAGGTCACCCATGTCATCTTGCCCTACCAGTCGAGGGGACCGTCTCAGTCTATTTTGGGCATCCTGCAACATTACCTCTTGGTCAGGCCTCCCCCGCCCCCAGCGGTCAGAATGTCGGCCTTGTTTTTCCCTCGGTGTCACCAGACCTCTCCAGTACCGTCTCCTATGGTTATTGCGGTCCTGAGTCCATTGTCCAGTCAAGCTCACTAGTTGATCTGAGTCGGACTCTCTATCCCTTTGTCACTAGGTCTCACACTTAGGTCACTCAGCCCTGAGCTAACCGAATCGTCATCTCTACCCCTCAGGGTTTCAGCTCGTCTACTGCCAGTCCCCAGAGAACTCTTGTCTCTATATGTTGGGATGGAAGCAGTCGACATCTTTGTTTCAATTCCTGTAGCTGTTCCCTCATCTGCTTTCTTCCTGAGATCAGCTGCTCTACTTCTCGTAGGTACGTTATTCGATACTCCAGGAGCGTTCGATGTTCTTCAGGCTCTCCACTGAGCCCACACCAATGAATGGAACCATGTCTTCTTCTCCAGCCACTTTGATCTCGCCATCAGCTGAATCCTCACTCTCCTTACACCGGACCTATCCACCATCTCCTGCATCACTTTTCCAAGTCTTCCAACGACTCTACCCACCAGATTTCTGGGTACCGGAATTACCTCTTCTGCCAGGCCCAGCCGTTTTTGATCTTCCTTGGCCTGCTCCAGACGTCGAGCGGCTTTCATGTTACTCAATATAATCATCTCTTTCGCGTGGAGACACTGAAGATGCATATCCTTCAGGACAGCCACTAGCTTCCCTGTGTCTTCCCCCTCTGCCAGGATCACCAACTGGTTCGTCTCGGGTGCCCAGTTCACACTATCTGCTTTTCCCGCCTTTTTAAAGGCCTCATGCACCCCCTCACTGGCACAGGCTTCTTGCATGTCTGCAGGTACCTTTATCACACACTTAAAGAGCGAAGTCTCCTTCTCTTGCTGGTTTACCTCGGACCCTTCCTCGAAGACTTCTGCCACGAACAGATGAGTGTCTTGTTCAGCTCTTCGTTCAAGATCCTCCTGATATTTACCTTCTTCAAGGCTCCTTGCCAAGATAGGTACTGGCACTTCCACCTGGTCATCACTCGGGCATGGCCGCTGTGCGTCTTCAACCCGCAACTTCTCCTTCTGCAGAAGACCTCTTACTGCTTCCCTGAGCACTTCCACATCTTCCCTTACGGTCTTATTCACACTTTGCCACTTTGCCAAGTGATGTAAGGTTCTGTGTACATGTTCCTGAAACTCAGTTTTTCCGTCAGCCATTTTACTTTCTGTCTTGCTGCAGCTATCTTGCCCTCAGTCAATATGGAGTTTCCAGCTTGCATGTTCCCGCCCTGATTCTCTCCTCTTGCTTCTTAAGCAGCCACAGCTGAGCAATCAGTGCTTCAGAATCAAGCCTGCAGTGAACCTGTGACCTGACTCCTGAAAGCCTTGGACCTTGTACTCCAGTTATTTCCTATTGTGGAACTTTGGAACACTCGTGGACTTTGGAACCTTGCTATTTGATAAATCCACGTTTGCATGGACTTACGGTAACAGAGAAGAGATCCTGAACCTGTTGTGGACAGTGATTTCTGAGCTTAAGTTACTCTGGCCTGCTGTGTCTCCTGCTTTTGTATCTGCAAACTGTGTGACTATTATTGCCACTTGTATGAAGTAATACAAGACCTTCTATATCAAACCTGTGACTCCTGTGTTTCATCGCACCCAAGCACAAGACACTATATGAACTGTACTACTTACATTACAAGATTCTGAAGACAAACGTTAGTGTCTGCTGGGTCTGGAAAGGCTGTGTCTGCTGTAACTGTGGATATCGGATGTCCGGTTGTACTTTCTGTGATGACAGTGGTTGTGACTTCTCACAACCATTCCAGGTGAGCAATTCCCTTAAGTTTTTTTTTCTGCAGTGTTACCACAGGTAAACACTATTGTTTTTTTTTTCTTTCCTCTTTTGTGTCTGCTGTAACTGTGGATATCAGATGTCCGGTTGAACTTTCTGTGATGATAGTGGTTGTGACTTCTCACAACCATTCCAGGTGAGCAGTTCCCTTAATTTTTTTTTTCTCTCTGCAGTGTTACCACAGGTAAACACTATTGTTTTTTTTTTTTTCCTCTCCTCTCCTTCCAGTACTCCTGTCTTAAAAGATCTGGAAAATGGAGGCCAGCATAAAGGAACTTTGCGGAGTGACTGATAATATCCTTGCAGATTTGCAGAATATAAAGACCCGTTTTACAAACCTACAGGACCTCACTAATCACAATTTGCAAGTGTTTGGACAGACTGCCCAGGATTTGCGAGCCAGGATTGAGGTTCTAGAGGGGCGAGTCCAGGCTCCTGCCGTAGCCCCGAGTTCTGGGATTCCCAAGTTGCCCCCTTTTCGTTTTGGCGGTGAACGTGAGAAATTCAGGGGATTTATTAATCAATGCAATCTTTTTTTTTCTGCACATGCTTCACAATTTCCCACTGAACGATCTAAGGTGCTTACTATAATTATGTTGCTTACCAACAAGGCTTTGATGTGGGCAAACCCTCTGATTGAGACTGAGGATGAATGTTTGGATCATCTTGATGCTTTCATTTCAGCCATGGGGCAGGTGTTTGATGACCCCAATCGAGGTGCAACAGCTGAAGCAGCCATGTTAGCTTTGCGCCAAGGTAAGCACTCGGTAGCTGAATATGCCTTGGATTTCAGGAGATGGGCCCTTGATACCACCTGGGACAGTTCCGCCAAAAAATCTATTTTTCGAAAAGGGTTATCTCCACTGATTAAGAATGAACTTGCTCGTGCCGACCCTCCCACTGCGTTAGGTGACTTTATTAACTACTGCATCCGTATTGATACTCGTCTGACTGAACGCAGGCAAGAGAGATGGTTCGAAAGCAATCGCACTAACCTTTTCCTACCTTCCTCTCCAGCTAAGGAACCTTTGAGTAGGATTACACGGGAACCTGAACCTGAACCCATGCAGGTAGACTCTTTACAACGACGGGTTAGTGATGCACGCAAGGAACATCGTTTTAAGGAGAATCTATGTTTCTATTGTGGTAAGTCAGGGCACTTCATTATAAACTGCCCCAGCCGTTCTCGTAAGACTACTGCAGCACTCATTCACTGTGAGTGTTGCGAGAGGGGATCTGTCAGGTCCGAGCCTCAGGCTCCAGAGAGATCTGCAGCAACAGATCTTGATTTCTCGGACTTAAACTCCGTTACCTCTGAGGACGTTGACTGTGTAAACGCTGCAATTTTTCAAGTTTCCTCAGCGGTGTCCCAGCTGAGTTGTAGGAAAAACAATTCTCATTGCTTCCTTTCCATCAAACTCTGGGTTGACTCAGCTTGGGTGTCTAGCTCTGCTATGATCGACTCAGGGCAAGTGGAAATTTTATGGATGTCTCCTTTGCTCTGAAACAGGGGATACGTTCAGTGAAGAAGGCTACTCCAGTACAGATGGAAACTGTGGATGGCTCCCTGCTGACCTCTGGACCAGTGGATCAGGAAACAGAGCCTTTGAGGGTTCTTATGGGTAAAGATCATCAAGAGAAACTGTCCTTTATGCTTATCTCTTCTCCCCACTTTCCCATTATTCTAGGGCTACCATGGCTGCAGGCTCAGAATCCTACCATTAACTGGGAGACCAAGGAATTACACTTTCCAGAGAAACAGATGAGTCCAAAAGTTTCAGCTTGCTCTGTTCCTAAAGGAACCATGTCAGTCCCTGAACTACCAGCTGTATACCAGGACTATGTGGATTTATGTGACAAGAAGAACGCTGACCAGCTTCCTCCTCACCGTCCATATGATTGTCCAATTGAATTATTGCCTGGAGCAGAGATACCTTTTGGTAAGATCTACCCCCTGGCGGGGCCCGAAACTAAAGGCTTTAAAGGATTACATAGACGAAAATCTAGCCAAGGGCTTCATACGCCCCTCTTCATCTCCTGCAGGTGCACCCATCTTCTTTGTAAAGAAGAAAGATGGATCTCTGAGACCCTGCGTAGACTATAGGGAACTCAATAAGGTTACTATTAGAAACCGTTATCCATTGCCTTTAATCCCTGAGTTATTGGAGAGAGTGCGACATGCCAAAATTTTCTCTAAACTAGATCTTCGTGGGGCCTATAACTTAGTCCGTATTAGACCTGGGGATGAATGGAAGACTGCATTCAGGTCACGCTATGGACACTTTGAATATCTAGTTATGCCTTTTGGTCTGAGTACCGCCCCAGCCACTTTCCAACACTTGGTGAATGACATCTTCAGGGATCTCCTAGATAAATTCGTGGTGATTTATTTGGATGATATTCTAATTTTTTCTAACTCCACAGAGGAACATCATGGACATGTGAGAATGGTCTTGGAACGTCTAAGACAAAATCATCTTTACATCAAACTTGAAAAGTGTGAATTCCATAGGACCGAAATTCAATTTCTGGGGTATGTACTGTCTACACAAGGAATTAGTATGGATGGAAGCAAAACCCAAGCCATCAAGGATTGGCCAAGTCCTAGAAATGTGAAGGAGGTACAGCGCTTCATCGGGTTTGCCAACTTCTATAGACGTTTCATTAGGAGTTTCTCTGAGGTAGTGTCACCTATCACCCAACTTACCCGGAAAGAGTCTAGGTTCTCCTGGACTCCCAAGCCCAGGAAGCATTTTCCCGTCTAAAAGATAAATTTACCACTGCACCTATCTTAGTACATCCCAACCCCGAGCTTGCCTTCATAATAGAGGTGGATGCTTCAGACTGTGCCGTTGGAGCTATACTCTCTCAGAGAACAGGTGAGAAGAATGTCTTGCATCCCTGTGACTTCTTTTCCCAGCAGTTGTCTTCGGCTGAGAGGAACTACGATGTGGGCAATAGAGAGTTGTTGGCCATTATTGCCGCCTTCAAAGAATGGAGACACCTTCTTCAGGGAGCTGCACAGCAAATAGTCGTCCTGACAGACCATCGTAACCTTGAATTTATCAGGTCGGCTAAGTGCCTGACTCCTCGCCAGGCTCGCTGGAATCTTTTCTTAAACCAATTTAATTTTATCATTTCTTATAGACCAGGATCGCGCAATGGAAAGGCTGATGCACTCTCTAGGATTTACTCAGCAGAGACACGTCCAATTACTCCTCCTAAGACTATTCTTCCTGACTCTAGATTCCTGGGACTGATTCATAATCAAGACCTACTTAAGGACATCAAGGAAGCATACCATGCGGATTCCTTTTTGGCACAACCCCCAAGGGACGTAAGTCTTGTCTTTAAGAATGGTGTGTGGATTCAGGGACAACGTCTGTATATACCTGAAACAGTCAGATTGAGAGTATTGCAACTCATTCACGATTCCAAGATAGCTGGGCATAGAGGAATTCTAAAGACACAGGAATTTCTTTCTCGTTTCTTTTGGTGGCCCACTTGCAGGAAGGATGTTTTAAACTATGTCACTTCATGTGAAGTCTGTGCAAGATGCAAAACACCTCGCTCCTCACCAACTGGTCTGTTACAGCCTCTTCCCACCCCGTCCCGCCCTTTGGGATCCATTTCTATGGACTTCATTGTGGAGTTACCAACCTCTCAAGGGAAGAACACCATTCTAGTGGTGGTTGACCGTCTAACAAAGGCAGCTCATTTTATCCCTTGTGTCGGCTTACCCACTGCAAAACAGACATCAGATTTGATGATTAAAGATGTGTTTCGCTTACATGGAGTACCGGATGAGGTTATTTCGGATCGAGGGGTGCAATTCACTTCTAGGTTTTGGCAAAGTTTCTGTGCAGCATTGGACATTAAAGTAAACCTTTCTTCTGCTTTTCATCCCCAGACTAATGGACAGACCGAACGAACCAATCAAACCCTGGAGCAGTATCTCCGCTGCTTTATCTGCCACCTACAGGATGATTGGGTGGATCTACTTCCATTAGCTGAGTTCTCTTATAACAACTCTCAGAGTGCCTCCACTAAGCAGTCTCCTTTTTACTCTAATCTAGGTTATCATCCTAACATTCTACCACGATTTCCCATAGAAACGCCTTTACCAGCAGTGGCTGAAAGAATCACGTCTTTACAGAAGAATATGGATCTTCTAAAGGAGAATCTGGAATCGGCTCAGGAAAGGTACAAGAAAGCAGCAAATAAATTTCGTAAACCTGCACCAGCTTTCAAGGTAGGAGACCTGGTCTGGCTGTCAACCAGAAATCTTAAGTTAAGGATTCCATCGTCTAAGTTGGGACATAAGTACATTGGACCCTATAAAATCAGTAAAATTATAAGTGCCGTTGCTTGTCGTCTTCAACTGCCCAGAACTATGAGAATCCACCCTGTCTTTCATGTATCCCTACTAAAGGCTGCGACACCCAATACGTTTCCTGGACGTTCTTCTCCTTGCCCTGACCCAGTGCTAGTCGATGGTCAGGAAGAATTTGTGGTGGAAAGGATTTTAGATTCCAGGTTGTATAGAAATCAGTTACAATATCTGATTAAATGGCAGGGCTACCCAGTGGAGGACAACTCATGGGAACCAGTCAATAACGTTAATGCCCTCGCTTGCTCCGTCAGTTTCATCAGAGGTACCCACACAAGCCTGGTCTGAGGTCATCCGGAGGTTGTCCCTAAGGGGGGAGTAATGTAAGGTTCTGTGTACATGTTCCTGAAACTCAGTTTTTCCGTCAGCCATTTTACTTTCTGTCTTGCTGCAGCTATCTTGCCCTCAGTCAATATGGAGTTTCCAGCTTGCATGTTCCCGTCCTGATTCTCTCCTCTTGCTTCTTAAGCAGCCACAGCTGAGCAATCAGTGCTTCAGAATCAAGCCTGCAGTGAACCTGTGACCTGACTCCTGAAAGCCTTGGACCTTGTACTCCAGTTATTTCCTATTGTGGAACTTTGGAACACTCGTGGACTTTGGAACCTTGCTATTTGATAAATCCACGTTTGCATGGACTTACGGTAACAGAGAAGAGATCCTGAACCTGTTGTGGAGAGTGATTTCTGAGCTTAAGTTACTCTGGCCTGCTGTGTCTCCTGCTTTTGTATCTGCAAACTGTGTGACTATTATTGCCACTTGTATGAAGTAATACAAGACCTTCTATATCAAACCTGTGACTCCTGTGTTTCATCGCACCCAAGCACAAGACACTATATGAACTGTACTACTTACATTACAAGTGATCTCTGAGCTCAGAGACTTCATTCTCCAGCTCATCCACTCTTTGCTCAGCAGTTTGTCTCAGGGTCTTTTCTTGTTCGACCCGCTCTCTAATGATCTTCAGTTCAGCCTGTAACTCAGCAGATTTTTCCTTCTCACCAGACAATTTTTTAGCAAAGTTCTGTTTTATGGCTGCAACCTCGATCTCCAGGTGGCGCACCTGCTCCAACTGTACAGCGTTGGCGCCTTCCGTATCTGACCTCGTCACTCCTTCTTGAGGCTCCACCCTCTCCGGCTCTTCAGGGTCTGGAAGCGTACTCACTTCTTGCACAATCACCTCAGTTATAGGTTTTTCTGTATTACCATCCTCAGTACATACACTGTGTTCCGGCGCCTTGCGCCCTTTATGTCTCCGACGACGGGAGGATTTTTTCTCCTGGTGGGGCCCTTCCTTACTGTACTCCTTTTCTCTATTAGAGTCACAGTCACCCTCGGAGTCAGAGTCACATCCCACCTGGCACCCGTCACGAGACTTCAGGTCTGTCAGTTGGGTAGCCGCACCCTTTCCACTGGTGTCACTGTCTGCTACGTCACCAAGTTGGTTAGACCCGTCCACTTTGGGAGGAGTTACAGTGCTAATACACCTCGCCCCAACCGTACAGATCCCTCCATTCAGCGGCTGTATAGGAACTCCCCTGTCCCACAAGTCAGAGAACAGATTAGAGTCCCGGCCTATAACTACTGGACACACCAAATTTGGGACTATAGCGACCTCCTGTTCCCTCATGTCCCAGCCTGCCCCCAAATTTACCCCGGCCACGGGATACTCCTTAGTGTTCCCATGAATGCAGGTGACCCCGACCTTTCTACCGGGTATTTGAGACCCCTTAGGTGCAACTCTGACTAAAGTCACCGGACTCCCCGGGTCGATCAGACCAACCATATCCTCATTATCTATCGGCAGGTCACACCCCCGTAGCCTGGCGCCTGGTGGATAGTTCATATGACAAACTGGACATACATAACAATTTTGCCCCGGGCAACAGTTTGCCTGCACCTCCTCTTTACTGTTGGGACACTCCACCCCCTTTTTGCCAACCATCCCTGCTGGTGGGTTACCGCCCCTTTTTGGCCACCACCCCACTCTAGGATACACCCTGTGGACTCCCCCACAGTTTTCTTAGGCAAAACCCCCTCAGTACAGTTTTATCTCTTTTGGGCTGTTACTGGCCCTTTAAGAGTCTGTGTGACCTGGTTCACACTGTCCTATTACCACACCAGCTCCTGCTGGTACTGCCGCCGCTTCCGTTGCAGCCACAAACCCCCAACACCTCCAGATGTTACTCATAAGCTGCTGTGGCTGTTACTGCAGCTCCTGCAGAACCTCTTGCTGCACGTCACTGTAGCTCCTGCTACCACAAGACTCTGCTTGCTTCCGCTGCACCGACTTGCCGCTTGTCACCTTCGTGACCCCACGAGTCACAGCCAGCCGCTTGTCACCTTCGCAACCCCACCGGGTTACAGCCAGACGTCTTCACCTGGTCATTTGTTATGCAGAGAAAAAAACATCCACAAAAAAACAGCCTGACCTCACTGCGTATGCCCGCATTCTCCACCAATTGTAGGGATTCGCTCTGGTAGGCCGAGGCCGGGCACGCAGTAATGAGGCAAAACACAGGCATTAAGTCCAAAAATAACGGTTTACTGTCTCTTTAAGACACAACAACATGACAAAACATAAATGCATTCCATCTTTGCAAACTACTGGTCCCAGATTCACCCTTGCATGGGACGGGCTTGACTAAGCGGCTGCAAGCCAGCAGGGACCGCCAGGTGCCTTCCCGGGTGATATGGACTCGCTTCCAGTGCTCACTGACACACAGTAACAAAAAGTCACTTCCAGGCTAACTCCAGCCAAACTCCTCAATAGAACCGCCTGGTTCTCAGTGTGGGACCGTCACAGGCTCCGCACATCCCTGTGTCCTGTCCGGGTGCTATTCAGGACCCCCGTCCAACACCCTGGCCACCAAGTTCCAAGTCTCACCACGTGCTTCCAGGAATCCGATCCAACACTGACAGACCTTCCAGGAACCTTTCCAGGCAGCCCTGTGCAGGACACACTCTCCACTCGTCTCAGCCAGACTCCCTTGAGACACTTCCCAGTCTCAGACAGAATCCCTTGAGACAGACTACAGAGACACTTCCAGTCTCCACCACGTTCTCATCTCCATGTGCCCAGCACTGCCTTTCATAACCTGTAGCCACTCCCCAAGCCAAGTGATGAAGCACATGGTCTGGTCACGTGTTCATGACCTCATCACAGGTCCTTCACCACATACAATCACCAGTATGTACCATTCATTCTCCCACCACCAGTGGGCGGTGTATGTGTGGTTAGCATGTCCCACCCAGCTCACAAGCTAACCCTGTAGGTTCACCCTTAACAAGAATCAGAACTCTTATGGGACTATAAGTCCCAGAACAACTTTACTGACCTACAGCACAGAATAGCTCTGTGACACATACTTTCCGTTTAGCCCCATACCAGGGACTGGTTTCCCATCTCTCTCATGCCTCCAGGCATAATTTGAGCAACTTATACAGCGCCCCCTAGGTGCCACATTAGTCATTATACCACATGACTTATTATGTATAACACCATTCTTAGTTACATAGTTTCCTCTTTTGTTATGTATAACACCGTCCCTTATTACGTACCATCCTCTCTTGTTATATATGATGCCATCCCTTATTATAGCTTCCTCTGCTGTTATGTACAGTGCTGTCTCTTATATAGTGTATTCTTGTTATTTTTGTTATTCAGAGCGCCCTCTTTTATTACATAGTCCCCTCTCTTGTTAGATATAAAATGACTGCTGATGGAGGAGCCACCATGACCATGACTACCAGTCCATCAGCTAATTAAAAAAGAAGCTTTCCCATGCTCCATCAGCCGTCACTGCATTATACAGCTAACAAGATGGGACAGTATGTAGTAAAAAAACAGGGCTCTATATAATCCAACATGTAAGGTAGCTTTGCCGCCATAAAAGGAGGGGGGCACAGACAAATTTCTTGCACAGGGGCCCCAAGCTGTCAGTGTCCGCCCCAGGCGCCCACAATGACTTTTTGATGCTGCATATTTTTGCAGCCTCCAAAAAAATTCAGAGTCTTACAGTTCAAGTAAAGTTGATGCAATTTCTAGAAATGTTATGCTAAGGCTGGGGTCATACTTGTGAGAAACTCGCACGAGAATCAACACCCGGCACTGCCGCCGGCACTCAGACCGGAGTGTGCGGCTGCATACAAATACATGCAGCCGCACGCACGCTCGCAAGTCTAACCCTGGCCTAACTGTGCTTTTTTTATGCTGTGAAAACTGACCTGTGGTGTGTGTTTGAAATCCACATGTCAATTTATCCTGCTGGTACATAGACTTTTATGTGATAATTTTCCCCATAGAATTGCATTAGATGCTGAAAATCCGCAGATAAAAGAGGCATGTAATCCCCATGTGACTGCATCAATGTAATTTTGTCAAAGCCAGATACTAGAAAGTATCAAAAACAAAGCAGCTTTATATAAAACATGGAATACCAAAAAAGATACAAAAATAAGACAAAACCACAAAACGCAAAGTAAGCAAACTGACATTATATGCGGAAAATCTGCAACATCAAAACTCATAAAATGCTCATCGTGGGATCTTAGCCTTATACCGTGTTTCCCGAAAGTAAGACAGTGTCTTACATTCTTTTTACCCCCAAAAGTACCAATATGTCTTACTTTCGGGGTATGTCTTTGTGTAGCCCAGCTACGCAGGCACACATAAAAGTCCAGGAGAGTGCACTAGAAGGTAACAGCAACGCTTGATATGCATTCACTGTCACTCACACTTTTAGACACACCTATCTGAGATATAAGGGGGAGTGACATGTGGCAGGGGAGAGTAGTCAGGAGGGAGAGTAGGAGAGAGGAGTGATTTCAGTCAGTTAGCTCCGGGAGGCTCAGGAGTGAGTCATCCCTTGGATAGTTTCCTGTCTGAGATAGTCAGATAGTTAGCTCCGGGAGGCTTAGGAGTGAGTCATTCCCTGGATAGTTATCTGTCTGAGATAAGATCAGTCTGAGTGGAGCGTAGTGTTCAGTGGAGTTCAGCCTGTTAGCTTCTGTCTCAAGGACAGAGCAGCCATTCAGTCTCGGTCCTGTGTGGACTTTGGAGGAAACTGAGAGCTGTGCAGCGAGCTCTGGATGAAGCTGACATTATACCACAACTGCCACAAGTGCTTATGTTAAAAGCGGGAAGCAGGGCGAAGGGCACAGTGGAGAAGATAGAAGAGTGCTACAGGTATTGGATTACTTGCACTAAATTGCCGGACGCCGGGGTCCGAAGTGTTGCTACTGTTTCAGGCATAGTAACAAGAAACCCGGAGGCATCTGGACTACAGGTCGCAGAGAGCAGCCCTCAGTGTCAATAAGTAACCGGAGTCAGGTGGAACAGGGACTTTGAGTCAAGTGCACGACAAAAGTAAGGACTTAGTTTCATCACTTAGAAGGCTCCACCACAACGTTGGCCGGGCAGTACAGCTATTGAGAAAGCTGGGGATTCAGAATTAACTTCGCTTCAGGCAAGTTGGATTCACATGTACATTGAAGTTAAGGAGGCCTCTAACCTGCTCAGCTGTTACTGGAAGGTGCACTCTCCACCCCGACCAGCTCCCCGGGATCTGCTTGAACCATCATCAGTAAAAGGTATGAAAAGGAACTACCTTGTGTGTGGCTGAATTCTTACTACCCCTGCATCATCACCACCATAGACTTCCAGGGACACGTCTCACCTGTGGGAGACTTGCCACCAAGCTGCCCCATAACATCCCCTGTGAAGACCCTTACAGCAGCGCTGGTACAATTACCAGAAACCACAGGTGGCGTCACGAACTATCCTAATAATCCCCTGTAAATATTCCCCTATTGCACGACCGCCAGGGCCACGGACCGAGCCACCGCTACCAGTGACAACTCCCATAGATGCCCATGGGCTCGGCTCCGAGTACCCCATAGCCCTGGTATCCACAATTGTGGTGCGTGGTCGCAACATCTTATATTGGAAAATACACCGGATGTGTGAAAGAGGCCTAAGCGGTTCATGTGCGGTGGTACCCAGGGTCTGGAGGAGACTGTCCTCCAGGCCCTGGGTACCATATCCCTGGTAAAACAATAATTAAAATAAAAAATAATGATATTCTCACCTTCCGGCGGCCCCCGCAGCCTTCCCGCCTTCAGCGACGCTCCCGGCAACTCCCGGTCCCAGTAATGCATTGCGAGATCACCCAGATGGCATAGCGGTCTCGCGTGATGCTACGTCATCGGGGTGATTTGTCGCAAAGGACTCCTGGGACCGGGAGTTGCCGGGAGCGTCGCTGAAGGCGGGAAAGCTGCGGGGGCCGCCAAAAGGTGAGAATATCATTATTTTTTATTTTTTTTATTATTTTTCACAGAGGACAGCTATTTTTCCAACGTACAGTTTACTACCGGTATGTCTTACTTTCGGGGTACGTCTTACATTAGCCGATCCCCCTAAAACCCCCACTACGTCTTACTATCGGGGGTGTCTTACTATCGGGGAAACACGGTAACAGTTATAGGATAGGTTCACAATGAGGTTTTTTTTACATAGATATTGTAGCAGATATGATTAATATGTGTCCTGCCGAAGACTCGCATGGCTTGTAAGCACCATCCTATTCACTGCGTGCACCACTCTGCTTTTCCCAGTGTCAGACCATCTTGCTGAGCAGCCTTGTGCAATACTTCCTGTTGCTGGAGAGTATCCACCTAGCTATTGAGAGGCGCAGCCAGATTCTGCAGGAATTTAAAATCACTGTTTTAGGGCTCATACTCACTTGCACCGAAAACGGATGATATTCAGCCGAAAAAAAATCGGATTAAAATCTGACCAATGTTATTCAATAGGTGACATCTCATTTGCGATTTTTTTCTCAGCTGAAATTGGTGTGAGAAAAAAATCGCAGCATGCAGCGATTTGATGTGATTTTGGCATGATAATCGCCAATGCAAGTCAATGGGTGCGAGAAATCCTCGCACAGCACTCGCACCATGCGAGTGCTGTTCGATTTATACGCACCAGTCTCCTTTGAAAAGCTGGCAATTCATCCCCGGCTACTGTAAAATCACACTGACAGCTCACAAAACACTAGATACATACACATAGAATACATATATATATATATATATTGTGAGACAGTGAGAGTATGGGTGTTGAATGGGGTGTACATTTCACCTAGATACTGTGCTGACTGGTATAAGGGAAATGTATGGCTTTGTAAACCTAGTGGTAGAGAAAGGTCACTACACCTTACATTCATTACACACTTGCAGCTCAGGCCTGAAACTACTCAGGTGTTAATTAGGAGACCAGAAGTAGGTGTCTGCAAACACAGTCAGAGAGCTCGCTTAGTCTGGACAAGGAGTCCCGGCACAAGAAGCAGTCTCCAGGAGTTTGAGCTGTCTCAGTCTGGGTGCTCGATGTACCCCGGACACAGGAGTAGTCTCTGTGAGAATCCATGCGGATAGCTGCTGAATAGGAGGGGAGCTCTCTCAAGTCTGGAAGTTGAAGGTGCCTTCAGACACAAGGAGGAGACTCTGTGAACCTCCATGCTGGTAAATGCTGAACATATGTGTTGTTTTGGCCCGGCTGTTAGAGTCGGGACCCGGATAGATAGGGAAATCTATCTAAGTGTAGTAAGTGGCTAGACAAGCCCAGGTCTTCTGTTTATGATTTGTTTTATGTCTTGTTTGCTTTTGACTTTAAATAAAACTGGTTGCGGCCAGTTGCACCAGTACTGCTGTGAATGAACTGTTTCCGTGCCACTCTGTCTACCCGGACGGCGATCCCAGAGCTATATCCCCTGAAAAGCTTACAATTGGCGGAGAATGCTGGGGCAGCACAGTGGCTGATACAATTGGTGCTGGAATGTGTGTGCAGCACAGTGGCGAGAGACAGCAATAAAGGTGAAGTCTGTTGAAGCAGCAGCAGAGAAAAAAAAAAAAAGTGTGTCAGCAAAAACGTCTGTTGGAGCAGTCTTAAAGAGACAGTAGCCCTAATAGAGTTTGCAAAAGAAAAAAAAAAAAAAAGTGTCTGCACAGCAAAGCTGAACTTGTTGTGGAAAAGACTGTGGAGTGTGCAGCAGCAAGGGAAAGGTCTGTTGGAGCAGTCTTAAAGAGACAGTGGCCCTATTAGAGTTTGCAGAGGGAAAAAAAAAAAAAAAAAGTGTCTGCACAGCAAAGCTGAATTTTCTGTGGAAAAGACTGTGGAGTGTGTATGTCTTGAGTGAAGACTGCCGTTGTTGAGACAGAGAAGTCTGACAGCATGGATGACAGCATGGAGGTGCTGTTTGAACAAATGGCGCAAGTTAATGTGCAACATAAGACTGCCGTGGTTGAGACAGATAAGTCCGGCAGTATGGAGGAGCTCGTTGAGTACCTGGTCCAGGCCCAGCGGAGCATGCAGCAGAGCATGGAGTAGCAGCGCCTGCAGCACCAGCAGCGCATGCAGCAGGCCCAGCAGCAATTCCTGCAGCAGCAGCAGGAGAATAACCGGTTGTTTTTTGAGCAGGTGGCAGCACTACAAAAGACTTGCAGCGCATCGTCCCAAAGTAATGTTGCAAAGTCACCTGCATTGTCCGCTGTAAAGAAGGCGGTAAGACGGTCCCTGAAAAAGATGACACCTCGTGATGATGTGGAGGTATATCTCACTAGGTTTGAGAGACTGGCAGAGAAGGAGAATCTGCCCCTATCTGAATGGGCCATGATGGTCGCACCCTATCTGATTGGAGAGCCCCAAAGGGCCTATGCTGACCTGAGCGAGCAGGACAGCCAAGACTATGCCAAGCTGAAAGCGGAGATTCTTACCCGGCTGGGTGTTACGGTGACAGCCAGTGCCAGGGGAGTTCATGACTGGAGATGCAGTTGGGAGTCTGCAGTCAGCAAACCTGATTATGGAGTTGGAAAGGTGATAGTGAACCGCTACATCCGAGCATGTCCTCCTGAGGTACAGCCAGAGGTCGGACAAGGAGACCACCAGGACGCCAATCGTCTGGTCAGCCTGATGGAGAAGGCCTTCGCCAGCAAAGACTGTCTCCGTGACCAGCCGTCTGAGAGGTCGTCACTTCAGAGTTCCCGGACGCTGAACTCTCGCGGTAAGAGCGTTCCAGCTGTTGGGGACATGGGGTATGCTGATAAGCGGGTTCAGGCCCGAGGGGACATGTGGGTGGAAAAGTGTGATGGACAGTGTTGGAGATGTCGTGAAATTGCAGCCAACTGTCCAATAGAGGGGGAGCCTATGTATTGTGATGTTGGCAGATCCCTCTCTCTCTGCGCAGAACCTGTGTGTGTGTCCACCTCAGCCGAAGAGACTGGACCACAGGTGTCCCCGGTGGTTGTAAATGACTGCCCAGCACAGGCCCTCTTGGACTCAGAGAGTCCAGTGACTTCCGTATGTGACAGCCTGATTGATAGGGACTTCTTCCCTGATAAGCACCTGAGTGTGGTGTGCGTCCATGGAGACACCAAAGTCTACCCAGAGACTGTCGTGGACTTGATCCCCAAAGCGGGGAGGTTTCATGTGAAGTGGGGGTAGTAAGAACCTGGTGCAACCCGTTATATTGGGTAATGACTTTCCCCGATCTAAGGATCTCTGGGGGAAAAATGTTTCTGATGGACAGTGTGATGAAGCTCCTATTGAGGGTGCGCAGTCCCGAGGGGCGGAACACAATGCTAGTGGGCCGTTAAACTTATGTGATAATGATGATGATGATGATGATAATGATGATGATGATCATGATGATGATGATGATGATGATCATGATAATGATGCTGATGCTGATAATGATAATGATGATGATCATGATAGTGATGATGATACTGATCATAATCATGATAATGATATTGATAATGATGATGACTGTGAAAAAGATGAAATTCCTTTGCAGGTGATGTTGGGAGACGAGGATGGTGGTTCTCGGGAACCGAGTGTCCCTGACTTACCTGTGTCCTGTGACAATTTTGAGAGTGAGCAGTGGCGAGACCCCCTCTTAAAACGGCACAGGAAAATATAAGTGTTCTAAATGAGGTTTCCCAAGAGCCTGGCTCTGAGGAGAGGTTACCTCATGTTGCCATAAACACTCACCTGTTGTATAGGGACACTGAAGTCCAGGGAGAGGACGTGAGCCAGCTCCTAGTACCTGAGCTATATAGAAGTATAGTGCTGGGGTTGTCACATAGTCACATACTTGAGGGACCAGATGGTGAAGTTAATGTTGTGGATGACATGTTAACTAAGGTTCCAGATCAAGATGTGAATGAGAATGAATTGTATAACCCTGACAGTGAGCAGGATGTGAATGAAAATGAAGTGTATAACCTGAAAGTGAGCAGGATGTGAATGAGAATGAATTGTATAGCCCTGACAGTGAGCCGGATGTGAATGAAAACAAAGTGTATAACCCTGAAAGTGAGCCGGATGTGGCTGAGAAAAAGGGGTCAGACAGGGATAGTGGTAGTGATAGTGAATCATCTGATGACAATAAAGCAACCAGTGCAAATGAGGAAGGCATGGTAGCAGAGGAGGTTGAGAGTCCTGAGAAGAAAGCTGATGCTGACCTTGCAGCCGGACAGAAGATGGCATCTGAAGATGTTTTACAGTTGGCCGGTTCCCTGGCGAAGACTAGGGTGAAAGGAGGAGAGCTGAGCTTTAAAGGCAGGACTCTGAAACTGAACACAGCACAAGTGGATGCTGTTGAAGATGAGAAGTTATCAATGTATGGTATGGAGCTGCATCATGCCCAGGACTCTGAAGGTAATGCTGCAGAGGTGGAAAAAGCCATGGAAGTGGTGGTCACCAAGCCAGATGCCTCATCAGAAGCTGAGGTCTCAAGTGAAGCTGTGAGGAACAAGACTGAAGATATGGGGACTGACTCTGTCCAGGAATCTGTTTCTGCCGAAGACAGCGGCGTGGACGGGTTACGGTCCGGATCAGTAGCTGCAACTCGTGAAGCTCAGGCTGGAAGTTCGGCGCCCGGAGCCCCAGCAGTGTTCCTGAGTGATACCAAGGATCTGGATAAATCACAAGATGAGATTTTGAGACATCAGGCTGGCGTTGGTGAGCTCAAGCGCACTTTCATGGAGTCTACATCGGAGCCACGTCCCAA
Source organism: Oophaga sylvatica (assembly GCA_033576555.1). Taxonomy (NCBI): domain Eukaryota; kingdom Metazoa; phylum Chordata; class Amphibia; order Anura; family Dendrobatidae; genus Oophaga; species Oophaga sylvatica. The sequence goes on from JARQOD010000001.1 coordinate 405,795,339, forward strand.
CAAATGGGAAAAGCGTGTGTCACTCCGTTGCCGCTGCAGACACACGGGAGCTCAGATGGGATGCAGAACGTGGTGGAAGAGAAGAATCCGGCGGGTTCTGAGTATACAGATGCAGCTATCAAGGAGAACTTGAAAGCTGGAATAAATGGAGATATTGGAGACCATAATGATCTGAATGAAGAAGTAGAATGTAAGACTGACGGTAGGGCTTCTGAGCATGTCCTACCAGAAGAGCCTGAAGAAGGGGCTGAAGACATAAAGGATGTCCAACAGGTACAAGATGAATTGATTACTTCTCAGAAAAAACTCCAAACTGTGATGAAGGAGCGTGATGAGAGCCATGAGCATCTTCTGGAGAAGCTCAATGAAGTAAAGAAGGTTCAAGGGGAACTGGAGAAAAGTGAAAAACCCCTATACCTCCTGTGATAGTTGGTGACACATGGTCAGTGCACCAGGGACAGGAGGTACGTGAGTTTCTGAGGAAGAGTCAGCAGAAGTGTTCTGATGTGCCGGGTCGTACTTCTCTGGCCAGGCACTATATCGAAACTGAGCCCGGCCCTAAGGTCAAGATGAAACCGTGCAGGATACCCGAGGCCCGCAGAGAGCATAGGCCTGGGAGGGTACAGGGTAGTGCGGATGCTTCAGATGAAGAGAAAGCTGATGTTGGCTATGGCTCAGGTGAAGATACAGATGACAGTAGTGAAGATGAAGCTGATGAGGGCCATGACTGGTCCAGAGTTCACTGTCTCTTTTGGATTGTTGACCAGCCCTCCGGTCTGGATGACCAGCCCTCCGGTCTGGAGAAGAGGGGGGGGATATGTGAGACAGTGAGAGTATGGGTGTTGAATGGGGTGTACATTTCACCTAGATACTGTGCTGACTGGTATAAGGGAAATGTATGGCTTTGTAAACCTAGTGGTAGAGAAAGGTCACTACACCTTACATTCATTACACACTTGCAGCTCAGGCCTGAAACTACTCAGGTGTTAATTAGGAGACCAGAAGTAGGTGTCTGCGAACACAGTCAGAGAGCTCGCTTAGTCTGGACAAGGAGTCCCGGCACAAGAAGCAGTCTCCAGGAGTTTGAGCTGTCTCAGTCTGGGTGCTCGATGTACCCCGGACACAGGAGTAGTCTCTGTGAGAATCCATGCGGATAGCTGCTGAATAGGAGGGGAGCTCTCTCAAGTCTGGACGTTGAAGGTGCCTTCAGACACAAGGAGGAGACTCTGTGAACCTCCATGCTGGTAAATGCTGAACATATGTGTTGTTTTGGCCCCGGCTGTTAGAGTCGGGACCCGGATAGATAGGGAAATCTATCTAAGTGTAGTAAGTGGCTAGACAAGCCCAGGTCTTCTGTTTATGATTTGTTTTATGTCTTGTTTGCTTTTGACTTTAAATAAAGCTGGTTGCGGCCAGTTGCACCAGTACTGCTGTGAATGAACTGTTTCCGTGCCACTCTGTCTACCCGGACGGCGATCCCAGAGCTATATCCCCTGAAAAGCTTACAATATATATATATATACATGTTATTGTGACATACACATATATATATATTTATAGTTCATACACTTCTACATACTGTAATAGCCGCTAATTCAATTGCTGGCTTTTGTGAAATCACAGAAGCCGACATGAAATGATACATTGTTTACACACAGTTAACCATGCATTTCATGTATTTTGATATATGATTTTAACTTACAATTACATAAGTGTATGTATGCAAAATTTCAGACATGTGGGGTTTAATTAAAGGTGTAAATTCGTTGAAAAAAATGCGTGGGCTCCCGCTGTATTTTCTCCACCAGACAAACAAAGCCAGCGAGTGGGGGCAGATAATAATAGCCCAGGGAGGGTACATTTTTTTTGTGCCCCCCTGGCTAATAACATCTGCCCCCAGACACCCCAGAAAAGGCAAATCTCTAGTTAGATTAGCCCTTTCTGACACTTTGCCCGTCAATTCCCATTGTCCTGTAGCGGTGGCGAATGGGTTAATAAGGGGTTACAGCCACCTTGCAATTGAAAGGTCACTTTAAGCCAGGTTAATAATTGAGAGCTGTCAATTAGACAACTATCAATTATTAATCCTATTGTATGAAAGAAAAATCAAACACACACACTTTAATAAAAAAGAAGTTTAATGAAATAATCAAACAGTTTTTGACCATATTTTATTTTCCTGCTAAAACCATTTCCTGTAATAAAAATAAAATAAAAAAGCAAAATTATTCTTACCTATCCGATGCACAGTCAGGTCCCACGCTGTAATCCATCAGAAAGGGTTAACAGGTTACAGCTAGCAGGCAGCTAATGCTGCCTGCTGAGCTGTTACCCCCTGAATGAATAAGTTCCTCTCCCTGCGAAAGGAGAGGAAGTGATTAATGAGTGGAGCTTAATTGATTTATTCCCACTTTCACTTCAGGTCAGGTCACCCTGACCTGACCTAAAGTGAAAGTGTGAAGCAATCAATTAAGCTTCATTCATTAATCACATCCTCTCCTGTCTGCCGGAGATAAGCTCATTCATTCAGGAGCTTTCAGCTGAGCAGGCAGCATTACTTGCGCTGCTTGGCTGAAAGCTAGTTAACCCTTTGTGAAGGATTACAGCGTGGGACGTGACAGATCGCCGGATAGGTAAGAATAATGTTGTTTTATTATTTTTTCTTTATTATAGGAGATCAAGTGCTTCGCAGGGATTAAGAGTTAAATAAAATATGGACAAAAAAATGTGTTTTTATTTCATTAAAATTATTTATTCTTAAAGTGTGTGTGTTTTTTTTATTTACTTCAATAGGATTAATAATTGATAGTTGTCTAATTGACAGCTCTCAATTATTAACCTGGCTTAAAGTCACCTTTCAATTGCAAGGTGGCTTTAACCCCTTATTAACCCATTCGTCACCGCTACAGGGCAATGGAAATAGACGGGCAAAGTGCCAGAAAGGGCTAATCTAATTAAAGATTTGCCTTTTCTGGGGTGTCTGGGGGCAGATGTTAGTAGCCAGGGGGCACAAAGAAAATGTACCCTCCCTAGGCTATTATTATCTGCCCCCACTCGCTTGCTTTGTCTGTCTGGTGGAGAAAATACAGCGGGAGCCCACTCATTTTTTTTCAACTAATTTACACCTTTAATTAACCCCTACATGTCTGAAATTTTGCACACATACACTTATGTAATTGTAAGTTAAAACCATACATCAAAATACATGAAATGACATGGTTAACTGTGTGTAAACAATGTATCATTTCATGTCGGCGTCTGTGATTTCACAAAAGCTGGCAATTGAATTAGCGGCTATTACAGTATGTAGAAGTGTATGAACTATAAATATATGTATATATATATATATGTCACAATGACATGTATATATATATATATATATATATATATATATATATATATATGTATTCTATGTGTGTATATGTATTGTTTCTATTCTTTACTAAAGCTGTCAGTGTGGTTTTACAGTATAGCCGGGGATGAATTAGCGGCTATTATACTATGTAGAAGTGTATGACCTATATATATATATATATATATATATATATCTTATTATATATATAATTATTATGCTTTTTGTGTACATTTTTTTTTTAAAATGTGATTTTTACATGACTTTTTACATAGAGATAACTGCTCTATGTAAAACTTCATGTTAAAATCGCATTGCATACAGATGGAAAACTGATGGAAAACTGATGGAAAACGCATGGTGCGATTTAAAATCGCATGCAAATCGCATGACATTTTACTAGAATCGTACCGTTTTTTCCGTCCAGAAAACGGACCGATTTTTTTCCCACTAGTGGGTATGAGCCCTAACGCAGAGTTTCACTTCCATGGTCTATCCCCTGCCAGCAGTGCATATATTAGGGAGCCGCTCCTTCCACTTCTTGCCTGAGCTTAGGTTCTAATTGCAGTTCACTACTAGTTACCTGTCAAGGTGCTTTATTTTTTTGTCTCTCTTGTTACCGACCCAGCTTGTTTACTCGTTATGCCTCATTGCTCGTGGAGCGCCCGCCTGTGCCGTGGGATACTCGGCAGTAGAACCTACTGTGCCACTGGCTGGGCTTACCCTGGAGGGACGTAACTAAGTGACTACCTGGTCTTCACTAGAGCTTCTGATTGTGAGAATAGGCTTGGGTCATTGGTGTAGTCACCAGGTGCCACTCTAAGGCAGTGCCTGGACCACATCCACTATTGTCACAACATGACCAAACGCTCCCGGCGCCGGTGAATCCAGACAGCGTTTGGTGCGCACACTGTTCGGATTCGAAAGTTTGTAATCACACAGAGTGTCTCCAGATTTTCCACCCAAATCTGGACAACCCCTTTAACTGACCTACAAGTACAATATATATACGTTTATGTATCCTCTGGGCATCATTTAATCATAGCAGATGACCAATTAAAGCTACAAAATCCTCATTTCTCCTTTTCTTACTATCCTATTATTTATCTTGTTATTATGCAAATGTCCTGTGCTGGTCTTGTGTCTCTATAATTAAGCACCAAATGAAAAAAAGTGTGTTGTGTGTATTATCTTGATTTGTTTCTTTGACCCTCCATCATGTGTTTTTTTCAGTCTCTGGAACAGAAAATCCAACAATTTTAAAGGAAATACAAATTTCTGTTTGGCAGCAGCTCGTACAGTGCACAAGTTTTCTTTATCGCAGCTGTGCATCAAGAACTGGAGCTATGTAAAAAGACTCTTGTCTCAATGATGACTATCTCCGAAATGCCAAGAAGCAAAGCTTGATATTAAATGTTAGTTTAACATATGAAAAAGCAAAACTGCCTCCATTAAGCTTTTCTTTTTCTTTCACATTTTGTTTTTCACTTGTTTTTTTTATTGTTAAAACATTTTTTTTTACTGAGCGAAATATTATGCATCTATTCAATATGTAATAAAGTTTTCTTGTTATTGTTTGCTCTATTATTACGGTGTTGTCTAGTTTACAAAAACTATTTTATATACCCTATTGGGCAATTTGGATGTAATAAGGGGGTCCTCTTTGCAAGGCCATTATTTCTTGGTGAGATCTGAGAGTAGTTACTAGAAGAGGACCTGTGCTATATAGACACTGTGTAACTCTTTCTTTGCACTGTAGGGGTGCTGCAAAGAAATTGAACATTTACTGACAGATTTCCCAACAGATCACATCGGATCCCTTAAAGAGTGTGTCAATGCTTGGGGCTCAAGTCTGCAGTCTCTCTGACTGCAGACTTGATAATCCTCACAGCGTCCAGGTTGTACACTCTTAGGATTCTCTGGCATCAGGAGCAGGTGAACACGTGAACTCAAGTATGTGATTTGCATACATGAGGTCACGTGCCAACTAGACATGTGCGGCCTCACTCAATACAAGTGAATTGAACGAGGCTGGACAAGTCTAGTCGGAATGTAGCCAGAAGTAGGCAAATCACATGACCACCGCTTCCGGTGCTGGCACCAAAAAATCCTCACAGTGCGCACACTGCACACTGTGAGGATTCACAAGTCTGCAGTCATATAGAGTGAGCCCCAAACCTGAACAACACCTTTAAGGTCACCTCTGAGGACGTGGGTTGTCAAGTTGACAAGCAGTAAAGTACTGTTCTGTGTATGCGCAGGGAAAGGCCAAAGAACGCCGGCGCATGCGCACTAAAGTACTTTGCTCTGCTCTCACCAGGGCAGAGAACTGTACCTGCGCAAGAGTGTGATGGCGGAATACTATGTGGGTGACATAGGACGCGTCAACTACACAAAGCAGAAAAGGAAGATGGCGATCGCAAGAAAAGAGGAGGAGTCAGACCAAGACCACGCCATAGGTGACAGTTTCACTTTAGCACCCATTTTTTTGCTACAAAGACAGCCGTAATGGTTATCACACAACTTTTCCAGAATCGAACATAGCTAAAACATTTTACCAACTTGACCCGAAAGATCTTAACTTTCTTTTTTATTGCCTCCTTTTAAAGAGAGGTTTTTTTTTTGCAAAGTCCAAAACCCAATCTACCTCCGTAAATCTTGAGCCATTACTCGCAGCTTTCTTCTCTAGTGTATCTGTCATCGCCTTGTTCAGGAGATAAAGGAGAAAGTTGATTTATTTTCTTGGAAATAAAGAATTCATTGAATGTGCAGCTGGATCATAGAATCCACTTCATGAAGAATGAGAAGGACGCGGGTATAACGTGCACCCCTGTCTATGGTCTAAACAGAATTTCTTGAATCTTGACTGTAAACAGAGCACAAATTGTATTGTAAAAGAATAGACTGAGGGAAGTGTCGGTGGCAAGTTCTGCTAGTCTCCATGCTGGGAGCTGAAGTAGAGGTCTCTGTCTTATTTGAAGAAGGGCATAGAGGCTGCACTGACAAATCTGTCTCTTCAAGACAAGAATAAGCCTTTGTCTTTGAAGCAATTGTCACTTTTTTTTTCCAACAGAATGAGCAACAACCAGACCATAGAAAGAGTACAACAGAGATGTGTGACGTGAGAAATTGTTCTGCCTCTTCTCTTGCTTCCACAGAAATAAAAATCAGAAGCGTGGTTCAGAAAATACACATAATAACATTACAGATTTAGTGGAATTATGATTTTTTTCTTAAAATATTTTTTAAATTACCAAAAAAATACATTTAAAAAGTTGCAGAGTCCAAAAAGGTGGATGTGACATCTCCTATGGGACTTGTTCCTTTGACATCCGCTTCTATCACCAGGCACCAAAGTATTTATTCTACGGGCAGCGCTGGTGATGGAGGAGACGTCGTAAACGGAAGCACTGGGTGGAGCGGGATCTGTCCAGCCACTGGGATTGGAATTGGGATGGCTAGGAACTATAGTGTCATCCAATCTGATGGGTGTGTGTGCTGTCAAGATGGAGTTATCAGCTCCCTCCTTTAGCCTATTGGAGAGCACCACACGTTACTTAAGCTCCCAGAAGATTACTTGAAGCTGCCAGATATAGTTTGTGTTTGTAATGCTGCTGCAGTGCAGTACAATGCAATCTCCACCAGGGGATGCTGGTGAGGGAAGAGAGGTGGCACACACTGTATAACACCACTGAGCAGCAGCACAAGCGCAACCAGGTGGCGAAAGAGAGGTCAGATGAGCCAAGTCAGAACCAGTCAGGACAAGAAGTACCAGAGTTCACAGCAATACACGTGGTCAAATACAAGCCAGAAGTCAGAGCCAGACGGGAGAAGATATAACCGAGACGAGAGACAGTCAAACAGGTCAGAAGACAAGCTGGGTCACATACCAAGAAGTCCATGCACAGGAGCGAAACTAAGACAAGAGGGTGGTAGGAAAGGGAAGTCACGGGAACAGAGTGAACGGGCAGAGAACAAAACACGGGGTCAGCTGCTCTAGCCTGGGAGCCTGAACTATCACTGACATTGGTCTGCAGGCCACAGCAGACTGAAATAGCCACACAGAACCCAAAATGAGGCACAGAAGGTTAACCCCTGCATGACCAGAGCGGGGAGAGAAAAACATGAAACAAACCCCGGCCTGGATCATGACAGTAATGGAATGCTGCTGCAGTGCAGAATAGCGCAACCTCCACCAGGGGATTCTGGTGAGAGAAGAGAGTGTAGTGAAACCTCCACCAGGGGGAGCTGGTGAGGGAAGAGAGGTTACACACTAAGCGTAGCAACACTGAGCAACCACACAGGTGTCACAGGTAATGAGAGAATGGTCAGATGAACCGAGTCAGAAACGATCAGGAGCAGACATACCAGAAGTAGCAGCAATACACGTAGTCAAAATACCAAGCCGAGGGTCAAAAAGCCAAACATGAGCGCGGTGTTCAAAAATGTGAGACGGAAGACGTGGTTGGGGTACAAGCCGGGGAATCAAAAGCCAGACAGAGAACGTAGCAGAGAGATGGATACCAAACATGGGGTCAGAGATCAGTCCGGGTCATACACGTGGATACAAGTCAAAGGCAAGAGGATCACCAAGGTACAAGGGTCAGAGGCTCTAAACTGGAAGCTGGAGCTATCACTAACACTGGTCAGCAGGCTGTGATGGCGTTGTGAATGGGTTTGAGATGAGTTCTGAGCAGAGGCTCCCTCTGGTGGTTACAAGCGGTGCTGGTCTGTCCAGTGGAGATTGTGAGGACTGGGAATCAGGTGTTACTGACTGGTCTTATATAAGGGAGTCACCTTCCCATCAGGGTTGCCGGTGATCAATTGTTCTGGTCTGAATCCTTTATTCCAGTTTCCCTTGTAGCCTGCTGTGTCGTGTCTGCATCTCCTGCTAACAGATAAGACATTTTCTTCTTTTTTGTTTGTGCTGTGTTTTTGCATTTTGTCCTGCACTTCTGTGGGGCCTTCAGGTTCCCCTCCGGGGGCTTCTGCCCTCTCAGTTTGTTCAGCCACTGATGTTTGTACTTTTGTTTTTTCCAGTTTTTTCAGTGGCTGCTGTTTTGATTTTGTTACACCAGAGAACTAATTTAGGTGGAAGAGGTCATGTGATCTCAGGTGTTTTTGAAATTAGTAGAGTTGGTGCCTTTCAGGGTTTTCTGGGATTGCAGTAAGTACCCTTCCTATCCTTTTCTATTT
>JARQOD010000001.1:405803986-405907122 GCA_033576555.1 Oophaga sylvatica
AAAAGACAGAAGCACCCGACATGAAATGACACTTGGTTTACATAGAGTTAAGGGTATGCCACACTAAACAACATCGCTAACGGGATCGCTAAAAAACGTCACTATTTAGCGATCCCGTTAGCGATGTTGTTGTGTGCGGCATCTGTCTGCGACGAGCTCCCTGCTGAGATCCTGCTGTGATCTCGCTCGTCGCTGGAATCGTTCCGGACCCTATTTTATCGTCGGCGCTCCCGCTGGGTAAGTATTATCGCTGCGTGTGGCACCTTTTCTTAGCGATTTTAGCGGTACTTTTGTACCGTTTAAAGTCGTTAAGGAGATCGCTAACCGCGATAGCGTCCTTAACGACATCGCTAAATGTGGCCGACACTAGCGATATTGTAAACGATCCCGCTAGCGATTCATTAGTATGCGACGCTAACGAGATCGTTAGCGGGATCGTGTAGTGTGGCAGTACCTTTAACCATGTCTTTTCATGTAGTTTGATATCTGATTTGCACAAACAATTACATGAGTGTATGTGTGCAAAATTTCACACCTGTAGGGGTTAATTAAAGGTGTAAATTCGTTGTAAAAAAACCGGACTTTTTTGCTACGAATTTACACCTTTAATTAACCCCTACAGGTGTGAAATTTTGCACACATACACTCATGTAATTGTTAGTGAAAACAATAGATCAAACAACTTGAATGACATGGTTAACTCTATGTAAACCATGTGTCATTTCATGTCGGGTTCTGCATTTTCACAAAAGCCGGTAATTGAATTAGCAGCTATTATACTATGTAGAAGTTTTATGAGCTATTAAATATAAATATATATATATTATATATATGTGTCACTAATTCAATGACATGTATATATATATATGAGGTGTAAATTGTTGAAAAAAAATGGTGGGCTCCCGCCCTTTTTTCTCAACCGGGACAGACAAAGCCAGCGGTGGGGGCAGATAATAATAGCCAGAGAGGGACCATTATTTTTGCCCCCCCCCCTGGCTACTAACATCTGCCCCCAGACACCCCAGAAAGACAAATCTATAATTGATTCGCCCTTTCTGGCACTTTGCCCATCGTTTCCCATTGCCCTGTAGTGGTGGCGAATGGGTTAATATGGGGTTAAAGCCACCTTGCTATTGAAGGTGACCTTAAGCCAGGTTAATAATTGAGACCTGTCAATTAGACAACTATAAATTATTAATCCTATTGCATGAAATAAAAATAAAAACACACACACTTTAATTAAAAATCATTTTAATGAAATAAAGACACATGTTTTTGACATCTTTTATTTTACTGCAAAAACCATTTCCTGTAATAAAAATAAAATAAAAAAGCAAAATTATTCTTACCTATCCCATGCACAGTCAGGTCCCACGGTGTAATCCTGCAGAAAGGGTTAATGTTTACTGCAGGGACCGCAGCTAATGCTGCAGCCTACAGTAAACCCCCAATGAATGAGCTCCTCTCCTGGCTGACAGGAGAGGAAGTGGAAAGCTTAATTGATTGCTTTCCACTTTCACTTCAGGTCAGCCAGGGACACAATCAGTGACGTCAGAGGGAACTGATTAACAAAAATAGGGGTTCCTTCGAAAAAAAAATGGCGTGGGGTCCCCCCTATTTTTGTTAACCAGCCTGATGAAGCAGACTGCTGAGGCATGGTATTTAAGGCTGTTAAGGAGCCAATATCCATGGACCTTGCCAGCAGCGTCGGACTGGAGTACCTTGGGCCCACCAGAGAAAAATTATTCTTGGGGCCCACCATCATACTTCCCAACCTTTGAAGAAGGGAAAGAGGGACAAAGGCTGTGGCACGCTGTGCCTGCTGCAGCAAATTTTAGGCCATGCCACGTTGCACCACAGACTGTCCAGGAGTTGGTGGATGCTTTAGTCCAGGTGTGGGAGGAGATCCCTCAGGAGACCATCCGTCGCGCTCATCAGGAGCATGCCCAGAAGTTGTAGGGAGGTCATACAGCATACCTCCCAAATTTTGAAGACAGGAAAGAGGGTTAAAGGCTGCGGCGCGCTTAGTGCGCCGCTGCAAATTTTAGGCCACGCCCCGACCACACCCATTTCACAACTAATCATACCCATATCCTCGCCCACAGCGTACCCATTTAGCACTGCTGATCACACTGACTGGTAATGAGGGCACAGTGGCTGGTACTGAGGAAAAGAAAGAAAGAGCAGCGAGAGAGAAAGAACAAACAGAGAAAGAAAGAGAGGAAAGAAAGAAAAGAGAGAAAGAAAGAACAGAGAGAAAAATAACAGAGATCGAGAAAGAAAGAACAGAGAGCAAGAAAGACTAGAGAGAGAAAGAAAGACTAGAGAGAGAGCCAGAGGCGTAGCTAGGGTTTTGGTTTAGTAGGGGCGAAACTTCTGAGTGGGCCCCTAATCAGAGAACCTCAGCAAATGACCGCGCTGTTGCCAAAAATAATCTATATATAAAAAGACCAATATTGATATTACCGCCATATGGTCTGTGGTAAATAATACCAGTCCTACAGAACATATAGATTACAGCACAGGTACAGATAATGACTTACCGCTGATGTTCTTTCTAATGGAATTGTTCACTTTTCATGTCTTTTCCATCTGGCCCAGACCGACATGACGACTTCTCCAGCCAGGACTCGACTGCAGAGATTACAACAAAGACACATTTCACTTCTCATATTTTTAGCACTGTCACGGTCACCAATTGGACTATTCTCAACCTGCACAAACTCCTCATCCTGCTGATACCCCAATACTGAGCCGCTGCTGCCATATGTGTCCCTATTTCTGCACCTGATACCCCAATACTGAGCCGCTGCTGCCGTATTGTGTCCCTATTACTGCACCTGATACCCCAATACTGAGCCGCGCTGCGTATGTGTCCCTATTACTGCACTGATACCCAATACTGAGCTGCTGCTGCCGTATGTGTCCCTATTACTGCACCTGATACCCCAATACTGAGCGCTGCTGCCGTATGTGTCCCTATTACTGCACCTGCTGTGTGGTTCTGTGTGACCTCTAAATTCTAAAGCACCCCTCTAGAATATAGTAATGCCGGGTGCAAGTGCCCTAGAAAACAGTGCCCACATTTTGTCCCCTAGACTGTAATAATGCCCTGTGTGCCCCTTTGACAGTCACAGTAACCCGAGTTCCCCTATAACAATAAGTGTCCACTTTACATTTAATAATGTCCCAAGTCTCCCCCTGTACATCTCCCCTATACACAGAATAATGCCCCTCACTGGATATATACTGACCCCTTAATGTCCCCAAACTATTTAATGGGTCCAACACTGTATGATGGCCCCTAGATAGCATCCATACAGCATAATACACCAGATAGTCCTCAATATAGTATAATGCACCCCCATAGGCAGTCTCTATATTATAATAAACCGCCATAGGCAGAGTCTATAATATAATGCACCACCATAGGCAGCCGCTATATTATAATGCACCCCCATAGGCAGCCTCTGTAGTATAATGCATCCCCATAGGGAGTCTCTGTAGTATAATGCACCTGTCACGCTGTCTAATGATATGTATACAATGTCAGTAAACTATTAATACAGGAACAACACTCTATACAACAACTAGTATAGCAACATCAGCATGTAAGTATAGAATAGATTTACCTGACACGATATCTGCTGAACTCAGGGTTAATCTTGAGGACTTGATGAGCTGAAACAGGAAAGAGGTGGACCGGGATCTAACCTGACCCTAAACTGGGGTCCTAACTAATCCCTCACCTTGGAGGTACTGATAATGGTTCAGAGGTCCAAGTCTCCAACCTAACCCTGTCTCCTATCAGACCCTGAACCCTGTAATCAGTCCTAAGAAGGATCCTGACTACCACCAAAGGGATATGGGCTGATCTTAGCTAAATACACAGATTAGACATATAAGACAGACAGGATAACACTCGCTTGCATACACACTCAAACACCAAAGGAAAATAAATGGTCTGGGAAATAAACTCTAACCAAGTTGAGCTTAGAACAACTAAGGAGCTCACAACTAAAGTCTATACAGATTCATTCTATCTGTGGTCTGCATGAAGGTTTCACTGGCAACTCCCCAAGCAGACAACCAGGAATTTAAAGGAAACCAATCAACAAATAAACAATTGCAGCCGGGAGAAACTGCACCCAGTCCCAGAACCGAGCACAGACAGAATTAACTCCCTAGCTGCCAAACACAAAGAAACAGCAGCTCAGCTGTGAGAAGTCAAAATGTGCAACCGCGACGATCTTCGTGGCAATGCACACATGACAGTACCCCCCCTTCTACGAGGGGCCTCCGGACCCTCAGGGCCAGGCCTGCCCGGGTGAGTTCTGTGGAAGGTCCGAACCAAACGATCTGCGTTAACATCAGACGCAGGGACCCACGTCCTCTCCTCTGGACCATACCCTTCCAATGCACCAAGTACTGAAGGGACCGGCGATTCAGATGTGAGTCAATGATCTTTGATACTTGAAATTCCAAGTTACCATTGACCAACACAGGAGGAGGAGGTAGAGGTGACGGTATGACTGGTGCCACATACCTTTTAAGTAATGACTTGTGGAACACATTATGAATTTTAAACGTAGGAGGGAGGTCCAGACGAAATGCCACAGGATTAATTATGGAACTGATCCTGTACGGCCCGATGAATCTGGGACCCAGTTTCCAGGAGGGCACTTAAGTTTTATATTCCTGGTAGACAACCATACCAGATCGTTCACATTCAGATCTGGACCAGAAACTCTCCTCCTATCAGCCATACGTTTGTAACGGTTCCCCATCGCACTCAGATTATTCAATACACCTCTCCACACAGAAGCAAGTGACGACGAGAAACGCTCCTCCTCAGGAACCCCAGAAGGGCCCCCCCATTGAAAGTACAAAACTGGGGATGAAAACCATATGCCCCAAAAAAACGGGGACTTACCAGTGGACTCGCTCCGCCTGTTGTTAAGAGCGAACTCTGCCAGAGGCAAGAAAGAGACCAGTCCTCTTGGTTCTCTGAGACAAAACACCGGAGATATGTCTCTAAGCTCTGATTCAGACGCTCTGTCTGACCATTGGTCTGCGGATGAAAAGCCGAGGAAAATGACAATTGCATCCCCCGACGTAAACAAAATGCCCTCCAAAATTTGGACACAAACTGAGACCCCCTATCTGACACCACATCAGAAGGCAACCCATGAAGTCTAACGATCTCCCTAATGAACACCTGCGCCAGAGTTTTAGCATTAGGGAGTGCAGGAAGAGCAACGAAATGTGCCATCTTACTGAACCTGTCAACAACCACCAGTATGACAGTATTCCCTGACGACGGAGGAAGGTCCGTAATGAAGTCCATAGATAAATGAGTCCATGGACGCTCCGGAAGTTTCAAGGGTAAAAGGGTCCCAGACGGACGGGTATGAGGGGTTTTAGAGCGAGCACACACCCCACATGACGCGACAAAAGTTATAACATCTTTATTAGCATTAGGCCACCAAAACCGGCGAGAAAGGAGATCTAAAGTAGCCTTACTCCCTGGATGTCCTGCTAGAGCAGAATTATGATGTGCCTCAATAACCTTTTGTCTCAACAGATTTGGGACAAACAGTCTCCCTGGAGGTCCTGCAGGGGCGTCCCCCTGAGCCTCTAACACCTCCTCCTCAAGCTCAGAAAATACAGCCGACACTACCACCCCCTCCTGAAGGATAGGACTCGGGTCATCCGTTTTCCCGGCCCCTGGGAAACTGCGAGACAAGGCATCAGCCTTTACATTCTTAGACCCCGGGCGATAAGTGACGACAAAATTAAACCTGGTAAAAAACAACGACCATCGAGCTTGTCTGGAATTCAGACGCTTAGCGGATTCCAAATACAACAGGTTCTTGTGATCAGTAATAACGGTAACCGGGTGGACTGCCCCTCCAAAAAGTGACGCCATTCTTCAAAAGCTAACTTAATGGCCAAAAGTTCCCTATTGCCGATATCATAATTCCTTTCGGCGGACGACAATTTCTTAGAAAAGAAAGCGCACGGATGCCATTTACCAGGGGACGGACCCTGGGACAATATAGCACCCACCCCTACGTCAGACGCATCCACCTCCACAATGAACGGCTGAGATGCATCTGGTTGGATGAGAACGGGTGCCGAAGCAAAACATTTCTTCAAAGAGGAAAAGGCTTGGCAAGCTTTGTCCGACCATTTAGAAAAATCCGTCCCTTTTCTTGTCATGTCAGTGAGAGGTTTGACGACAGATGAGAAATTACAAATAAATTTCCGGTAGTAGTTAGCAAACCCCAAAAAACGCTGCAGAGCCTTAAGATCCCCTGGCTGATCCCATTCAAGCACTGCTCTCACCTTTTCAGGGTCCATACGGAAACCGGAGGCTGACACCAAAAAACCCAAAAACTGAAGTTCCTGTACGGCAAATACACACTTCTCCAGTTTGGCGTATAATTTATTGTCTCGCAAGATCTGCAACACCTGTCTCACATGCTCCTGATGAGACACAAGATCTGGCGAGTAAATTAAAATGTCGTCCAAATATACAACCACAAACAGCCCCACAAGGTGACGAAAAATGTCATTAACAAAATGTTGGAATACTGCTGGTGCAGTAGTCAGACCAAAAGGCATGACTAAGTTCTCATAATGTCCCTCCGGCGTGTTAAACGCCGTTTTCCACTCATCCCCCTCTTTTATCCTAATCAGATTATACACCCCCCTGAGATCCAGTTTAGAAAACCATTTGGCGCCAACAATTTGATTGAAGAGATCAGGAATAAGAGGGAGTGGATACGGATCTCGAACAGTAATCCGATTAAGTTCGCGGAAATCCAAGCAAGGGCGTAGGCCTCCATCTTTCTTCTTCACAAAGAAGAACCCCGCGGCTACTGGGGAAGATGAAGGTCTAATATGCCCTTTGGCCAGACTTTCAGAAATATAATCTTTCATAGCCTGCCTCTCAGGACCAGAAAGATTATACAACCTAGCTTTAGGCAACTTAGCATCAGGAAGGAGATTAATAGAGCAGTCATACACGCGATGAGGAGGCAACTCCTGACACCCCTCCTCAGAGAAAACATCCCCAAAATCCTCCAAAAAAGGAGGCAATGTACTAGGCACGACCGCACTGATGACTGTGTTCATGCAGTTGCTTTTGCAAAACTCACCCCATTGGCTTATTTCTCTGGACTGCCAATTAATCACAGGGTTATGTTTAACCAACCAAGGAAGTCCCAACACAATGGGAGTAGGTAGACCCTCCAACACATAACAAGATAATTGTTCCCTATGTATTGCCCCTACCCGAAGGTCAATGTTATGAACCTCATGAACAAAGCTACCTTGGCCGAGAGGCCTGGCGTCAATGGAGAATATAGGGATCGGTTTGACCAATACACTCAGATGCATACCTTGAGCCTGAGCAAACTGAGCGTCAACCAGATTAGCCCCGGAACCACTATCAAGAAGAACAGACAATCTTCCACTCTCGTACCAACTACCACCTCCACTGGTACAAGGAACTGAGAAGAACTGGCGGATGAAATACATACTCCCAGGTTGTCGTCCACCACACAACCTGGGATTAACAGTTTTCCGGCGACTTTTGGCTCAACAAGGCACGGGATGGACATTCTCCAACAAAATGTCCCTCTTTCCCGCAGAAAAAACATCTTCTAGTCCTGCGGCGTACCGCCAATCCCCTCCTACGAAATGATGTCCCTTCCAACTGCATAGGCTCATCCGAACAGACAAGGGGAACCTCAACATAAGGGACTTTAGTGGTAGGTGGAGAAACAACAGGGAGTGGGGTTACCTCACCCCTCTCCCGAAGCCGTCTATCAGTACGGATAGCTAAGGCCATAGCAGCCTCCAGAGAAGGAGGAGACTCATACTGAGCCAAAACGTCTTTTAATTTATCAGAAAGCCCATGACAAAACTGGCTCCTAAGAGCTGGGTCATTCCACTGAGTATCTGTGGCCCATCTACGAAACTCAGAAGCAAATTCCTCTGCCGGACGATCTCCCTGCTGTATCTTACGTAATTTTGTCTCAGCAAGAGAGACCCGATCTGGGTCATCATATACCAATCCCAGGGCAGTAAAAAATTGATCTACAGACAGTAGAGCCGGGGATCCCGGAGGAAGGGAAAATGCCCAGGATTGAGGGTCCCCTTGCAGAAGTGAGATAACAATTCCCACTCTCTGCTCCTCACTCCCTGATGATCGAGGCCGAAGCCGAAAATACAATTTACATGCCTCCCGGAAGGTGAAAAATTTGTCTCGCCCACCAGTGAACCTGTCCGGGAGAGCAACCTTAGGTTCAACTCTGGTTTGCTCCAGGGGAGACAAAACTTTGGACTTAATGTCCGTCAGCTCCATGGATAATCCCTGCAACTGCAGAGCCAGCTGGGCTACTGGATCCATGGTAACTGGAGATAATTTTTATGGCCAGTGAAAATGTCACGCTGTCTAATGATATGTATACAATGTCAGTAAACTATTAATACAGGAACAACACTCTATACAACAACTAGTATAGCAACATCAGCATGTAAGTATAGAATAGATTTACCTGACACGATATCTGCTGAACTCAGGGTTAATCTTGAGGACTTGATGAGCTGAAACAGGAAAGAGGTGGACCGGGATCTAACCTGACCCTAAACTGGGGTCCTAACTAATCTCTCACCTTGGAGGTACTGATAATGGTTCAGAGGTCCAAGTCTCCAACCTAACCCTGTCTCCTATCAGACCCTGAACCCTGTAATCAGTCCTAAGAAGGATCCTGACTACCACCAAAGGGATATGGGCTGATCTTAGCTAAATACACAGATTAGACATATAAGACAGACAGGATAACACTCGCTTGCATACACACTCAAACACCAAAGGAAAATAAATGGTCTGGGAAATAAACTCTAACCAAGTTGAGCTTAGAACAACTAAGGAGCTCACAACTAAAGTCTATACAGATTCATTCCTATCTGTGGTCTGCATGAAGGTTTCACTGGCAACTCCCCAAGCAGACAACCAGGAATTTAAAGGAAACCAATCAACAAATAAACAATTGCAGCTGGGAGAAACTGCACCCAGAAACCGAGCACAGACAGAATTAACTCCCTAGCTGCCAAACACAAAGAAACAGCAGCTCAGCTGTGAGAAGTCAAAATGTGCAACCGCGACGATCTTCGTGGCAATGCACATGACAGCACCCCAATATGGAGCCTCTGTAGTATAATGCAGCCCCCTTATACAGCCTCTGTAGTATAATGCACCCCCCATTTACAGCCTCTGTAGTATAATGCACCCCCATTAAAAAAAAAAAAAAAACAATACTCACCTCCTGGCTCCTGTGCTGCTCACTGTTCTCCCTCTCAGCGTCTGACAGCGGGCGCCGGCAGGTGACGTCATCGCGCTCGCTGTCAGACGCTGAGAGGGGGATTATGGGAGAGAAGGAGCGCTCGCTCCTTCTCTCTCTATGCGGTCAGCTGTATCGGCTGGATGCCGATACAGCTGACCCTCTGATGACGGGTGGGGGGCCCACTACTGGCACCGGGCCCCCCACCGCCTGTTCAGGCCCCATAGCTTCTGGGCGGCAGAGCAGGGAGAGCGATTCTCCCTGCTCTGCCGCAGAATGTAACTGTATCGGCATGCTGTGCACACCGATAGTTACTGTAGCGTAGCTCCGGGTGGGCCCCCTCAGAGCGCGGGGCCACCGCCCCCTCTGCCCCGTGACCTATCCTTTCAAATCAGGGCCCACCACGCAGGAGCTGGGGCCCACCGGAGGTTTCTCCTCCGGTGGCTCAGTCCGACCCTGCTTGCCAGCCTGATAATACCAGGCTACAGCAGTCTGCTTATCTTGGCTGGTTAACAAAAATAGGGGATCCCCTCGAAAAAAATTGGTGTGGGGTCCCCCTATTTTTGTTAACCAGCCAGATGAAGCAGACTGCTGAGGCCTGGTTTTTCAGGCTGTTAAAGAGCCAAGATCCATCGACCTTGCCAGCCTGATAATACCAGGCCATAGCAGTCTGCATATCTTGGCTGGTTAACAAAAGTAGGGGATCCCCTCGAAAAAAATTGGCGTGGGGTCCCCCCTATTTTTGTTAACCAGCCAGATGAAGCAGACTGCTGAGGCCTGGTTTTTCAGGCTGGTAAGGATCCAATATCCATGGACCTTGCTAGTCTGATAATACCAGGCCACAGCAGTCTGCTTAGCTTGGCTGGTTAACAAAAATAGGGGATCCCCTCGAAAAAAAAATGGCGTAGGGGTCCCCCTATTTTTGTTAACCAGCCAAGTAAAAAGCAGACTGCTGCGGCCTGGTATTAAAAGACTGTCAAGGCCCATGGATTTTGGCCCTCAACAGCCTGATAATACCAGGCTACAGCAGCTCCACATTTGGCGCATCAAAAGATGTGCCAATTGTGGCACTTTACCCGGCTCTTCCCACTTGCCCTGTAGCGGTGGCAAGCGGGGTAATAAGGGGTTAATGTCACCATTGATTGCACGGTGACAATAAGCCCGGTTAATAATGGAGAGGCGTCAATAAGACACCGATCCATTATTAATCCCAAAGTTTTTAAAGGTTTAAAAAAATACACAGCAAGAAAAAAGTATTTTAATGAAATAAAAGAGACAACACAGTTTTCATTTCTTCTTTTGTTTTTCTCCTGTAAAAAAACAAAAAAAACAAACCAACAGTATACCACCTGTCCGACGCAGTCCATAGTAACGAGTGTCCACGACGATCCAGCTCTGCTACATTCGGAATGCCAGGCAGAGCCTGACATCCCGACGCAGCACAGCTGATTACCTGCTTCCCGGCGGTGACGTCATCGGACTGCTTTACCGCGTTACCAGCAGTCATGAGTTACGCGAGAAACTGCATGTGACCGCCAGGGAGAAGATGGTGGCGGCCATCAAGCAGTCCAGGACGTGACCGCCGGAGATCTTCTGCCGGTAAGTGCCGCTGACTCCTGACAGACCCGACCGACGGACACTGACAGTGACAGGACAATTACGATTCCGGTATCCGATATGACGAAAGTATCGGTACTCGGAATCGGAATTCCGATACAGCGAATATCGGCCGATACCCGATATTTGCAGTATCGGAATGCTCAACACTAGAGATAGTTCTTTTAATATTTCAGTAGCTGAGAAGCACTGTGGGTCTTCTTTGCAACAGCAAATGTGTGCAATGCATTAAATGAAGGTACAAGTCTGTGACAAATGCCTCTTTGATTTTACACATTTATACATGCCGACAATTGCAGGGGAAACCTTTTCCAAAAATATTTCCTATTTTCCTTGCATCCTGTGCTATTGTAGCATATTTTGATTCTACCTACCTTATTGGATATAATTAAACAATCTTCAGCAGCAATGTGTATACTTTGAACTATTGTGATTTATATGGTATCTCTAATCCCAGATCTCTTTTATTATTTTTTGGAAACTCCTGTACTTTCATGTTTAGCAATTTTTAAAAATTTTTCAATAAAAACAATATTTTTAGTAAAAATCTCTATCTCGTTCACTTCGTATCCATGGATGGTATTTCCCTCTGTGGATTATGTGTTAATATGATTGATTGAAGTGTCAATTGCCTATCTGAGTTAGGACTATGGGTTTAATGAGTATACCAATAGCCAAGTCTAAAGAATACCTATATAGGTCAATCTATAGAACCTCATTTGTGGTTTTGTTACTGTCTCTCGTATCCTTACAGCGCCTGTGACTTCGCAGGCATCACCACATTTATTATTGAGCGCTCCCTACATCAAACCAATACCTGGTAAATATTTGAGCACCATGAACGCCATTTATGGTCCTCCTTAATTTATCTTCATATAGATTCATATTATAACATCTTCTCAACAGTGTACCCCAGAAATATACAGGCAAGACCAGCAAAACGTTCTACCTGCACGCACTTCCATGTGGGGTAAATACACTGCGATCAATATGATACCTAACATCCTACACATAGTAGGGTCCACAATATATATCCTTACAATATATCTTTACAGATCTTTCTACTGTTATCTATATACAGGAGTCCTTTCCTCGCCTTATATTGGTCTCACCTGTGAATGCCAGAGCCCCCACCTCGGGATTTTGCATTCAAGGGGTATGTTTTGCTTTATCTTAATGTTATTTTATCTACATCTCTATATAGGATTGCCATCCAATATGTAATGCCACCTACGATTTTCTCTATCTCCTGTTTAATGTTTTTCATACCTAGTAAAAAACTAAAAACTAAAAAACCAACAACATATGGATTATGTCACCCACCTTGTGGAAATAATCAGTATGACATGGATTTTTGTATATTTTTGTATATAATGTATATACTATTATGATATATATTTGTATGTCTCCATGCACAATTTTGTATATATGCACCAAAGTAATACAACCTTTGTATATCTATCTTTCTATTTACAGCGATATTGTGATCAAGGCCAGGCAGTGGCCGAAACGTTCTAAATTACTTGTCGCTTAAACACGATGGTCATTTCTGAACTTTGTTGAATAAAACTTATGGCTCTTGTTCCCACTGATCATCCAATTTGTGCATTCTTCTTTTTCTTTTTAACACAATTTCTCCAGGCATAAAAGGTTTAGCTGGTGCACTTTTGCTGTAGTTCTGCTCTTGCTTTTCCCTTACTTTATTGAGACTATCTTCCACGCATGCTTGTACTCTCCTGTACTGTTCCTGTCTGTTTGTGTCCCAATCTTCAGTAGTAACATCAGCTTCTGGTTCTACAACACCAAGTTCCAAATCCATGGGCAGCTTTCCTGGTCTTGCTCGCATAAGGTAGGCTGGAGTGCAGTTGGTGGAACTCACCGGTATGTGATTGTACAGATCTACTAGGTCAGGTAGTAGGTCTGGCCACCGATTCCTCTCCTCAAGTGGTACCGTCTTCAGCAGATCAATGACTATGTGATTCATCTTCTCACAGAGACCATTGGTTTGGGGGTGGTACGGTGTGGTTCTTATCTTCTTACACCCGTACAAGTGACAGAACTCTTTAAACAATTCGGCTTCAAATGCAGGACCTTGATCAGTTAGCACTTGCTCTGGATATCCATGGGGTCTGCAGAAATACGCCTGAAACGTCTTTGCTGCTGTTTCAGCTGTCAGATCTTTGACAGGGGCGACCACCAGGAACCTGGAGTAGTGATCCACCATCGTCAGGGCATATGAGTATCCTGACCTGCTGGGTGACAACTTGACATGGTCCAAGGCCACGATCTCCAAGGGACGAGTAGTCTTGATGGGCTGCAGGGGTGCTTTCTGGCTACTGTAGTCTTTTCTTCGGAGGCTACAGGACGCACAGTTTTTACACCATTTCTCGATGGAACTTCGCATTCCCACCCAGTAGAAACGACACTTCAGCAGGGTTTCCAGCTTCTTCCAGCCAAAGTGCCCCGCTCGATCGTGGTAGGCTTCCAACACCATCTGGATGTCTGTTCTTGGCACTACTATCTGCCATACCATCTCATGGGTTCTGGGGTTGACGTACCTTCGGCACAGCTTCTCTCGGTAGATGAACAGCCGGCTTCTCTCGTTCCACAGCTGCTTCGCTTGTTGAGACGCATCCTTCTCCAAGGAGGAACCTTCCTGAGTTATCAGTTCCTTGATGTGGCTGACAACCGGGTCACTGTTCTGGGTCTCCTTCCAGCTGTGGTAAGGTAAAGGGTTTAAAGTCTTACAACGCTGCCTCCTGTAGGCTCGTTGTTCGTGGATCATCCCATTTCTGTGGAATGCAGGTAGCTCAATCTCTTCCAGGTCATCCAGTTCCTCTTCCGTGTCGGATTCATGCGGCATTCTTGACAAGGCGTCAGCGTTGGCGTTCTTACGGCCCGCCCTGTACTTGATGGTAAATTGATAGTTCGACAGCCGAGCCATCCAACGTTGCTCCATGGCTCCCAGCTTGGCTGTTTCAAGATGTGTCAAGGGGTTATTGTCTGTGTACGCAGTGAACTTGCTAAGAGGCTAGGTAATGCTTGAATCTTTCTGTAATGGCCCAGAACAGCGCCAGGAATTCCAACTTGAAGCTGCTATAGTTCTCTGGGTTTCTCTCGGTCGGCCGGAGCTTCCTGCTGGCATATGCGATGACTTTTTCTTGACCATTTTGCTTCTGACTGAGGACAGCTCCCAATCCTTCGTTGCTGGCATCAGTGTACAGCAGGAACGGCTGGCTGTAGTCAGGGTAGGCTAAGATTTCATCGCCTGTCAGGATCTCTTTCATCTCTTTGAATGCCTCAGCTTGTTCTTTACCCCAGTGGAATGGAGGATTTCTGCTCTTGAGGGGTTGTCCTACCAGGAGGTCCTGCAGAGGCGCTGCTTTCTTGGTGTAGTCTTTTACAAACCTCCGGTAGTAACCTGTCAGTCCCAGGAACTGACGCACCTCCTTGAGATTCCTTGGTTCTGGCCATTTCTGGATGGCAGTGACCTTCTCGGGGTCCGGCGCTACTCCTTCTGAGCTGACAATATGTCCCAAGTACTGTACCTTTTGTTTGAGCAGATGGCACTTTGAAGGCTTCAGTTTCATCCCATACTTGGACAGGGACTCGAATACCTCTGCCAGGTGCTTCAGATGATCCTCATACGTCTTGGAGTACACAATTACGTCGTCCAGGTACAGCAACACGGTTTCAAAGTTGAGATGTCCCAGGCAGCTCTCCATCACTCTCTGGAACGTTCCCGGGGCACTGCTGAGTCCAAACGGCATTCTGTCAAACTCACAGAGTCCCATCGGGGTGGTGAAAGCCGTCTTCTCCCGATCCTCCTCAGCCACAGCTACTTGCCAGTACCCACTAGTGAGGTCGAGGGTGGAAAAGTAGTTAGCAGTTTTTAAGGCAGCTAAGGATTCCTCAATGCGTGGTAAAGGGTATGCATCTTTATGTGTAATGCGATTTACTTGTCTGTAATCTACACACATTCTCATGCTTCCATCCTTTTTCTTAACTAGGACTAGAGGTGCTGCCCAGGGACTACAACTATCCCTTATCACCCCTGCTTCCTTCATGTCACGCAACATTCCTTGGCTTTCTGGTAGTGTGCTGGAGGTATAGGCCTGTATCGCTCTTTGATAGGAGAATGGCTGCCTGTAGGGATGTGATGTTGTACTCCCTTAATGGTCCCAAAGTCAAGTGGGTGTTTGCTAAATACCTGTGCGTACTCCTGTACCACCCGTAGTACTCCCTGTTTCTGGTGGGCTGGAGTGGTGTCTGTCCCGACATGGAGCTGCTGACACCAATCCTCCACCTGGGTTGCTGGGTCATTATCCTCCGCTGGTTGGCGGGAGGCTAAGGACTCGGTCGTGAGAATGGAGTTGTTATCTACGGTATGTGATTTAGCAACAGTGGCATAACGTGGTAAATTTACTTCATCCTCTCCCCAGTTGAGAAGACGTACTGGTACTCTCCCATTTCTTACTTCCACTACCCCTCTAGCAGTCAAGAGTGTAGGTCTGTGCTCTGAACAATGGGGCTCTACTACTGCTTGGTAGTTCTGTCCTCTCAGACCTATTGCTGCTCTACACCATATTAGCATTTCACTCATTGGGGGTATCACAATGGGGTTCGGGTCTGTCACCTGTACATTACCAATTTCACCATCTGTCAGCTTCGCTTGCTGCTGGCACATCAGGGCCCGGATCTCCCTCTGGATCACTCCCTTTTGCTTTGGCTTGGCAACTTCAGCGAGCTGTTGGAGCAAAAACACAACTTCTCCCAAACAGTTACTAATAATGTTAGTACCTAAAACCACATTTAAGCCATTTTCCTCATTTACAGTCTTTACTACTAAGAGTCCCTGGTCCTTCAGCTCCACTCTGCCCACCTTTACGTCCACGTTTTTGGCTCCTAGTATATCAACAGGGAGACCATTAGAGGCATACACACAAAGTCAGGGCTCGGGGGCTGGAGACTGTCCATGGACCAAAACTTATTTTAAAGGACATCAGGTATGATGGTCACCTGAGATCCAGTGTCCAGCAGGGCAGGGATTGTGATCCCGTCCAGGATGATGGACAGGTAGGGTCTTCTTCCCACAAACCTGCGGTTCCAGTCTGAGGGGCCTGATGAGTCTATTCCTGGGTGTTGGCCCTCAGACCCAGGATCTGCTCGTTTAAAGGACACTGTTGGGCTAGATGATCTTTTCCGTTGCAACGGTAGCAGATGATCTCTCGGCGAGGATGGTGCTGATCAGGGGTCGCTCCTGGGGGTGGCGTTGTCCTCCTCCGGTGGGGCGACGTCCTCCTTTTCCTCCGGTTCATCCAAGGGACATCCTCTGGGCAGTCGGCTAGCAGGATCTTTCCTCCTTCTTCCTTCCGCAGTTGCAGGGCACTCATTACAGCGGCCAGGTTTTTAGTCAGCTGGTGCACTTCTGAGTGCAGACAATCCAACTCAGTAGGGGGCGCCACCTGCGTTTTGGCTTCCGCCACCAGCGGGGAAAAGGTGGATGCTACCGGCTTTAGAGTGGCTTCACCCAGGTGATACTGGGTTGCCACCTCAGGCTTCTCCAGGGGTCGCAGTCCTTTTATAGCCATATCTTTTAGGGCATCAAAGGTAGCGTCAGGATGATCCAAGGACCACCAGTGCACAGTCCTGCTTTCAGCTTGGGACCTCAGTCCCCGTACAAATTGTTCCTTCAATATTCTGCTTTCATTAATGGCACTTATAGGGTTAACCTGTTTGAGAGCTCGCAGGGCCCCCTGTAGTCGGCAGGCGTAGTCCCTAATACTGTCATCTGGTCTCTGGGAGCATTGGTAAAACGTCATCCGGAGATCTGTTTCAGTATGGTCCTCAAAAATAGTCTGTAGCTTTAAGAAAATTGAAGGCACTGATTCCTGGTCTGCAGCTGTCCAAGTCTCTACTTCTCTTTCTGCAGCCCCAGTCAATTGTCCTAATACTACTGCAGCTCTTTGCTTCTCTGTCATAGGATACATGTCCATTATGCTGCATATTTTGCGCTTGAACCCTGACAGGGTATCCGGCTTACCGCTATACTGAGGGAGCCACTTTGCTCCAGGCAAGTATGGGAGCGTCAGCGGTATTATCGGGGCCACCGGACCTGGTGAGGGGCCAGCGATTCCATCCTGCGCTGCAGCGCCGGCGGGTATGTCACCGGAGCGGTCGCCCTGGGCGCGCTGTCAGCTTGTGGCTGCGAAATGTCTGCGCTCCCCTAGTTAAGCGTGGCCTACCTTCTCCTGAAGGCTGCAGCTCAGCCAGGCACAGCGATGGGGAAGGACCTGCGTCGCCGGCACTCTGAAGCTCTCCACAGGACCTGCCGCCGCGTCAGCGTTGGGGGCGTGTCCGGGACTCCGTGCGCTTTCTGCAGGTACGCCCCTTCTCTTTGCGCTGTAGCGCTGTACATTGGCGGGCAATGGCGGACAATTGGCGCCAAAAATCACAAAACAACAGCAAACAGTCTTTTTGCACAAAAACAGTTCAATTCTAGGCACACAGGACTCACATATAGCGAGCTTCTTATCCTGTTCGTGACGCCAAAGATGAGTTGCACGTACAGTACCAGGGTTATGGGGTACTCGGCACCGAGCCCGTTGAAGTCTATGGGGAATGTCACAAGTAGCACAGCTCGGTCCGTTGCCCTGGGCGCTCATACAAAGGGGGATATATACCGGGGATTTTAGGAATTGTTCGTGACGCCACCTGTGGTTTCTGATCAAGGTGACCAGCGCTGCAGGGTTAATCTTCTGAGGGGATGGTTACTGGCAGCAAGTTGTTAAGTCTCCCACAGGCGAGACTGGATCCCTCAGAATATATATGGCGATGCAGGGGTGCAAGTAATAAGGCAGTCACACACAAATTAGTCTCTTTCCATAACTTTACTGGTGGTATTTGCAGGTATGTCCCGGGAAGCTGCTCAGGGTGGAGGATGCACATCCAGGTAATCACTGGGTAGGTTTAAGGCCTCCTTACTTCTTAATGTGTGAGTTTCCAACCTGCATGAAGCTAAGTTTAACTCCTTCTCCTTTCTACGCCCGGCTGATCTTGTGACGAGGTCTTTTGTTGAACAGAACGGTGTCTTTATGGCGGTACCTGCCAGACCCCTGTCTTCCTAACCTCGGTTACGTATCAGCACTGAAGGGCCCCTCTGCGACCTGAAGTCCAGCAGGGATTCCGGTTTTCTCCCACTAGCCTTGAAGGTTCTAGCAAGCTTCGGACCCTGTGTCCGGTTGTATAGAGTGGAGGCAGCTATGGTTGCTATATCACCTCGGTCACTCTTTCCCTTTGTCCACTTGCCTGTCGTCCTACACACACCTTAATATGAGCACAGGCAGCAGGGGATGTCAGCTTCTCCTGAGATAACTCCGATCAGAGATGTCCTGTCTGCTCTCCCTGAGGTAACACCAACGACTCCTTAACTTTTGGCTAGCTTGTCTTTATCTCACTGCTGTCTCAAGGGCTCCCTCTGGTGGAACCAGGAAAAATGTCAAGTGTTATGTGCTTATCAGATATTTGTGATTACCTTTCTGTGCATACTCCTGGGAACATGTGTACCAAGCGCAGCTGGGCCACACATACCCGTCCCTGCACCTGTCCTGGAGGCGGTAATTCCAGGCTTGAATCCTTGATCCTGTACCTGTCCTGTACCTGACTGTCTGAACTGTGTCTGCTGTGTTATGTTCCTGAAGTCCTTCTGTGTCCTAAACCCTGTGACTGTGATTCTTTGCAAACTGACTTCCTTTGATACAACCTGGGTTCATCTTTGAAGGAGGAGTCCGGTGTGGGTGTGCTGAGTTTCTGTTACTTTGTGCTCAGCTTGTTTTTGGTGCAATCCCGGCTGGCTCGATTTGAGCCTGGGGGGCTTGCACCAGACCGCTTGGGTTCCTTTTTAGATCGCTTCCAGATGTCCGGATCCGATCCTTCCCTGCCTGATGCCCGGAGCCTGCCGATCGTTGCCAGATGTCCGGAGTCCTATGCCAGTGTTGGTCTTGTGATCCAGTCTGTGTTCCTGATGTCCAGTCCATGTTTCTGATGTCCTGTCTGTGTTCCGGTCCGTGTTCCTGATTCCATGTTCCTGAGTCCGTGTTAATGATTCCATGTTCCTGATCCCGTGTTCCTGATGTCCGGTCCATGTTCCTGAGATCCAGCCAGTGTTCCTGATGTCCGGTTCGTGTCCTGAGATCCAGTCCGTGTTCCTGATGTCCTGTCCATGTTCCTGATTCCGTGTTCCTGATGTCCGGTCCATGTTCCTGAGATCCAGTCTGTGTTCCTGATGTCCAGTTTCCTGATGTCCGGTTCGTGTTACTGAGATCCAGTCCGTGTTCCTGATATCCAGTCTGTGTTCCTGATGTCCAGTCCGTGTTCCTGATTCCATGTTCCTGTGTCCATGTTCCTGAGTTCCAGTTCGTGTTCACCTGAGTTCATGATCCTGATGTTTATGTACTATGTGTTGTTACTCCAGTAAACTTTATTTCATCTATACCTGAAGTTCTACATGGCTCTTCTTGGTCCACATGCTCAGCTGCCACAGAACCCCGGTCTCTGCCCTTCCCTAGTTCAGGAAGGCCGGATCCCTCTCTGCGGTATGGAGGGTCCACATTGCGACCCCGGGGGGCGCCCGCCCCACGCCGTGGTGGTCGGTCAGCGTGGAGGCGATGATGGGCTGAGCCGCTTCTTGGCGGCTGCAGCCAATCGTGACACTGTTATTCTGAAGGAGGGTGTGGTTCTTTCCGCTATCTCGCCCAATTTGAGACTGGCTTTGGAGAAATTTCAGGAGGATAAACCTGAACGTTGCCCTGCTGGGAGATTGTTTGTCCCAGACCAGTGGAGGAAGAATGTGATGTCCGAGATTCATTGCTCCACATTGGTTGGCCATCCTGGTATTTTTGGTACCAGAGATTTGGTGAGTCGGTCCTTTTGGTAGCCCACTTTGTCTAGCGACGTCAGGGAGTTTGTGCAGTCCTGTGGAACTTGTTCTCGGTCCAAACCTTGCTCTCGCTCTAGTGGTTTGTTAATGCCATTGCCTGTATCCAAGAGGCCATGGACCCATATCTCTATGGATTTTATTTCCGACCTCCCTGTCTCTCAGAGAATGACCGTTATTTGGGTAATCTGTGATAGGTTTTCCAAGATGATACATCTTGTGCCACTACCTAAGTTGCCATCCTCCTCCGAGTTGGTGCCCTTGTTTTTTCAACAGGTGGTTCGGTTGCACGGCATTCCAGAGAACATTGTGTCTGACAGAGGAGTCCAGTTTGTTTCCAGATTTTGGAGGACATTTTGTTCCAAACTGGGAGTTCAGCTGTCTTTTTCCTCTGCGTTCCACCCTCAGACCAATGGACAAACTGAGAGAACAAACCAGACCTTGGAGACTTATTTGAGATGTTTTGTGTCTGCAGATCAAGATGACTGGGTCTCTTTTTTGCCTTTGGCTGAGTTTGCTTTGAATAATAGGGCTAGTTCTGCCACCTTGATGTCTCCATTTTTCTGCAATTTCGGGTTTCATCCTCAATTTTCTTCAGGGCAGGTGGAGGCTTCTGTCTGTCCTGGTGTTGACTCTATTGTGGAGAGAATTCAGCTGATTTGGGATCAAATAGTGGATAAGCTGTCTCTCTCTCTGGAGAAGGCCCAGCGGTTTGCCAACCAGCATAGGACTGATGGTACTCGATTTAAAGTGGGTGACTTGGTTTGGTTATCCTCAAAAAATATCCCTATGAGGGTCGCGTCTCCAAAATTTAAGCCAAGGTTCATTGGACCTTATAAGATCGTGGAGATTATTAATCCCGTTTCCTTCGTTTGCTTCTTCCAGGAACATTCAAGATTCACAACGTATTTCACAAATCTTTATTGAAGAGATTTGTCGAGCCAGTGGTTCCTATGGCTGCGCCTCCTGATCCTGTTTTGGTTGAGGGCAGTTTGGAGTATGTGGTTGAGAAGATATTGGATTCTCGTTTGGCCAGGCGGAGACTCCAGTGCTTGGTGAAGTGGAAAGGCTATGGTCAGGAGGACAATTCGTGGGTGTTTACTTCTGACATTCATGCTGAAAGACTGGTCCTTGCCTATCACCGAGCTCATCCTGATCGTCCTGGTGGCACAAGTGAGGGTTCGGTGACCCCTCCTCATGGGGGGGGTACTGTTGTGAACATTTTGGAGACGACTTCGGAGCTAAAGCTTCCTCTGGTGGTTGCTGAAGGTATTGAACCTATCTTGAATACCAAGAGCCCTACACCCACAGATAACGAGTGGGTGTCAGGTGGTACTGACTGGCCTGATTTAAGTGAGCTGATCTCCCATGATCCTCGCCAGTGATAAATTGTGCTTCCTGGTTTAGTTTGGAATTCAGCTTGCTTTCCTGCTCTCCTGCTTGCCTTCAGATAAGTCTCTTTCAGTTTTTTTTTACTGTGGTTTGAATTCCTTGCTTTTTGCTGCATTGCTTTTTGTCTTCGGGTCCGATATGGGGGCTTTGGCTGGCCTCCGTTCGCTTTTTGTATTTGTTAATTTGCTCAGTTCTTATGATATTTTACTGCTGGGTAGCTACGTGTCCACACAAGAGATCTGATATAGATGGTCGAGACCGTGTTGTCTCAGTGTTTTTGGATTCAGAAGTGTTGGAGTTTTTCCTAGGGTTTTTCTGGGTTGCAGAAAGTATTCTCTCCTGTGCTGTCCTATC
This sequence comes from Oophaga sylvatica, assembly GCA_033576555.1. Taxonomy (NCBI): domain Eukaryota; kingdom Metazoa; phylum Chordata; class Amphibia; order Anura; family Dendrobatidae; genus Oophaga; species Oophaga sylvatica. Next base: position 405,825,638 of record JARQOD010000001.1, read on the forward strand.
TAGACAGTTTTGGGCCCCAGCGTTTGCTCAATCTATTTTCTGTCTGTGTTCGTGTTTTCATCTTGTCTAACCGCCATTATATGTTTGGGGGCTTCCTACTCTTTTGGGGTCTACTCCGGGGCAGTTAGCTTTCCTCTTTCCATCTTCAGGGATAGCTATCTCTCCGGCTGTGCCGAGGCGTCTAGGACCACCGTAGGTACGCTCCACGGCTGCTTCTAGTTGTGCGGTTAGTTTAGGGGTCTGCAACCTATTAGTTTCCAACCTTTCTGGTGTTAGGCTGCCTATGCGGTTTTTTGCTCCTGCCTCCTCAGCTACCATAACATAACATTACAGCCAATGAAAAAGTCATTATATCAGTAAATTAGAATAGTTAACAAAAAACACCTGCAAAGGCTTTCTAAGCATTCAAAAAGGTCCCTTAAGGGCCTTTTACACATAGCGATATCGCCAGCAATATCGCTAAAGCATCACCGATTTGGTGACGCAGCAGAGATATTGCTAGCGATATCGCTATGTGTGATACTTACCTCCGACCGGCTCCCCCGCTGTCTGTCGCTGATCGCGCGAGAATGTGCAGCTCCATTTCTCGTCGGGCACTTCCTGCTGTGCTTCCTGCTGGTGCCGACGAGCGACGCGTGGAAGCGGCGGGAGGACGTCAGGATCGCCGCATCTGAAGGGTAAGTAGCAACCGCCTGCTGCGAGATCTGCCTGTGTGGCAGCTCACTAGCGACCATTTAGCGATGCACCAGCGATCCTGACCGGGTCGTATCGTGGTCGGGATCGCTGCTGCATCGCTAAATGTAAAACCGCCTTTAGTATGTTTCAGTAGGCTCCACAATCATGGGGAAGACTGCTGACTTGACAGATGTCCAGAAGGCACTCATTGACACACTCTACAAGGAGTGTAAGCCACAAAAGGTCATTGCTAAAGAAGCTGGCTGTCAGAGTGCTGTATCCAAGCATATTAATGGACAGTTGAGTGGAAGGAAAAAGTGTAGTAGAAAAAGGTGCACAAGCAACCGGGATAACCGCAGCCTTGAAAGGATTGTTAAGAAAAGGCCATTCAAAAATTTGGGGAAGATTCACAAGGAATGGACGGATGCTGGAATCATTGCTTCAAGATACACCACACACTGATGTATCCAGGACATGGGCTACAAGTGTCGCATTCCTTGTGTCACGTCACTCATGATCGATAGACAATGCCAGAAGCGTCTTACCTGGGCCAAGAAGAAAAAGAACTGGACTGTTGCTCAGTGGTCCAAGGTGTTGTTTTCAGATTAAAGTAAATTTTGCATTTCATTTGGAAATCAAGGTCCCAGAGTCTGGAGGAAGAGTGGAGAGGCCACAATCCAAGCTGCTTGAGGTTTAGTGTGAGGTTTCCACTATCAGTGATGGTTTGGGGAGCCATGTCATCTTTTGGTGTAGGTCCACTGTGTTTTATCAAGACCAAAGTCAGCGCAGCCGTCTAACAGGAAATTTTAGAGCACTTCATGATTCCCTCTGTCGACAAGCTTTTTGGTGATGGAAATTTCATTCTCCAGCAGGACTTGGCACGTGTCCGCACTGCCAAAAGTACCAATACCTAGTTTAAAAACAACAGTATCACTGTATCACTGTGCTTGATTGGCCTTAACCCCATAGAGAATCTATGGGGTATTGTCAAGAGGAAGATGAGAGACACCAGACCCAACAATGCAGATGAGCTGAAGGCTGCTATCAAAGCAACCTGGGCTTCCATAACACCTCAGCAGTGCCACAGGCTGATCGCCTCCATACCACGCTGCATCGATGCAGTAATTGATGCAAAAGGAGCCCCAACCAAGTACTGAGTGCATTTACTGAACATACATTTCAGTAGGCCAACATTTCGGATTTTAAAATCATTTTTCAAGCTGGTGTCATAAAGTATTCTAATTTACTGAGATAATGACTTTTGGGTTTTCATTGGCTGTAAGACATAATCATCAACACTAACAGAAATAAACACTTGAAATAGATCACTCTGTAATGACTCTATATAATATATGACATTCATTTTTTGTACTGAAGAAATGAAATAAACTAACTTTTTGATGATATTCCAATTTTGTGAGAAGCACCTGTACAATGACGCCATTGTGTTGCCTGCATCGGGATTCTGTAGGCCTATGGCAGTCTGTACTACCACAGGAGACACCTGTGTCAGTGTCAAGTTGATGATGTTCAAAGTAGTGCTTTCTGGATATCCAGGGCACCCGGGCAGAAGTCCACGTCATGTGCACGGTCAATGATCTTTAGCGCCTATGACACCACTTCTATTTTTTTTTCCTTTTCAAACTTTGCACCCCGGCCAACCGTCCCTGCAGAACACCCACAGTTTTGCCACCATTTTGGCTCAAACTGTGATGGACATGTAAGGAGGTCAAGGGTATTAACCCTTTAAATGTTTCATCCCCTTTAAGTGTGTTAATATGTGTAAATGTATGCATTTCATGTAGTGTATGATGTCAGGTTTTCAGTGTTATGTAAGAGTAAGGGAGTAAGATATAGGTAGGTAGTGCATCCTAGGGGTCACTAGGGGAGGGCACTAGTAGGGTAGTGTAGATATGTGGGTTTAGATATAGTTTGCGAGGGATCACGTTAGAGATCCAGTTAGAATGTTAGAAAAATATGTCAATGCAGTATCTGATTTGGTCACTAGAAGGGGGCATTGAGCACATCCAGTCCAATAGGTACAATAGGTTAGGGACTTGTTGCCAGGGAAAGATTGCCTCCAAGCGGGAATCTGTCAGGAAGATTTCCTCCAAGGGGAAGTCAGTCAGGGGTGGACCTTACCAGTGTGAGGACATCCATGTTCCTGGGCCTTGAGCATAGGGTAGAAGTAAGAGGTGACCAGCAACCCCTGAAGAAGCCGGTGAAGGATTCACCGTGATAGCGTGAGCCCAAAGTGAATGGGTTTACATAGCAGTAGTCCAGTGGAAGAACCACTGTGGGAACGCTCAGCAGAAGAGGTCATGCATGAGCGTAGTAGCGAGTGGGCCACCAGAAGTATCCAGGCAGGATAACCAGAGAGGGGCGGACGACCTAGTAGATGTGTATTCCTAGACTGGATTGAAGTGTCTCCAGGGGAAGCGATCGAAGTGCCGTTTTCACCAGGCTCCTCGTCCTGTCAAAATTTTGTGGTCCATTCTGGTGTAGCAGAGAATAAGAAGCAGAGTTGTGAAGAATGTATTGCTGGTATCGTATAAGACGTGCTTATGGTGTCTTGGATGTGCTGTGTCCGTAGGGAAAATAAAGCAGAACTGTTTGACGTGATTCTGGACTCTGACTCTGATTGTTCCATACAGTGTGTTACGGGAGAAGAACACTCAAGGAGAATAGAAATAACAGGGGTAAAGAATGCAGCAGCTCCCAGTAAGTGCACCCCTCGGCCAAACCTTTACAGGCACATAGTGGTCGAAATCGTACTCTAAATGCATCCGTCTTCGTCAGTGTAAAAGCATATGTGTTTGCAGCTGTGGTCATAAGGGAATTATTGTAAAAAAGATAGAAATTGTAAGCAGCACCCATAAAGTTGTCGGGTGAACACAGACATGTTGGTTCCGCAACCCTATAAGTAACAACCACGCAGAGTAGACAGTGGTTAGGGCATGAGCTGCCATTCACCTTGGCCACCAACTGACCTCCTGGAAGACTAGTGTCATGCTGATTGGTCCTCTGGGCCACCCAGTAAGTATTTTCAATGCTAAGTTATAATTGGCATTCTGCAAACATCAAGAATATTATCCCACCAGCCACTGGACACCCACATGTATTCATTCACACACAGGTCCGGAGCGTTGAGTCTTTCCCCTACTCCATGGTAGCATGTTAGCTGCCCCCACAGGAGAAGAAGGGGTAGGTTTGAGAAGGATGGTTGAGATCGTAGCTCCCAGGCTGCAGACCTTAAAAGACTGGTCCCAACTGACTACTTCCCTGGACCGCCAATTTATGACCGGGTTGTGACTCATCAGCCAGGGAAGGCGTAAGAAGATGGGAGTTGGTATTCTCTCCAAGAAGTAGCATGATAGGGACTCCTCATGAATAGTCCCTGTACACAGGTTAATATTATCTACGACTTGGGTCACACTCCCCTGGCTGAGAGGAACAGAGTCAATTGCCTGAACGGTAATAGGACTCACTAGCAGCCTACCAATCAGACTATGGGTCTGAATAAAGCGAAAATCCACCAAATTGACTCCAGCTCCACTATCCACAAGCACCGGTATAGTCTCATTACCCCACCAACCACCTCTTCAGCCGAAATGGCATACTGAGACAAAAAGATGGAGGAAATGTACATGCCCTGGTGTCTCGCTCCATACGACCAGGGGAATGTGGCTTTTGTGATGGAGAATGTACTTTAGCGCGAGCTGGGCAGACATTGCTGAAATGATCCATAAGATTACAGTAGAAACATGCCCCGTCCCATAGCAAACCGCAGGCAACCTAGTTTGAGAAGAGACTCCTCCCACCTGCATAGGTTTGTCTGTCTGCACCAGTGTATCCTCCTCCCTAGAAAAAACAACATGGGGTAGATTCGGTGTATGTCGCTCCCTGAGGCATTTATCCACCCGTATAGCAAGGGCCATGGCTGCCTCCAAAGACCCAGGAGTAGCACAATGCACCCAGGGCCGGTTTTAGACAAAGTGGGGCCCTGGGCATAAGTTTAAAGTGTGGCCCCAATTGCTCACATATTGCACCATCACACAGAAATATTTCTGTTGTATTTACATGCGCTGGATTCAGGCTGTTAAACGAGCGTGATCGATAATATTGAAGTCGTTTGACTCTTTTTTCCCCGCCTCTTTACTCCAGCTGAGGAAGAATGATGGGTGTTATGTTTCGGTAGCTGAGGAGGACAGGAACAACAGCAGGACAGCCGAACACCTGAGATGTTGGTAACTGATGGGTTGCAGATTCCTAAACTAACGACACAACTAGAGGTAGCCGTGGAGCGTTCCTACGTTGATCCTAGACGCCTCGTCACAGCCTGAGAGATAACTTACACCTAAAGGCAGTAAGATGAAAGTATCTGCCCCGGAGCAGATCCCCAAAGAAAATAGGAAGCCCCCAAACATATAATGGCGGTTAGACAAGATGAAAATACAAACATAGGCAGAAAATAGACTGAGCAAACGCTGGGGCCACAAACTGACCAAATAGGATAGGACAGGAGAGATTACTTTCTGCAACCCAGAAAACCCTATAAAAATCCATCAATTCTGATTACAAAAATACTGAGATAACACGATCTCGCCACCCACTAAATCAGATCTCAGTGTGAACAAAAACCAAGCCGAAGCCGCTGAAAAAACAGGAAAAAGCATATGAGCAAATAACAGTGGCTGCAGAAAAACTATGAGGAGCTCAGGCCCCAGGAGAGGACCTGGCTGACCTCCACAAAAGTGCAGAAAACAATGCAAAAAGCAAGCACAAAAGAAAAGCAAAAAATATCTTATCTGAAAGCAGGAGATGCAGGCAAGACTCCAGCAAACTTCCAAATGAACCAGGAACCACAATTGAGACAAGAACAATTGATCACCGGCAACCATCATGGGAGGGAACCTCCTTATATCAGACCAGTCTGTGATTCCAGATTGCCACTCCTCACTGAAAGGTTCATTACTGTCTGTAACCACCAGAGGGAGCCTCTGCTCAGAAACCATCTCTAGCACATTCATAACAGATGGGTATAAATAGTCCTCAATACAGTATAATGCAGATCCCATATAGTAAATATAGTAGAATGCACTCCCCATGGTCCTTGATAGAGTATACTGCAGCCCCACTCAGAGTATAATGCAGCCCCCTCAGAGTATAATGCAGCCCCACACACACAGTATAATACAGACCCCTCAGAGTATAAAGCAGCCCCTCAAGAGTATAATGCAGCCCCCTTCAAACCATAATGCAGCCCCCTCAGAGTATAATGCAACGCCCTCATAGAGTATAATGTAATCCCCCATAGAGCATAATGCAGCCCCCTCAGAGTTTAATGCAGCCCCTACACACAGTATAATGCAGCCCCCTCACAGTATAATGCAGCACTACACACACATAGTATAATGCAGCCCCCTCAGAGTATAATGCAGCCCCCCACACAGTATAATGCAGCCCCCTCAGAGTATAAAGCAGCCCCCTCAGATTATAATGCAGCCCCAAACACACACACATTACCACAGTATAGTGCAGCCCCCCACACACAGTATAATCCAGCCCCCACAAACACACAGTATAATGCAGCCCTCCACACTCACAGTATAATGCAGCCCCTTCAGAGTATAAAGCAGCCCTTTCAGAGTATAATGCAGCCTCACAATACAGTATAATGCAGCCCCCACACAGTATAATTCAGCCCCCCACAAACACACAGTATAATGCAGCCCCCACACAGTATAGTGCAGTCCCCCCACACAGTATAGTGCAGCCACCACACACAGTATAGTGCAGCCACCACATGCACAGTATAGTGCAGTCCCCCCACATACAACATAATGCAGTCCCCCCAGACACAGTATAATGCAGCCCCCACACACAGTATAATGCAGCCCCCAACTCACAGTATAATGCAGCCCACTCCACACACACACATATTATAGTGCAGTCCCCAACACACAGTATAGTGCAGCCCCCAGACAGAATAATGCATCCCCCACATACATAGTATAGTGCAGTCCCCACACACACAGTACAATGCAGCCTCCCCACTAATAATATAATGTAGCCCCCGACACAGAGTTTTATAGTGCAGTCCCCCCACACACAGTATAATGCAGCCCCCCACACACAGTATAATGCAGCCCCCCACACAGTATAATGCAGCCCCCCCACACAGTATAATGTAGCAGCCACACTGTACAAACACACACAATAGTTAGCTCTCCTTCTCATTCCCCCACTGCTCTGGCTTTTGCAGAGTATCTCAGCAGCTCCACTGCTGGCATACACTGAGTCAGAGGCAGAGGGGGAGTGATGGGAGAGGGAGCGTCATCTGACACTCTCTCCTCCATCACTGCTTTCATGATGCCGATAAGTTGAATGCTCGATGCGGGGGTGGCGTCGGGCCCCTCTTACTGACGGACTCCATAGCGGCACGCCATTGGCTGGGGGCCTATGGAGGAGTGGGGGCCCTAGGCAGCTGCCTGGTCTGCCTGCTCCTAACGCAGGCCCTGACTGCACCAGAGTATCCTAAAGCCTAGCTGACAGACAGACCCTGACAAAAATGGCTCCTAAGAGCAGGGTCATTACACTGAGTGCCAGTGGCTCATCTCCAAATTCTGAGCAGTACTCCTCAGCCAGGTGACCCCCCCTGCTTGATCTGACGGAGTCAAGACTCAGCCAGGTTGACGCCTTCAGTATCTCCATACACCAGCGCCAATGACGCAAAGAACTCGTACACCGACCGCAAAGATGGTGAATCGGTTGGCAGGGATAAGGCCCGGGATTGGGGATCACCCTTGAGAATGGATGCTATGATCCGCACATGCTGTTCCTCACTCCCTGAAGAACAAGGACAAAGCCTGAAATATAGCTTACAGGCTGCTTTGAATACAATAATTGTATCTCTTCCTCCAGAGAACCTGTCCAAGAGAGATATTTTGGGTTCTGGTTGAGCCTGGACATGAGCCCAGACCAAGAACCCGACAACTGTTGAAGCTGCTGCACCACCTGACACCGCATCTCCTTAACCTCATACATGAGGGTCTGTATCAGGTGAGCAAAAGCCTGTGCTTGAGCCATAGGTTCACTGGAAAAAAGTACAGGTCGGTGATAATATCACGAACCAATACGGTTAAGTACAGCGGACAACACAACTTACACCAACAACAGGATGAAATGGGGAGAGGAAGGCCCTCAAAGTAGGGAACAAGGGATGGGGCACCTCCTGAGCTCCAACCTTTGCCTGTCCCTAAACTCCCCTAACGCCCTAAGTGGATCTGTGGCGCCACAGAGGTACTGCACCTCAGCCAGAGGTGTGGTACTTAGCTCTTGGGTAAGGAAGGTGGCACTACCCGGTGCTCAGATATCTGCATCCAACACCACACACCACCACAGGGGAGGGGGGTGGAGCCTCAGTTCAGGCGGGAAGACAGTTGGAAGGACAGTTGAAAGGAGAGCAATAAGAGAAGTGGAGAGGAGCAATTGTGAAGGAAGGAGCTCCTGAGAGGAAGAAGGTGTCCTAGGGGCCAGGGACGTGAGGAATACACCCGCGGTGCCTGTATCCAGGGCGACCGGAGTCGGACGGAGGGACCAGGTTGTAGTGGGGGACCGGCCCCAGACTAGCGGAGAGACTGTAGGACTAGCAAACTGGAGGCTGTTGTGACTGTATGTGCAACAGACAAATCCACACACATTTGCCGAAAAGGTAGCCACATAGGATCAAGGGGACCAGGAGGACGTTGCCCGACAGGATCTGAGGCTGCTGGCTTGGGACACTGTGTGTGAGACGCAGGGCAGGAAAGGTTTTTAACTAGCGCAGGGAGAGATGACTGTAGAAGGAACACAAGAAGGGGGTCCCGGTAAAGTGTACCCCAAACTACCCAAGAGCTGGCTGTACCACCGACCCGGAGAACACAGCACCCGGCTGGTGATTGTAACCTAAAGACTGTTAAGCCCCTGTCTCACACAGCGATCTCGCTAGCGAGATCGCTGCTGAGTCACTACAGTCATGGCCAAAAGTTTTGAGAATGACACAAATATTATATTTTCACATGATCTGTTGCCCTCTGGTTTTTGTGTTTTTGACAGATGTTTTTTATCACAGACAGAAATATAATTGCAAACATATGAGTAACAAAAGCTTATATTGACAGTTAGAATGAGTTAATGCAGCAAGTCAATATTTGCAGTGTTGACCCTTCTTCTTCAGGACCTCTGCAATTTTCCCTGGCATGCTCTCAATCAACTTCTGGACCAAATCCTGACTGATAGCAGTCCATTCTTGCACAATCAATGCTTTCATTTTGTCAGAATTTTTAGGTTTTTGTTTGTCCACCCGTCTCTTGATGATTGACCACAAGTTCTCAATGGGATTAAGATCTGGGGAGTTTCCAGGCCATGGACCCAAAATCTCTTGTTTTGTTCCCTGAGCCATTTAGTTATCACCTTTGCTTTATGGCAAGGTGCTCCATCATGCTGGAAACGGCATTGTTGATCGCCAAACTGCTCTTGGAGGGTTGGGAGAAGTTCCTCTTGGAGGACATTCTGGTACCATTCTTTATTCATGGCTGTGTTTTTTAGGCAAGACTGTGAGAGAGCCGATTCCCTTGGCTGAGAAGCAACCCCACACATGAATGGTTTCAGGATGCTTAACAGTTAGCATGAGACAAGACTGATGGTAGCGCTCACCTTGTCTTCTCCGAATGAGGCGTTTTCCTGATGTCCCAAACAATCGAAAAGGGGATTCATCAGAGAAAATAACTTTACCCCAGTCCTCAGCAGTCCACTGCCTGTACCTTTTGCAGAATATCAGTCTGTGCATGATGTTTTTTCTGGAGAGAAGTGGCTTCTTTGCTGCCCTCCTTGAGACCAGGCCTTGCTCCAAGAGTCTCCGCCTCACAGTGCGTGCAGATGCACTCACACCTGCCTGCTGCCATTCCTGTGCAAGCTCTGCACTGCTGGTAGCCCGATCCCGCAGCTGAAACACTTTTAAGAGACGGTCCTGGCGCTTGCTGGTCGTTCTTGGGCGCCCTGAAGCCTTTTTGGCAACAATGGAACGTCTCTCCTTGAAGTTCTTGATGATGCGATAGATTGTTGACTGAGGTGCAATCTTTCTAGCTGCGATACTCTTCCTGTTAGGCCATTTTTGTGCATTGCAATGATGACTGCACGTGTTTCTTTAGAGATAACCATGGTTAACAGAAGAGAAACAATGATGCCAAGCACCAGCCTCCTTTTAAAGTGTCCAGTGGTGTCTGTTATGATTTGGTAGCTGAGGAGTGCAGGTAAAAAGGCAATACACCAGAGCAGTTGGAATCTGTGAGATTGCAGTACCCTACTAACCACCACAACTAGAGGCAGCCGTGGAGTGTTCCTACGTTGGTCCTAGACGCCTCGTCACAGCCTGAGAAACTAATTACACCTAAAGATAGAAATAGGAAAGCTATCTGCCCCGGAGCAGAACCCCAAAGATAATAGAAAGCCCCCAAACATGTAATGGCGGTTAGACAAGAAGAAATACTGACACAGAAAGAAAATAGTATGAGCAAACGCTGGGGCCCAAACTAACTAAATAGAAAAGGATAGGAAGGGTACTTACTGCAATCCCAGAAAACCCTGAAAAGCACCAACTCTACTAATTTCAAAAACACCTGAGATCACACAACCTCTACCACCTAAATTAGTTCTCTGGTGTAACAAAATCAAAACAGCAGCCACTGAAGAAACTGGAAAAAGCAAAAGTACAAACATCAGTGGCTGAACTAAACTGAGAGGGCAAAAGCCCCCGGAGGGGACCCTGAAGGCCCCCACAGAAGTGCAGGACAAAATGCAAAAATCTAGCACAAAAACAAAAGAAGAAAAATGTCTTATCTGATAGCAGGAGATGCAGACACGACACAGCAGGCTACAAGGGAAACAGGATTCAAGGATTGAGACCAGAACAATTGATCACCGGCAACCCTGATGGGAAGGTGACTCCCTTATATAAGACCAGTCAGTAATACCTGATTCCCAATCCTCACAATCTTCACTGGACAGACCAGCACCGCTTGTAACCACCAGAGGAAGCCTCTGCTCAGAACTCATCTCAAACCCATTCACAACAGTACCCCCCCCTTGAGGAGGGGTCACCGAACCCTCATTTGAGCAACCAGGTCGGTCAGGATGAGTTCTATGATACGCACGGATAAGTCTCCTAGCATGGATGTCCGAAGCAAACACCCAAGAATTGTCTTCCTGACCATAACCTCTCCATTTAACCAAATACTGGAGTTTCCGTCTAGAAAAACGAGAATCTAATATTTTCTCAACCACATACTCCAGATTGCCCTCAACCAAAACAGGGTCAGGAGGCACAGCAGCAGGAACCACTGGCTCAACAAACCTCTTCAACAAGGACTTGTGGAACACGTTATGGATCTTAAATGTCCCTGGAAGAAGCAAACGAAAAGAAACAGGATTAATAATCTCCATGATCTTATAAGGTCCAATGAACCTAGGCTTAAATTTAGGAGATGCTACTCTCATAGGAATATTTTTTGAGGACAACCAGACCAAGTCCCCTACTTTAAACCGAGGACCATCAGTCCTATGCCGGTTAGCAAACCGCTGGGCCTTCTCCTGAGAGAGGGACAACCTCTCCACTACTGGTCCCAAATCTGTTGCATACGCTCCACAACAGAGTCAACACCTGGACAGACAGAAGCCTCCGTCTGTCCTGAAGAAAATCGAGGGTGAAACCCAGAATTACAGAAAATGGAGACATCAAAGTGGCAGAGCTAGCCCTATTATTAAGAGCAAACTCAGCCAAAGGCAAAAAAGAGACCCAGTCATCTTGATCAGCAGACACAAAGCATCTCAGATAAGTCTCCAATGTCTGGTTTGTTCTCTCAGTTTGACCATTGGTCTGAGGATGAAATGCCGAGGAGAAAGACAATTGAACACCCAGTTTAGAACAAAAAGTCCTCCAAAATCTGGAAACAAACTGGACTCCTCTGTCAGACACAATGTTCTCAGGAATACCGTGTAAACGAACCACGTGCTGAAGGAACAACGGCACCAATTCAGAGGAGGAAGGCAACTTAGGTAATGGCACAAGATGTATCATTTTGGAAAACCTATCACAAATTACCCAGGTGGTGGTCATTCTCTGAGAAACAGGAAGGTCGGAAATGAAATCCATAGAGATATGGGTCCATGGTCTCTTGGGCACAGGCAATGGCATCAACAAACAACTAGAGCGAGAGCAAGGCTTGGAGCGAGAGCAAGTCCCGCAGGACTGCACAAATTCCCTGACATCACGAGACAAGGTAGGCCACCAAAAGGACCGACTAACCAAGTCTCTCGTACCAAAAATTCCGGGATGCCCAGCCAATGCGGAACAATGAATCTCAGACATCACACTCTTTTTCCACTGGTCCGGGACAAACAATTTTCCAACAGGGCAGCACTCGGGCCTATCCTCCTGACACCCCTCCAGAGCAAGTCTCAAATTGGGCGAGATGGCGGAAAGAACTACACCCTCTTTCAAAATAACAGAAGGATCAGATAACTCAGGAGAGTCCGCAAGGAAACTCCTCGAGAGGGCATCCGCCTTAACATTCTTAGTGCCAGGAAGAAAGGAAACCACAAAATTAAAACGTGTGAAAAACAAGGCCCACCTGGCCTGTCTAGGATTGAGTCACTTGGCAGATTCCAGATAGACCAGATTCTTATGGTCCGTAAGGACCACCACCTGATGTTTGGCTCCCTCCAGCCAATGTCTCCACTCTTCAAAAGCCCACTTCATGGCCAATAACTCCTGATTACCCACGTCATAATTACGTTCAGTAGGAGAAAATTTTCGAGAGAAAAAGGCACAAGGGTTACTTTTAGAGGTCTCTGGATCTTTTTGGGACAAAACGGCACCTGCCCCAATTTCAGAGGCATCAACCTCCACCTGAAATGGCAGAGAAACATCAGGCTGCCGTAGAACAGGAGCAGAAGTGAATCTTTGCTTAAGTTCCTGAAATGCAGAGACTGCCTCAGGAGGCCAATTCACCACATCAGAACCCTTTTTGGTCAAATCAGTTAATGGTTTAACAATAACCGAGAAATTACCAATAAATTTACGATAAAAATTGGCAAAACCCAAAAATCTTTGAAGAGCCTTTAATGAAGTAGGTTGGACCCAATCACAGATGGCCTGAACCTTGACCGGGTCCATTTCAATAACAGATGGGGACAAAATGAATCCCAGAAATGAGATCCTCTGTACACCAAAAAGACACTTTGATCCCTTCACATACAGAGCATTCTCTCTCAAAATCTGGAATACAGTTCGAACATGTTTCACATGAGAGTCCCAGTCATTAGAAAAAATCAAGATATCATCCAAATAAACAATCAGAAATTTGTCCACAAAATCCCTGAAAATGTCATTCATGAAGGACTGGAAGACGGAAGGAGCATTAGTGAGCCCAAAGGGCATCACTAGGTACTCAAAATGCCCTTCAGGGGTATTGAATGCCGTCTTCCAGTCATCCCCGTGCTTAATGCGAATAAGGTTATACGCCCCCCTGAGGTCAAGCTTGGTAAACCAAGTAGCGTTTTTCACCCTGGAAAACAGGTCAGAAATCAAGGGTAACGGATATTGATATTTCACAGTAATATTGTTCAAAAGACGATAATCAATACACGGCCTTAATGAACCATCCTTTTTGGCCACAAAGAAAAAACCGGCACCTAAGGGTGAAGAGGATGGTCTGATATGACCCTTCTCCAATGATTCCTTGATATAAGACCGCATAGCGTCATGTTCAGGTACAGACAAGTTAAAAAGGCGACCTTTAGGGAATTTACTACCCGGCACTAATTCAATAGCGCAGTCATAGCTCCTATGGGGAGATAAGGATGCAGATTTACTTTCGCTAAACACATCAGAAAAATCAATCAAAAAGTCAGGAACATCCTGAGCCTGGGGGGAGGCAGAAAAAACAGGAGTGTTGGTATTAACACATTGGCAGCCCCAACTGGTTACAGACACAGATTTCCAATCCAAAACAGGATTATGAGACTGTAACCAAGGGAAACCCAGTACGATAATATCATGCAGATTATACAGAACCAAAAATTTGCAGCACTCCTGGTGATCAGGTTCAACCCTCATTATCACCTGAGTAGAGAACTGAGGTTTTTCTCAGCCAAAGGGGTAGAATCGATCCCCAGTAGGGGAATAGACTTCTGTAGGGGTATCAAGGGAAACCCACAACGTTTAGCAAAATCATAATCCATCAGGTTAATAGCTGCTCCAGAATCAACGAAAGCCTGAGCAGAAAATGAGGACAGAGAGCATATCAGAGTGACAGTTAATAAAAACTTAGTCTGAACATTACCCAAGACAATGAGCGTGCAAAACGTCTTCCCCGCTTAGGGCAGACTGAAATAGCATGAGAGGCATCACCACAGTAGAAACATAACCCATTGCGCTTTCGAAACTCATGACGCTGTGCCCCAGACACCACTCTATCACACTGCATGGATTCAGAAGCTGGTTCACAAGGCAACACCATTCCACGCATACTTCTCCGCTCACGCAAACGTCTGTCAATTTGAATCGCTAATGACATAGAATCATTGAGACCAGAGGGGACAGGGAATCCCACCATAACATCCTTTACATTATCTGACAGACCCTTCCGGAAAAGGGCCGCCAAAGCGTTGTCATTCCACTTGGTCAGGACTGCCCACCTACGGAATCTCTGACAGTATAACTCAGCGTCATCAAGCCCCTGATTTAATGCCAACAAGGCTTTTTCAGCTTGATCAGTGACATTAGGCTCATCGTACAATAACCCCAAAGCCTGAAAAAATGCATCAACATCACTCAAAACAGGATCCCCAGGTGTCAGGGAAAAAGCCCAATCCTGAGGATCGCCGCGCAGGAGAGAGATGACAATTTGAACCTGCTGCGCTGCATTCCCTGAGGACTTAGATTTTAAGGCAAAAAACAATTTACAATTATTTTTGAAATTCTGAAACTTAGCTTGATCCCCTAAAAACAAATCTGGCATGGGGATCCTAGGTTCCACAGCAGGCAACCTAGCAAGATATGCAGCAATACTCTGAACCTCAGTGGCAAGCTGATCCACACGGCCAGACAACTGTGCAAACTCCATTGAGAGAAAAGATCCTCCCCAGCACCCAGAGATACAGAGGGAAAAAAAAAAAAAAATGCAACAAACAGAAAAATATCTCTGACAACCTTTTTTTTTTTTTTTTTTTCTTTCACAATATTTTTCCCTTCTGTGAGTACCATACAATATTAAATTTTTGGCCGGTGATACTGTTATGATTTGGTAGCTGAGGAGTGCAGGTAAAAAGGCAATACACCAGAGCAGTTGGAATCTGTGAGATTGCAGTACCCTGACTAACCACCACAACTAGAGGCAGCCGTGGAGCGTTCCTACGTTGGTCCTAGACGCCTCGTCACAGCCTGAGAAACTAATTACACCTAAAGATAGAAATAGGAAAGCTATCTGCCCCGGAGCAGAACCCCAAAGATAATAGAAAGCCCCTAAACATGTAATGGCGGTTAGACAAGAAGAAATACTGACACAGAAAGAAAATAGTATGAGCAAACGCTGGGGCCCAAACTAACTAAATAGAAAAGGATAGGAAGGGTACTTACTGCAATCCCAGAAAACCCTGAAAAGCACCAACTCTACTAATTTCAAAAACACCTGAGATCACACGACCTCTACCACCTAAATTAGTTCTCTGGTGTAACAAAATCAAAACAGCAGCCACTGAAGAAACTGGAAAAAGCAAAAGTACAAACATCAGTGGCTGAACTAAACTGAGAGGGCAAAAGCCCCCGGAGGGGACCCTGAAGGCCCCCACAGAAGTGCAGGACAAAATGCAAAAATCTAGCACAAAAACAAAAAGAAGAAAATGTCTTATCTGATAGCAGGAGATGCAGACACGACACAGCAGGCTACAAGGGAAACAGGATTCAAGGATTGAGACCAGAACAATTGATCACCGGCAACCCTGATGGGAAGGTGACTCCCTTATATAAGACCAGTCAGTAATACCTGATTCCCAATCCTCACAATCTTCACTGGACAGACCAGCACCACTTGTAACCACCAGAGGAAGCCTCTGCTCAGAACTCATCTCAAACCCATTCACAACAGGTGTCATTCTTACTTAATCATGACAGATTGATCTCCAGCCATGTCCTCATCAACACCCACACCTGTGTTAATGGAGCAATCACTGAAAAGAGGTTAGCTGGTCCTTTTAAGGCAGGGCTGCAATGATGTTGAAATGTGTTTTGGGGAATAAAGTTCATTTTCTAGCCAAATATTGACTTTGCAAGTAATTGCTGTTAAGCTGCTCACTTTTTATAACATTCTGGAGTATATGCAAATTGCCATTAGAAAAAGTGAAGCAGTAGACTTTGTAAAAATTAATATTTGTGTCATTCTCAAAACTTTTGTCCAAGACTGTAGTTTTGTGACGCAACAGCGATCTCCCCAGCGATATCGCTGTGTGTGACATTCAGCGAAGATCAGCCCCCCCTGCTGGGTATCGCTGATCGTCGCTGAATGTCCTGGACATTTTTTTGATCGCTGGTCTCCCCGCTGGCCAGCAAGCATCGCTGCGTGTGACAGGCGGGAGACCAGCGATCCGCTGGTAACCAAGGTACACAGCGGGTTTCCGGGGCTGTGCCTGGAAACCCGATGTGTACCTTGGATACCAGTGCCCTGATGCAGGGAGCTGATAACCAAGGTACACAGCGGGTTTCCAGGCACCGCTCAGCGCCTGGAAACCTGATGTGTACCTTGGTTACTAGCTCCCTGCATCAGGGCGCTGGTATCCAACGTACACTGCAGGTAACTAAGCGACGTTACCTGCAGTGTTGCTGTGCTGATCGCTGCCTGAGCTGCCTGTTTGGCAGCTCAGTAGTGATCATGTAGCGACACACCAGCGATCCTGATCGTTGTCGGGATCGCTGGTGTATCGCTATGTGAGACGGGGGCTTTAGTAAAGTGTGAATATTGAACCCTGCTGTGTCCTCAGATTAAATAACCAATACAAAAAGTCCAAGTAACAAGAGCCCTTCCCAAGATTGAGAAATACCAACAGAAACAAGAAAATGGGCAAACATACGAAATAGAATTTTATTAGGTAAATTTTATTAAAAACAGGAGAAGATACACACAAGTACAACAACGCTGAAGGCACATCAATAGTGTATGTAAATGAAATAGTCACACATCCAAGTGGCAATGCACTAAACAGTATCTAGGCATACTAATGGAGAGTATAGTTGGAATAGGTGGCAATATCTATACACAATGGACCTCCAATAAGGACCATGGATATGTTGGCAAATAGAGCCTAGTGGCCAAATCAGACTCCCAATTGGAGAAGTAATCACAATAAATATATACCACCATATATAAGTAATGTCCCACAAAAGTATATACACATTCAATACTGCACATGGATCAAGAGTGTGCCACAAACTTTTTTGCAGACCTAAAGCCTATGAGTAGTCTTAGTAAATGGTACATAATAGCAAACAGTCCACATTCAATATTGCAATATTGCACATACGCCCATAAGCCCATAAAACAAGCCATAAGAGGGTCACTAAGACCTGTAAACATACCACAAAACTATCCCACCTGGCGTTGAAAGAACCCCGACGTGCGTTTTGCATCAGCTTCCTCGAGGGGCTGTGTAGAAACTGAATAAAGGCCCCCTTATATATACAGGGTAATAAATGTAGCGGCAGACACGCGGTATAGTGGCGCTTCCGGCGCCGACACTGAAGACCGGAAGCCATGGACCCGGCGCCGACATCACAGGACCGGCCCACCAGCGACGCGTCAGCTGGAAGGCGGGCCCTGCGACGCTGCAAGGGCGCGTCTCCATGGCGACCAGTAAACAGCCAGGACTACGGAAGCGCTCACCGCTGTAAGCCAGAGGCAATTGCATGCTAGGACTAGAATCAATAGTACCAAGTATGGGTCAGTGATCCCAGCCATACTAGGCCCTATGTAGGGGATTTGTCTCATGTGAATGGTGTAAGGGTAAAAACATATTAAGACAAATGTCAAAGAATATCAGATGTGAACCGGAAATCCCTGCCTAACTATATCCCATGCAGGATACTGGTCCCATACCAAAGATACAGGAGCAAAGACCTACTGGGACCTAGAAAATGTATGCCGGTCATCCTAGCCATACTATACCCCAAACTGGTGAACTATTTACTGCATGTTGCTCAAATATATAAGCAGTAAATAAAAATATATACAATGCAACAATAATACCATACTGTATTCCCAAGTATACAAAATAATGTGCCACTAAATAGATAGTATACACAACCATGGAAAAACCGTTCCCATCAATACACCCCCATATAGATGAAGGCCCTTATACCCGCATAGCAGTTGTAATGACAAATACATACAGACATAGGAGGGGGGAAAAAGAAGGCAGAAAAATACATTATGCAGTTCTTTACAATAACATCAAAAGGATGAAAGATTTTTCATGTGTAGCCAATATCTCCTCCAGGTATAAAGTCCCCTTCCGTTCATCCAGGGAGTCCATGGTACAGAGATGAAAATAGGTAAGATACAAAAACACAAGAACAAAACTAGGGAGCCTAACATGAAAAGAAAGGAAGTTAAAATATGCACCATAAAAACACTGGGACACTATAGAAAAGGAGCAAAACTCAACACCTCATTAAGGTCCTTAGGGTGCACACAATCCACTCTCATAATCCACTTGGCCTCCAATTGTGATAGCTTTTTCTTGAGATCACCACCCCGACCATCCTCCAGAACCCTGTCAATGCCACGTATTCTCAACAACTTGGCATCACATGAGTGTGCCATCTTAAAGTGTCTGGGTATGGGTTTCAACAGGGAAATGTCCGTGACTACATCGGCCTTGATGATGTCCCGGACATGTTCCCGTACCCTAATCCGTAGTTGACGCGATGTTAACCCGATATAATCAAAGCAAAGCACCCCCACATCTTCACACCACCTCCTCTATGCTTCACGGTGGGAACCAGGCATGTAGAGTCCATCCGTTCACCTTTTCTGCGTGCAAAGCAGTAATCAAAGCAAATGGTGGCTACTTTGAAGAACTTAGAATATAAGACATATTTTCAGTTGTTTCACACTTTTTTGTAAAGTGTAATGTATAATTCCACATGTGTTAATTCATAGTTTTGATGCCTTCAGTGTGATTTTACAATTTTCATAGTCATGAAAATACAGAAAAATCTTTGAATGAGAAGGTGTGTCCAAACCTTTGGTCTGTACTGTACGTGTGTCCAGAAAATCAACAGTTGAACGACTGTAATGATATGTGAGTCTGAGGTTAATATCGTTGGTGTTAAGCTCTCCTATAAAAGACACCAGATGTTCTTCATTCCCTTGCCAAATAGCCAAAACATCATCTATATAGCGGGCCCAAAAAACAATATTGCTGCTCAAACGTGATGGATTAGAACAGAAGACATACCTCTCCCACAGCCCCAGGAATAAATTAGCATATGAGGGGGTAAAAGCCGCCCCCATAGCTGTACCCTGGAGCTGCAGGTAGAGGGTGTCTTTAAAAATAAAAAAAATTGTGAGTTAACGAAAATTCCAAAAGTGACAGCAAAAACTAAATGAAACCATGATCCATTGTAGTCATACAAAGAAAGGTATTAACTGCTTGTAAGCCATCCAATGTCTGATAGAGGTATATAATGCCTCAATATCAAGGGTCACCAACCACATGTCATCTTCTAAGTTGATATTCTCCAACTTTCGAAGTACATCACCGGTATCTCTTAAATAGGATGGTAAACTCTCAACACTTGGTCTAAGGTAAAAGTCCAGATATTTACCTGTCATTTCGTTGAGTCCACCATTACCCGATACTATCGGTCGACCGGGAGGAGATATTGAATCCTTGTGCACCTTTGGAAGTAAGTATAGACATGGAGTGTCCTCAGATTAATTGCATTTAGCTATTTGTGCAAAAAAAAAAAAAAAACTACAATAACTACAAAGCATAAAGCGAGATCTGCATAATGATGTCACAATATACAGTATATCCATAACCTCTTTTATACAGGGCCTTCTAGCTTATGGAAGATGACTCAAGCTGTTTCTCTAACAGAAGGGGGTTTTGTTCTGTTGGGAGGGTTCACCATCTGGACCTATGTTTGGACAAGTCTAGTACTCATCCAAATTATAGATTTCATTGTTAATGTGGGCAAAAGGGGGGCAGAGTCAGCTGCGAAGCGGCTCCTTTAACAAATTAAGCAGACATTGTAGCAGGAGGTTCCAAAAAGGGTAATGAAGTAATGGAGGATTTACAGTTATTAGTGTGATTGGTCATCACAGAAGTTGCCCATATTGCCATCTGGAATATATGGTGATGATCAAGGAAGTAAATAATATATATATATGGTTTACTCTCTGCCCACTTATTGTACAGGGCATGGAGCCACTTACATTATTTTCTAAGAAGTTTGACATGTGGCTTGTTTCTCAAGATGACTCCAGCCAATTCAAGAACATTATGCATCTTCTTAATTGGTGTCGTTCATGTGGTGACGGTAACAGTCAGACATACACACAGCTGACGGACCAGAAAGTCCTCCGGTGGGCCTACAGTCTGACCATTATGGATCCCAGAGCTCTAGCAGAAGACAATTTAATAAAGAGCTTTGTTTGCAAAATCATTTTTTTCTGAGTGTGCCTGAGAAACCCTATTTCGGCACTGCATATGCTTAAAAAATAATTCATATAAGCAACAAATACACGTATACACACATAAAATGCAAGTCATAAAAAAGCCCACCTTTTTGTATGCAACAAGTCCCAATGAGACCACTAGAAGAGAGCTGCATTCCCTGATTTTTGTTATGCTTGGGGTTAAGCAGCTTACAGATCCATGGCTCATGCTCACAGTAACCAACCAACATAGGATCTTGGTGCGCCCTTGGTGTAGCAGAGCAGCTCAGTGCATATTTACTCCTACTTGTTCTGCTGCTCCCTCTGCTCATCTCTTACTTGATTGACACCATTGGCTTTAAAGGGGGTGGAGATAGGTGGAATATAAGTAGGGGGAAAAGTGCACTTGGCCTTGGCCACGCCAAGGGTATACCGAGCGCCTCTGCTTGGTTTGGACAGTCTGTTTGTGCTGGCAGACTCCTTTTAACTACACCTTTTTACTATGATAGTAAATGAGCAAACATCCTTGGTTCTGCTTATACTCTTGGGCAACAACTGCGATTTTTATGCTTTCCCCAGCAGAAGATACTGTGGGACATGGCAGCCTGCTGCCCCAATACAAATAAGATGATTGCTGGAAAATGAAGAAACCTACCCAAAGTGACTTACTGGTCGTAGAAACACAAGCATCAAAACAAAAGAAGGAATGGCCTTTGCATTGTAAATTCTGAAAACAAATATACAGGTCACAGAACGCTAAGGCGAGACAGGCCAAGTTCACATTTGCGGTCAGAATCCGCAGCACTTTACAGTAAAATACAGGTAGATGGGGTTCTCAAAATCCACATGAAAATGAAAGCAAGGTGCGGATTTCAAATCTGTGGCATGCTCATGATTACAGTATGTGGATTTTCATTGATCAGTTCTTTCGCAAATGGAGTATGCTGAAATCCATAATGAAATTTGCAAGTAACACTTGCGGATTCTGCCTACGGATACATTGCGGATTTGTAATAAAATTGTCCGCAACTTGTGAACACAGCCTTAATATTTGTATCATTTACTGTAGGAGCTACTTATTATTTTATTATTTACAGAAGTGGATACATTATTCCTAATAATAAACAGCTGCTGGAGAACTTCTTTTTATGGTATTTTCTTGTATTTTTTTTTTTTAACAAAATTGGACAAATCTTTAGCCAAAGAAGATAATTTAAAGGGGTTACCTTATAAATAACAATTCACATTTCAGACTTTGGGACCCCCATTCTGAAGATCAGAGGTATCTCTCCTGCTGAACCTTAAGATAATACAGATAATACAGCTAGTCTCATGTTTGTTAGGCAATCCATACATGAACTATGGCTGTCGATCAGCCTCGAGACATGGAGCCTCGGGGACTCGGACATAATATTCGAGCACGCCGAAGTCACTAGTAGCACACGAGCATGCTCCAATAACACCTTATCCCAGCACGTTCATCATTACAACAGTAAAGGAAGAAGGAACTTCCCGTTTAATCAATATCTGGTGGACTTTGCTGCAGGAATAGATAAGTGGCGCC
This sequence comes from Oophaga sylvatica, assembly GCA_033576555.1. Taxonomy (NCBI): domain Eukaryota; kingdom Metazoa; phylum Chordata; class Amphibia; order Anura; family Dendrobatidae; genus Oophaga; species Oophaga sylvatica. Next base: position 405,847,631 of record JARQOD010000001.1, read on the forward strand.
TATGTCGCGCTACTCGCCTTTGCATAATAATCAGGTTCTGACGCCACCCCATTAGTTACAGATGTGTCGATGGTAAATCCTCATTGACGTGCATTCTACAGTTATAATTAACACTGCGATCGCATGACACGCTAAAGGATAGCAACTGTCTTTTATTAGGTATTATCATCCCTTAATGGAGAAGAGACGATGTCGAAGGAAACATAAAAATACAACAAGGAAAGAGACATTGTGGAGGAACGGTGGAGCTGAACGCCAGCTGTCGCAGTTTATTTTATTGGGTGCTCGCCAAGCCTCCCATACCTTTCCCTTTAGTCTAAATAACACAGATGTTTTCCTCACTTTTAACTGTGCTCATGGTTACTTACAGAACCAAATATTTCCATAGGCTTTTCTTTGATACGCAGCACTTCTTTGATATGCTCATTTATAGGACTTTGGAGAGATCGGTGGAGCATAAACAGTTTGGATCAACATATGGCTCAGCTAAACAGCACAATGTTAATGGGGTACATATTTAGGAATATTGTCCCTCCCGGGGCCAGGAACCAAAAGGAGAAGTCAAGCCAAGCAGGCCCTCTATGGAAATGAAATCAGATTTAGGGCTCGTGGACACGACCGTATGATTCAAACGAGTGCCATCTGTGGTTATCATGGATAGCACTTGCACCCAGGTCATCCTATGGAGCCGAGCACATTACAGATTTTTTCCTCAGACCAAAGGAAAAAAAATCCCAGCATGCACGATTTACCTCTGAGAATCGGATGTCACTTGCCCATTAAAGTCTATGGGTCTATGAAAAAAATCAGACCACATTTGGAAGACATTTGAGTGCAGACCGATTTTCACCGATTAACTGCATGAAGAAGATGGATAAACTTTTTTTTTTTTTCGCTCCACTTCTGAGAAAATCATATTCCACTCTGATCACAGTGTGGTTAGCATAAATTGGACCATTTTTATCAGATGGAGAGAAAACGGTGGTCTGCCCTAAGAGCCCAAATCCGAGAAAAACGGTTCAGTTATTCTGAAGACACCTTAATCAGAGTGGCATAAATTTTTCTCGGAGGTGGAAAAAAAAAGTTTATCCGTCTTCTCTGTTTTGTCAGTCTGTGAAAGTATTTTTTTTCACAGACACAATCTTGCACTGCAGATTTGATGCGACACTCAAATAAAAAAAAGGACGTGTTCACTCAGTCCGAGGAAAAAATAAATAAATATCGCACATGTGCACAGTCCCATGGAATACCATAGGTACGAGGGCTATCCGAGACAACCCCAAATAGCACTCAAATGAGAAAATCGGTTGCGTGCATGAACCTTAAAAGACCATTGATATGGACAATATTTAAAAGGAACCTGTCAGCAGGATTGTGTACAGTAATCTACAATGTCAGGTCAGAGCCGTTATACTGATTACATTGATACCAGTTGATGAAATCCGTCTTGTGGTTGTTGTTTAAAGGGAATCTGTCACCCTAAATTGGCGGGATATTTAAATGATGGCAGTCAGGTCAGATGGGCGGTGTTTTGAGTACTTGCCTTAACATGTTGTTCGCCGCTGTCTCCATTATTTCTGGGAATTGTAGTCGTTGCCCTCCATATAACGCGCCTGCGCATTGCAATCTGCGGGCAAAGCATACTGCGCGTGCGCAATTCAAGATTGCAATGCGCAGGCGCGTTATATGGAGGGCAACGACTACAATTCCCAGAAATAATGGAGACAGCGGTGAACAACATGTTAAGGCAAGTACCCAAAACACCGCCCATCTGACCTGACTGCCATCATTTAAATATCCCGCCAATTTAGGGTGACAGATTCCTTTTAATCTTTATTTTCAATTTTAAGTTAATGATCTGCTCGTGCTTCGGGGCTGCCTGTGGGGGGGCTTCATATTGCAGACTGCTGACAGGTCACTGATCCCTCACTGACCTGCCCCCTAGTTTACATAATGAATATTATATATATTTTTTTTAAAATCCCCTTTTGCAGGCCTGTGCTGCATCATGATTGCATCTATAATGTGCAGTTAACTATTCTTTTTAATGGTATCCATAAATACCTAAAAAAAGAAAGTTTGAAAATACCTGTGCAATAGCAGCTATCGGCGACCAGATAGCTGCTACTGCGCAGGCGCCAGTGTTGCCATCTTGCTCCAGAAAAAAAAATTGCCTCCTCCAAGATGGTGCCACCGGTGCCTGCGCAGTAGCATCTATTGGATTGCCAATAGCTGCTACTGTGCAGGCGGTGCCATCTTGCTAGAGAAAAAAATAAAAATTTGTCTCCACTAAGATGGCGCTTGCCATGCCTGAGCAGTAGCATCTATCGGCGATTCGATAGCTGCTACAGCGCAGGCAGCGCCATCTTGAAAGAGTCAATTTTTTTTCCTCTAGCAAGATGGCGCCGCCAGCGCAGTAGCAGCTATTAGATCGCCGATAGATGCTACTGCACAGGCATGGCCAGTGCCATTTTCACATTTTTTTTTAAGGAATTTATGGATACCATCAAAAAGAATTATTAACTGCACAATATGGATATGATCATGATGCAGCACAGGCGCCGTCGCCAGTGCCTGCCTATAGAAGGAGATTTAAAAACAAAATATATATATTGTAGGGATCATACTCACTCAGGTGCTGCAGGAGGAAGACAGGAGGCGCGTTTCTTTAAACAACACAAGCCCGTGCGGGTTTATTTGCTCCACAAACCCCTAAGCAAAAACAAAAGGTTCACAGCCTTTAGAGCAGGCAAAACAACACAAATGTCCTTAGCTGGGTTCTGCTCCCCCAGGCCTGTGAGCACACAGGCTAGGCAATGTCCAGCACGCAGGCTCGATCTGGAGCCCCACACACAGGAAGGCTTCTCCCTCTCTGCACACAGACCATGTGCCAAACAACAGCCTCCACTATGTAGGCTGTAACCACACCCACATGAGAGGTATGTGGGTAGCCAGACCGCCCATCTCTCATAGCTACCTGCAACCCGGACCCAGGTGCTCTAAACAACATCTTACTGTTTACGGGCACAAAAGAAAAATACTCTGGGTCACATCACAGGGAGCAGCCATGTCTGTGACACATACCTCCCATTGATTATGTGGCCATTAGCCTCCTTACAATATATATATATGAATATGTAAGCACAGCATCACATGAAGACCCCCCACAGGCTGGCCCAGAGCACAGGCAAAATAAAGATTAAACAACAACCACAAGACGGATTTCATCATCATGGTATCAGAGTAAGGTTGGGGTCACAATTGTAAGGGGGTGAAGGAGTATTACTGCTTCGCTCTACCCCTTAAGTGCTCGTAATGTATATATGTGCTAATTACTGTATTGTTATAAATATTCGGTGGTATTGCTACATGGAACATGTATTACCACACATAGCAATGGTATTGCCACATCTGCTCTTGTGTTACCATTATGTGTATAATATTGTATTGCATTGTGTTCTTTCAGTATAATACTGTATATAATGTATGTGATGTGTATTAATGCTCTGGTACACTTTAGTCAATGTTAGGTGCTTTCTTCTGGGAACACTAGAGGAGGGCACCTTAGTATATAGTTCTCATATATTGGGTAAGTGTAGTTCTGTGGTGGGCCAGTAGATGAGGGCATACTAGTGGGGCTGTAAGGTTCTTTGTACATGTTTCTTGAAACTCAGTTTTTCCGTCGGCCATTTTGCTTTCTGTCTTGCTGCAGCTATCTTGCCCTCAGTCAATATGGAGTTTCCAGCTTTCATGTTCCCGCCCTGATTCTCTCCCTCTTGCTTCTTAAGCAGCCTCAGCTGAGCAATCAGTGCTTCAGAATCAAGCCTGCAGTGAGCCTGTGACCTGACTCCTGGAAACCTTAGACTTTGTACTCCAGCTATTTCCTACTGAGGAACTTTGGAACACTTGTGGACTCTGGAAACCTGCTATTTGATCAATCCACGTTTGCATGGAATTACGGTAACAGAGAAGAGATCCTGAACCTGTTGTGGAGAGTTATTGCTGAGCTTAAGTTACTCTGGCCTGCTGTGTCTCCTGCTTCTGTACCTGCAAACTGTGTGACCCTTTTTGCCACTTGTATGAAGTAATACAAGTCCTTCTATATCAAACCTGTGTCTCATGTGTTTTCCTCGCACCCAAGCACAAGACGCTATATGAACTGTACACCATACATTACAAGATTCTGAAGCCAAACGTTAGTGTCTGCTGGGTCTGGGAAGGCTGTGTCTGCTGTGACTGTGGATATCAGATGTCCGGTTATACTTTCTGTGATGACAGTGGTTGTGACTTCTCACAACCCTTCCAGGCGAGCACATTCCCTTAATTTTACTCTGCAGTGTTACCACAGGTAAACACTATTGTTTGTTTGTTTGTTTTTTTTTTCTCTTCTCCTTCCAGTACTCCTGTCTTAAAAGATCTGGAAGATGGAGGCTCGCATAAAGGAGCTTTGCGGAGTGACTGATACAATCCTTGCAGATATACAGACTATAAAGACCCGTTTTGCAAACCTACAGGACCTCACTAATCACAATTTGCAAGTGTTTGGACAAACTACCCAGGATTTACGAGCCAGGATTGAGGTTCTAGAGGAACGAGTCCAGGCTCCTGCCATAACCCCGAGTTCTGGGATTCCCAAGTTTACCCCTTTTCATTTTGGCGGTGAACGTGAGAAATTCAGGGGATTTATTAACCAATGCAGTCTTTTTTTTTCTGCACATGCTTCACAATTTCCCACTGAACGATCGAAAGTGCTTACTATAATCATGTTGCTTACCAACAAGGCTTTGATGTGGGCAAACCCTCTGATTGAGACTGAGGATGAATGTTTGGATCATCTTGATGCTTTCATTTCAGCCATGGGGCAGGTGTTTGATGACCCCAATCGAGGTGCAACAGCTGAAGCAGCCATGTTAACTTTGCGCCAAGGTAAGCGCTCAGTAGCCGAATATGCCTTGGATTTCAGGAGATGGGCCCTCGATATCACTTGGGACAGTTCCGCCAAAAAATCTATTTTTCGAAAAGGGTTGTCTCCACTGATTAAGGATGAACTTGCTCGTGCCGACCCTCCCACTGCGTTAGGTGACTTTATTAACTACTGCATCCGTATTGATGCTCGTCTGACTGAACGCAGGCAAGAGAGATGGTTCGAAAGTAATCGCACTAACCTTTTCCTACCTTCCTCCCCAGCTAAGGAACCTTTGAGTAGGATCACACGGGAACCTGAACCTGAACCCATGCAGGTGGACTCTTTACAAAGACGGGTTAGTGATGCACGCAAAGAACATCGTTTAAAGGAAAATCTATGTTTCTACTGTGGTAAGTCAGGGCACTTCATTATAAACTGCCCCAGCTGTTCTCGTAAGACTACTGCAGCAGTCATTCACTGTGAGTGTTGCGAGAGGAGATCTGTCAGGTCCGAGCCTCAGGCTCCAGAGAGATCTGCAGCAACAGATATTGATTTCTCTGACTTAAACTCCGTCACTTCTGAGGACGATGACTGTGTAAACGCTGCAATTTTTCAAGTTTCCTCAGCGGTGTCCCAGCTGAGTTGTAAGAAAAACAATTCTCATTGCTTCCTTTCCATCAAACTCTGGGTTGACTCAGTCTGGGTGTCTAGCTCTGCTATGATCGACTCAGGGGCAAGTGGAAATTTTATGGATATCTCCTTTGCTCTGAAACGGGGGATACGTTCAGTGAAGAAGACTACTCCTGTACAGATGGAGACTGTGGATGGCTCCCTGCTGACCTCTGGACCAGTGGATCAGGAAACGGAGCCTTTGAGGGTCCTTATGGGTAAAGATCATCAAGAGAAACTGTCCTTTATGCTTACTCTTCTCCCCACTTTCCCATTATTCTAGGGCTACCATGGCTGCAGGCTCAGAACCCCTACCATTAACTGGGAGACCAAGGAATTACACTTTCCAGAGAAACAGATGAGTCCAGAAGTTTCAGCTTGCTCTGTTCCTAAAGGAACCATGTCAGTCCCTGAACTACCAGCTGTATACCAGGACTATATGGATTTATGTGACAAGAAGAACGCTGACCAGCTTCCCCCTCACCGTCCATATGATTGTCCAATTGAATTATTGCCTGGAGCAGAGATACTTTTGGTAAGATCTACCCCTGGCGGGGCCCGAGCTAAAGGCTTTAAAGGATTACATAGACGAAAATCTAGCCAAGGGCTTCATACGCCCCTCTTCATCTCCTGCAGGTGCACCCATCTTCTTTGTGAAGAAGAAAGATGGATCTCTGAGACCCTGCGTAGACTATAGGGAACTCAATAAGGTTACTATTAGAAACCGTTATCCATTGCCTTTAATCCCTGAGTTATTGGAGAGAGTGCGGCATGCCAAAATTTTCTCTAAACTGGATCTCCGTGGGGCCTATAACTTGGTCCGTATTAGACCTGGGGATGAATGGAAGACTGCATTCAGGTCACGCTATGGACACTTTGAATATCTAGTTATGCCTTTTGGTCTGAGTACCGCCCCAGCCACTTTCCAACACTTGGTGAATGACATCTTCAGGATCTCCTAGATACATTCGTGGTGATTTATCTGGATGATATTCTAATTTTTTCTAACTCCACAGAGGAACATCATGGACATGTGAGAATGGTCTTAGAACGTCTAAGACAAAACCATCTTTACATCAAACTTGAAAAGTGTGAATTCCATAGGACCGAAATTCAATTTCTGGGGTATGTACTGTCTACACAAGGGATTAGTATGGATGGAAGCAAGACCCAAGCCATCAAGGATTGGCCAATTCCTAGAAATGTGAAGGAGGTGCAGCGCTTCATCGGGTTTGACAACTTCTATAGACGTTTCATTAGGAATTTCTCTGAGGTAGTGTCACCTATCACCCAACTTACCCGGAAAGAGTCTAGGTTCTCCTGGACCCCCAAGCCCAGGAAGCATTTTCCCGTCTAAAGGATAAATTTACCACCGCACCTATCTTAGTACATCCCAACCCCGAACTTGCCTTCATAATAGAGGTGGATGCTTCAGACTGTGCCGTTAGAGCTATACTCTCTCAGAGAACAGGTGAGAAGAATGTCTTGCATCCCTGTGCCTTCTTTTCCCAGCAGTTGTCTTCGGCTGAGAGGAACTACGATGTGGGCAATAGAGAGTTGTTGGCCATTATTGCCGCCTTCAAAGAATGGAGACACCTTCTTCAGGGAGCTGCACAGCAAATAGTCGTCCTGACAGACCATCGTAACCTTGAATTTATCAGGTCGGCTAAGTGCCTGACTCCTCGCCAGGCTTGCTGGAATCTTTTCCTAAACCAATTTAATTTTGTAATTTCTTATAGGCCAGGATCGCGCAATGGAAAGGCTGATGCACTCTCTAGGATTCATTCAGCAGAGACCCGTCCACTTACTCCTCCTAAGACTATTCTTCCTGACTCTAGATTCCTGGGAGTGATTCATAATCAAGACCTACTTAAGGACATCAAGGAAGCATACCATGCGGATTCCTTGTTGGCACAACCCCCAAGGTACGTAAGTCTTGTCTTAAAAATGGTGTGTGGATTCAGGGACAACGTCTGTATATACCTGAAACAGTCAGATTGAGAGTATTGCAACTCATCCACGATTCCAAGATAGCTGGGCATAGAGGAATTCTAAAGACACAGGAATTTCTTTCTCGTTTCTTTTGGTGGCCCACTTACAGGAAAGATGTTTTAAACTATGTCACTTCATGTGAAGTCTGTGCAAGATGCAAAACACCTCGCTCCTCACCAACTGGTCTGTTGCAACCCCTTCCCACCCCGTCCCGCCCGTGGGGATCCATTTCTATGGACTTCATTGTGGAGTTACCAACCTCTCAAGGGAAGAACACCATTCTAGTGGTGGTTGATCGTTTAACAAAGGCAGCTCATTTTATCCCTTGTGTCGGCTTACCCACTGCAAAACAGACATCAGATTTGATGATTAAGAATGTGTTTCGCTTACATGGAGTACCGGATGAGGTCATTTCGGATCGAGGGGTGCAATTCACTTCAAGGTTTTGGCAAAATTTCTGTGCCGCATTGGACATTAAAGTAAACCTTTCTTCTGCTTTTCATCCCCAGACTAATGGACAGACAGAACGAACCAATCAGACCCTGGAGCAGTATCTCCACTGCTTTATCTGCCACCTACAGGATGATTAGGTGGATCTACTTCCACTGGCTGAGTTCTCTTATAACAACTCTCAGAGCGCCTCCACTAAGCAGTCTCCTTTTTACTCCAATTTAGGTTATCATCCTAACATTCTTCCTCGATTTCCATAGAAACGCCCTTGCCAGCAGTGGCTGAAAGAATCACGTCTTTACAAAAAAATATGGATCTTCTAAAGGAAAATCTGGAATTGGCTCAGGAAAGGTACAAGAAAGCAGCAGATAAATTTCGTAAACCTGCACCAGCTTTCAAGGTAGGAGACTTGGTCTGGCTGTCAACCATAAATCTTAAGTTAAGGATTCCATCGTCTAAGTTGGGACATAAGTACATTGGACCCTATAAAATCAGTAAAATTATAAGTGCCGTTGCTTGTCGTCTTCAACTGCCCAGAACTATGAGAATCCACCCTGTCTTTCATGTATCCCTACTAAAGGCTGCAACACCCAATATGTTTCCTGGACGTTCTTCTCCTTGCCCTGACCCAGTGCTAGTCGATGGTCAGGACGAATTTGTGGTGGAAAGGATTCTAGATTCCAGGTTGTACAGAAATCAGTTACAATATTTGATTAAATGGAAGGGCTACCCAGTGGAGGACAACTCATGGGAACCAGTCAATAACGTTAATGCTCCTCGCTTGCTCCGCCAGTTTCATCAGAGGTACCCAGACAAGCCTGGTCTGAGGTCATCCGGAGGTTGTCCCTAAGGGGGAGTAATGTAAGGTTCTTTGTACATGTTTCTTGAAACTCAGTTTTTCCGTCGGCCATTTTGCTTTCTGTCTTGCTGCAGCTATCTTGCCCTCAGTCAATATGGAGTTTCCAGCTTTCATGTTCCCACCCTGATTCTCTCCCTCTTGCTTCTTAAGCAGCCTCAGCTGAGCAATCAGTGCTTCAGAATCAAGCCTGCAGTGAGCCTGTGACCTGACTCCTGGAAACCTTAGACTTTGTACTCCAGCTATTTCCTACTGAGGAACTTTGGAACACTTGTGGACTCTGGAAACCTGCTATTTGATAAATCCACGTTTGCATGGAATTATGGTAACAGAGAAGAGATCCTGAACCTGTTGTGGAGAGTTATTGCTGAGCTTAAGTTACTCTGGCCTGCTGTGTCTCCTGCTTCTGTACCTGCAAACTGTGTGACCCTTTTTGCCACTTGTATGAAGTAATACAAGTCCTTCTATATCAAACCTGTGTCTCATGTGTTTTCCTCCACCCAAGCACAAGACGCTATATGAACTGTACACCATACATTACAGGGGCTTTGTTAGGAATAGCTGATCGGAAGTTCATAGAGGGTTAATTGTAGGAGGGGCTGCCGGATAGTACTGAGGAGTTTTGAGGTAGTTAGCTCAGACAGGGCCAGCATGCCCAAGTGTCCACATGGGCTATAGGCCCGGACATCCGGCAGCCACACAATGTTTAAGTGCTGCAGCCCACGCTACCCACGGCAACTGTGTATCCCATCAGTGGGCCTGTACAGAGAGGAAAGATGTGGCATCTAACCGCCTGGGCCAATGCTTTTAGGGCAGAAGTTGGCTGGACTAAGGAGATGAAAGGAGTTGGAACTTCAACGGAATCGGTACAGACAGGCCTGATGCTTCACCGGGGTCACCAAATGTAGTGATTGATGAATTCATGTCGGGGGCAAAACAGGCTGAAGGAAATGTCATTATAGCTAGGTCAGACCTGGAAGGAACTGGGGAGCAGTCTAGGACGGTCCGGTCCAGGCGTGTACTGCACAGAAGTGACAGCAAAGCAGGGAAAGAAAAGGAAACAAGTGCAACCCATGATGTGCCAACTGTGTGTCATGGTTTATTGAGTTCTTGGATCAGGTAGTCGCGGGGTTAACTTGGTTGGCCTCTTTCTGGGTCCTGGGAGGCTTTTTATAGCCTCACTGTGAGGCCAGTCTTTGTCGTTTATACTCTGACCTTTGACTGAGTGTGTCTGACCCTGTGCTTGTGCCAGTGCGTTGTGCCTGTGCTACGTTTTGTCTGTCTGGTTCTGATTTGGCTGTGTCCCTGTTACGAGTTTTGCCTGTCCCTTTTGTACTGCGTTGCTCCCTCTGTGTATGATCCCTTGGCTGTGTTCTGGTTATTCTCTGCCTGCTCCCTTTGTACTGCGTTGCTACCTCTGTGTATGACCTGGCTATCCTGACTATCCATTCTGTCTATGCCCCTTGGTAACTTTATTTCGTAGTTACCCTTCTAGGAGTTTTCCTTTACCTCATAGCTCTCTGGAGCTTAGGCCACGCCCCTAGGCAGTCACGTGCCTGCAGGTCCTCGGCCTGAAGCATTCTCTATCTGCTACTGCTGCCTCTGAGAGACGTGTGGCCGGCTCCGCCCCTTGGCAGTCACATGCTGCGGAAGGTCCTGTTCCACAGAAACACACGTCTTCCCTGCTGCGGCTCTGCTATACAGATATCTTTGGGCACAGTTTGTTCACTCAGGACACACGCACTGGCTCAGTGAGCAAGTGCAGTGCGGTGTCCCTGACATTATAAACGACCGTTACATTTTTTTTTTCTGAGGGGAGATTTAGGAGTGTTATCCCCATGGATCCCATGCAGGTATTAGCAGGTCAGGTGAAACATCTGACGCAAAGGTTCCAGGAGTTGAATGTTGAGCAGCGCATGATGGCTCAGACCCAGCAGTAGCTGGTAGATACCGTACAGGGGGCTGTCACTGCGGGGTCTCTGGGTACTGGTGGTAGGGATGTGTCGTTAGTATCTCCTGAATCTCCAGTTAAACTGCCCGACTACTTCTCAGGGGATAAAAATGAGTTCAGAGCCTTCAGGGAGGGGTGTAAACTTTTTTTCTCCCTGAGGCCTCGCTCTTCTGGGGATGAGTTCCAGAGGGTGGGGGTCATTATGTCCCTACTTCGGGGGGCCCCACAAGCCTGGGCTTTTTCTCTCTCTCCTTCTGCTCCTGAGAGGATGACTGTTGATATGTTTTTTCATGCCCTGGGCCGCATCTATGATGAGCCTGACAGGGTCCGTATGGCTGAGGACATGGTAATGAGTGTTCGTCAGGGTAAACATTCAGCCGAGTGGTTCTGTTCGGAGTTCCGACGTTGGGCAGCGGAGGTCTCCTGGAATGATGCCGCCCTTCGAGGGCTATTCTGCAGAGGCCTGTCTGAACGTCTCCAGGACGCCCTGGCCCTTCATCCTCCACCTGATACTTTGGAGAACGCCATAACCCAGGCCGTACGAATGGACCGCAGGCTACGCGCCAGGGGTATCATGCAGTGTGAAACCTCACTGTTTGCTGGCAGCAAAGAGACTGGAGCCACTACTGAGGTCATGGACATTGGCACCACCTCGCTAAAAGAGAAGGAGAGAAGACATCGCCGGGAGAAACAACTCTGTTTCTATTGTGGAGAGTCCGGACATTGGAGAAAAGATTGCCCCACCTGTCCGTCATCTAAGACGGCGGAAAACTACTAGGTCTGGGTAGCGGTCGAGGAGGCTGCCCAGACCTTCAGGTACTATTTTCCTCATGTTCTAAAGTCGTGTTAAAGGTGGAACTATTGGTAGACAACTATCGTTTTTTCTCGACAGCATTGGTGGACAGTGGTTCATTTCTCAATCTGATCAGTTCCTGTGTCGTCTCCAAACATAAGATAGGGACAGTCAGGCTGGAGACACCCCTTAAAATTGTTGCTATCGACTCTTCCCCTCTTACCCGAACAGGGATTCTTTATGCTTCCAAAAGGTTTTCTTTGCAGGTCGGTTCTTCCCACAAGGAAGACATGGAATGTTTTGTCATGGACAAATTGCCCACAGGGCTAGTGCTGGGTATGCCATGGCTTCAACGCCACAACCCGGTGATTGACTGGGAATCAGGGGAGATTATTAAATGGGGATCCCAATGTGTCGACTGTTGCCATAAACCTGTTTATTGTCTGAAACTTGCAAAACCTGTCTCAGTGTCTTCTGTTGGTCTGGAGGGTATTCCGGAGTACCTGAAAGACTTTGAGAATGTGTTATCTGAAAGTGAGGCTGAGGCTCTGCCCCCACATAGATCATTTGACTGTGCTATTGATCTTGTCCCGGGAGCCAAATTGCCCAAGGCCCGTCTGTTTAATTTGTCAGGCCCGGAGCGCCTGGCTATGAAGCAATACATCGCTGAAAGTCTTCGCAAAGGGCATATAAGGCCCTCAGTGTCCCCAGTAGCTGCGGGGTTCTTCTTTGTTAAAAAGAAGGATGGCGGTCTACATCCCTGCCTCGACTTTCGAGAACTTAATAAAATCACAGTCAGGAATACATACCCCCTGCCTCTGATTCCTGATCTCTGTAACCAGCTCTCTGGGGCCAAGTGGTTTTCAAAATTGGACCTCAGGGGGGCTTATAATTTGATAAGAGTACGGGAAGGGGATGAGTGGAAAACTGCTTTTCTTACTACTGAGGGGTTATTTGAGAATCTCGTCATGCCTTTCGGTCTCACCAATGCTCCAGCTGTGTTTCAAAATTTAATTAATGTAGTTTTTTCGGACCTCATTGGCCGTTTTGTTGTGATCTACTTGGATGATATACTGATATATTCCTCTGACAGACATTCTCATTTATCACATGTTAAAACTGTGTTTCAAAGACTCAGGGAAAATCAATTATTTGTTAAGCTGGAGAAATGTTCTTTCTTTGTTCAGGAGCTATCATTTTTGGGTCTCATAATCTCTCCACAGGGGTTTCGTATGGATCCCAAGAAGGTGCAAGCCATTATGGAGTGGGTCCAGCCTCGGGACCTTAGAGGACTCCAGCGCTTCTTGGGATTCGCAAATTACTATCGCAGGTTTATCAAGGGTTTTTCTCAGATTGTGAAACCCCTCACGGATCTCACACGTAAAGGGGCAGATGTTAGGAACTGGTCCCCGTCGGCCAAACAATCTTTTTAACTTTGAAAAATTGTTTCACATCCGCTCCTGTTCTGGTTCAACCTGACTCATCCAAGCCGTTTGTGGTTGAATTGATGCTTCGGAGGTTGGGGAGGGGGCAGTGTTGTCACAGGGACCTACTTCTCTGACTAACCTCAAACCTTGTGCCTATTTCTCGAAAAAATTTTCTCAGGCTGAGAGAAATTATGACGTTGGTAATAGAGAACTCTTAGCAATCAAGTTGGCGTTCGAGGAATGGAGGCATTTTTTGGAGGGGGCGCTCACCCCATCACAGTCATCACCGACCACAAAAACCTAGAGTATATCAAATCTGCTAAAAGACTGACTCCTAGGCAGGCCCGTTGGTCACTTTTTTTTTCCAGATTTCAATTTTCTATAACTTTTCGCCCAGGGTCTAAAAACGTGAAAGCTGATGCTTTATCACGTAGTTTTGAGCCGCTTTCCGCCCCTGACTCGCCGTCCCCCATTCTTCAACCCAATGTCGTTATAGCTGAAGTGTCGTCGGAATTGGAGCGGGAGATTGTGGGGGCTCAATCTTTAGCTCCAAGGTCCAAACCCCAAAACAAATTGTTTGTTCCTCAGCAGTTACGCACCAGGCTCCTGCGGGAGTTCCATGATTCAAAACTGAGTGCTCACCCAGGCATTTCTGCCACACGAGAGGCAGTGGCTAGAGTTTTTTGGTGGCCTTTGATGGCTTCAGATATTAAGAAGCATGTCGCTGCGTGTGGGGTATGGGCTCGTTCTAAGAGCTCTCATTGCCGGCCGGCCGGGGAATTGGTGCCTTTGCCAATTCCAGGAAGGCCATGGACCCACTTGTCCATGGACTTCATTACCAACCTTCCTTCTTCTCGGGGTAACACGGTTATCTGGGTAGTTGTGGACAGGTTTTCCAAGTTAGCGCATTTTGTACCTATGGCAAGTCTACCTTCTGCAGAGACTCTCGCTAAGCATTTCCTCGCACAGATTGTACGGTTACATGGGGTACCTATGAATATTGTATCTGACAGAGGGGCACAATTTGTGGCCAAGTTTTGGCGGGCTTTTTGCAAAAGGTTGGGGATATCTTTGTCCTTTTCCTTAGCCTACCACCCAGAGAGTAACGGGCAGACGGAGCGCACCAACCAGTCGCTTGAACAAATTCTTCGATGTTTGATTTCTACTCTGCAAAGCGACTGGTGTGATGCCCTACCATTAGCGGAGTTCGCCTTCACAACCATACCAATCAATCTACCGGTAGGTCACCGTTTTTTATTAATTATGGTTTGAACCCTCATTTTGGTGAATTCTCACGTTTAGATTCGGCTGTCCAGGAGCTGAGGACTGTGTTAACCGAATCAGGGATCTGTGGTCAAAAGTTCGGTTAAATATGTTCAGGGCTCAGGAGACTTATAAGCGTTTTGCAGATAAAAAAAGGAACCCTGCTCAGGTGTTGCAGTGTGGGGACAAGGTGTGGCTCTCCACGCGAAACATAAGTCTTCGTCTGCCCTCCGCCAAACTGGGGCCCAAGTTCATAGGTCCCTATGAGATCATTGAGGTAATTAACCCTGTGGTGTATCGTCTTCGCCTCCCCCCGCTTTGAAACTCCATAATGTATTCCATAGATCCTTGCTAAAACCCTTGGGATCGGTAGTAGAAGAACCAGCTGCTGTTCCCTCCTCAGTCTTGGTTGATGGGCACATGGAATTTGAGGTACAACATATTGTAGACTCCCGGCGGTCTCGGGGTCCTTACAGTACCTGGTGCATTGGAGGGGGTACGGTCCAGAGGACCGGTCTTGGGTGCCGGCCAGATCGGTACACGCTAACCATCTGGTTCGGGCATTCCATGCTCGGAATCCTGGGAAACCTGGGGGTCCAGAGGCCCCCCATTAAGAAGGGGGTACTGTCATGGTTTACTGGGTTCTTGGATCAGGTAGCGCTTCGTCCGGGGTTTTAAACGTGGGTTGGCCTCTTTTCAGGGTCCTGGGAGAGGCTTTTTATAGCCTCACTGTGAGGCCAGTCTTTGTCGTTTATACTCTGACCTTTGACTGAGTGTGTCTGACCCTGTGCTTGTGCCAGTGCGTTGTGCCTGTGCTACGTTTTGTCTGTCTGGTTCTGATTTGGCTGTGTCCCTGTTACGAGTTTTGCCTGTCCCTTTTGTACTGCGTTGCTCCCTCTGTGTATGATCCCTTGGCTGTGTTCTGGTTATTCTCTGCCTGCTCCTTTTGTACTGCGTTGCTCCCTCTGTGTATGACCTGGCTATCCTGACTATCCATTCTGTCTATGCCCCTTGGTAACTTTATTTCGTAGTTACCCTTCTAGGAGTTTTCCTTTACCTCATAGCTCTCTGGAGCTTAGGCCACGCCCCTAGGCAGTCACGTGCCTGCAGGTCCTCTGGCCTGAAGCATTCTCTATCTGCTACTGCTGCCTCTGAGAGACGTGTGGCCGGCTCCGCCCCTTGGCAGTCACATGCTGCGGAAGGTCCTGTTCCACAGAAACACACATCTTCCCTGCTGCGGCTCTGCTATACAGGTATCTTTGGGCACAGTTTGTTCACTCAGGACACACGCACTGGCTCAGTGAGCAAGTGCAGAGCGGTGTCCCTGACACTGTGGATGTAACGTGTGAAGTGTTAAGTAAAGAGAATGTTCAAGTTATCCTGGACTGTGTCTCCATTACTGGGGGTCGCCTGAAAGAGGGACCATCGCTGCCTGGGAACAGCCCGGGTGAAGCTGAATCTGGAGATGCAGGTATGTCAAGAAGAATTGTATTGTTTCATGTAGGGGAAGGACTGGACACAGCTGCCACCGGAATACAGGTCACGACTACAGTCCTGTCCTCCCTTTACACACTTGCGAGTGTGATGCGAGAAACTCGTGCATCAATACCCGGACACTGCCGCCGGCACTCGGACCGGAGTGTCAGCTGCAAAGAAATACATGCAGCCGCACACTCCGACCCCGAGTGCCGGGTATTGATGCGAAAGATTTGTGCAAGTTTCTTGCATCACACTCGCAAGAGTGACCCCGGCCTCATCAGTATAATGGCACCGACCTGACACAGTCTGTAGTTTACTGTGTACAATCAGTATCAGTAGATGGTGCCAGCACAAATCTTTGCTGCATATAGCCCTATAGATCTGCTTTGCAGACCAGTTTGGCACTAGATGGGGGTCTCTGCAGTGCAGTGCGTGCCATGTTCTTTGACTTCTCTAGTGCTTTCAATACCTTACAGCCACCCTTATTACGAAATAAGTTGACTGCTATGGCGGTAGATGAGGGGATGGTGAACTGGATAAGTGACTACCTGACGGACAGGCCGCAGTTTGTAAGGATGGGGGAGGTGGTATCTGGCAGTGTACGGAGCAGTGTGGGAGCCCCTCAGGGTACAATGCTGTCGCCCTTCCTCTTCACATTGTATACAGCTGACTTTCAGTATAAATCCGACTTCTGTCACCTGCAAAAATTCTCAGATGACTCAGTGATTGTAGGGGGCATTCACCTTGACAGCAAACTTGATTGGAGGTGTCATCCAGAGAAGGTTCACAAGAAGGGAATGAGCAGACTGTGCTTTCTGGGAAGCTCAGCTTGTTCAATGTGTGCAGCAAAATGCTGGAAATGTTCTACCAGCCCGTTGTAGCAAGCGCCATCTTTTTTGCTTTCATTTGCTGGGGCAGTAGTGTGCGAGTAGCTGACGCTAATAAGTTCAACAAACTTATCAAGAAGGCAAGTGCAGCTGTTGGCCTCCATCTTGACTCTTTTGAGGAAGTAGTGGAAGATAGGATTCAAAAGAAGTGCAGGGCTATAATGAACAATAATACACACCCACTATACGAGCTGTTCTTGAAGCAGAAGAGCAATTCAGCAGCCATCTAATCCTCCCAAGGTGCAAGAAGGAGAAATTCAGGAAATCGTTTGTGCCTACGGCTATGGGGAAGTATAACAATTCACTAAGGGTGAAAGATGGCTACGACCTAGGACTGGCGCACTAATGGAAATGATTAGAGATTTGTGTACCTTTGTTTGTTACGTATTGTGGTTAGTCATGTGCAAGATCTGTGTCTAGTAATTACTCTATGTAATGCTGTTTGTAATGTTTTGTTTGTAATGCTGTTGTAACGCTGCTGTGATACCATAATTTCCCTCGGGATCAATAAAGTGTATTGTATCGTATCGTATCCATATTGAATATTCCTCCCTATAGATGAATACTTCCTTAAAGGGAGTATTCCAGTATACAGAAAAAAAATCAAAAAAATCACCAAGCCACTGGATAGGAGATAATTGTTAGATCTGTGTGGATTTTCCTCTAGTTCTCATCTGGGTGCAGGTCAGCTGCAGGAGTAAGTGATTTAACAAGGGGGTCATTACTATCCCCCCTTAGATTTAGAATTGCTTTATTTATATGATCTGTGTAATGAAATTTTGGTTGTTAATATAGTTTTGGGCTTTTTTTATTTAATTTACCTTTAGCACTCATGCTCACAGCAAAACTATGACTTTGTATAAATTAGTAGGGCTGCCATTTAAGTCTACTGTGCCTTCATATATATCTCAAATTTAGTTTTTTTTGCATTGGGTTCCTTACGATATCTGCAGAGCCTGTTCTCTACTAGAAGCTTTTCCTCTGTACATATGGACTACAAGTGTGTAAAAGCAAAATGCATGAGGCCCAAGTATAGTCTTCGCACACTGACAACTCATATGAATGAACCCCTACTTTCTGTAGCATTTGCAGTTTCCAAAACTTCTGTTAAAAAGAAAATATCAACTTCTACTACTATAATGGATCTGATCTGTTCGGGTATGTTCGCACTGTGTTTTTTCCACCGTTTCTTGAGCACATCCAATAAAAAAAGTCAAAAAAAGCTCTAACAAGATGATTATAATAATGGTCCTGTTCATTCGTATGGGAAAATGACTTGCTGTTCTTAAATTCAGGCTTTTGAACGTCTTTTAAAAAACATCACAGGCTTTCACAGACCTCAGCCAGTTAAAGTAACATATTCATTGTTCTGGCGTTTCCGCAAGGAAGGCACTTGATACTTTACAATAGAAGTCAATGGGAAAGGTAAAAAGATGCCTGAGCGCCCATTTGTTCGTTCTTTTGCTCTAAAGAAAAGTAAGAAGAAGCTAACGTCTTTTTCATTGTTTAATGGATATAAAAAAAAATCCGAAAACCGGCAGTAAAAAGTTGCCAGAAAGATGTTGGATAAAGCACTAAAAAAATGGAAGAGTAAATAGCGTAAAAAAAAAAAAAGCTCAGGAAATGACAAAGAGGTGTTAAAATAAAAAAAAATGCTTTAGGTCTAGGGAAAAGTAGCGATTCCTAAAGCGTTTTTTGCTTGAAAAAAAAATGTTGTTTTTGACAGCAAGAAAAAGAAGCAGTGTGAACATACCCTAATGGGAAATCATCAACAAGCTGCTGCTAATGGATCTATTGATTCTCATATTAGCATCTACTACAGCTAAATAGTAAACTATTCCAGGTAATCATGATACAGTAATCTATAATTTAAAAAAATAAATAAGAAAAAATTCAAAACAGATACCGAAAAGCTTAAACTAAAAAACAAACAAACACAGGAGTTAACTAAACACTGAAAAATGCAATAATTTTGTTTTACCATACAAATGATCAAAATAGGAAAATACTTTTAAGTAGCTTTTTTATTGTCACGTTATTGGGCTACATTGCATTTTAGAACATTAAAACATATCCTGTAAAAACCGATGCTGTGCTACTTCCTGATGTAATTACCTAAACTGATGTGGCACCTACCCACAATAAACATCACTGCCCTTATCTGTATTGACTAAGCAGGGCTTGATAAGAGATAACTCCGCTCACATCCTATTCAGTCCCATTAGGTCTTATGCACTTCCTGCTGTGTCTAATATATAAGTGGTAGGCTTTATGCTGTGCCATGTTAAAGGGGAATTATTATTACAAAATGACATTAACCCCTTCATGACCTTGCCATTTTTTGCAATTCTGACCAGTGTCCCTTTATGAGGTAATAACTCAGGAACGCTTCAACAGATCCTAGCGATTCTGAGACTGTTTTTTCGTGACATATTGAGCTTCATGATAGTGGTAAATTTAGGTCGATAATTTTTGCGTTTATTTGTGAAAAAAATGGAAATTTGGCAAAAATGTTGAAAATTTTGCAATTTTCAAATTTTTAATTTTTATTCTGTTAAACCAGAGAGTTATGTGACACAAAATAGTTAATAAATAACATTTCCCACATGTCTACTTTACATCAGCACAATTTTGGAAACAAAATTTTTTTTTGTTAGGAAGTTATATAGGTTAAAAGTTGACCAGCGATTTCTCATTTTTACAGCAAAATTTACAAAACCATTTTTTTTAAGGGACCACCTCACATTTGAAGTCACTTTGAGGGGTCTATATGGTAGAAAATACCCAAAAGTGACACCATTATAAAAACTGCACCCCTCAAGCTACTCAAAACTACATTCAAGAAGATTTTTAACCCTTCAGGTGCTTCACAGGAACTAAAGCAACGTGGAAGGAAAAAATGGACATTTTAATTTTTCCAAAAAAAATTTTATTTTAGCATCAATTTTTTCATTTTTTGCATGAGCAACAGGATAAAATGGATCCTAAAATTTGTTGGGCAATTTCTCCTGAGTACACAGATACTTCATATGTGGTCATAAACCACTGTTTGGACGCACGGCAGGGCTCAGAAGGGAAGGAGCGCCATTTGACTTTTTGAATGGAAAATATGCTGGAATATTTAGCGGTTGCCATGTCGCATTTGGAGAGTCCCTGTGTGCCTAAACATTGGAGCTCCCCCACAAGTGACCCCATTTTGGAAACTAGACCCCCCAAGGAACTTATCTAGATGCATAGTGAGCACTTTGAACCCCAGGTGCTTCACAAATTGATCTGTAAAAAAAAGTACTTTTTTTTTACAAAAATTTTATTTTAGCCTCAGTTTTTTTCATTTTCACATGGGCAACAGGATAAAATGGCTCCTAAAATTTGTTGGGCAATTTCTCCTGAGTACACAGATACCTAATATGTGGTCATAAACCACTGTTTGGGTGCACGGTAGGGCTCAGAAGGGAAGGAGCGCCATTTGACTTTTTGAATGGAAAATTAGCTCCAATCATTAGCGGACACCATGACGCGTTTGGAGAGCCCCTGTGTGCCTAAACAATGAAAAAAAAACACATGTGACACCATTTTGGAAACTAGACCTCTTATGGAACTTATCTAGATTTGTTGTGAGCACTCTGAACCCCCAAGTGCTTCACAGAAGTTTATAACGCAGAGCAGTGAAAATAAAAAAAAAACATTTTTTTCCTCAAAAACTGATTTTATTAACCCGCAATTTTTTATTTTCACAAGGGTAACAGGAGAAATTGGACCCCAAAAGTTGTTGTACAGTTTGTCCTGAGTACACTGGTACCCCATATGTGGGGGGGAACCACTGTTCGGGCACACGTTGGGGCTCGGAAGGGAAGTAGTGACATTTTGAAATGCTGACTTTGATGGAATGGTCTGCGAGCATCATGTTACATTTGCAGAGCCCATGATGTGCCTAAACAGTAGAAACCCCCCCAAGTGACCCCATTTTGGAAACTAATCCCCCAAGGAACTCCTCTAGATGTGTGGTGAGCACTTTGAATCGCCAAGCTCTTCACAGAAGTTTATAACGCAGAGCTGTGAAAAAAAAAATCATTTTTTTTCCACAAAAATAATTTTTTAGTCCCAATTTTTTTTCCCAAGGGTAACAGGAGAAATTAGACCCCCAAAGTTGTTTTGCAATTTTTCCTGAGTACGCTGATATCCCATATGTGGGGGTAAACCACTGTTTGGGCACACATCGGGGCTCGGAATAAAGGGAGCACTGTTTGACTTTTTGAACGCAAAATTTGCAGGAATCAATGGTGGCGCCATGTCGTGTATGGACACCCCCTGATGTGCCTAAATAGCGGAAATCCCTCAATTCTAACTCCAACCCTAACCCCAACACACCTCTAACCCCAACCCTAACCTCTACACACCCTAACCCTAATCCAAATCCTAACCATATCCCTAACCCCAACACATCCCTAACCCTAATCCCAACTCTAACCATAACCCTAACCACAAGCCTAACCCTTATCCCAACCCTAACCACAAAACACCCCTAACACTTATCCTAACTCTAACCCTAACCACAAACCTAACCCTAATCCCAACGCTAACCCTAATTCCAACCCTAACCCTAATTCTAACCCTAACTCTAATTCTAACCCTAACGCTAACCCTAAGGCTAACCCTAACCCTAGTTCTAACCCTAACCCTAGTTCTAACCCTAACCCTAAGGCTGGGTTCATATTGCGTTTTACCAGCCCGTTCAACACATAGCGTTGACGGGTGGGTAACGGTATAGCATTACGCGATCGCGTTATGCTATACCCGCTAGCGCAGCTGAATCAGCAGATGATTCATCTGCGCTAGCGGTGACGGAACCCAGGTGCTGCAGGCCGCGTCCGAGGCTCCGTCACTGAATGACGGCACGTCGCGAACGCATGCCGCTTTACAGCATGCGTCGCGATGTGCCCGCAAATGGGGGTGAATGGCAGCGTTAATGGACTGCGTTACACCGCGTTATACCGCGGTGTAACACAGTCCGTCTAACGGACTGCCATAACGCAATATGAACACAGCCTTATAATCGTAACCCTAACCCTAATAAAAAGATTAAAAAAAAATATATATATATATATATATTTTATTTATTTTATTTGTCCCTACCTATGGGGGTGATAAATGGGGCGTTTATTTACTTTTTTTTATTTTGATCACTGTGAGAGTTTATCACAGTGATCAAAATAAATTTCTGGACTCTGGAGGGCACACTGCGCATGCGCCGGCCGGCGGGCGCACTACGCATTCGCCCGCCATTTTGCAAGATGGCGGCGCCCATGAAACATCCCGGACGGATGCCGGGACGGATCCAGGGACATCGGAGGACCGAGAGAGGTGAGTAGGGGGGGTCGGAAGGTAAGGGGGGGGATCGGAAGGTAGGGGCAGCGGAGGGCTATCGGTGGCGGTGGCCGATCGCTGCCGTGACTCGGTGTGGGGGGGGTCGGATCTCGGTCTCCAGCCATGGCAGATGCTATTGCAGCATCGGCCATGGCTGGATTGTAATATTTCACCAAATTTCATTGGTGAAATATTACAGATTGCTCTGATTGGCTGTTTCACTTTTAACAGCCAATCAGAGCGATCGTAGCCACATGGGGTTAAGCCAACCCCCCTGTGGTGAAGCACAAAGGGTCTTGTGCCTGCGGGTCGGGTGACCTTTCAGTGACCCCGGTCACCCGACCCGCAGGAACGCGATCCTTTCATGACACATACGCTGTGTCACAGGTCGGGAAGGGGTTAATTCAATCAGGTTTTTATGATAAACATACAGTATTATATACCAAACTAAAAAAAAAGTTTCTAAAATACTCAGTTTCCTGCCATTTACATTTCTGTGAAGCTTACTTGTTGGCTTTGCTGTGTAGTCTGGGACAGAGTCAGCAGAGAGCATGCAGTTTGATGACAGCTCTGGTGTACTGATATAGGTCCGTATAAGGCGTAATATCAACACTATACATAGTGTAGCGATAGTAAGACTTCACTATACCTTTGTATGTGGTTTGAGGACCTGTGATGAGGTCACTGCCATGTGACCTGTCATGTGCTCTGTGTTAGCTGAATGTCTGGTATATATAAATGAGCCTAATGCTGACCACAGGTGTGAGTGGCTGGAGGCGTGGAACCCTCCAGTGTGGGAGTTCTGAGGAGACCTCCAGTGTGTGTGCTGAAGAGAGTACTCAGTTAGAGTGCCAGGACGTTACAGCTGTTTTTTGTTACTTTGTGCCGGAGAAGGCTGTTTTGTTTTCTGTTTGACAGCAAGTTTATGATGTCATAATAAACTTGCTTAAAGAACCGGGAAGAGTCGTCCTTCTGCTTACCTCCGGTCGCACACCAGCGAGACCTCATCCTTACAATTGGTGGAGAATGCGGGCAGCGTTCCCAGCAGAGAAATGGAGGACCTTCTAAAACACTTGGTCCAGGCACAGGTGCAGCAGCAAGAGGTCAACAGGAGGTTGTTGCAACAGATGCAGCAGAGCCAGCAGGAGCACCAACAGCAGATACAGCTTCTGACAACCGCCATCCAGGGCAGGACGAGTGCCCCAACCCCAGGTCTGGCTGATGACAACCACGTCAGAAAGGCGGTAAGACGCACATTACAAAAAATGACCCCCGGGGATGATGTTGAAGCCTTCCTGACTGTATTTGAGAGGGTTGCTGAGAGGAAAAGACTTCCCCCAGAGCAGTGGGCAGAGCTACTGGCCCCATACCTGACAGGGGAACCCCAGAAGGCGTACTATGATTTGACTGTGCAGGATGCTCAGCAGTATCCCAAGCTAAAGGTGGAGATCCTCGCACGTATGGGGGTAACAATGACTGTCAGGGCACAGAGGGTGCACCGCTGGGCTTATCACCGGGACAAACCACCTCGCTCCCAAATGTTTGACCTGCTACACCTGGTCCAGAAATGGCTACAGCCAGAGTCCGCTACGCCGGCACAGATGGTAGAAAGAGTCGTCATGGATCGGTTTGTGCACTCCCTGCCAAAGCCCCTACAGACTTGGGTTGCCCAGGGTGATCCCCGGAATGCTGATGAACTGGTCGGACTGGTCGAGAGGTACCAGGGAATGGAAGGTGCCTTGGGGAAGCAGCCCATTCCGTACTGGCGGCCCCAACTGGGGGCAGAGTCCCAAAAAGGGGTGGGGCTCCCCAGGTCAAAATGGCGGGGGGAGGTGGTGCCCAAGGTCACTGCGGGTGATATTATTTGTTGGAGGTGCCGCGAGCCAGGACACATAGCTGCCCGGTGTCCCCAGACTACCGAGCAGATGGACTGCAGCATAGGACACCGTATTTCATAGTATGCATATCCAGCCTGCAGTAGGAACCCGTTCCCCAACCAGGGTCCTCAAGTCTGTCCCGTGAAGGTGAACGGTGAAGCAGTAACGGCGCTGTTAGACTCTGGGAGCTTAGTGACCTTGGTGAGGTCCACTTTTCCTCTCAACATATTACCCGGGAAAAAAGTTGGTGTTCAATGCATACATGGTGATGTAAAGGACTACCCTATGGCCAGAGTGGACATCGAAACGACGCATGGCACTGAGTCCCATGAAGTCGGCGTCGTTCGGGACTTGGTGCGTCCTATAATTATAGGCCAGGATTTTTGTCTGTTTTGGGATCTGTGGGGAAAGGGTTCTGAGGTCCCTAGCGAGAATGAGGAACCAGTAAACCCTAATAAAGTACTGCCACACTCAGAGAGGGCGGAGTCCCAAACTGAGTCGATGAGGAGAAAAGAGGTGGCGACAAATAAACAGACGGACTATTACCAGGTTCAGGTTCGAACAGCGTATGTCCAGGATGGTGTACTGACTTTACATCTGACCGGGGGGCACTGAACTGTTCTCTAATAGTGAATGGAGAGTGTGTGAGTGGACTTCTAGACTCAGGGAGCCAGGTGACACTAATGAGCGACACACTCCCTGTCTATCTAATTCCCGGAAGGAAAATGGAAGTCAATTGCAATCATGGTGTAAGGTTCTATGTATATATTCCTGAAACTCAGTTTGTTCGTCAGCCATTTTACTTTCTGTCTTGCTGCAGCTATCTTGCCCTCAGTCAAAATGGAGTTTCCAGCTTGCATGTTCCCGCCCTGATTCTCTCCTTTGCTTCTTAAGCAGCCACAGCTGAGCAATCAGTGCTTCAGAATCTAGCCTGCAGTGAACCTGTGACTTGACTCCTGTAAGCCTTGGACCTTGTACTCCAGCTATTCCTACTGAGGAACTCTGAAGCACTTGTGGACTCTGAACCCTGCTCTTGAAAGACCCACGTTTGCATGGACTTACGGTAACAGAGAAGAAGATCCTGAATCTGTATTGGAGAGTGATTGCTGAGCTTGGATTACTCTGGCCTGCTGTGTCTCCTGTTTCTGTGTCTGCAAACTGTGTGACTATTTCTGCCAACTTGTATGAAGTAATACAGGACTTTTCTATATCAAACCTGTGACTCCTGTGTTTTCATCGCACCCAAGCACAAGACGCTATATGAACTGTACTACATACATTACAAGATTCTGAAGCCAAAACGTTAGTGTCTGCTGGGTCTGGAAGGCTGTGTCGCTGTACTGTGGATATCAGACGTCCGGTTGTACTTTCTGTGATGACAGTGGTTGTGACTTCTCACAACCATTCCAGGTGAGCAATTCCCTTAAGTTTTTTCTTTTTGCAGTGTTACCACAGGTAAACACTATTGTTTTTTTTTTTTTCCTTTCTTTTCTCTTTTTTGTCTGCTGTAACTCTGGATATCAGATGTCTGGTTGAAACTTTCTGTGATGATAGTGGTTGTGACTTCTCACAACCATTCCAGGTGAGCAGTTCCCTTAATTTTTTTTTCTCTCTGCAGTGTTGCCACAGGTGAACACTATTGTTTTTTTTTCTCTCCTCTTCTTCCAGTAATCCTGTCTTAAAAGATCTGGAAAATGGAGGCCCGCATAAAGGAACTTTGCGGAGTGACTGATAATATCCTTGCAGATTTGCAGAATATAAAGACCCGTTTTACAAATCTACAGGACCTCAATAATCACAATTTGCAAGTGGTTGGACAGACTACCCAGGATTTGCGAGCCAGGATTGAGGTTCTAGAGGGGCGAGTCCAGGCTCCTGCCGTAGCCCCGAGTGCTGGGATTCCCAAGTTGCCCCCTTTTCGTTTTGGCGGTGAACGTGAGAAATTCAGGGGATTTATTAATCAATGCAATCTTTTTTTTTCTGCACATGCTTCACAATTTCCCACTGAACGATCTAAGGTGCTTACTATAATTATGTTGCTTACCAACAAGGCTTTAATGTGGGCAAACCCTCTGATTGAGACTGAGGATGATTGTTTGAATCACCTTGATGATTTTATTTCAGCCATGGGGCAGGTGTTTGATGACCCCAATCGAGGTGCAACAGCTGAAGCAGCCATGTTAGCTTTGCGCCAAGGTAAGCACTCGGTAGCTGAATATGCCTTGGATTTCAGGAGATGGGCCCTTGATACCACCTGGGACAGTTCCGCCAAAAAATCTATTTTTCGAAAGGGGTTATCTCCACTGATTAAGGATGAACTTGCTCGTGCCGACCCTCCCACTGCGTTAGGTGACTTTATTAACTACTGCATCCGTATTGATACTCGTCTGACTGAACGCAGGCAAGAGAGATGGTTCGAAAGCAATCGTACTAACCTTTTCCTACCTTCCTCTCCAGCTAAGGAACCTTTGAGTAGGATTACACGGGAACCTGAACCTGAACCCATGCAGGTAGACTCTTTACAACGACGGGTTAGTGATGCACACAAGGAACATCGTTTTAAAGAGAATCTATGTTTTTATTGTGGTAAGTCAGGGCACTTCATTATAAACTGCCCCAGCCGTTCTCGTAAGACTACTGCAGCACTCATTCATTGTGAGTGTTGCGAGAGGGGATCTGTCAGGTCCGAGCCTCAGGCTCCAGAGAGATCTGCAGCAACAGATCTTGATTTCTCGGACTTAAACTCCGTTACCTCTGAGGACGTTGACTGTGTAAACGCTGCCATTTTTCAAGTTTCCTCAGCGGTGTCCCAGCTGAGTTGTAAGAAAAACAATTCTCATTGCTTTCTTTCCATCAAACTCTGGGTTGACTCAGCTTGGGTGTCTAGCTCTGCTATGATCGACTCAGGGGCAAGTGGAAATTTTATGGATGTCTCCTTTGCTCTGAAACAGGGAATACGTTCAGTGAAGAAGGCTACTCCAGTACAGATGGAAACTGTGGATGGCTCCCTGCTGACCTCTGGACCAGTGGATCAGGAAACAGAGCCTTTGAGGGTTCTTATGGGTAAAGATCATCAAGAGAAACTGTCCTTTATGCTTATCTCTTCTCCCCACTTTCCCATTATTCTAGGGCTACCATGGCTGCAGGCTCAGAATCCTACCATTAACTGGGAGACCAAGGAATTACACTTTCCAGAGAAACAGATGAGTCCAAAATTTCAGCTTGCTCTGTTCCTAAAGGAATCATGTCAGTCCCTGAACTACCAGCTGTATACCAGGACTATGTGGATTTATGTGACAAGAAGAACGCTGACCAGCTTCCTCCTCACCGTCCATATGATTGTCCAATTGAATTATTGCCTGGAGCAGAGATACCTTTTGGTAAGACCTACCCCCTGGCGGGGCCCGAGCTAAAGGCTTTAAAGGATTACATAGATGAAAATCTAGCCAAGGGCTTCATACGCCCCTCTTCATCTCCTGCAGGTGCACCCATCTTCTTTGTAAAGAAGAAAGATGGATCTCTGAGACCATGCGTAGACTATAGGGAACTCAATAAGGTTACTATTAGAAACCGTTATCCATTGCCTTTAATCCCTGAGTTATTGGAGAGAGTGCGACATGCCAAAATTTTTTCTAAACTAGATCTTCGTGGGGCCTATAACTTAGTCCGTATTAGACCTGGGGATGAATGGAAGACTGCATTCAGGTCACGCTATGGACACTTTGAATATCTAGTTATTAGAGTTGAGCGATACTTTCCGATATCCTAAAGTATCGGAATCGGAATGGTATCGCCGATATCACTAAAATATCGGCGATACCCGATACCGATACCGGAAGTCCCATGTAAGTCTATGGGAACAAAATATCGCAACTAAAAAAACCCCATTCTTTCCTTGTAAACACTAAATATACACACATAGAATACATATATATATATATATACATGTCATTGTGACATATATATATACATATATGTATAGTTTATACACTTCTACATAGTAAAATATCCTCTGATTCAATTGCCGGGTAAAGCCGGCTTCAGTGAAAAGACAGAAGCACCCGACATGAAATGACACTTGGTGTACATAGGGTTAACCATGTCTTTTCATGTCGTTTGCTATCTGATTTGCACAAACAATTAAATCAGTCTATGTGTGCAAAATTTCACACCTGTAGGGGTTAATTAAAGGTGTAAATTCGTTGTAAAAAAAACGGACTTTTTTGCTACGAATTTACACCTTTAATTAACCCCTACAGGTGTGAAATTTTGCACACAAAGACTGATTTAATTGTTTGTGCAAATTAGATAGCAAAGGACATGAAAAGACATGGTTAACCCTATGTACACCAAGTGTCATTTCATGTCGGGTTCTGCATTTTCACAAAAGCCGGCAATTGAATTAGCGGCTATTATACTATGTAGAAGTGTATGAACTACAAATATAAATATATATATATATGTGTCACAAATTCAATGACATGTATATATATATATGAGGTGTAAAATTGCTGAAAAAAAATGCGTGGGCTCCCGCCCTATTTTCGCAACCAGACAGACAAAGCCAGTGAGTGGGGGCAGATAATAATAGCCCAGAGAGGGACCATTATTTTTGCCCCCCCCCGGCTACTAACATCTGCCCCCAGACACCCCAGGAAAGACAAATCTATAATTAGATTCGCCCTTTCTGGCACTTTGCCCGTCTATTCCCATTGCCCTGTAGCGGTGGCGAATGGGTTAATATGGGGTTAAAGCCACCTTGCTATTGAAAGGTGACCTTAAGCCAGGTTAATAATTGAGAGCTGTCAATTAGACAACTATCAATTATTAATCCTATTGCATGAAATAAAAATAAAACACACACACTTTAATTAAAAATCATTTTAATGAAATAAAGACACATGTTTTTGACCATCTTTTATTTTACTGCAAAAACCATTTCCTGTAATAAAAATAAAATAAAAAAGCAAAATTATTCTTACCTATCCCATGCACAGTCAGGTCCCACGGTGTAATCCTTCAGAAAGGGTTAATGTTTACTGCAGGGACCGCAGCTAATGCTGCAGCCTCACAGTAAACCCCAAATGAATGAGTTCCTCTCCTGCCTGACAGGAGAGTAAAGGCTGGGTGTCACATAACGATACACCAGCGATCCCGACAACGATATGCACTTGTCAGGATCGCTGGTGTATCGCTACATGATCGCTGCTGAGCTGCCAAACAGGCAGCTCAGGCAGCGATCTGGGACAGCGACACTGCGGGTAACATCACTTAAGGGCCCGTCTCACATAGCGATATCGCTACCGAGATCGCTGCTGAGTCACTAGTTTTGTGACGCAGCAGCAAGCTCACCAGCGATATCGCTGTGTGTGACATTCAGCGACGATCAGCCCCCCTGCCGGGTATCGCTGATCGTCGCAGAAATGTCAGGACCTTTTTTTGATCGCTGGTTTCCCTCTGACAGGCACGCATCGCTGCGTGTGACAGGCGGGAGACCAACGATCCGCTGGTAACCAAGGTACACAGCGGGTTTCCATGCACCGCGCAGCGCTTGGAAACCCGCTGTGTACCTTGGATACCAGCTCCCTGCATCAGGGCGCTGGTATCCAAGGTACACAGCGGGTTTCTAGGCACAGCCCGCGCCTGGAAACCCGCTGTGTACCTTGGTTACCAGCGGATCGCTGGTCTCCCGCCTGTCACACGCAGCGATGTGTGCCTGTCAGCGGGAAACCAGAGATCAAAAAAAGGTCCTGACATTTCAGCGACGATCAGCGATACCCGGCAGGGGGGCTGATCGTCGCTGAATGTCACACACAGCGATATCGCTGGTGAGCTCGCTGCTGCGTCACAAAACTAGTGACTCAGCAGCGATCTCGGTAGCGATATCGCTATGTGAGACGGGCCCTTAAGTGGAAAGCTTAATTGATTGCTTTCCACTTTCACTTCAGGTCAGCCAGGGACACAATCAGTGACGTCAGAGGGAACTGATTAACAAAAATAGGGGTTCCCTTCGAAAAAAAAATGGCGTGGGGTCCCCCCTATTTTTGTTAACCAGCCAGATGAAGCAGACCGCTGAGGCCTGGATTTTCAGGCTGTTAAGGAGCCAAGATCCATGGACCTTGCCAGCCTGATAATACTAGGCCACAGCAGTCTGCATATCTTGGCTGATTAACAAAAATAGGGGATCCCCTCGAAAAAAATTGGCGTGGGGTCCCCCCAATTTTTGTTAACCAGCCAGATGAAGCAGACCGCTGAGGCCTGGATTTTCAGGCTGTTAAGGAGCCAAGATCCATGGACCTTGCCAGCCTGATAATACCAGGCCACAGCAGTCTGCATATCTTGGCTGATTAACAAAAATAGGGGATCCCCTCGAAAAAAATTGGCGTGGGGTCCCCCCTATTTTTGTTAACCAGCCAGATGAAGCAGACCGCTGAGGCTTGGATTTTCAGGCTGTTAAGGAGCCAAGATCCATGGACCTTGCCAGCCTGATAATACCAGGCCACAGCAGTCTGCATATCTTGGCTGATTAACAAAAATAGGGGATCCCCTCGAAAAAAATTGGCGTGGGGTCCCCCCTATTTTTGTTAACCAGCCAGATGAAGCAGACCGCTGAGGCCTGGTTTTTCAGGCTGGTAAGGATCCAATATCCATGGACCTTGCCAGCCTGATAATACCAGGCCACAGCAGTCTGCTTAGCTTGGCTGGTTAACAAAAATAGGGGATCCCCTTGAAAAAAAAACGGCGTGGGGATCCCCCCTATTTTTGTTAACCAGCCAAGTAAAATGCAGACTGCTGCGGCCTGGTATTAAAAGACTGTCAAGGCCCATGGATTTTGGCCCTCAACAGCCTGATAATACCAGGCTACAGCAGCCCCACATTTGGCGCATCAAAAGATGTGCCAATTGTGGCACTTTACCCGGCTCTTCCCACTTGCCCTGTAGCGGTGGCAAGTGGGGTAATAAGGGGTTAATGTCACCGTTGATTGCACGGTGACAATAAGCCCGGTTAATAATGGAGAGGCGTCAATAAGACACCGATCCATTATTAATCCCAAAGTTTTTAAATGTTTAAAAAAAAGACAAAGCAAGAAAAAAGTATTTTAATGAAATAAAAGAGACAACACAGTTTTCATTAATTTTATTGTACTCTCATTCCTGCGACGCCATCGATCTCCTGTAAAAAAAGAAAAAAAAACAAACCAACAGTATACCACCTGTCCGACGCAGTCCATAACGACAGTCCCACGACGATCCAACTCTGCTACATCGCAATGACAGGCAGAGCCTGTCATCGCGACGCAGCACAGCTGATTACCTGCTTCCCCGGCGGTGACGTCATCGGACTGACTGCTTTACGGCCGGGATTACCCAGCAGTCACTGCAGTTATCGCGAGAAACTGCATGTGACCGCCGGGGAAAGAAGATTGCGGCCATCAAGCAGTCCAGGACGTGACCGCCGGAGATCTTCTGCCAGGTAAGTGCCGCTGACTCCTGACAGACCCGACAGACGGACAGTGACAGTGACAATCCCGATTCCGGTATCCGATAAGACGAAAATATCGGAACTCGGAATCGGAATTCCGATACAGCCAATATCGGCCGATACCCGATATTTGCAGTATCGGAATGCTCAACCCTACTAGTTATGCCTTTTGGTCTGAGTACCGCCCCAGCCACTTTCCAACACTTGGTGAATGACATCTTCAGGGATCTCCTAGATACATTCGTGGTAATTTATTTGGATGATATTCTAATTTTTTCTAACTCCACAGAGGAACATCATGGACATGTGAGAATGGTCTTGGAACGTCTAAGACAAAATCATCTTTACATCAAACTTGAAAAGTGTGAATTCCATAGGACCGAAATTCAATTTCTGGGGTATGTACTGTCTACACAAGGAATTAGTATGGATGGAAGCAAAACCCAAGCCATCAAGGATTGGCCAAGTCCTAGAAATGTGAAGGAGGTACAGCGCTTCATCGGGTTTGCCAACTTCTATAGACGTTTCATTAGAAATTTCTCTGAGGTAGTGTCACCTATCACTCAACTTACCCGGAAAGAGTCTAGGTTTTCCTGGACTCCCCAAGCCCAGGAAGCATTTTCCCGTCTAAAAGATAAATTTACCACTGCACCTATCCTAGTACATCCCAACCCCGAGCTTGCCTTCATAATAGAGGTGGATGCTTCAGACTGTGCCGTTGGAGCTATACTCTCTCAGAGAACAGGTGAGAAGAATGTCTTGCATCCCTGTGCCTTCTTTTCCCAGCAGTTGTCTTCGGCTGAGAGGAACTACGATGTGGGCAATAGAGAGTTGTTGGCCATTATTGCCGCCTTCAAAGAATGGAGACACCTTCTTCAGGGAGCTGCACAGCAAATAGTCGTCCTGACAGACCATCGTAACCTTGAGTTTATCAGGTCGGCTAAGTGCCTGACTCCTCGCCAGGATCGCTGGAATCTTTTCTTAAACCAATTTAATTTTATCATCTCTTATAGACCAGGATCGCGCAATGGAAAGGCTGATGCACTCTCTAGGATTTACTCAGCAGAGACACGTCCAATTACTCCTCCTAAGACTATTCTTCCTGACTCTAGATTCCTAGGAGTAATTCATAATCAAGACCTACTTAAGGACATCAAGGAAGCATACCATGCGGATTCCTTTTTGGCACAACCCCCAAGGGACGTAAGTCTTGTCTTTAAGAATGGTGTGTGGATTCAGGGACAACGTCTGTATATTCCTGAAACAGTCAGATTAAGAGTATTGCAACTCATTCACGATTCCAAGATAGCTGGGCATAGAGGAATTCTAAAGACACAGGAATTTCTTTCTCGTTTCTTTTGGTGGCCCACTTGCAGGAAGGATGTTTTGAATTATGTCACTTCATGTGAGGTCTGTGCAAGATGCAAAACACCTCGCTCCTCACCAACTGGTCTGTTACAGCCTCTTCCCACCCCGTCCCGCCCGTGGGGATCCATTTCTATGGACTTCATTGTGGAGTTATCAACCTCTCAGGGGAAGAACACCATTCTAGTGGTGGTTGACCGTCTAACAAAGGCAGCTCATTTTATCCCTTGTGTCGGCTTACCCACTGCAAAACAGACATCAGATTTGATGATTAAAGATGTGTTTCGCTTACATGGAGTACCGGATGAGGTTATTTCGGATCGAGGGGTGCAATTCACTTCTAGGTTTTGGCAAAATTTCTGTGCAGCATTGGACATTAAAGTAAACCTTTCTTCTGCTTTTCATCCCCAGACTAATGGACAGACCGAACGAACCAATCAAACCCTGGAGCAGTATCTCCGCTGCTTTATCTGCCACCTACAGGATGATTGGGTGGATCTACTTCCATTAGCTGAGTTCTCGTATAACAACTCTCAGAGTGCCTCCACTAAACAGTCTCCTTTTTACTCTAATCTAGGTTATCATCCTAACATTCTACCACAATTTCCCATAGAAACGCCTTTACCAGCAGTGGCTGAAAGAATCACGTCTTTACAGAAGAATATGGATCTTCTAAAGGAAAATCTGGAATCGGCTCAAGAAAGGTACAAGAAAGCAGCAGATAAATTTCGTAAACCTGCACCAGCTTTCAAGGTAGGAGACTTGGTCTGGCTGTCAACCAGAAATCTTAAGTTAAGGATTCCATCGTCTAAGTTGGGACATAAGTACATTGGACCCTATAAAATCAGTAAAATTATAAGTGCCGTTGCTTGTCGTCTTCAACTGCCCAGAACTATGAGAATCCACCCTGTCTTTCATGTATCCCTACTAAAGGCTGCGACACCCAATACGTTTCCTGGACGTTCCTCTCCTTGCCCTGACCCAGTGCTAGTCGATGGTCAGGAAGAATTTGTGGTGGAAAGGATTTTAGATTCCAGGTTGTATAGAAATCAGTTACAATATCTGATTAAATGGCAGGGCTACCCAGTGGAGGACAACTCATGGGAACCGGTCAATAACGTTAATGCTCCTCGCTTGCTCCGTCAGTTTCATCAGAGGTACCCACACAAGCCTGGTCTGAGGTCATCCGGAGGTTGTCCTTAAGGGGGGAGTAATGTAAGGTTCTATGTATATATTCCTGAAACTCAGTTTGTTCGTCAGCCATTTTACTTTCTGTCTTGCTGCAGCTATCTTGCCCTCAGTCAAAATGGAGTTTCCAGCTTGCATGTTCCCGCCCTGATTCTCTCCTTTGCTTCTTAAGCAGCCACAGCTGAGCAATCAGTGCTTCAGAATCTAGCCTGCAGTGAACCTGTGACTTGACTCCTGTAAGCCTTGGACCTTGTACTCCAGCTATTCCTACTGAGGAACTCTGAAGCACTTGTGGACTCTGAACCCTGCTCTTGAAAGACCCACGTTTGCATGGACTTACGGTAACAGAGAAGAAGATCCTGAATCTGTATTGGAGAGTGATTGCTGAGCTTGGATTACTCTGGCCTGCTGTGTCTCCTGTTTCTGTGTCTGCAAACTGTGTGACTATTTCTGCCAACTTGTATGAAGTAATACAGGACTTTTCTATATCAAACCTGTGACTCCTGTGTTTTCATCGCACCCAAGCACAAGACGCTATATGAACTGTACTACATACATTACACATGGGTCACTAGGGAGTATCAGGTAACCAGGCTAATTATTGAGACGTCCACTATTATTTCTACCCATGATGTCCCTGTAGTCCCAGACTTACCATACCCTATAATAATAGGCCAGGATTTTAAACGGTTTTGGGAGGTGTGGGACGAAGGACTGGCTGAGTGCTCAGAAGGGAACCAGAATGACCCTAGGGGAGACCCATCCCTGCAGGCGGCTGTAGTGGCTGCTGATAGTGTAGGGGGCAAAACAGAGGTAGCACCCCCTATAGTCAAAGATACCCAGTGCCTGGTGACGGGTAGAAAGTGTGGCTCAGACCAAAGTGGGGACTTTGGGGTGACCAAATATAGGACCGGAGGAAACTGGGTAGCTCCAGAAATAGGGGCCGACACCTGGTTAAGTGGGGACGTGCTGTTCCCAGACGACAGGGGGAGTGGGAAAGACTCCTATGCAGACGGTAACTTAACCGCAAGTGAAAGCGAGTGCAGCAAGGTGGAGTTGGGTACCAGTGGCGGATCTTCTCCTCCCCGCAGGGGCTGCGGAAAGGCCAGACAGCCTATACTCTCTAAGAAGAGAAATAAGGGGGAAATGATGGTGCCACATGTACGGGATAAAAGAGAGCAAGACCATGAGATAGAGCTGCTTAAAGAGACAGTCATGCGAGAAAGGATACGGAGACAAGGGATTGAGCAACGAGTGAAGGATCTGGAGAAAGAAGTCTCTAATGTCCAAGGTCAACTATCAGCGTGCCAGACGGCGAACCAAGTTCTAGTGAAAGATACGGAGATGCTCAGAGAGGCCCAGGAGAAGTTTCAGCAGGAACTTCTATGGAGAGAGGATGAGCACCGCTGCTGGACAGAGGAGCAAGAGAAAATTCTCCAGAAACTCCAGATAGAGAAGGAGGCTAATACCCAGCTCAGGAAATCCACGACAGACCGGGAAATTGAACGGTTGCGCACTCCCAGTCCGAGTGTACGGGAGGAGAGTAAACTGAAGAGGCTGACCAAAGAAGGGTCCTCGACGGCGGAAGAAAGTCAGCAAGGGAACCGCCACCCAGATGGCCACACCCTGAAAGTCACAGTGAAGCGGGAGGCGGACATAAGAGCTATGCCACTACAATACCTGCGCGAGAAGCAGAGATGTCGGGAGCCAACAAGAAAACCTCCAAGTCGGAGGGGGTTGGTGGAAAGCCTTAGGAAGATCCGGATGCTCCTGGAGGTATACCAGAGAAGAATAGAGCAGCTAAAACTTGAGAAGGAGCAGACCAACAGACAGCTGCAAGAGTTGGGGGGAAAAAGGCAGTGACACCTTAATTAGCTCAGGACTCAGTGACCTAAGCCATACTGTGACAGACCGGTTAATTGTGGAGACGACTGAAAAAGTTTCTAGTCGGTGAATGAAATGTGCCAAGCCTACGGCTTTAGGCAGAGGGGGGAGGTATGTAGCGATAGTAAGACTTCACTATACCTTTGTATGTGGTTTGAGGACCTGTGATGAGGTCACTGCCATGTGACCTGTCATGTGCTCTGTGTTAGCTGAATGTCTGGTATATATAAATGAGCCTAATGCTGACCACAGGTGTGAGTGGCTGGAGGTTTGGAACCCTCCAGTGTGGGAGTTCTGAGGAGACCTCCAGTGTGTGTGCTGAAGAGAGTACTCAGTTAGAGTGCCAGGACGTTACAGCTGTTTTTTGTTACTTTGTGCCGGAGAAGGCTGTTTTGTTTTCTGTTTGACAGCAAGTTTATGATGTCATAATAAACTTGCTTAAAGAACCGGGAAGAGTCGTCCTTCTGCTTACCTCCGGTCGCACACCAGCGAGACCTCATCCTTACAATAGAGATACAGCTATATATGTATCTCGATCATTACTTCCTGGTTTGGTAATCTTAAGGAGGCAAGGGACATAAAGGGGTGGTCCTAATACAAATTAATTTTCATCCTAAATCCTTATCTATTTAATGTCATAATCTAAACTGTTTTGTAATATACTGTACTTGAATTAAAAATTCATAATCTTTCCCTAACTACACTATGTAACTTTTTGATGAAGCTTCATTTGAATCCAAGTGCATGTTGGGATACTAAAATTAAGCTTCATCACGGGGTAGATGCTGTGCTCACTGCTGTAGCCGCGGGGCCCCTTCATTGAAACAAAGCATCATCGACGACCTTTGTTTCAGGGGCTTGGCTAGTCCAGGGTCAATGTGCACTGTGCAATGTGCACAATGACAGTGCACTCTCTCACCAGCTCACATTAGTAGTAAGGAACTGGCATCACAGCACACTATCAGTGCGTGTTGTCAGAATACCCGGCATACAGAGACCAGTACCGCTCCCCCTCTCCCCAAGTCACCCCTTTAAGTACCATACTCTGGCAAAGTGGTAAGGAATTGTACTTTAGTTGCCCAAGTATTGAGTGGACTAAACCTTTGAATATTTGCAGCTGCTGTCAGGATGCAGGGTGAAAGGTACTAGACTAGTGGTATTGAGCATCCATGAATGTGCGGCGAGGTGAGTATAGAGGATTGGCTGGTGCAACTCTACCAATAATGCCCAGGTGGGGTAAGCTGTAGCAGGTGGTAGCCGCCAAGAAATCCTCAGTGGCACCATTGGTTAAGGCAAGAGCTGGCAGCCATCTTGGGAACAAACTGACCACCCTGGGGACTAATGTAGTGAAAGGTGATTGCAAAGGACAAAACCATTTATACATTTATATAACATTTATATAACAAGGAAACTGCTATTGTTGTAATTATTAGTATACTTTTAATGGTAGGTAGAGGGTGGGCATATGGGGAGAACACATGAGCCATGTGCCCTGGACCTTGGGAAACAAGGAAGCCTATATTAAGCCCTCATCATAGCTATTTGAGAGGTAGCTATACAGATACATGACAAATTCTCAAATATCAGGGTACGATAGGCAAGTGTGTGTGATCAGCATGTGCCAAATTGTATGAGCCTCTAGCCCAGGGGTGGGGAACGTCCGGCCCGCGGGCCGTATATGGCCCGCCATATCATCTCATCCGGCCCGCAGCTACTCCAGAGCCACGATCCGGTACCTTGTTGCAGGAGCAGAGGAGGACCCGAGCTCTGCTTTCTAGCCCCGCCCGCCGGATACCGTGCACTGATACGTGCACGCACTGACAGGGACTGAGCACACCCCGCTGGACCCGAGCGGCGCAGTGCGCACATCCCCGGCCGGGAGAAGCTGCTGGGGCCCGGGGACACTGGTGAGTGCTGGGGGCCGGGGCATGTGCGAGGCTGGCCATGCTGCGACTTGTAGTGCCTGTGCTGGTGAGGGCCAGATATCCAACACTCCGATCACAATACAGTAAGGAATTGCCAGATAATCAATGCAGCGTGCAGAGCAGATCCAGGAAGGGTGACCAGTGTCTGGCTGCTTGTTGCAGGACTACAACTTCCAGCATACTCCGACAGCTACCCCCTGTATGCACTATGCAGGTTGTATACATTGGGGCATAGGTAGGGCTTATTATTAATCCGGGCTGAAGACCACCATAAAGAAATATGACCAAGTCACTGCCATACACGAGTGCTGCCATGTGATTGGGTGCCCAGCATCGTCTTTGCTGCTGGACCAAATGTGATAACTCCATCAGACGCATCAGAAAGCGCCGCACACGGTAACACCATAGTGGTGGAGGTTCTGGTGCACCAGGTGGCGGCACACGTGCCCACTACCCACGGCACAGCGCCTACTGCACACAGCGCCCATTACCCACGGTGGCCACTACACCCGCCACCTACTGCACACCGCCCACTACCCACGGCACAGCGCCTACTGCACACAGCGCCGACTACCCACAGCACAGCGCCCACTACCCACAGTGGCCACTACACCCGGCACCCACTACACATGGTGGTCACTACCCACAGCGCCCACTACCCACGGCACAGCGCCCACTACCCACAGTGGCCACTACACCTGGCGCCCACTACCCACAGTGGCCACTACACCCGGCACCCACTACACATTGTGGCCACTACCCACAGCGCCCACTACCCACTACACCTGGCGCCCACTACCCATGGTGGCCACCACCCATGGCACCTACTGCCACAGCGCCCACTACCCATGGCACAGTGCCTACTGCACACAGCGCCTACTGCAGACAGCGCCCACTGCACATGGTGTTCACTACCCACGGTGCCCACTACCCACGGCACAGCACCTACTGCACACAGCGCCCACTGCACATGGTGTTCACTACACATGGTGCCCACTACACACGGCACAGCGCCTATTGCACACAGCGCCCACTACCCACGGCACAGTGCCCATTACCCACAGTGGCCACTACACCCGGCGACCACTACACACGGTGGCCACTACCCACAGCGCCCACTACCCACGGCACAGCGCCCACTACCCACAGTGGCCACTACACCTGGTGCCCACTACCCATGGTGGCCACTACCATGGTGCCTACTGCACACAGCGCCCACAACCCACGGCACAGTGCCTACTGCACACAGCGCCTACTGCACACAGTCGACAGAAACTAAGTTTCCGAGCACGCCAAAATGCTCAGAGGACACCTGAGCATGCTTGGGAAAACCCGAGCAACGAGTATACTCGCTCATCATTATTAATAATTTTATGCGGCCCCCGAACGCTATTATAAAATTCCAAATGGCCCTCGGCAGAAAAAAGGTTCCCCACCCCTGCTCTAGCCCCACACTAGAGTACTGCACCTGGCTCTGAATAAACAGGCAAGGAAATAAGCATGCAGTGCAATTCTAACTATTGATCTAACCTTCAATAGCATGTTCTTCTCACCTGCAGTGTCTGACGGGCCCTGATGCAAGATTTGGACCGTGGCCCTCCCATCCTGATTACATATATGTCCTCCATCCTGGTATATATATATATATATATATATATATATATTTATCTCTCACCCATGACAGCACCACGGAGAGAGGGGGATCCGCCCATCAGGGACAGGAACCTACAGATAAAAGGACCTCACCTCTCCTCCGCCCCCAGTTGGGTTCCTGTCCCTGACAGGGGACCTACGTGTGGCGTACCTGTGTGTAGAAAAGGATACTGGCGCCAGCCCGTCCGATAACGGCAGTGGGGAGTCTCCTGTCACGGCGGGTGCAGTGCCCGAAGCCGCCACCGCCGGGTCCAACAGACTGTGGGGTAAGCGGGCGGGAGCCAGAGCCGCCGCTCCGAATGTGAGTCTGGGGCTTCCAGGGACCGGCACGCGGGGCAGCGCTGGTGAATGAGGGATCCAAAATGGCGCTGCCCCGGAAGTCGATGAAGCTCCTTCCAGGTCCCTGGGCCAGCGCATGCGCTATGCGCGCTCCCGGGACAGAAGTGGTGCAGAGGGATGACGTCACGTGCCGGGAGATTTAAAAATGGGCGCCTGGGGCTACTCCTGGCTGGAAGCGCCCCGGAGCAATGGATAGCGACCAGCAGCAGGAGCAGCCCAGGCAGTAGCACAGGCAGCAGCAGCAGCAACCCAGACAGCAGCCTAAACAGGCTAAGCAGCAGCAGCATCATCACCTGCATAAGGATCGGGACACCCGGTCTACAAGTGTCTCCACGCAGCATAGCAGATCCGCTGCTAGGAGCAGATCGCCATCCACGGAGCTTCCTATACAGGAGCCGATTCCGCCCCCCGAACCGGTACCTGCAATCGCAGAGGTGGTGAGTGATCTTCGTGAATGTGCACCATTGTAATAGCCTTCTCTTCCCTTATTAGGGAAAGAAGAAGGACAAGAAGAAGAATGGGGAATGCCCCACATGTAGCAGGCCCCTTCAAGGGACATGGGACAAGAAATTATGTGACCCCTGTACACAAGAAGTTCTGTGTAGGGAGACTCCGGATTTCGCCTCTGACCTCAGAGCGACTATCCGGTCGGAAATCCAAAGTGCCCTGGTGACACTTAAAAAAGGGGAAAAAGGAGGGAAGAAAAACCCCTTGATAGAACCCGAATCTGACCCCTCCACGTCCGGGGAAGTTATGTCAGACACATCAAATTCTGTCCCCTCATCCTCAGATGAGGAAGAAGGGGGCCCCATTGCTTTCCCTTGGAGGAAGTGGACGCTTTAGGTAAAGCAGTAAGAGCAACTGTGGGGGTATCGGATCCCCGTCCAGATAAATCCATCCAGGATATAATGTTTGGCGGACTGGGGCAAAGGAGATGTGGGGTATTTCCCATCAACAACAACGTACAAGGCCTAATCAAGAAGGAATGGGGCAGGATAAATAGGAAAAGCTCCATGGTACCCTCTCTCAAAAGGAAGTATCCTTTTGATGAGGAAGTGTCCACATCTTGGGACAAAGCCCCTAGACTCGACTGGCCATAGCCAAGGCCTCAAAAAGGTTTGCCCTCCCCTTTGAGGACATGGGTGCACTTAATGATCCCCTGGATAAGAAGGCTGACAACTTC
Source organism: Oophaga sylvatica (assembly GCA_033576555.1). NCBI lineage: Eukaryota > Metazoa > Chordata > Amphibia > Anura > Dendrobatidae > Oophaga > Oophaga sylvatica. The sequence continues at coordinate 405,888,564 of JARQOD010000001.1, forward strand.
CTCAAGGGTACCTGGGAGTCGGTAGGAGCAAATATTAGATCATCTATAGCGGCAACCTGTACCTCCCTGTCCCTGATGGTATGGGTAGACCAACTTGAGAAACAGCTGAGGGAGGGAACACCCAGGAATAGAATACTGACCTCGATACCAATGATAAGGGGAGCGGCAGCCTTTCTAGCAGACTCATCGGCCGACTCAGTCTGCCTAACATCTAAGGCGGCAGGCCTATCAAACGCGGCCAGAAGAGCACTATGGCTGAAATGCTGGCCGGGTGATCTCCAGACTAAAATGAGGCTGTGCTCAATCCCATGTGACAGCAAGTTTTTATTTGGCGAGACGTTGGATGACATTCTCCAGAAGGCAGGAGACAATAAGAAAGGGTTCCTCAACCTGACTCTGCTGCCCTTCAAACGTTCCTTTTGGAGTAAAAAATTCTTTCGGAGGAGACCGCCAAGGGAACAGAGTAGATGGGAAGGCGCAAAGAGAGATAGGGGCTTCCTCTTCGGTAACACCTCCCGCGATAAGAAGTCCTCTAAGTGACGTCTCACCCGAGGTGGGGGGAAGATTAACTTCTTTTCTTGTGGCCTGGAGGAACATCTCGAGCAGCCCATGGATACTGGGTCTGATCGAAACAGGTCTGAGAATAGACTTTCTCTCCCTCCCACCTCAAAGATACATCATTACGCCACCAAGATCTTCCATACGGGAACAAAAGGCCCTGGAGGGGGAAGTATTGAAACTGTTAGAGAAGTCGGTTCTCCAGGAGGTGCCCCCTCAAGAGAAAGGCAGGGGGTTCTACTCCCCCCTATCTCTAGTGTCAAAACAGGATGGCACTTACAGAACTATAATAAATCTACGGAGTCTGAATGTGTACGTCAGGAACCAAAGGTTCAAAATGGAGTCAATCAAATCCACCATCAAGATTCTGTTCCCGAATTGCTTTATGACAGTATTAGACCTCAGCGATGCGTACTATCACGTGCTCATTCACAGAGACCACCACAAATTTCTAAGGCTAGCAGTTTCCATAGATGGAGTAATAAGGGAGTTCCAGTACAAGGTTCTGCCCTTCGGAATATCTCTGGCTCCTCGTGTCTTCAAGAAACTAATAACGGAAGTGATGGCCCACATAAGAGAACAGCACATTCTTATTGTTCTATACCTGGACGACTTTTTGATAGCCAGCGACTCGGCCCAAAGGTGCAGAGAGAAAAGGGACAGAGTTATGAGTACGCTACAAAATCTGGGCTGGCTCCTGAACATAGCAAAGTCGAGGCTGGAGCCCAGCAAAGTACAAGAATTCCTGGGGATCACACTGGACTCCGAAAAACAAGAGTGCCACCTAAAAGTAGGAAACCGGTCACCACTAAGGCCTATGGGAGGCCTGGAGAAAATTTCTTTCCACCGCGGGGGTGCACGTACAGGATGGGGTCCAGGTTAACAAGATCCTTGAATTTCTGCAAAAAGGGTTGGAACAGGGCCTGGCAGTCAATACTTTAAGGGTGCAGGTGGCGGCTTTAGGGGCACTATATAACTATGATTTGGCGGGTAATCCCTGGATAGCTCGGTTTATAAAAGCAGGAGTCAGATCTAAACCGTCAGTGGGTCGGGAAATGCCAACCTGGGATCTCAACCTAGTGTTATCCGTGCTAACAGAGGCTCCATTCGAACCAATTCATGCAGTCCCCTTAAAGTTAATATCCCTTAAGACAGTCCTGCTAGTCGCAATAACATCAGCACGCAGAGTAAGCGATATTCAGGCCCTATCTGCAGTTCCACCCTTCCCTAAAATACTGGAGGACAGACTTATCTTGAAAACGGACCCAGCTTATCTTCCTAAGGTAGCGTCACACTTTCATAGGTCCCAGGAAGTAGTCCTCCCCTCCTTCTGCCCCAACCCTAAGAATAGGGGACAAGAGAGGTTCCATACCCTCAACGTAAAGAGGTGTATAGTGCAGTACCTAGAGGCCAGCAGAGAGTGTAGGAAGGAAGGATCTCTATTTGTCTGTTTCCAGGGACCTAGGAAGGGTCTAAAAGCATCCAAGAGCACCCTGGCGAGGTGGATTAAAGATCATAGAATCATAGAATGGTAGAGTTGGAAGGGACCTCCTGGGTCATCTGGTCCAACCCCCTGCTCAAAGCAGGATTCACTAAATCATCCCAGACAGATGTATGTCCAGCCTCTGTTTGAAGACTTCCATTGAAGGAGAACTCACCACCTCTCGTGGCAGCCTGTTCCACTCATTGATCACTCTGTCAAAAAGTTTTTTCTAATATCTAATCTGTGTCTCCTCCCATTCAGTTTCATCCCATTGCTTCTAGTCTTTCTTTGTGCAAATGAGAATAAAGATAATCCTTCTACAATGTGACAGCCCTTGAGATATTTGTATACAGCTATTAAGTCACCTCTCAGTCTTCTTTTTTGCAATCTAAACATTCCCAAATCCTGTAACCGTTCCTCATAGGACATGGTTTGCAGACCGAACACCATTCTGGTCGCTCTTCTCTGAACTTGCTCATGTTTGTTGATGTCTTTTTTTAAATGTGGTGCCCAAAACTGGACACAGTATTCCAGATGAGGTCTGACCAAATAGGAGTAGAGGGCAATAATGACTTCGCGTGATCTAGACTGTATGCTTCTGTTAATACATCCCAGAATTGTATTTGCCTTTTTTGCTGCTGCATCACACTGTTGACTCATGTTCAGTCTGTGATCTATTAGTATACCCAAGTCTTTTTCACATGTGCTGTTGCTTAGCCTTATTCCTCCCATTCTGTATACGCTTTTTTCATTTTTATTTCCCAGATGAAGTACTTTGCATTTTTCCCTGTTAAAAACCATTCTGTTAGTTGCTGCCCACTGCTCCAGTTTATTTATATATTTTTGAATCCTCTCTCTCTCTTCTCTAGTATTAGCTACCCCTCCTAGCTTTGTGTCATCAGCAAATTTAATCAGTTTACCCTCAATTCCTTCATCTAAATCATTGATAAAGATGTTGAACAATACAGGGCCCAAGACAGAGCCCTGTGGTACCCCACTTGATACATTCTTCCAACTCGATGTGCAGCCATTTACTACCACTCTTTGGGTCCTATCACTAAGCCAGTTATGTATCCACCTAACAGTTGCCTTGTCCATTCCATACTTAGTCATTTTTTCAATAAGGATTGTGTGAGATACTTTGTCAAATGCTTTGCTGAAGTCAAGATATAATATATCTACAGCATTTCCCTGATCCACCCAGTCAGTGATTCTGTCATAGAAGGAAATTAAAATAGTCTGACATGACTTATTCGTTACAAACCCATGCTGACTCTGGTTAATCACTTCATTCTTGTCCAGGTACTTACATACATGTTGTTTAATAATTTGTTCAAAGATCTTTCCTGGTATAGATGTCAGACTCAGCGGCCTATAGTTCCCTGGGTCCACCTTCTTCCCCTTTTTGAAGACAGGAACAACATTTGCTCTTCTCCAGTCTTCTGGGACTTTTCAAAGATTATGGAGAGTGGTTCAAAAATTTCTTCTGCTATCTCCTTCAGTACTCTGGGGTGTAACTCATCTGGACCTGGAGACTTGAATTCATTTATGTTAGCTAAGTGTTTCCTCACTATTTTTCTGTTTATAGATATCCTGGATTCTTCTATTCCCTTAATAGGACAGTGAAGATCAGTTGATGTTACATTTCCTTTCTGAGAGAAAACAGATGCAAAATAGGAATTTAAAAGTTCGGCCTTTTCAACATTCTTTCTTACCATTTCATAATTTTCATCCTGTAAAAATCCTATAGCATCTTTGACTTTTCTTTTACTTTTGACATATCCCCAAAATCCTTTTTTATTGATTTTGACATCTCTTGCAAGCCTTAATTCATTGTCAGCTTTAGCTAATCTGATTCTTGCCCTGCAGGTTCTGCAGACATCATTATATTCTTCTTTAGTTATGCCTCCCTCTTTCCATTTGATATACATTTCTTTCTTCCTTTTTAGCATGTGTTTAAGTTCTTTGTTCATCCATCCTGGTTTTGTTAAATGCTTTCTATTCTTCCCTCTTTTTGGCTTTGTTAATGATTGTGCTTTGAGAATCTCATTTTTCAAGATTTCCCATCCTTCCTGGACATTTTTGTCCTTAAGGATATCCAGCTATTGGATCCCTCCGATTCTCTTTCTGAGTCCCTTAAAATCTGCCTTTCTGAAATCTAACCTTGAAGTCTGAGTCTTCACAGGTCTTCCTCCTCTAGTTATCCAAAATTCTAAAATAGCATGGTCGCTACCTCCTAGGGTCCCAGCCACTCTTACCTCCTCAACCATTTCCTCCCTGTTTATAAGGATTAGATCCAAGGTAGCAGATCCCCTTGTTTTCTCCCCTACCTTTTGGAAGGGGAGAAAGATAAAGTTGTCAGCAAGAGAGGATAAGAATTTCCTGGACCTGTTAGTTTTGCCTGAGAGAGATTCCCAACAAATGTCTGGATAATTGAAATCTCCCATGACCACTATGTCATATTTTTTGGAGAACTTGGCCATATGATGCATAAAGAGTTCATCCAAATCTTCAGCTTGCATAGGCGGCCTGTAGTAAATGCCTACAATGGTGTCCTTTCCATTGTTCGCTCCTTGTATTCTTACCCAAACAGTTTCCACAGAACTCCCAGTCTCTGAAGCTTCAATCTCTGTGCAGATATATGCTTTTCTAACATACAATGCCACACCTCCTCCTCGTTAATCAAGTCTGTTTCTTGCAAATAAGTTGTATCCTTCTAGCCTTGTATTCCAATCATGTGTATCGTCCCACCAAGTTTCAGTGATTCCAATGACATCATACTTCTTCTCCTGCGTTAGTAGTTCCAATTCTCCTTGTTTGTTGCCCATGCTTTGTGCATTTGTATAAAAACATTTTAGTTTGTGATTGGTTTCTCTTCCTCCAATATTTTTATTATTTAGATTTTTTTGTCTTCGTTCTTCCTTTCCACTTCTAATAGACGAGTTCTCAATAGCATTTGTCAGGTGTATGGATTTTTCTGGCCTTTTGCTTCCCTTCCCACATTGTTCTAGTTTAAAGCTCTCCTGATGAGTGTAGCAAGGCGACTTCCAAATACATGTTTTCCAGTCTTCGTAAGGTGCACCCCATCTCTAGCAAGTAGTCCATCGTATAAGTAATTCACTCCGTGATCCAGAAATCCAAATCCTTGCTGACGGCACCATCGACGTAGCCAGTTGTTCACCTGTAGAATCTTATTCCACCTCCTTGTTCCATGGCCATCCACTGGGAGGATGGATGAGAAGACCACCTGCGCACCAAGTTCTTTCACTTTCTTGCCTAAGTTTTCAAAGTCACTGCAGATGGTTTCCAGGTCACTTCTTGTGGTGTCATTTGTCCCACATGTATTAGCAGGAATGGGTAGTCATCTTTAGGTCTGAAGAGTCCTGATATCCTGTCAGAAACAACTTTAATTTTTGCACCTGGAAGACAGCACATTTCTCTTGAGGTTATATCCGGTCTGCAGATAGCGGCCTCTGTTCCTCTCAACAGGGAATCCCCCATGACCACAACTCTCCGTTTCTTCTTTACAACATTCTTCTTTCTCCATTCAGGAGGACTCTGAGGGCTTACAAGGTTGCTCTTTGTGGGCAAAGTCTTATCCTGATGTATTTCCCTGCGATTACCCTGGCCTATTCCTCCAGTGGACATACTGTTCCGGAAGGATTGAGAGCCCATTCTACCAGAGCACTGGCATCCACCTGGGCTGAAAGATCGGAGGTATTCATAGAGCAGATCTGTAAGACGGCCACCAGGTCATCACCTTCAACCTTTTTCAGGCACTACCGTCTAGATCTAGCGTCTGACCTGACCTTTGGGCGAAGGGTCCTTCAGGCTGTGGTACCCCCTAAGCTACTAGTCTCTGTAATTCTCTCTGTGGTGCTGTCATGGGTGAGAGAGAAAATAGTAGTTACTTACCGTTAACGGTATTTCTCGGAGCCCATGACAGCACCCGCTTATTCCCCCCACCACGTGTGCGGTGAGCACGTCTTTTTTAGTTAGTGAAGTAGTATTGTTTAGGCACGGTGTAATTAATACTAGGCAATGTTGTAATAATGTATATATTTTTGTTGTTAACTAACATGGAAACCCTCTGAGGCTCTGTAACCAACTGGAGGCGGAGTAGAGGTGACGCCCTTTTATCTGTAGGTTCCTGTCCCTGATGGGCGGATCCCCCTCTCTCAGTGGTGCTGTCATGGGCTCCGAAAAATACCGTTAACGGTAAGTAACTACTATTATCCCATTCTGGTATATGTATTCCCCATCCTAGTATATGTCCCCCGTTCTGCCACTGTTCTTTAATGTGTAGAAAAAATAACCATTATACTCACCATAGGCATACATAAAAGTCATGGTGCCTCATAGCAGAAGTATAATGCACTAGAGTATAGTTTGGAGAGTCTCCCAAATATTAATAACCACAGCAAATCCTCTTAATGCTCCCAGTGAGGAATCAATTAGCCACATGAAGCAATGGGTAGGGGATATGGAGTTATTCCCTTGACTCCCTGTCGTGCCCCTGTGTTACTCCTGTCCTAATAAGGACAGGCCCCAAGTGGACCCTGCTATGGACAACCACCATTAAACAAATAGGGTCATAAATCTCCCTACGCGTTTCCTCCCCAATAGCGGGGAGTTAAGCAAAAATATACGCCAGTGGAACAAGTAAGGTAGATAAACATATGTCCGTTAATATTATATGGCCCCGCAGTAGCTGGGTGCCCATAAGTTAGTGTGACTGTCTGTGTCACAGCCTAAAGTCAATTATTGTTTTTATAATTATATTAAACAATCACTTTTGTTTTGATGGTAAAATCCTCCACCAGCTCAGGGTCACCGCCATGGGAAGTTCATGTTTGCCAAGTTATGCCAATTTGTTCCAGGGCTGGTGGGAGGACAACATTGTTTTTGCTGAAGACCATGAAGAATATACGGTCTATATTGACCTATGGGCTAGATTCATTGACGACATCTTTGTAATATGGAGGGGTACCAAGGAAACCTTTCATAATTTCATTGCAGCATTGAATTGTAACGGTGTTGGGTTGAGATTTACCTTTGGCATTAAGAAGGATAAATTACCCTTCTTGGATGTTGTAATTGTCAGTGGGAGGGGACTGCTTGGAGACTACTATCTACAGGAAACCTACTGCCACCAATTTGTTACTGAGATGGGATATCCATCTTCCCTACACCTTAAAAAGGGGTATACTGTTGTGAATAGGCTGGAAATGAGTTCTGAGCAGAAGCTCCCTCTGGTGGTTACAAACGGTACTGGACTGTCCAGTGAAGATTGTGAGGATTGGGAATCAGGTGTTACTGACTGGTCTTATAAAAGGGAGTCACCTTCCCATCAGGGTTGCCGGTGATCAATTGTTCTGGTCTCAATCCTTGATTCCAGTTTCCCTTGTAGCCTGCTGTGTCGTGTCTGCATCTCCTTCTAACAGATAAGACATTTTCTTCTTTTTGTTTCTGTGCTTTATTTTTGCATTTTGTCCTGCACTTCTGTGGGGGCCTTCAGGGTCCCCTCTGGGGCTTTTGCCTCTCAGTTAAGTTCAGCCACTGATGTTTGTACATTTGCTTTTTCCAGTTTTCTCAGTGGCTGCTGTTTTGTTTTTGGTTACATCAGAGAACTAATTTAGGTGGTAGAGGTCGTGTGATCTCAGGTGTTTTTGAAATTAGTAGAGTTGGTGCTTTTCAGGGTTTTTTGGGATTGCAGTAAGTGCCCTTCCTATCCTTTTCTATTTAGTAAGTTTGGGCCCCAACGTTTGCTCATACTATTTTCTGTCTGTGTCAGTATTTCTTCTTGTCTAACCGCCATTACATGTTTGGGGGCTTTCTATGTTCTTTGGGGATCTGCTCCGGGGCAGATAGCTTTCCTCTTTCTATCTTTAGGTGTAGTTAGTTTCTCAGGCTGTGACGAGGCGTCTAGGACCAACGTAGGAACGCTCCACGGCTGCCTCTAGTTGTGGTGGTTAGTCAGGGTACTGCAATCTCATAGTTTCCAACTGCTCTGGTGTATTTCCTTTTTGCCTGCTCTCCTCAGCTACCAAATCATAACAGTATACCCAAGGGTCAGTATCTTAGACTCAGACGAAACTGTTCAAATCATGTGGACTTTAAGGCAAAAGCGGATGATCTCAGACAGAAGTTTCTACTAAGGGGTTACCCTGACCGGGTGCTCAGGGAGGCATTTCATCATATCAGCAGACAATCAAGAGACACGCTCTTAACACCACGTAGAAGGTGTTAAAAACTAGATTGATTTGTGCCTTTGATAATGCGGCACCTTTTGTCAGACAAGTTTTAAGGCGACTTTGGGGCATCCTTAGGATGGATGAGGATCTTAGGGATGTTCAAGGGGAGGAACCACAGATCACCTATAGAAGGTGTAAAACCTTGGGTGATCGATTGGTGCACAGTAGTGTTGAGCGATACTGCTCGATATCTAAAAATATCGGATCGGAATGGTATCGCCGATATCACTAAATATCGGCGATATCCGATTCCGATACCGGAAGTCCCATGTAAGTCTATGGGAACAAAATATCGCAACTAAAAAAAACCTTTCTTTCGTTGTAAACACAAAATATACACACATAGAATACATATATATATATATACATGTCATTGTGACATATATATATACATAAATGTATAGTTTATACACTTCTACATAGTAAAATAGCCTCTGATTCAATTGCCGGGTAAAGCCGGCTTCTGTGAAAAGACAGAAGCACCCGACATGAAATGACACTTGGTGTACATAGGGTTAACCATGTCTTTTCATGTCGTTTGCTATCTGATTTGCACAAACAATTACATCAGTCTATGTGTGCAAAATTTCACACCTGTAGGGGTTAATTAAAGGTGTAAATTCGTTGTAAAAAAAACAGACTTTTTTGCTACGAATTTACACCTTTAATTAACCCCTACAGGTGTGAAATTTTGCACACATAGACTAATGTAATTGTTTGTGCAAATCAGATAGCAAAGGACATGAAAAGACATGGTTAACCCTATGTACACCAAGTGTCATTTCATGTCGGGTTCTGCATTTTCACAAAAGCCGGCAATTGAATTAGCGGCTATTATACTATGTAGAAGTGTATGAACTATAAATATAAATATATATATATGTGTCACAAATTCAATGACATGTATATATATATATATATATATATATGAGGTGTAAAATTGTTTAAAAAAAATGCGTGGGCTCCCGCCCTATTTTCGCAACCAGACAGACAAAGCCAGCGAATGGGGCAGATAATAATAGCCCAGAGAGGGACCATTATTTTTGGCCCCCCCCTGGCTACTAACATCTGCCCCCAGACACCCCAGAAAAGACAAATCTATAATTAGATTTGCCCTTTCTGGCACTTTGCCCGTCTATTCCCATTGCCCTGTAGCGGTGGCGAATGGGTTAATATGGGGTTAAAGCCACCTTGCAATTGAAAGGTGACCTTAAGCCAGGTTAATAATTGAGAGCTATCAATTAGACAACTATCAATTATTAATCCTATTGCATGAAATAAAAATAAAACACACACACTTTAATTAAAAATCATTTTAATGAAATAAGGACACATGTTTTTGACCATCTTTTATTTGACTGCAAAAACCATTTCCTGTAATAAAAATAAAATAAAAAAGCAAAATTATTCTTACCTATCCCATGCACAGTCAGGTCCCACGGTGTAATCCTTCAGAAAGGGTTAATGTTTACTGCAGGGACCGCAGCTAATGCTGCAGCCTCACAGTAAACCCCCAAATGAATGAGTTCCTCTCCTGGCTGACAGGAGAGGAAGTGGAAAGCTTAATTGATTGCTTTCCACTTTCACTTCAGGTCAGCCAGGGACACAATCAGTGACGTCAGAGGGAACTGATTAACAAAAATAGGGGTTCCCTTCGAATAAAAAATGGCGTCGGGTCCCCCCTATTTTTGTTAACCAGCCTGATGAAGCAGACTGCTGAGCAGTGGCGTACCGTGAATGAAGCAGACCAAGCAGCTGCTATGGGGCCCGGACAGGTGAGGGGGCCCTCGACGGTCGGGTAGCTGTGCTGACACAGTACTACCAGGGGGTCGGCGGGGGAGGGGGAGCGCAGCTCTTCTATATACTCACCCCTCCTGGTGCGGTCTCTGCAGCCCCTGCTCTTCTCCCACAGTCTCCGACGCCTGTGTTCAGCGGTCAGGTGGAACCGCTCATTACAGTCATGAATACGCACATATTCATGACTTTAATGAGCTGTCCCGCGTGACCGCTGAACACTGGCGGCGGAGACCGTGGGAGAAGAGCAGGGGCTGCACAGACCGCGCCGGCGGAAGGGTGAGTATAAGGGATATTTACCTGTCCCGTTCCACCGTTGCTCGCGTCCTCTTGCTGCAATGTTCAGGTCAGAGGGCGCGATGACGTCGTTAGTGCGCGCCGCGCCCTCTGCCTGATCATTCACTGCTGGAGGACCCCGAAGACAGCGGCACTCAGCAGTGGAGAGAGGACAGGTAAATATCTCAGGTGCCGGGGCCCTGAGCGAGCGGTGACATCGGCACCTGGTGTCACCCCTGCTCAGGACACCGGCACCTGGCCCCAGCGACGAAAGGTGAGTATGTCTTTTTTTTTTTTTTTGGTTGCAGCAGCTGCGGCAGCATAAGGGCCTATACTATGGAGCATCTATGGGGCACAATCTATGGGGGCATAATACATTTTTTTGTTTAATGTGTCCCCTCACTGTGCTGGCACTTTACATTTACAATGGCTCTGGGTTATTTTTTTTTGGGGGGGGCCCATTCAGACTTTTGCTATGGGGCCCCATGATTTCTATGTACGCCCCTGCTGCTGAGGCATGGTATTTAAGGCTGTTAAGGAGCCAATATCCATGGACCTTGCCAGCCTGATAATACCAGGCCACAGCAGTCTGCATATCTTGGCTGATTAACAAAAATAGGGGATCCCTCGAAAAAAATTGGCGTGGGGTCCCCCTATTTTTGTTAACCAGCCAGATGAAGCAGACCGCTGAGGCCTGGATTTTCAGGCTGTTAAGGAGCCAAGATCCATGGACCTTGCCAGCCTGATAATACCAGGCCACAGCAGTCTGCATATCTTGGCTGATTAACAAAAATAGGGGATCCCCTCGAAAAAAATTGGCGTGGGGTCCCCCCTATTTTTGTTAACCAGCCAGATGAAGCAGACCGCTGAGGCCTGGATTTTCAGGCTGTTAAGGAGCCAAGATCCATGGACCTTGCCAGCCTGATAATACCAGGCCACAGCAGTCTGCATATCTTGGCTGATTAACAAAAATAGGGGATCCCCTCGAAAAAAATTGGCGTGGGGTCCCCCCTATTTTTGTTAACCAGCCAGATGAAGCAGACCGCTGGGGCCTGGATTTTCAGGCTGTTAAGGAGCCAAGATCCATGGACCTTGCCAGCCTGATAATACCAGGCCACAGCAGTCTGCATATCTTGGCTGATTAACAAAAATAGGGGATCCCCTCGAAAAAAATTGGCGTGGGGTCCCCCCTATTTTTGTTAACCAGCCAGATGAAGCAGACCACTGAGGCCTGGATTTTCAGGCTGTTAAGGAGCCAAGATCCATGGACCTTGCCAGCCTGATAATACCAGGCCACAGCAGTCTGCATATCTTGGCTGATTAACAAAAATAGGGGATCCCCTGAAAAAAATTGGCGTGGGGTCCCCCTATTTTTGTTAACCAGCCAGATGAAGCAGACCGCTGAGGCCTGGATTTTCAGGCTGTTAAGGAGCCAAGATCCATGGACCTTGCCAGCCTGATAATACCAGGCCACAGCAGTCTGCATATCTTGGCTGATTAACAAAAATAGGGGATCCCCTCGAAAAAAATTGGCGTGGGGTCCCCCCTATTTTTGTTAACCAGCCAGATGAAGCAGACCGCTGAGGCCTGGATTTTCAGGCTGTTAAGGAGCCAAGATCCAAGGACCTTGCCAGCCTGATAATACCAGGCCACAGCAGTCTGCATATCTTGGCTGATTAACAAAAATAGGGGATCCCCTCGAAAAAAATTGGCGTAGGGGTCCCCCCTATTTTTGTTAACCAGCCAGATGAAGCAGACTGCTGAGGCCTGGTTTTTCAGGCTGGTAAGGATCCAATATCCATGGACCTTGCAAGCCTGATAATACCAGGCCACAGCAGTCTGCTTAGCTTGGCTGGTTAACAAAAATAGGGGATCCCCTCGAAAAAAAAACGGCGTAGGGGTCCCCCTATTTTTGTTAACCAGCCAAGTAAAATGCAGACTGCTGCGGCCTGGTATTAAAAGACTGTCAAGGCCCATGGATTTTGGCCCTCAACAGCCTGATAATACCAGGCTACAGCAGCCCCACATTTGGCGCATCAAAAGATGTGCCAATTGTGGCACTTTACCCGGCTCTTCCCACTGCCCTGTAGCGGTGGCAAGTGGGGTAATAAGGGGTTAATGTCACCGTTGATTGCCCGGTTAATAATGGAGAGGTGTCAATAAGACACCGATCCATTATTAATCCCAAAGTTTTTAAATGTATAAAAAAAAAGACACAGCAAGAAAAAAGTATTTTAATGAAATAAAAGAGACAACACAGTTTTCATTAATTTTATTATACACTCATTCCTGCGACGCCATCGATCTCCTGTAAAAAAGAAAAAAAAAAAACCAACAGTATACCACCTGTCCGACGCAGTCCATAGTAACGACTGTCCCACGACGATCCAGCTCTGCTACATCGCAATGACAGGCAGAGCCTGTCATCGCAACGCAGCACAGCTGCTTACCAGCTTCCCCGGCGGTGACGTCATCGGACTGACTGCTTTACGGCCGCGATTACCCAGCAGTCACTGCAGTTATCGCGAGATACTGCATGTGACCGCCGGGGAGAAGAGGATGGCGGCCATTAAGCAGTCCAGGCCGTGACCGCCGGAGATCTTCTGCCAGGTAAGTGCCGCTGACTCCTGACAGACCCGACCGACGGACACTGACAGTGACAGTGACAATTCCGATTCCGGTATCCGATAAGACGAAAATATCGGAACTCGGAATCGAAAGTCCGATAGAGCTAATATCGGCCGATACCCGATACTTGCGGTATCGTATCGCTCAACACTACTGGCTGCCCATTCATTATAGGATCCAATTCAAAGTACTTGTTCTCACCCACAAAGCTCTCCACAGTGCAGCACCCTCCTACATCTCCTCCCTCATTTCTATCTATCGGCCTAACCGACTGCTTCGCTCTGCAAACGACTTTGGACTAAACTCTGCACTAATCCGTACCTCCCACTCCCGACTCCAAGACTTCTCTCGCGCTGCGCCAATCCTCTGGAATACTCTACCCCAAGAAATTAGGACTATCCACAATAGGACTATATATACATGTCATTGTGACATATATATATACATATATGTATAGTTTATACACTTCTACATAGTAAAATAGCCTCTGATTCAATTGCCGGGTAAAGCCGGCTTCTGTGAAAAGACAGAAGCACCCGACATGAAATGACACTTGGTGTACATAGGGTTAACCATGTCTTTTCATGTCGTTTGCTATCTGATTTGCACAAACAATTACATCAGTCTATGTGTGCAAAATTTCACACCTGTAGGGGTTAATTAAAGGTGTAAATTCGTTGTAAAAAAACGGACTTTTTTGCTACGAATTTACACCTTTAATTAACCCCTACAGGTGTGAAATTTTGCACACATAGACTGATGTAATTGTTTGTGCAAATCAGATAGCAAAGGACATGAAAAGACATGGTTAACCCTATGTACACCAAGTGTCATTTCATGTCGGGTTCTGCATTTTCACAAAAGCCGGCAATTGAATTAGCGGCTATTATACTATGTAGAAGTGTATGAACTATAAATATAAATATATATATATGTGTCACAAATTCAATGACATGTGTATATATATATATATATATATATATATATATATGAGGTGTAAAATTGTTTAAAAAAAATGCGTGGGCTCCCGCCCTATTTTCGCAACCAGACAGACAAAGCCAGCGAATGGGGGCAGATAATAATAGCCCAGAGAGGGACCATTATTTTTGGCCCCCCCCTGGCTACTAACATCTGCCCCCAGACACCCCAGAAAAGACAAATCTATAATTAGATTTGCCCTTTCTGGCACTTTGACCGTCTATTCCCATTGCCCTGTAGCGGTGGCGAATGGGTTAATATGGGGTTAAAGCCACCTTGCAATTGAAAGGTGACCTTAAGCCAGGTTAATAATTGAGAGCTATCAATTAGACAACTATCAATTATTAATCCTATTGCATGAAATAAAAATAAAACACACACACTTTAATTAAAAATCATTTTAATGAAATAAGGACACATGTTTTTGACCATCTTTTATTTGACTGCAAAAACCATTTCCTGTAATAAAAATAAAATAAAAAAGCAAAATTATTCTTACCTATCCCATGCACAGTCAGGTCCCACGGTGTAATCCTTCAGAAAGGGTTAATGTTTACTGCAGGGACCGCAGCTAATGCTGCAGCCTCACAGTAAACCCCCAAATGAATGAGTTCCTCTCCTGGCTGACAGGAGAGGAAGTGGAAAGCTTAATTGATTGCTTTCCACTTTCACTTCAGGTCAGCCAGGGACACAATCAGTGACGTCAGAGGGAACTGATTAACAAAAATAGGGGTTCCCTTCGAATAAAAAATGGCGTCGGGTCCCCCCTATTTTTGTTAACCAGCCTGATGAAGCAGACTGCTGAGCAGTGGCGTACCGTGAATGAAGCAGACCAAGCAGCTGCTATGGGCCCAGACAGGTGAGGGGGCCCTCGACGGTCGGGTAGCTGTGCTGACACAGTACTACCAGGGGTCGGCGGGGGAGGGGGAGCGCAGCTCTTCTATCTACTCTCCCCTCCTGGTGCGGTCTCTGCAGCCCCTGCTCTTCTCCCACAGTCTCCGACGCCTGTGTTCAGCGGTCAGGTGGAACCGCTTATTACAGTCATGAATACGCACATATTCATGACTTTAATGAGCTGTCCCGCGTGACCGCTGAACACTGGCGGCGGAGACCGTGGGAGAAGAGCAGGGCTGCACAGACCGCGCCGGCGGAAGGGTGAGTATAAGGGATATTTACCTGTCCCGTTCCACCGTTGCTCGCGTCCTCTTGCTGCAATGTTCAGGTCAGAGGGCGCGATGACGTCGTTAGTGCGCGCCGCGCCCTCTGCCTGATCATTCACTGCTGGAGGACCCCGAAGACAGCGGCACTCAGCAGTGGAGAGAGGACAGGTAAATATCTCAGGTGCCGGGGCCCTGAGCGAGCGGTGACATCGGCACCTGGTGTCACCCCCTGCTCAGGACACCGGCACCTGGCCCCCAGCGACGAAAGGTGAGTATGTCTTTTTTTTTTTTTTTGGTTGCAGCAGCTGCGGCAGCATAAGGGCCTATACTATGGAGCATCTATGGGGGCACAATCTATGGGGGCATAATACATTTTTTTGTTTAATGTGTCCCTCACTGTGCTGGCACTTTACATTTACAATGGCTCTGGGTTTTTTTTTTGGGGGGGGGCCCATTCAGACTTTTGCTATGGGGCCCCATGATTTCTATGTACGCCCCTGCTGCTGAGGCATGGTATTTAAGGCTGTTAAGGAGCCAATATCCATGGACCTTGCCAGCCTGATAATACCAGGCCACAGCAGTCTGCATATCTTGGCTGATTAACAAAAATAGGGGATCCCCTCGAAAACAATTGGCGTGGGGTCCCCCCTATTTTTGTTAACCAGCCAGATGAAGCAGACCGCTGAGGCCTGGATTTTCAGGCTGTTAATGAGCCAAGATCCATGGACCTTGCCAGCCTGATAATACCAGGCCACAGCAGTCTGCATATCTTGGCTGATTAACAAAAATAGGGGATCCCCTCGAAAAAAATTGGTGTGGGGTCCCCCCTATTTTTGTTAACCAGCCAGATGAAGCAGACCGCTGAGGCCTGGATTTTCAGGCTGTTAAGGAGCCAAGATCCATGGACCTTGCCAGCCTGATAATACCAGGCCACAGCAGTCTGCATATCTTGGCTGATTAACAAAAATAGGGGATCCCCTCGAAAAAAATTGGCGTGGGGTCCCCCCTATTTTTGTTAACCAGCCAGATGAAGCAGACCGCTGAGGCCTGGATTTTCAGGCTGTTAAGGAGCCAAGATCCATGGACCTTGCCAGCCTGATAATACCAGGCCACAGCAGTCTGCATATCTTGGCTGATTAACAAAAATAGGGGATCCCCTCGAAAAAAATTGGCGTGGGGTCCCCCCTATTTTTGTTAACCAGCCAGATGAAGCAGACCGCTGAGGCCTGGATTTTCAGGCTGTTAAGGAGCCAAGATCCATGGACCTTGCCAGCCTGATAATACCAGGCCACAGCAGTCTGCATATCTTGGCTGATTAACAAAAATAGGGGATCCCCTCGAAAAAAATTGGCGTGGGGTCCCCACTATTTTTGTTAACCAGCCAGATGAAGCAGACCGCTGAGGCCTGGATTTTCAGGCTGTTAAGGAGCCAAGATCCATGGACCTTGCCAGCCTGATAATACCAGGCCACAGCAGTCTGCATATCTTGGCTGATTAACAAAAATAGGGGATCCCCTCAAAAAAAATTGGCGTGGGGTCCCCCCTATTTTTGTTAACCAGCCAGATGAAGCAGACTGCTGAGGCCTGGTTTTTCAGGCTGGTAAGGATCCAATATCCATGGACCTTGCAAGCCTGATAATACCAGGCCACAGCAGTCTGCTTAGCTTGGCTGGTTAACAAAAATAGGGGATCCCCTCGAAAAAAAAACGGCGTAGGGTCCCCCTATTTTTGTTAACCAGCCAAGTAAAATGCAGACTGCTGCGGCCTGGTATTAAAAGACTGTCAAGGCCCATGGATTTTGGCCCTCAACAGCCTGATAATACCAGGCTACAGCAGCCCCACATTTGGCGCATCAAAAGATGTGCCAATTGTGGCACTTTACCCGGCTCTTCCCACTGCCCTGTAGCGGTGGCAAGTGGGGTAATAAGGGGTTAATGTCACCGTTGATTGCACGGTGACAATAAGCCCGGTTAATAATGGAGAGGTGTCAATAAGACACCGATCCATTATTAATCCCAAAGTTTTTAAATGTATAAAAAAAAAGACACAGCAAGAAAAAAGTATTTTAATGAAATAAAAGAGACAACACAGTTTTCATTAATTTTATTATACTCTCATTCCTGCGACGCCATCGATCTCCTGTAAAAAAAGAAAAAAAACAAACCAACAGTATACCACCTGTCCGACGCAGTCCATAGTAACGACAGTCCCACGACGATCCAGCTCTGCTACATCGCAATGACAGGCAGAGCCTGTCATCGCAACGCAGCACAGCTGCTTACCAGCTTCCCCGGCGGTGACGTCATCGGACTGACTGCTTTACGGCCGCGATTACCCAGCAGTCACTGCAGTTATCGCGAGATACTGCATGTGACCGCCGGGGAGAAGAGGATGGCGGCCATTAAGCAGTCCAGGCCGTGACCGCCGGAGATCTTCTGCCAGGTAAGTGCCGCTGACTCCTGACAGACCCGACCGACGGACACTGACAGTGACAGTGACAATTCCGATTCCGGTATCCGATAAGACGAAAATATCGGAACTCGGAATCGAAAGTCCGATAGAGCTAATATCGGCCGATACCCGATACTTGCGGTATCGTATCGCTCAACACTAGTGCACAGCCATTTTAACTCACCAAAAATGGAAACCTGGCTGCCAAAAAGATCGATGGGATGCTACAGATGTGGCACCTGTGTAGCATGCAAATTTGTCCTGGTTGGGAAGGAATTCTTTAAAGTAAACACACAAGAAATGTATAGAGTGAAGGAGTTCATCAACTGCAAAACTAAAGGGCTGTGTGTGAATGTAACATTACCTATAATAATAATAATAATCTTTATTTATATAGCACAAACATATTCAGCAGCTCTTTACATTTTCAAAACACAAGTCATAGGAAAACAAAATTAAAATACAAAAATTTAAAACAAATAAATGCCGCTCGTGAGAGCTTTCAACTACAATGAGGTGGGGGGGGTACAAAGTACATGTTGTAATACAATGGGGATTTACAAGAGGGGCCAGCCCTTTGAGGAGTGAAGGATAGATGGGACAGGGCCGGCTCCAGTTTTATGGGCCCCCTTCGAAAGGTCTCGTGAGCCCCTTTAAAAAGACCACTTCATGATGACGATACTGCACGAAAAAAAATGGGGATAGTACAATGCCAAAAACTTCACTTTTCCATTACATGATGATATCTATTGTAAATTGTACAAAGCTCAAAAAAACCCAAAACCTCACAGGCACAGACAGACGGAAGTACGTCTCCAAAAAATATTATGGGCACCACATAGCCTCCATACAAGATACTGGTCCCCCTTTAATACCCATCAAAAATGGGGCTTCCCCTTTCACGTGTGGTTTCGCTGTTACGCTAGGAAAAGGGGGCTGTGGAAAACTCCTTTTCATTATAATTTTTTCCCCATCAT
>JARQOD010000001.1:405907222-406014819 GCA_033576555.1 Oophaga sylvatica
TAAAGCCTTTGGTAACAACAAATTATAGTAACACCTAATCGTTCAGTTGGGAAATTGTAAGCATGTGCAAAAAAAAAAGATTCATTGATTAATAAATCCCCAAAAATTTCTCCGTTCACCGCCAAAACGAAAAGGGGCAACTTGGGAACCCAGCACTCGGGCTACGGCAGGGCCACTCGCCCCCTAAACCTCAATCCGGCTCGCAAATCCTGGGTATCTTCCAACCATGCAAATTGTGATTATTGAGGTCCTGTAAATTTGAAAACGGTCTTTATATTCTGCAAATCTCAAGGAAAAACAGTCACTCCGCAAAGTTCCTTATGCGGCCCCATTTTCCAGATCTTTTAAGACAGGATTACTGGAAGAAGAAGAAAAAAAAACCAATAGTGTTCACCTGGGCAACACTGCAGGAGAAAAAAAAATTTTTAGGGAACTGCTCACCTGGAATGTTGTGAGAAGTCACAACCACTACATCACAAAATTTCAACCAAATCGATATCCAATTACAGCAACAAAAAAAAAAAAGAAAGGAAAAAAAAAACAATGTGTTTACCTGTGGTAACCGCAAAAAAAAAAACTTAAGGGAATTGCTCACCGGATGGTTGTGAAAGTCACAACCACTGTCAATCACAGAAAGTACAACCGGACGCTGATACCACAGACAGCAACACACCTTCCAACCCCAGACACTAACTTTGGCTTCAGAATCTTGTAATTAGTAGACAGTTCATAAGCGTCTTGTGTGGTGCATGAACATAATAGAACAGTTTTGATATAGAAAAGTCCTGTATTTTATACAATTGGCAGAAATAGTACACAGTTTCAGACACAGAAACGGAGACACACAGCCAGACAATCCAAGCTCACAATCACTCTCCAATACAGTTCAGATCTTTTTTCTCGTTACCGAATCCATGCAAACTGGGTTTTCAAAGAGCAGGGTTAGGTCCACAAGTGCTTCAGAGTTCCTCAGTAGGAATAGCTGGAGTACAAGGTCCCAAGGCTTACAGGAGTCAAGTCACGGTTCACTGCAGCTAGAATCTGAACACGATTGCCACTGTGGCTGCTTAAGAAGCAAAGGAAGAATCAGGGCGGGAACATGCAAGCTGGAAACCCATTTTGACTAGGGCAAGATAGCGCAGCAAGACAGAAAAATAAAATGGCTGACGAACAAACTGAGTTTCAGGAATATATACATAGAACCTTACATTAGGTGAGATGGCGGAAAGAACTACAACCCTTTTCAAAATAACAGAAGGATCAGATAACTCAGGAGAGTCCGCAAGGAAGCTCCTCGAGAGGGCATCCGCCTTAACATTCTTAGTGCCAGGAAGAAAGAAACCACAAAATTAAAACTGTGAAAAACAAGGCCCACCTGGCCTGTCTAGGATTGAGTCGCTTGGCAGTTTCCAGATAAACCAGATTCTTATGGTCAGTAAGGACCACCACCTGATGTTTGGCTCCCTCCAGCCAATGTCTCCACTCTTCAAAAGCCCACCAGGGCCAATAACTCCCGATTACCCACGCATAATTACGTTCAGTAGGGGAAAATTTTCGAGAAAAAGGCACAAGGGTTTACTTTTAGAGGTCTCTGGTTTCTTTTGGGACAAAACGGCACCTGCCCCAATTTCAGAGGCATCAACCTCCACCGAAATGGCAGAGAAACATCAGGCTGCCGTAGAACAGAGCAGAAGGAATCTCTGCTTTAAGTTCCTGAAATGCAGAACGCCTCAGGAGGCCAATTCACCACATCAGAACCCTTTTTTGGTCAAATCAGTTAATGGTTTAAAAAATAACCGAGAAATTACCAATAAATTTACGATAAAAATTGGGCCCAAAACCCAAAAATCTTTGAAGAGCCTTTAATGAAGTAGGTTGGACCCAATCACAGATGGCCTGAACCTTGACCGGTCCATTTCAATAACAGATGGGGACAAAAGAATCCCAAAATGAATCCTCTGTACGCCAAAAAGACACTTTGATCCCTTCACATACAGAGCATTCTCTCTCAAAATCTGGAACACAGCCCGAACATGTTTCACATGAGAGTCCCAGTCATTAGAAAAAAATCAAGATATCATCCAAATAAACAATCAGAAATTTATCCACAAAATCCCTGAAAATGTCATTCATGAAGGACTGGAAGACAGAAGGAGCATTAGTGAGCCCAAAGGGCATCACAAGGTACTCAAAATGCCCCTCCGGGTATTGAATGCCGTCTTCCATTCATCCCCGTGCTTAATGCGAATAAGGTTATTGCCCCCCTGAGGTCAAGTTTGGGTAAACCAAGTAGCGTTTTTCACCCTGAAAACAGGTCAGAAATTCAAGGGGTAACGGGTATTGATATTTCACAGTAATATTGTTAAAAAAGACGATAATCAATACACGGCCTTAATGAACCATCCTTTTTGGCCACAAAGAAAAAACCGGCACCTAAGGGTGAAGAGGATGGTCTGATATACCCTTTTCTCCAATGACTCCTTGATAAAGACCGCATAGCGTCATGTTCAGGTACAGACAAGTTAAAAAGGCGACCTTGAGGGAATTTACTACCAGGCACTAATTCAATAGCGCAGTCATAGCTCCTATGGGGAGGTAAGGATGCAGATTTACTTTCGCTAAATACATCAGAAAAATCAATCAAAAAGTCAGGAACATCCTGAGCCTGGGGGGAGGCAGAAAAAACAGGAGGGTTGGTATTAACACATTGGCAGCCCCAACTGGTTACAGACACAGATTTCCAACCAAAACAGGATTATGAGACTGTAACCAAGGGAAACCCAGTACGATAATATCATGCAGATTATACAGAACCAAAAATTTGCAGCACTCTTGATGATCAGGTTCAAACCCTCATATCACCTGAGTAGAGAACTGAGGTTTATTCTCAGCCAAAGGGGTGAAATCGATCCCCAGTAGGGGAATAGACTTCTGTAGGGGTATCAAGGGAAACCCACAACGTTTAGCAAAATCATAACCATCAGGTTAATAGCTGCTCCAGAATCAACGAAAGCCTGAGCAGAAAATGAGGACAGAGAGCATATCAGAGTGACAGTTAATAAAAACTAGTCTGAACACTACCCAAGACAACTGAGCGTGCAAAACGTCTTCCCCGCTTAGGGAAGACTGAAATAGCATGAGAGGCATCACCACAGTAGAAACATAACCCATTGCGCTTTCGAAACTCATGACGCTGTGCCCCAGACACCACTCTATCACACTGCATGGATTCAGAAGCAGTTCCACAAGGCAACACTATTCCACGCATACTTCTCCGCTCACGCAAACGTCTGTCAATTTTGAATCGCTAATGACATAGAATCATTGAGACCAGAGGGGACAGGGAATCCCACCATAACATCCTTTACATTATCTGACCAGACCCTTCGAAAAAGGGCCGCCAAAGTGTCGTCATTCCACTTGGTCAGGACTGCCCACCTACGGAATCTCTGACAGTATAACTCAGCGTCATCAAGCCCCTGATTTAATGCACAAGGCTTTTTCAGCTTGATCAGTGACATTAGGCTCATCGTACAATAACCCCAAAGCCTGAAAAAATGCATCAACATCACTCAAAACAGGATCCCCAGGTGTCAGGGAAAAAGCCCATCCTGAGGATCGCCCGCAGGAGAGAGATGACAATTTGAACCTGCTGCGCTGCGTTCCCTGAGGACTTCGATTTTAAAGGCAAAAAACAATTTACAATTATTTTTGAAATTCTGAAACTTAGCTCGATCCCCTAAAAACAAATCTGGCATGGGAATCCTAGGTTCCACAGCAGGCAACCTAGCAAGATATGCAGCAATACTCTGAACCTCAGTGCAAGCTGATCCACACGGCCAGACAACTGTGCAAACTCCATTGAGAGAAAAAATCCTCCCCAGCACCCAGAGATACAGAGGGAAAAAAAAATGCAACAAACAGAAAAATATCTCTGACAACTCTGACAACCGTTTTTTCTTTCACAAATTTTTTCCCTTCTGTGAGTACATACAATTTTAAATTTTTTGGCCGGTGATACTGTTATGTTTCGGTAGCCGAGGGAGTGCAGGCAAAAAAGGCAATACACCAGAGCAGTTGGAATCTATGAGATTGCAGTACCCTGACTAACCACAACAACTAAGGCAGCCGTGGAGCGTTCCTACGTTGGTCCTAGACGCCTCGTCACAGCCTGAGAAACTAACTACACCTAAAGATAGATATAGAAAGCATCTGCCCCGGAGCAGAACCCCAAAGATAATAGAAAGCCCCCAAACAATGTAATGGCGGTTAGACAAGAAGAAATACTGACACAGACAGAAAATAGATGAGCAAACGTTGGGGCCCAAACTAACTAAATAGAAAAGGATAGGAAGGGTACTTACTGCAATCCCAAAAACCCTGAAAAGCACCAACTCACTAATTTCAAAAACACCTGAATCACACGACCTCTACCACCTAAATTAGTTCTCTGGTGTAACAAAATTAAAACAGCAGCCACTGAAAAAACTGGAAAAAGCAAAAGTACAAACATCAGTGGCTGAACTAAACTGAGAGGGCAAAAGCCCCCGGAGGGGACCCTGAAGGCCCCCACAGAAGTGCAGGACAAAATGCAAACATCAAGCACAAAAACAAAAAGAAGAAAAAGTCTTATCTGTTAGCAGGAGATGCAGACACGACACAGCAGGCTACAAGGGAAACAGGAATCAAGGATAGAGACCAGAACAATTGATCACCGGCAACCCTGATGGGAAGGTGACTCCCTTATATAAGACCAGTCAGTAACACCTGATTCCCAATCCTCACAATCTTCACAATCTTCACTGGACAGACCAGCACCGCTTGTAACCACCAGAGGGAGCCTCTGCTCAGAACTCATCTCAAGCCCATTCACAACACTGGGCGCTCACTTTAAAAGGGGGGATATTTACAGGGGATTAAAGTATTTACAGTTTGATCGTGACGCCACCTGTGGTACCTGGTCAGGGTGACCAGCGCTGCAGGGTAGATCCAGTGAGGGGTTGGTACTGGGCAGCAAGGTGTTAAGTCTTCCACAGGCAAGACTGGGTCCCTCAGGGTAGATGGCGGTGCTGGGGTGCAGGACGGAGAAGGGGAGTTTGGCCGCAGGAGTAATAAGGCAAACACACACAAAAGTCTCTTTCTGTACCTTTACTGGTGGGATAGCAGGCACGTCCTAGGATGCTGGCAGGGTGGAGGATGCACATCCAGTATTCCCACTGAGTAGGTGTAGGGCCTCCTTACTCCTGTAGTGTGAGTTTCTGACCTTTATATAACGAAGAATAACTCTGTCTTCACTTATACGAACGGCTGACTTTGTGGTGAGGCCTTCTCTTGGATAGAACAGTGTCTCTGTATGCAGGGCCCTGCTAGACTCCTGGCTTCCTGACCCCGGTTACGTATCAGCGCTTGTGGGCCCCTGCGACTTGAAGTCCTGCGGGTCTCCGGTATCTCCCACTAGTCGTGTAGATTCTAGCAAGCTTGGACCCGGTGTCCGGTTGTTCAGAGTAGAGGTAAGCTATCAATGCTGTTTCAACCTCTGTTACTCTCTTCTCCTCTTCCACTCGCCTTTCGTCCTACTCCGACCCTTAACATAAGCACACTAGCAGAAGTTAGCTGATTCTTCTCTCTCTTCACCGTTCTCAAAGCGTCGGCATGCTTCCTCACTGAAACTGCACTCAGTTGACTCAGTTCTGACCAGGCTGAAGTGGCTATCTTTCTCCACTCGTACTAGCCTCCACACATTGAACTAAGCTCAAAGCTGCAGTCTTCAGGTTCTCTCACAACTCTCTTGTCTAGGCGTAGACTGACACACTCTCTCAACTCTGAGGTGACTAGACTAGACTCGTTCTCAGCTAGACTGCCTGACCGGGCTCTCAGCTAGACTGACTAGTTCTCTGCTATGACTTCACTACCCTTATATACTGCAAAAGGGCTCCCTCTGGTGGCTCTAGGGAATGGTGAAGGTTTGTTGTGTGCATATCAGGTCTCTGTGGGTGTTACCTTTGGTGCATCCCCCTGGGGCATGAGACTCCAGGCACAGCTGGGCTATACACATGTAAGACTGCATTCTTTGCTATTCCTGATGACTTCATTAATAAATTGTATGAATCATTGTTGAACAGCATGGATGCAGTCCTTCAAGCTCATGGAAGTCACACAAAATATTAAATATGACTCTAATAGCACCGCAACTTAATTCACCAATGTTATGCAACATATATTTGTATTTTAAGATAATTATGTGTTTGAATATCACATTACTTTCTGTGGGCGACAAAACTTTTGTCTTGCCAAAATCTGACCATTCTATGTTCATTAAATGATCGATATTTCAGCATTGATGCCAATTTATTTTCTTAACCTAAACCAAATTTGGGAGGTTTTCAGCTTTCAAAAGAGTAATTATAAAACCAATAGATGAATTTAATGTCAGGTTATAAGCTTTGATTTACATAACATGGATAAGCGGCATAACTTCTGTCAGGTACTGTAAGAAGGTTATTAAAAAAAATAGAAGGTTCACATACAATATACTAGTGTCCTTTTTTTTAGCTTCTGCAGATTAAAGGGTAGGTGCCAGATGTGACACCATAAAGGAGAACCTGACAGCTGATAAATGCTGTCCAATCCACAATCACCATATATCAGGCACCAGCTGTATGACCTCAGTGGTGAGTTTGACATTGAAACATTGCAGCGTTTCAGATAAAAACATACTTTAAAAGCTACCGAGCCGTGCTTGAGACTAGTGGGATAGGTGAGTCCCTGCACATAAGCAGAAACCTGTCAATTCAGGGCAGTGTGCTGGGGAAAAGTCGCCGGGAATTCGCCTGTTTTACTAGTGCACAGTGCGGCTCGTTTTTTCTCTGAAATGCTGCAGCGTTTCGGAGTCAAACATACAGTGGTTACAGAAAATACTCAGACCCCTTTAAATTTTTCACTCTTTGTTTCATTGCAGCCATTTGGTAAATTCAAAAAAGTTCATTTTTTCTCATTAATGTACACTCTGCACCCATTTTGACTGAAAAAAGCAGAAATGTAGAAATTTTTGCAAATTATTTTAATAAAGATAAACTGAAATATCACGTCGTCATAAGTATTCAAACCCTTTGCTCAGTATTGAGTAGAAACACCCTTTTGAGCTAGTACAGCCACGAGTCTTCTTGGGAATGATGCAACAAGTTTTTCACACCTGGATTTGGGGATCCTCTGCCATTCTTCCTTGCAGATCCTCTCCAGTTCCGTCAGGTTGGATGGTGAACGTTGGTAGACAGGCATTTTTAGGTCTCTCCAGAGATGCTCAATTGGGTTTAGGTCAGGGCTCTGGCTGGGCCAGTCAAGAATGGCCACAGAGTTGTTCTTTGTTATTTTAGCTGTGTGCTTAGGGTCATTTGCTTGTTAGAAGGTGAATCTTTGGCCAAGTCTGAGGTCCAGAGCACTCTGGAAGAGGTTTTCATCCAAGATATCTCTGTACTTGGCTGCATTCATGTTTCCTTCAATTGCAACCAGCCGTCCTGTCCCTGCAGCTGAAAAACACCCCCATAGCATGATGCTGCCACCACCATGCTTCACTGTTGGGATTGTATTGGGCAGATGATGAACAGTGCCTGGTGTTGTGAATGGGTTTGAGATGAGTTCTGAGCAGAGGCTCCCTCTGGTGGTTACAAGCGGTACTAGTGAAGATTGTGAGGACTGGGAATCAGGTGTTACTGACTGGTCTTATATAAGGGAGTCATTTTCCCATCAGGGTTGCCAGTGATCAATTGTTCTGGTCTGAATCCTTCATTCCAGTTTCCCTTGTAGCCTGCTGTGTCGTGTCTGCATCTCCTGCTACCAGATAAGAATTTTTCTTCTTTTGTGTTGTTGCTATATTTTTGCATTTTTGTCCTGCACTTCTTTGGGGGCCTTCTGGGTCCCCTCCGGGGGCTTCTGCCTTCTCAGTTTAGTTCAGCCACTGAGTTTTGTTCTTTTGCTTTTTCCAGTTTTTTTCAGTGGCTGCTGTTTTGATTTTGTTACACCAGAGAGCTAATTTAGGTGGTAGAGGTCGTGTGATCTCAGGTGATTTTGAAATTAGTAGAGTTGGTGTTTTTCAGGGTTTTCTGGGATTGCAGTAAGTGCCCTTCCTATCCTTTTCTATTTAGATAGTTTGGGCCCCAGCGTTTGCTCATTCTATTTTCTTTCTGTGTCAGTATTTCCTCTTGTCTAACCGCCATTACATGTTTGGGGGCTTTCTATTATCTTTGGGGTTCTGCTCCGGGGCAGATAGCTTTCCTATATCTATCTTTAGGTGTAGTTAGTTTCTCAGGCTGTGACGAGGCGTCTAGGACCAACGTAGGAACGCTCCACGGCTGCCTCTAGTTGTGGTGGTTAGTCAGGGTACTGCAATCCCATAGATTCCAACTGCTCTGGTGTATTGCCTTTTTTACCTGCACTCCTCAGCTACCGAAACATAACAGTCTGGTTTTCCCCACACATACCGCTTAGAATTATCACCAAAAAGTTCTATCTTCGTCTCATCAGACCAGAGAATCTTATTTCTCATAGTCTGGGAGTACTTCATGTGTTTTTTAGCAAACTCTATGCGGGCTTTCATATGTCTGGCTCTGAGGAGAGACTTCTGTCGAGCCACTCAGCCATAAAGGCAGAAATTCTTTTGTAACCTTGGCCAGACCTGTGCCTTGCCATAATTCTGTCTCTGAGCTCCTTGGCCAGTTCCTTTGACCTCATGATTCTCATTTGGTCTGACATGCACTGTGAGCTGTGAGGTCTTATATAGACAGGTGTGTGCCTTTACAAATCAAGTCCTATCAGTTTAATTAAACACAGCTGGACTCCAATGAAGGAGTAGAACCATCTGAAGGAGGATCACAAGGAAATGGACAGCATGTGACTTAAATATGAGTGTCTGAGAAAAGGGTCTGAATACTTATGACCATGTGATATTTCAGGTTTTTTTAAATAAATTTGCAAAAATTTCCACATTTCCATTTTTTTTCAGTCAAGATGGGGTGCAGAGTGTACATTAATGAGAAAAAAAATTAACTTTTTTGAATTTACCAAATGGCTGCAACGAAACAAAGAGTGAAAAATTTAAAGGGGTCTGAACACTTTCCGTACCCACTGTATCTGGCTGAAATCATGCAGCCGGTGTCTGATACATGCTGCCAGTGGATTGGTCAGCATGTATCAGCTGTCAGGTTTAATAAAGAGAAGCCAGTGGATATACCGTATATGTGCGTATCTGTATTAAGAACATGTATCCAGTCAGATTCCTCTAACAGGAGATATGAATACTTCTCATGTGTTTCAGGCACAGCTGGCCATAAGGCTAAGTGCACACGTCAGCAATTTTCACATTTTTTTCCGCAGCAAAAATGCGAAAAAAACGCAAGCATTAAGCATCCTATTCATTTAAACGGATTCCGCAATTTTTGTGCACATCAGCGTTTTTTTCCGCGAAAAAAACGCTTCGCGGAAAAAATAGCAACATGTTCATTAATTTCGCGTAATCTCCGCGCAATTTAAGCGGTTCTTGTGCAGATGGTACCCAGGGTCTGAGGAGAGGAGTCTCTCTTCCAAGCCCTGGGTACCATATCCCTGGTAAAACAATAATGAAAATAAAAAATAATTATATTCTCACCTTCCGGCGGCCTCCGCAGCCTTCCCACCTCTCAGCGACGCTCCCGTTCCCAGTAATGCATTGCGAGAATCACCCAGATGACGTAGCGGTCTCGTGTGATGCTACGTCATCTGGGGTAATTGTCGCAATGCATCCTTGGGAACGAGATTGGCCGGCAGTGTCGCTAAGAGGCGGGAAGGCTGCGGGGGCCGCCGGAAGGTGAGAATATCACGATTTATTATTTTTTTTATTATTTTTACATTAGATCTTTTCACTATTGATGCGGCATAGGCGGCATCAATAGTAAAAAGTTGGTCACACGTGTCAAACACTATGTTTGACTCGTGTGACCAACCTGTCAATCAGTTTTCCAAGCGATGCTACAGCTCGCTAGGAAAACGCTAGCATTCTGCAAGCTAATTACGCTTGCAAAACACTAGTTTCTGGCGGGAATATGCATACAAAAAAAATGCGTATTTCCCGCGGCAGAGAAGTGCGGGATTGCCGCAGAAATTTCCGCGGCAATTCCGCAACGTGTGAACTTAGCCTTAATCATAGCAATCATGCTATGATTAAGGGCTAGATGTGCCTGAAGTGCGCAAGCACTGCTCTGCAGATAATCACTGGTGTCTGCCAAAGCAAGCCCTGTCTGTGTCAAAGCATTATTTCTTGCGGCTGTTAGCCAATAAACATGCGGGGATTGCCTGCCATACACTGTACTGCTGTAGCCATGTTGGCTACTGGCATTACTTTGATTGGCTGGCCTCAGCGCATCATCAGGTCTTACATAAGACCCGCACACTCATCTGGAAGCAGTTCAGGTAGAGTTGATCTAGGAAGGGGATAACTTAGATTAGAGCAGGCATATAGCCAGTGATTAATTACTATTGCAGAACTTGCTACACCATTAAAACAAAGTCCTTTTCAGGGTTACATACTGTCCTTTCTCTAGTAAAACTGCTGTTTACTGGATTCGTATTGGGATAGCTGGTGGACGATGGATAGTTTTGGATTAGAAACATATAGGCAGGGTTCATTGCCTTACATTCCATGTATAGATATACTGCTGCTGCTGCAACCTAAAAAAGCTTTTTCAGGGCTACATATTTTCTTTTCCCTATTAATACCAGAAAATTTGCAGGCATATATTATATACCTAATTTAAAATGAGCAAGGTGTGTGATAAAGAATGGGGAAGTGGACATGCTGCTCATGGTGCGCACAGAGGCTGAAGCCGTGGGCCAGGCAAAACTGTGCCTGCTACGGGAGCACAACAAACATGCTCATCCACGAGACCTAGCTTCCTGTCCCACTTTGCAGGGGGGAGTGGAACACCACTCTTGAAGCGAGAACAGCGTGAATAGGTGGTTGGTTGGATGGCAGATCATGCTGCCAGAATGTTTCGCAGCACTACCCTGTCTTCCCCATGGTCCAGTCTCATGAATAGTCTCGCCAAGAGTCTGGAACACACAATCCTCACCCTGATCCTCCTTGCTCCCATCATGGCGAGCCCCAGGAAACAAGCTCTTTTACATTTCCATTGATTGATTCTGGCCTCTCCCCCCGCATGTTTCAAGAGGGACATAAAGAGATAGTGTGTAGTAATGCCAAAATATTTGAGCAGCCACGGTCAGAATAAGACGAAGGTGGGGAACTGTAATTAGTGTCTCAACTGGTAGATGATGATGAGATACAGTTGCCAAGAAGTGATGCTGTTAAGTCCAAAAGTCACGAGGGCCAGAGTGGGGAAGGGTTATCCAAACACCCAACTAGGGCGGCCCAACAGCTGCGTCCACAATCTGTGTCTGCGAGTGGCACCGCTGCCTCTTCCCCTGTGCTATGTAAAACACTGGCCGAGGGGTGGACTCACCAGCGGCAACTGCATTTTTCACGCTGGCAGCTGCTACATTCCTGAGGTGATTCTCTCCCGTTTCAGAGTATGAGGAATAATTAGAGTCAGAGTCCAGAATAACATCAAACAGTTCTACTTTATTTACCTCCGGACACAGCACATCCAAGACACTATTAGCACGTCTAACATGATACCAGCAATACATCTTCCACAACTCCACTTCTCTTCTACTACACCAGAAAGGACCACAAAGTAAAAATCAGGACGGGGAGCCCGGCACTTCGATCTCTTTCCCTGGAGACACTTTAATCCAGTCACGGAAATACACATCTACTAGGTCGTCCACCCCCTTTTGGTTATCCTGCCCGCATACTCGCTGGTGGCCTACTCGCTGCTTGCTCAAGCAATCACACTTCTGCCGAGCGTTCCCACAGTGGTTGTACCACTGGCACTACTGATACGTCAGCCTACAGACTCTGGCTAACGTTCCCACGGTGATTCTTTCACTGGCTTCACTACGGCTGCTGATACCCTTCAAAAATCTCACTTCTTGTGTGTCGGTTGCATGGCTCAGGATCATGGATGTCCTCACAGTAGCAGGGTCCATCCCCAACTAATTCTTTCTAGAAAGTCCCTTAAACAAAATCCCGACCGACACCTCACCCACTTAACCCCTTGGTGCCCTACAAGTCTTCACTATACTGAATGCGCTCAATGTCCCCAACCTGTGTCCTATCACTATACTACACTAACCATCTATTAACTCTGTAACTGGATCCACTAATATGCCCCCAACTAGTGATCCCTTGCAAAGCTATATTTACCCATCTGTAATTACTATACTACAAGTGCCCTCCTCTATTGTTACCCAAAGGATGCACTACCTTATCCAACACTATATACAATACATCACTATACAGTCAATGACAGATAAACATATATACATACATATACACACAGCAGCATAAAACATTTAAGGGGTTAAAACCTTGACCCTCCTTACAGCTACGTGAATGCCAATCCTCTGCCCATGATGCAGATGTGACTGCCTCACACCCTGCATCCATGGGCGACCCACCGTGGGGCAGGGGGGGGCCGTTTCCCCCCCTAGGAGCAGGGGCGCGCCTTGCCAAGATGAGCCTGTAGCTGCATTCTGCCGCCCCTCTCTCGTTCTCTGAGCGCCGGCTGTCAAATTGACAGCCGGCTCAGAGAAAGTGCTGCTGCTGCGCATCGCTGGGCAGTCACAGTGTGCTAGCATCTGACTCACTCCAGGCTCCAGCCAGGTGTCAGAGTCAGAGACGCTAGCATACAGCTGAGCTACACACACTCACATCTTGCTCCTCTGCAGTGCTCTGTGCCCTGACCGCCGCCGCAGGCACTTCCGCATCCATGAAGCGCCAGCAGCGTGATCAGGTCACATGATCACGCTGCTGACGTCACACGCTGGCTCTTCAGAGGCGAAGACACAGGCAGTGAGGCAGCGGTTGGTGGTAAGTGCTCCAGACGTGTAATGGAGCTGAAGAACCACCGAAGATTAACGGGGGACATGTGTGAGTGTGAGTGTATGGGGGGGGATTTTAGAGTGGGGATGGGGGGTTACTTTATGAGTGGGGGGATTTGGAGTGGGGATAGGGGTTATTTTATGTGTGGGGGGGATTTGGAGTGGGGATGGGGGGGTTATTTTATGCGTGGGGGATTTGGAGTGTGGATGGGGGGTACTTAATGTATGTGGGGGGATTTGGAGTGTAGATGGGGTACTTAATGTGTGTGGGGGGATTTGAAGTGGGGATGGGGGATTTAATGTGTGGGGGGATTTGGAGTGGGGATGGGGGGTTATTTTAAGTGTGGGGATTTGGAGTGTGGATGGGGGGGTACTTAATGTATGTGGGGGATTTGGAGTGTGGGTGGGGGGTACTTAATGTATGTGGGGGGATTTGGAGTGTGGGTGGGGGTACTTAATGTATGTGGGGGATTTGGAGTGTAGATGGGGGTACTTAATGTGTGTGGGGGGATTTGAAGTGGGGATGGGGGATTTAATGTGTGGGGGGATTTGAGGGTACTGAAGAGCATGTATGTATGAGGAAACAGTATGGGGGATGGTTGCAGACAGTATGGGGAGTGAACGGGTGAATGTGTGTGGACACAGTATGGGGAGTGAGGGTGATGGGATGTGTGCAGACACAGTATGGGGAGTCAGGGGTATGTGTGAGCAGGCAGAATAGAGTGAGGGGGTAAATATATGAGGAGACAGCGTGAGGAGGGAGGGGAATAGTGTGAGGCGACAGTATATTGCAGATATTTTTATTCAGGAGCATTATAATGACTCTTCTGTCTTTAAGGGCATCGTGTGGAGAGTTGGTGCAGAAGAGCGGAGAAGATGGAGGTCTGCAGAGACGACTGTGGATGAGAAAACTCATCATAGGGTCTGGGCAAGATGAAGAAAAGGAGAATGACTCCAGAGACGACGTCATCTATAAGGTACATTTTTTGTTCTTATATTTTACAACCTGAACGACCATGGCTTGCCCCCCCCTAGTTTTGATCCTGGGTACGCCCATGCCTGCATCTTTTGTTGCATATTCGCAAGCACCATCAGCAGCCACGTCCAAGTCTTCAGCTGCCCTACCCCAGGTGGAATTCAAATGTAAATACCCATCTATACACCCACAGGCCCAAACACTAAAGAGGGACATTACCACGCTGCTTGCCCTGGAAATATTGCCATTTAGGCTTGTGGACACTGAGGTTTTCCGCGAACTCATGGCGGCTGCTGTCCCTTGGTACTCCATCCCCAGCCACCACCATTTTTGGCAGTGTGATGTCTCTGTCTTACAACACCACCTGTCCCATAACATCATCCATGCCCTGACCAACGCAGTTACTGGGAAGGTCCACGTAATGACCGACATGTGGACAGGTGCTCCTGTCCAGGGACATTACAAGAAAAGTCAAAGATGTTATAGGATTTTTACAGGATGAAAACAATGAAGTGGTCAAAAGTGATGTAGAGAAGGCCGAACTTTTAAATTGTATATTTTGCATCGGTGTTCTCTAAAAAAGCAAATGCAAAATCAACTGATCTTCACTGTGCTATAGAATGAATAAAAGAATCCACAGTATCCATAAACATAGAGATGGTAAGGGAACAATTAGCTAATTTAAATGAATTTAAATCTCCTGGTACAGATGAATTACATAATAGGGCACTGAAAGAAATGGCAAAGGAAATTGAAGAACCACTAGCCAAAATTTTTGAAAATTCCTGGAGAACAGGAGAAGTCCCGGAAGATTGGAGAAGGGCAAATGTTGTCCCTATCTTCAAAAAAGGAAAGAAGATAGAGCCAAGAAATTACAGGCCAGTGAGCCTGACTTCTATACCAGGAAAAATCTTTGAACAAATTATCAAACAGCATGTATGTAAGTACCTGTATAAGAATACAGTAATTAACTTGAGCCAGCATGGGTTTGTAGCAAACAGGTCATGCCAGACTAACTAATTGTTACACTCGGTCCCCGTTCTGGCTCTGCACTCCGTCCTGGTCACTCACCTTCTGCTCTTCAAGTTGTCCCTTTGCAGCAGTCTGTGCACGGGCTGGGTTCTCCTGCTCCTCTGCTTCCCAGCTCCTGCTTCCTCCTCCAGTTCCTGGCACACTGCCAGCAGGCCTCCAGGAAGAATGCTTAGGACAGGAGGCCACCCTCACCGTCTCTCTTAAAGGGACAGCGTGCATTTTTTGAAAATGTCAATCAACCAATGGCAGCGCACTGATAACTATATCTGGCCACTCCACCATAGGGGGAGTGCCGGAGCAACGTGTTTCTACCATTGCTACATCCGGTTCTGACTCTGATCTGTCTGCGCTGCGTTAGCAGTCTCTGTGCTTCGCTCATTCTATTTGTCTCCACAGATCAGTGGTATCCTGTATCCGGCTATCCCTGACAAACTCTGCTATCACTCGTGCAAGTGTCATCCCGTTCCGCCATCAGCCATCCATACCCGTGGACTGTGCCAAGGTTACTGGAGCCAGCCTGCTACCATCTACCCGGAACCAGAACCTTCCTCACCTGCGTCTACCACTCCACGGTTTCTTATATCATATCTGTTACCCCCTTTTGGTCCCTCTGGGACAGCTGCCACGTGTCCGGGGTCTAACTGGAGGTAGCACCTGTGTCCTCCGGGTATTCCATTCTGGTCCTGTTCTAGGGGCCTTACTACGGGTACCCGGGGCTCACTAGTTACGCCCCCTTCGGAGCCCCCCGGACCGCGGTCTCGAGGTTCCACTTCTAAAATAAAAGACGAATGTGAACTTCACCATCTCTGCCTCCGCTTCCATTCGTTACACTAATCTAATTTCCTTCTATGATGGAATCCCTGACTGGGTGGATCATGGAAATGAGGTAGATATAGTATATCTCAGCTTCAGAAAAGCTTTTGAAAAAGTATCTCATACTATACTTATTGAAAAAATGACAAAGTATGAGATTGACAAGGCTGCGGTTAGGTGGATTCATAACTGGCTCAGTGATTGTACTCAGAATGTTAATAAGTGGTTGCACATCCAATTGGAAGGGTGTTTCAAAACGGGTACCACAATGTCCTGGCATGGCCCCAGTGTTGTTCAACATTTTTATAAATGATCTAGATATGGAAACTGAAGGTAAACTAATCAAATTTGCAGACAATTCAAAGCAAGGAGTGATAGCTAAAGGGTATGCCACACTAAACGAGATCGCTAACGAGATCACTAAAACGTCACTATTTAGCGATCTCGTTAGCGACCTCGTTGTGTGTGGCATGTAGCAACGATGTGGCCCCTGCTGTGATGTCGCTGATCGTTCACCAGTGTTCTGGACCGTTTTTTGATCGTTGGCGTCCCGCTGGTGAGCCTATATCGGTGTTTGGCACCTTTTGCAAACGATGAGCGACCTCGTTTGTGACGCATATGGGTTTAGCGTCACGGAGTGGATCGCAATATCTGTAAGTTCTCTTTTGCATCACAGAGAGGATCGCAGAAGTTGCAAAGCAGGCTAGCAGGACGCAGAGAGCAGGAGCGATGCTGGAAATTCCTATGAATCAGAAGCGCTCAGTACATGCTAATGACAGATCCTAACGACCGCCAAAGTCGTTAAAGAGATCGCTGACCGCTGATGAGTCGTTTATGAGATCTCCTGTTTGGCAGCTACTAGCGACCTAAAAGCGATCACACCAACGATCTCGTTAGCTTGCGTCGTTATCGTGATCGCTAACGAGATCGCTAAGTGTGGCAGTACCTTTAGAAACCCTGGTAACACTAGCAATCCTTAAAAAGGGCAGCACAGTAATATGATAACTTGGAAGGCATAATTTATGCCTGCAAAGTGATAATGACAAATGTGGCAAGAGAAAAATAAAAACAAAAACACAAAACTGATAACAGTAAGTAAATAAAGGGTACTCAAGGTTGGTAGATGATAAAGAAGACCTCAACGCATTTCTCCTAATCGGATCATCAGGAGGTAGATAACCAGCATCTTGTTTTATATTAGTCATAATAAAGGTTACATTTTATTTGATATGAAAATGACGTAAGGTTCCTTCATAGTACTTCAACTTTTTTACCTTGCTCCTCGATATACCTTTAAATACTTTCAGTGTATTATGTTCTGCAGCACCTGAGGTGTGTATTATGTTGGACTACAGCATTTACGGTGTGTATTATTAGCTGCAGCCCCTGAGGTGTGTAATATGGTCTGCAGCCCCTGAGGTGTATATTGTGTTGTTCTACAGCATT
This sequence comes from Oophaga sylvatica, assembly GCA_033576555.1. Taxonomy (NCBI): domain Eukaryota; kingdom Metazoa; phylum Chordata; class Amphibia; order Anura; family Dendrobatidae; genus Oophaga; species Oophaga sylvatica. Next base: position 405,924,462 of record JARQOD010000001.1, read on the forward strand.
TATGGTGTGTATTATGTACTGCAGCCCCTGAGGTGTGTATTATGTTGTTCTGCAGCATTCATGGTGTATATTATGTTCTTCAGCCCCTGAGGTGTGTATAATGCTCCTTTAAAGCATTTATGGTGTATATTATATTCTGCAGCCCCTGTGATGTATATTGTGTTGTTCTGCAGCATTTATGGTGTGTAGATGTAGAGCCCAGCTGCGCTTGGAATCTCATTTCCCAGAGGGATGCACCGAAGGTAATGACCACTAGAGGACCCAATATGCATACACATATCTTCACCAATCCCTATAGCCACCAGAGGGAGCCTTTGTAAAGTATATAAGGATGGTGAAGCCACAGAGTTTAGGTCAGTTCTCTCAGAGAGCAGAGTGTGTGCAGTCTGGCACATGGAGCAGGTTAGTCTGAGGGCTGCAGTCAGTAGTCACCTCAGAGAGCTCACAGACAGCTTAGTCTAGTCTGAGTCTACAGAGAGAGTAGATCAGTCTGAGAACAGCAGTTGTTGAAAGAACCTGAAATCTGCAGTTCTAAGCTTAGTTCAACGTGTGGAGGCTAGTACAAGAGGAAAGAAAGCCACTCCAGCCTAGTCAGAACTGAGTCAACTTAGTGCAGTTCAGTGAGCAAGCGTGCCGACGCTTTGAGAGCGGTGAAGAAAGGAGAAGAAGCAGTCTACCATCTGCTAGTGTGTGATAGTGCGAGGGTCGAGTAGGACGAAAGGCGAGTGGAGTAAGAAGAGAGTGACAGAGGTGGAAACAGCATTGATAGCTTACCTCTACTCTGATTAACCGGACACCGGGTCCGAGCTTGCTGGATCCTTCACGCCTAGCAGGAGATACCGGAGACCCTGCGGGACTACAAGTCGCAGGAGCCCATAGGTGTTGATACGTGGCTGGGTTAGGAAGACAGGAGTCTGGCAGGTACCGCCATTAGAGACTGTGTCCTTCCAATAGAAAGCCCTATACAAAGTCAGCCGGGTGCAAAGTTGAAGACAGAGTTAGGCCTCGTTTCATACAGGTCAGAGACTCACATTACAGGAGTAAGGAGGCCCTACACCTACTCAGTGGGAAGAACTGGACGTGCATCCTTCACCCTGCCAGCACCCCGGGACGTGCCTGCAATACCATTAGTAAAGGTACAGAAAGAGACTTTTGTGTGTGTGTCTGCCTTATTGCTCCTGCGGCTGAACTCCCCTTCTCCGTCCTGCACCCCCCCCACACTCCATTTACCCTGAAGGACCCCAGCCTTGCCTGTGGAAGGCTTAACACCTTGCTGCCCAACACCAACCCTTCAGCGGATCTGCATAGCAGCGCTGGTCACCCTGACCAGGTACCACAGGTGGCGTCACGAACATCCTACAAATACTTTAATCCCCTGTAAATATCCCCCTTTTCAGTGAGCGCCCAGGGCCACGGACCGAGCTGTGTCGCCGTGACATCCCCCATAGAAGTGAACGGGCTCGGTGCCGAGTACCCCACAGGCCCTGGCGTGTGATTCATATTATGTTCTGCAGCCCCAGAGGTATGTATGATGTTGTTTTGCAGTATTTTTGGTGCATATTATGTTCTGAAGCCCTTGAGGTGCGTATTATGATGTTCTGCAGCATTTAAGTTGTGTATTACATTCTGCAGCTGCTGAGGTGTGTATTGTGTTGCTATGCAGCATTTATGGTGTGTATTATGATCTGCAGCCCCTGAGGTGTATATTGTGTTGTTCTGCAACCCCTGAGGTGTATATTATGTTCTGCAGACCCTGAGGTGTGTATTATGTTGTTCTGCAGCATTTATGGTGTGTATTATATTCTGCAGACCCTGAGGTGTGTACTATGTTTATCTGCAACATTTATAGCTAGTATTATGTTCTGCAACCCCTCAGGTGTGTATTATTATGTTCTGCAGCATTTATGATGTGTATTATGATGTTCTGCAGCATTTATGGTTATTCTGCAGCCTCTAAGGTGTGTATTACGTTCTGCAGCCCAAGAGGTTTGTATTATGTTGCTCTGTAGTATCTATGGTTTGTATTATGTTCTGCAGACCTTGAGGTGTGTATTATGTTGTTCTTCAGCATTTCTGGTATGTATTATGATCTGCAGCCCCTGAGGTGTGTATTATGTTGCTCTGCAGCATTTATGGTTTGTATTATGTTCTGCAGCATTACATTGTTCTGCAGCAATTATGGTGTATATTCTGTTCTGCAATCCCTGAGGTGTGTATTATGTTGTTCTGCAGCATTTATGGTGTATATTATGTTCTGCAGCCCCTGAGGTTTATATTATGTTGTTCTGCATCATTTATGGTTTGTATTATGTTCTGCAGCCCCTGAGGTGTGTATGATTTTGCTCTGCAGCATTTATGGTGTATATTATGTTCTGCAGCCCCTGAGGTGTATATTATGTTGTTCTGCAGCACTTATGTTGAGTATTATGTTCTGCAGACCCTTAGGTGTATATTATGTAGTTCTGCAGCATTTATGGTGTGTATTATGTTATTCTGCAGCCCTGAGGTGTGTATTATGTTGTTTTGCAGCATTTGTGTTGTGCATTATGATCTGAAGCCCCTGAGGTGTGTATTGTGGTGTTCTGCAGCCCCAGAGGTGTGTATTATGTTGTTCTACAGCATTTATGGTTTGTATTATGTTCTGCAGCCCGTGAGGTGTGTATTATGTTGCTCTGCAGCATTTATGGTTTGTATTATGTTCTGCAGCCCCTGAGGGGTGTATTATGCTGCTCTGCAGCATCTATGGTGTGTATTATGTTCTGCAGACCCTGTGGTGTATATTATGTTGTTCTGCAGCATTTATGGTGTATATTATGTTCTGCAAACCCTGAGGTTTATATTATGTTGTTCTGCAGCATCTATGGTGTGTATTATGTTCTGCAGACCCTGTGGTGTATATTATGTTGTTCTTCAGCATTTATGGTGTATATTATGTTCTGCAGACCCTGTGGTGTATATTATGTTGTTCTTCAGCATTTATGGTGTATATTATGTTCTGCAGACCCTGTGGTGTAAATTATGTTGTTCTTCAGCATTTATGGTGTATATTATGTTCTGCAGCCCCAGATGTGTGTGATGTTGTTATGCTGCACTAACGGTGTATATTATCTTCTGCAGCCCCTGAGGTGTGTATTATGTTGTTCTGCAGCATTTATGGTGTACTGTATATTATGTTCTGCAGCCCCTGAGGTGTATATTATGCTGTTTTGCAGCATTTATGGTTTGTATTATGTTCTGAATCCCCTGAGGTGTGTATTATGTTGCTCTGCAGCATCTATGGTGTTTATTATGTTCTGCAGACCCTGAGGTGTGTATGATGATGTTCTGCAGCATTTATGGTGTATATTATTCTCTGCAGACCCTGAGGTGTGTATTACGTTGTTCTGCAACAATCGTAGTGTATATTATGTTCTGCAGCCCCTGAGGTGTATATTATGTTGTTCTGCATCATTTATGGTTTGTACTATGTTCTGCAGCCCTGAGGTGTATATGATTTTGCTCTGCAGCACTTATGGTATTATGTTCTGCAGACCCTTAGGTGTATATTATGCAGCTCTGCAGCATTTATGGTGTGTATTATGTTGTTTTGCAGCATTTATGTTGTGCATTATGATCTGAAGCCCCAGAGGTGTGTATTATGTTGTTCTGCAGCATTTATGGTTTGTATTATGCTCTGCAGCCTGTGAGGTGTGTATTATGTTCTGCAGACCCTGAGGTGTGAACTATGTTGCACTGCAGCATTTATGGTTTGTATTATGTTCTGCAGCCCCTGATGTGTGTATTATGTTGCTCTGCAGCATCTATGGTGTGTATTATGTTCTGCAGACCCTGAGGTGTATATTATGTTTTTCTTCAGCATTTATGGTGTATATTATGTTCTGCAGCCCCAGATGTGTGTGATGTTGTTATGCTGCACTAACGGTGTATATTATCTTCTGCAGCCCCTGAGGTGTGTATTATGTTGTTCTGCAGCATTTATGGTGTACTGTATGTAACACCCCTTCAGGGCTACCACGGTACGCTGGGTGTTATGGGGGGTCTCACCTCTTTAGGGCGCAGTGCCTCCACCCGAATCTTGATTGGAGCTCTCTCTAGGACTGCAAAAGGACTGTTATCTTCTGCCAGGGACTGATTCGGGAAACCCCTGCCTATAGCTCAGTACACACTCACCCAAAACAGGAGTAAAACTGTTTAACTAGTTTATGGATATGCAGCAGAAATGAAGTGTATTTAAAGAAACAACATGCAATACAGGTAACGGTGCTCTATAAAAATCATATACACATCACAACCTAATTCTTTCCCCAACCCTGCAAATATAACGTAGCAGGGTTCCCCTTTTCTTGTATTAACCCAGTCCAAACGTTGGGGCCCAGTTGCCGCGGATGTTGGCGCGCAAATTTATAACCGTTGGTGCACTTAGATGCTCACGAAGGTAAATAGTCTGGGGCGTAGTGTACTCACTGTAACGGGCTGGTTGAACCACAAGTCTCGAAAAGGGGCACTCACGGTGCGTCTCCACCGGTGGTAGTTTTCCCTGGACCCCAACTGGGGGCGGCAGGATTCAGGCCTTTATACGGTGGGAGTGCCGGTAGAACTCTCCGCGTCCTTAATGTTGCTTGCTTCACCTGATGACCGGGCTGCGCTCTCTCCAGATTCGCTGGTATATCAGAGGGGACGGGAACGCTCCGCTCTTTAGAGGAATACAAGTCCACAGCGCTCCATCTTTTACATGAACCATCCGCTCTCTCACTTTCTTTCACTTCCTCTCTCGCTCCCTCCCCCAAGTTCCTCCTCCCTCCTATCCCTCCAAGCTGTGTCATCTGACTGAAACAAGGGTCCATGGGAATTGTAGTCCCCCGCAGCTCAGGGAAAAAACCATTAATGTCTGAAGGTCCCTGTTTAACAGCAGCTGCAAAACTCTTCTTAGTGTCTGTAAATCCCAGTATACCAGTAGCTGCTCTGACAGTTCCATGTGCAGGTGTTACATTCCCCCCTGGTGAGTCATTGAAAGTGTCCCATCACGACATGAGGACTCACCACCTGAAACATGAATGGGGGTTAAGGCATCCTGACTAACACCAAATTTACATGCATACAAACCACCTCCTGGACACATGGAAGATACCGAGAAATAAGGCCAAACAGAATTTGAATTTGGGTGTATCAACCTGGGGACCTCAGTGGTATGTCCCATTCTGTCATAAGTCAACATCATGGGTGGCCTAATGTCCCGCTTGGGACGAGTGTGTACCGAGGGGCCCACCTCCTCAGTCCCCGACTCTTGTCTCTCAAGAACGGGCTCCACCAGGTGAATCTCGTCATTCAATAAATGTCCCTCTTCTGAACTTTCCTCCAATTGTGGGCGGGGTGCACTCGCCTCCTGACAAATGTCCCTTTTCTTTGTTTCTACTTCAGGGGTCTGGTTTTCAGGGTCTACGCCCATGGGGCATGGGTCCTCGATCCACCTGTAGCTCCATTGACAGTCAGGTCCCCATTCATCCCCAGACTCGCTGTCACATCCTCCTGAGGCAACTCCAGTCTGGGGTGGGTTTTTACACCTTGGACTTCTCCTATTGCACTGAAGAGTTGTATGACCTCCTTGAGTTGGCAATGGGGGTAAAGGGATGTTTTTTCCCACAGGCAACAGATGATGTCGATGATAGGTTTTAACAGCTCCACCCCCTTTTTCGGGCTTCGCTCTGTAGGCCGGAACACCGGGCAACTTCTCCATCACCACGTAAGGGTCAGGACACCACCGATCAGCAAGCTTGTGCTTCCCAGGAAGGCCCAAAAGCTGAATAAGAACTCTGTCTCCAGGTAGTAAAACTTGTTCTCGAACCCTGCAGTCGTAGCGAGTCTTACTGCGCTTCCCTGACCGACCAGAGGCCTGCTCTGCCAATTTGTAAGCTTTTGTCAAATCTTCTTTTAGCTGGGACACATATTTTAAGTAGGTCTTCCCATTAGAACGGTCAATGGATGTCCCAAAACTAATATCCACGGGTAGTCGGGCTTTTCTTCTAAACATGAGGAAATAAGGAGAATATCCAGTTGACTCATTTGTGGTGCAATTGTAGGCATGAACCAACTGGCTCACATGCCTGCTCCAGTGTCCCTTCTTCCTGGGATCTAAAGTGCCTAACATGTTCAGAAGGGTACGGTTGAATCTCTCAGGTTGAGGATCCCCTTGGGGGTGATATGGCGTGGTTCTGGATTTCTTGATCCCACAGAGAGCGCATAGCTCCTTGATTAGTCTACTTTCGAAATCTCTTCCTTGATCGGTATGGATGTGGGCAGGCAGCCCGTAATGTACAAAGAACTTCTCCCATAATGTTTTTGCCACAGTAATTGCCCTTTGATCTTTAGTGGGGTAGGCCTGGGCATATCGGGTGAAATGGTCAGTGACCACTAACACATTACTGACATTGCTTTCATCAGGCTCGATGGAGAGGAAATCAATGCACACTAGTTCAAGTGGGCCATCGCTGGTAATGTTCACAAGGGGGGCTGTTCTCAAAGGCAAGGTTTTTCTCAACACACATCGGGAGCATGATTTGCAGTATTCTTCAATATCCGCTTCCATGCGAGGCCAATAGAATCGGTCGGCCACGAGACTCGTAGTTTTTTCGATGCCAAGATGTCCATGGTCATCATGCAGGGACTTCATGACCATCTTCCGAAATCGGGTGGGTAACACCAGCTGCCTGCGGACTCCTCCCTTCTGGCCCCTTGTCTCTCGGTATAGTAGCCCATTTTTTACTACTAGCGACTCTAGCTGCCGAGTCAGCAGGACAGACTCCTCTGTTCTTAATGCATTCTTTTCGGGCCTCCAGCCCCTCTTCACCCACCATCGAACTACCCCCACTGACTGATCCTCCTGCTGCGCCGTCCTGACTTGATTATGAGTCAGTTGAGGGAGAGAGTCTGGGGTTACATTTGTCACTCGACAGTACGACAACGGGAGCGCTTCGCTAGATGCTCCTAAGAATTTAGCACAGCACTGCAGAGTGAGGGCATCAGTTCGATGTCTATGGCACAGAGTCTTCACCTCAGGGGCAGGGACCTCTATCCATCCTCCTTCTTCTTCCTCATTTAAAGGTTCACTAGGCAGGCGAGAGAGTGTGTCTGCATCAATGTTACTGATCCCTGGTCGATATTTTAAGCTGAAATCATACAGAGAGAGTGCGGCAAGCCACCGGTACCCCGTGGCATCCAGTTTTGCTGTGGTTCTCACGTAGGTTAATGGATTGTTGTCGGTATGAACCACGAAGCGTACCCCATAGAGGTAGTCATGCAGCATAGAATCATAGAATCATAGAATGGTAGAGTTGGAAGGGACCTCCTGGGCCTTCTGGTCCAACCCCCTGCTCAAAGCAGGATTCTCTAAATCATCCCAGACAGATGTCTATCCAGCCTCTGTTTGAAGACTTCCATTGAAGGAGAACTCACCACCTCTTGTGGCAGCCTGTTCCACTCATTGATCACCCTAACTGTCAAAAAGTTTTTTCTAATATCTAATCTGTGTCTCCTCCCATTCAGTTTCATCCCATTGCTTCTAGTCTTTCCTTGTGCAAATGAGAATAAAGATGATCCTTCTACAATGTGACAGCCCTTGAGATATTTGTAGACAGCTATTAAGTCTTTTCTCAGTCTTCTTTTTGCAAGCTAAACATTCCCAAATCCTGCAACCGTTCCTCATAGGACATGGTTTGCAGACCGGTCACCATTCTGGTGGCTCTTCTCTGAACTTGCTCCAGTTTGTTGATGTCTTTTTTAAAATGTGGTGCCCAAAACTGGACACAGTATTCCAGATGAGGTCTGACCAAAGAGGAGTAGAGGGCAATAATGACCTCACGTGATCTAGACTGTATGCTTCTGTTGATACATCCTATAATTGCATTTGCCTTTTTTGCTGCTGCATCACACTGTTGACTCATGTTAAGTCTGTGATCAATTAGTATACCCAAGTCTTTTTCACATGTGCTGTTACTTAGCCCTATTCCTCCCATTTTGTATATGCTTTTTTCATTTTTATTGCCCAGATGTAGAACTTTGCATTTTTCCCTGTTAAAATCCATTCTGTTAGTTGCTGCCCACTGCTCCAGTTTATGTATATCTTTTTGAATCCTCTCTCTCTCTTCTCTAGTATTAGCTACCCCTCCTAGCTTTGTGTCATCAGCAAATTTGATCAGTTTACCCTCAATTCCTTCATCTAAATCATTGATAAAGATGTTGAACAATACAGGGCCCAAAACAGAGCCTTGTGGTACCCCACTTGAGACATTCTTCCAACTGGATGTGCAGCCATTTACAACCACTCTTTGGGTCCGATCACTAAGCCAGTTATGAATCCACCTAACAGTTGCCTTGTCCATTCCATACTTAGTCATTTTTTCAATAAGGATTGTGTGAGATACTTTGTCAAATGCTTTGCTGAAGTCAAAATATACTATATCTACAGCATTTCCCTGATCCACCCAGTCAGTGATTCTGTCATAGAAGGAAATTAAGTTAGTCTGACATGACTTATTAGTTACAAACCCATGCTGACTCTGTTTAATCACTTCATTCTTATCCAGGTACTTGCATACATGTTCTTTAATAATTTGTTCAAAGATCTTTCCTGGTATAGAAGTCAGACTCACCGGCCTGTAGTTCCCTGGGTCCACCTTCTTCCCCTTTTTGAAGATAGGAACAACATTTGCTCTTCTCCAGTCTTCTGGGACTTCTCCTGTTCTCCAAGAATTTTCAAAGATTATGGACAGTGGTTCAAGAATTTCTTCTGCTATCTCCTTCAGTACCCTGGGGTGTAATTCATCTGCATGTCCACTACAGCCCATTTCAGAGCCAGAAACTCCAGTTTGTGAGCTGGGTAGTTGCGTTCACTGGGAGTCAATCCTCGACTAATGTAGTAAACGGGACGTAGACAGCCATCATGGTCCTGATAGAGAATCCCTCCTAGTCCGTCGAGAGAAGCATCTATATGTAACACATATGGTTTACTGGCGTCTGCATAGGCCAACACTGGAGTTTGGGTCAAACATGACTTCAGTTTCTCGAATGCCTCGTCGCATAAGGGTGTCCATCTTTCCCCAAAAGGTTCATTAACTCGGAAGTAGTCTCTTTTCCCTGACCTTGAGGGGCGGGCTGTCCCGCCGGAAGGGGGATACCCCTGGGTAAGAGCAGTTAATGGCTTCGCAATCCGAGAGTACTGGGGTACAAATCTTCGGTAGTATCCACAGAATCCTAAAAAGGACCTAAGCTCCCCCAGCTTGGTGGCTTAGGCCAGTTTACCACAGCCTCCACTTTGGCGGGGTCGGTGGAAATTCCTTCTCTGCTGACTATGTGCCCCACATATTTCACAGTCGTCTGGCAAATCCGGCACTTATCAAGGGACAACTTCAACCCAGCCTCCTTCAACCGATCCAGCACCTTGAACAACCGCTGGTTGTGTTCTTCCAGAGTCTTCCCAAAAACAATAAGATCATCGAGATAAACCAAGACCTCACGTAAGTGCATGTCCCCCACTACTTTGTCCATACATCTCTGAAAAGTGGCCGGAGCACCTGTCAGTCCTTGAGGCAGTCTTTGAAACTCGAAGAACCCAATGGGGCAGATAAAAGCGGTCTTCTCTTGATCTTCCTTTGACATGGGTATCTGATAGTAACCACTCCGGAGATCTAACACAGAAAACCATTGGCTCCCTTGCAGACAATCTAAAGCTTCATCAATTCGGGGCACAGTGTACTGGTCAGGAACCGTACGTTTGTTCAAAGTACGATAATCCACACACATCCGAATAGCTCCATTTTTTTTCGAGCAATCACAATGGGGAAGCATATGGGCTACTAGACTCTATGATGACTCCTGTGTCTAACATACCGCGTAGATGCTGCCTAACATCTTCGATATCCGCCGGGGCCAATCTTCGGGATCTCTCTCGGAAAGGCTTTTGATCTTTCAACCGAATGCGATGCTCTACTCCTTGGGCGAGGCCCATGTCCCATTCGCCCAAGGAGAAAGCCGCCCCCCGCATCATCATGCCGTCGATGACTAGCCTCCTCTCTTCTCCTTTCAGCTCACTTCCTTCAAAACAAGGGTCAAAGCTTTCAGGCTGCAGTTCCCTCTTCTCCTCCTCCGTCCTCACATAGGCTTCCAGACAGACTGGGTGGATGGATAGGGTCTGCGAGTACTTTTCTCTCCCCAGCTTCACGACACCACTGAGCTAACGTACGGAAAATGTTGGCATTTGTTCCCACTATGACAGGTGTGGGTCTCTCATCTGCCTCTGCCTCCGGGCAGATTAGCGCTATAATGGGTATCTCTTTATCCACTCCAACAACAGTCTCTGGGAATCGTAGTGTCACGGACACGTATCCTCGGTAGGGATAGCTATGTTCACTCAGTCCCCACACCACGAGTCCAGACAGCGGTTTCAGAGGCACATTGGAAAAATATCTTTTATACCATCCTTCAAAAATGATGGACACTTGAGATCCGCTATCCAGCAATACTGAACAAGATTTACCATTGATATATGCGGGGACATGCGGGGCTGGTCCCACTAACCCTTCAGGCAGTGTTTTCGATGAGGCACTATTGGATGGAGAGGTAGAGTAGGTCTTAGTTGCTGATGGGGGCTCAGTATGGGGTTCTACTGGCCCCCTTTCCCGTTTCCCGACTGCCTCGGAGGGAGGTGGGGAGAATGTGAAGAGTTCTTTGAGCTCCACCTCTTTGGACACTGACGAGCTATATGGCCCGGACTCCCACAGACAAAGCACCCTTCTGGTTTCCTACTTTCCACTCTACACAGGTCATCGTTCTCTCTTCCTGAAGCCAGGGTCTGCTTCTCGGCTACCTCTGCAGCACTTTGTAACCGCTGTATTGTCTTGGCCTGAGCACTTAACAATTGAGTAATCTGCTCCCCCTGTTTCTCGATGACTTTCAGCAGTTCCCTCTCTCGGCAGTCGGCTGCTGGCTTCAAGGCAACAGTAGTCACCCGAGGGGAGGTCTTCTCTCTTGCGGCCAAAATAACCTCTTCCTTGCGAACTTCCTTAAGCAACTCATGAAAAGAACCAGGAATCTTCTCTTTATCACAAGACCTCATCCGCTGAGCAATTGGATCATGAGTGAGAGCTCCTCTGAGTACTTGGTCCAGACGACACTGATCAACTTCTTTAGGGCTGACTCCACCTTTAGATACTATTCTATGAACCATCTTATCCAATCGGTATAGATAGTCGGACATCTTCTCATCTGGTTGTTGGTAGGTGGTACGAAGTTTATAGAGTAGATCAGTAGCATCTTCAGGGGATCCAAAAGCATCTTCTAAAGCACTCATATAATCTTGATAAGTTGCTAGTGGCTTGCTCCGCCAAGCAGCCTGCACCACTTCCATAGCAGTACCCTTCAAACTTTCTACTATTCTCTGCTTCTTCACGGCATCAGTGCACTGCCACTCTTCTAAGCACAGTAAAGTGACATCCCTCCAAGTATCATATTCTTCTTCTCCAGCAGGGGTGGGGAGGGCACCCGAGAAGGTTCTTAAACGACGGTAGTTCCCTTCTGGCTGCATCTTTGCAAACTGACTGACTAACTTTTCCATAGCTGTCATAAGCACATCAACAGGTGCCGCTGTCTCTTCAGGACTGGTTCTAAGGGGAGTAGAGGGCGGACGTAGACTAGTCTTCCTAGACTGAGTGGTTCATTCCTGTTGCCGGGTCTCAACTTCGGACTCATTAGGCCAAGTGATCTTCCATTGTCGACCATACTCTGGGGACACGGCTATCATGGATGGGAAGTAATCTTTCCTCAAGATCTGCCCGGTTGAGATCAGGGCTATGGGTAACTGTCCCCCCTTTTCCTTTCTGCGGTCGACCACTTCAGGGTGGGCAAGTTCAGTGAGTCGGTTAACTATTTTCAGTATCTCTTCATCAGATGCATCACAGAGCTCACCACTCACTGCAAAGCTTTGTCTAGCTGTAACATCCATCTCTTCACACCACAAATATACTTCTCGCTCTGTTAAAGTCTCCATAGTAAATACTCCTGTGTTAGTTCTGTATCTCAACAGTGCCTCCACTGTAACACCCCTTCAGGGCTACCACGGTACGCTGGGTGTTATGGGGGGTCTCACCTCTTTAGGGCGCAGTGCCTCCACCCGAATCTTGATTGGAGCTCTCTCTAGGACTGCAGAAGGACTGTTATCTTCTGCAGGGACTGATTCGGTAAACCCCTGCCTATAGCTCAGTACACACTCACCCAAAACAGGAGTAAAACTGTTTAACTAGTTTATGGATATGCAGCAGAAATTAAGTGTATTTAAAGAAACAACATGCAATACAGGTAACGGTGCTCTATAAAAATCATATACACATCACAACCTAATTCTTTCCCCAACCCTGCAAATATAACGTAGCAGGGTTCCCCTTTTCTTGTATTAACCCAGTCCAAACGTTGGGGCCCAGTTGCCGCGGATGTTGGCGCGCAAATTTATAACCGTTGGTGCACTTAGATGCTCACGAAGGTAAATAGTCTGGGGCGTAGTGTACTCACTGTAACGGGCTGGTTGAACCACAAGTCTCGAAAAGGGGCACTCACGGTGCGTCTCCACCGGTGGTAGTTTTCCCTGGACCCCAACTGGGGGCGGCAGGATTCAGGCCTTTATACGGTGGGAGTGCCGGTAGAACTCTCCGAGTCCTTAATGTTGCTTGCTTCACCTGATGACCGGGCTGCGCTCTCTCCAGATTCGCCGGTATATCAGAGGGGACGGGAACGCTCCGCTCTTTAGAGGAATACAAGTCCACAGCGCTCCATCTTTTACATGAACCATCCGCTCTCTCACTTTCTTTCACTTCCTCTCTCGCTCCCTCCCCCAAGTTCCTCCTCCCTCCTATCCCTCCAAGCTGTGTCATCTGACTGAAACAAGGGTCCATGGGAATTGTAGTCCCCCGCAGCTCAGGGAAAAAACCATTAATGTCTGAAGGTCCCTGTTTAACAGCAGCTGCAAAACTCTTCTTAGTGTCTGTAAATCCCAGTATACCAGTAGCTGCTCTGACAGTTCCATGTGCAGGTGTTACATGTATATTATGTTCTGCAGCCCCTGAGGTGTATATTATGCTGTTTTGCAGCATTTATGGTTTGTATTATGTTCTGAATCCCCTGAGGTGTGTATTATGTTGCTCTGCAGCATCTATGGTGTTTATTATGTTCTGCAGACCCTGAGGTGTGTATGATGATGTTCTGCAGCATTTATGGTGTATATTATGCTCTGCAGACCCTGAGGTGTGTATTACGTTGTTCTGCAACAATCGTAGTGTATATTATGTTCTGCAGCCCCTGAGGTGTATATTATGTTGTTCTGCATCATTTATGGTTTGTATTATGTTCTGCAGCCCTGAGGTGTGTATGATTTTGCTCTGCAGCACTTATGGTATTATGTTCTGCAGACCCTTAGGTGTATATTATGCAGCTCTGCAGCATTTATGGTGTGTATTATGTTGTTTTGCAGCATTTATGTTGTGCATTATGATCTGAAGCCCCAGAGGTGTGTATTATGTTGTTCTGCAGCATTTATGGTTTGTATTATGCTCTGCAGCCCGTGAGGTGTGTATTATGTTCTGCAGACCCTGAGGTGTGAACTATGTTGCACTGCAGCATTTATGGTTTGTATTATGTTCTGCAGACCCTGAGGTGTGAACTATGTTGCACTGCAGCATCTATGGTGTGTATTATGTTCTGCAGACCCTGAGGTGTATATTAGTTTTTTTGCAGCATTTATAGTGTATATTATGTTCTGCAGCTCCAGATGTGTGTGATGTTGTTTTGCTGCATTAAAGGTGTATATTATCTTCTGCAGCATCTATGGTGTTTATTATGTTCTGCAGACCCTGAGGTGTGTAGTATGTTTTTCTGCAGCATTTATGGTGTATATTATGTTCTGCAGCCCCTGAGGTGTGTATTATGTTACTCTGTAGCATCTACGGTGTGTATTATGCTCTGCAGACCCCGAGGTGTATATTACAGTATGTTGTTCTGCAGCATTTATGGTTTGTATTATGTTCTGGTGCCCGTGAGGTGTGTATTATGTTGCTCTGCAGCATTTATGGCATGTATTATGTTCTGCAGACCCTGAGGTGTGTACTATGTTGCTCTGCAGCATTTATGGTTTATATTATAATCTGCAGCCCCTGAGGGGTGTATTATATTACTCTGCAGCATCTATGGTGTGTATTATGTTCTGCAGACCATGTGCTGTATATTATGTTGTTCTGCAGCATTTATGGTGTATATTATGTTCTGCAGCCCCAGATGTGTGTGATGCTGTTTTGCTGCATTAAAGGTGTATATTATGTTCTGCAGCCCCTGAGGTGTATACTATGCTGTTTTGCAGCATTTATGGTTTGTATTATGTTCTGCAGCCCAAGGGGTGTATTATATCGCTCTGCAGCATTGATGGTGTATATTATGTTCTGCAGCCCCTGAGGTGTATATTATGCTGTTTTGCAGCATTTATGGTTTGTATTATGTTCTGCAGCCCCTGAGGTGTGTATTATATCGCTCTGCAGCATTTATGGTGTATATTATGTTCTGCAGCCCCTGAGGTGTATATTATGCTGTTTTGCAGCATTTATGGTTTGTATTATGTTCTGCATCCCCTGAGGTGTGTATTATATCGCTCTGCAGCATTTATGGTGTATATTATGTTCTGCAGCCCCAGAGGTGTATATTATGCTGTTTTGCAGCATTATGGTTTGTATTATGTTCTGCATCCCCTGAGGTGTGTATTATGTTCCTCTGCGGCATTTATGGTTTGTATTATGATCTGCAGCCCCTGAGGTGTGTATTATGTTGCTCCTTAGCATCTATGGTGTTTATTATGTTCTGCAGACCCTGAGGTGTGTATTACGTTGTTCTCCAGCAATTATAGTGTATATTCTGTTCTGCAAGCCCTGAGGTGTGTATTACGTTGTTCTGCAGCAATTATAGTGTATATTCTGTTCTGCAAGCCTGAGGTGTACTAAACAAAGAGCACTACGGATTTACATCATATTATAACCGTAAAAAAGCGATCTAGCGTAATAATAAAATCAATATTTATTAATTCATTTAAAAATTTCAATTATTAAAAAAAATAATGCCCAGCAGGAGGTAACCAATGCCATAACAATTAGTCACAATAAATAAATGTAGCAAGTCCAATAATGATATTAAATGGAATGGGTTTATAAAATATCCCCAAACAAAAGGTTTAACTTCACCAATGAAAAAATTATGCTAAAAGGTATTAAGAAATCACATGATAACAGTATCCATATCTTAGTCCCACATCAGCAATAATAATCACTATCCTTATATTAGTATTCTAATAGTTAAACTGGATAAATATATCCTAAGCATCTGATAAGAACAACAAGTACAAAAGGATAAGTGAATTTACAATATTAAGGGAACTCTGCAATCAATATACCTTAGTAGCAGGACGGCAGTGACCACGAGTGGCGTGACCTCCTCCACCCAACGCGCGTTTCGCACTAGCTTCTTCCGGGGGCGTGTACAAAGTAGTAGGTGGTTTAAGCTAAATAGTCCCTTGCACCAATAAGAAGAGAAGATTTTAAAGGAGTGAACTACTCGTCGTCATAGCTATGACATAGGCGGCGCTTGCGCAGAACCGTGCAGCTGAAGATGAAATCACTTCCGTTACTCGCTCCCTTGAATCGCATGCTGGAACGCATAAGGGCTCAATAATGGAGCGCGCCCGGAAATGTACAGCGCAACAGATCCCACGCAAGCGCACTGCCAGAAAAAGGATATGAATAAAGTGACCAAGTGCAAAAGATTAAATATTAAGTAAAAAATGGGCTGCATTTAATTATAGATTTATCAGCCACAATCCAAAATACAATGGTGCTTTAATATGAGAGACAAAAGTGATAAATGAAAAAAGTGCGCAGTGCCCATTAATAATAAAAAATCAGTTTAATAAAGTCTAATAGAAAGACCAAAGCATAACAAAGATCTTAAATAAATAAGACCAAAGTGCAAATTGAATGATGATCACATAATAAAAAACATCTATAATGACACATGACATAAATGATGCATATACATAATAAAAGAAAAATCTAATATAAAGTGACTCAGTGCAAATTGAATGATGATCACATAATAAAAACATATCTATAATGATACATGACATAAATGATGCATATACATAATAAAAGAAAAATCTAATATCTTCAATATTGGATCGTGTCCTGGGGCCTTGGGACTTCATATTTATATGAAAGAAGATTATCCCTTATTAATCCAAGAATTTTGGACTTTGTGTCCTTTATCATCTATTAACCCCTTAGTGACAGAGCCATTTTGCAGCTTAATGATCGGGCCAATTTTTACAATTCTGACCACTGTCACTTTATGAGGTTATAACTCTGGAACGCTTTAACGAATCCAGCTGATTCTGAGATTGTTTTTTCGTGACATATTGTACTTCACGTTAGTGGTAAAAATTTTTTTATATGACTTGCTTTTATTTCTGAAAAAAACGGAAATATGGCAAAAATTTTGAAAATCTAGCAATTTTCAAACTTTCAATTTTTATGCCCTGAAATCAGAGAGATATGTCACACAAATTTCTTAATAAATAACATTTCCCACATGTCTACTTTACATCAGCACAATTTTGGGAAATTTTTTTTTTTTTTTGTTACGAAGTTATAAGGGTTAAATTTGACCAGCGATTTCTCATTTTTTACAACACCATTTTTTTTTAGGGACCACATCACATTTGAAGTCACTTTTAGGGGTCTACCGTATTTTTTGGACCATAAGACGCACTTTTTTCCTCAAAATTTGGGAGGAAAGTGTGGGTGCGTCTTATGGTCGGAATGTAACGTGGGGAGGGGGGCAGGAGCAGCGGTGGAGTGAGATCGCAGGAGGCAGGAATCCAGCGCTGGGGAAACCACTGGTCCCCATACTTAAGTGCAGTGAATATTCATTAGCCGCTTCCCCGCCCACCTATCAGCTGAGCAGTGAGCGGGGAGCAGCAAATGACAGAGCCACACGGTTCCCCAGCGCCTGATTCCTGCTGCAGCCGGGGGATGTGTGTGGGAAGTAAAAGGAGGCAGCAGGAGACATCACATACCTGACAGCCTGGGGGCTGTGCTGATGCCATGCTGAATGCTCCTGTGAATGACCTGTGATGAGGTCATGAGGGCGGGCTGGAGCATCACATGACCACACAAAGCCCTGCTTCTTCATGATGTCATCACAGGTCCTGCAGACACACTGTACAACAGAGAATTAATTAAAAGGTTAGTAAATACAGCACATAAAAAAGCACTCTGCCATCCTGTGGTGGATTACAACTCCCAGCATGCCATAGGATCTGTAGGACATGCTGGGAGTTATAGTTCTCCATGGTATCTTAAAGCAGCACTCCAGTGTTATCAGTGCTGGATTGTGGCTTTAAATATAAGCCCCATGCCCCCATTCTTAGGCCATGGTCACACATGCGAGAAATTTGCACGATTTTTGTGCGAATCTCTCGCATGAACACCCGGCACTGCCGCCGGCACTCGGACCGGAGCGTGCGGCTGCATGTATTTCTATGCTGCATGTATTTCTATGCAGCGCATGCTCCAGTCTGAGTGCCAGCGGCAGTGCCGGGTGTTCACGAGAGAGATTCGCACAAAAATCATGCAAATTTCTCGCATGTGTGACCCCGGCCTTATACTCACCCTCCAGCGTCTTCACATAGTAGTTTACAAACACTACACTGGTCCCGCAGCACCATCTCCTACCCGTAGCTTCCTACATAATAACATGCTATTATATATAATAACACTACATATAATAGTATGTTATTTATGTTATTAAATATTTTACCACATTTTTTGCTTCAAATATATTTTTCCCTATTTTCCACCTCTAGAACCTGGGTGCGTCTTATAGTCCGGTGCGTCTTATAGTCCGAAAAATACGGTATATGATAGAAAATACCCAAAAGTGACACCATTCTAAAAACTGCACCCCTCAAGGTGCTCAAAACTACATTAAAGAAGTTTATTAACCCTTTACGTGATTCACAGGAACTGAAGCAATGTGGAAGGAAAAAATTAACATTTAACTTTTTTTTGCAAAATCTTTACTTCGGAACCAATTTTTTTTTATTTTCACAAGAGTTAAAAGAAAAAAATGAACCACAAAATTTGTTGTGCAATTTCTCCTGAATACGCCAATACCCCATATGTGGGGGTAATCCACTTTTTAAGCGCACGGCAGAGGTCTCAAGGGAAGGAGCGCCGTTTGACTTTTTCAACGCAGAATTGGCTGGATGCCATGTCACGTTTAGAGAGTCCCTGATGTGCCTAAACAGTGGAAACCCCCAACAAGTGACCCCATTTTAGAAACAAGACCCCTTAAGGAACTTATCTAGATGTGTGGTGAGCACTTTGAACCTCCAAGTGCTTCACAGAAGTTTATAACGTAGAGCCGTGAAAATAAAAAATCATATTTTTTCCACAAAAATGATCTTTTCACCCCAATTTTTATTTTCCCAAGGGTAACAAGACCCCAAAAGTTTTTGTGCAATTTGTCCTGAGCATGCTGATACCCCATATGTGGGGATAAACCACTGTTTGGGTGCATGGCAGAACTTGGAAGGGAAGGAGCGCCGTTTCACTTTTCAACGCAGAATTGGCTGGACGCCATGTCGCGTTTGTAGAGGCCCTGATGTGTCTAAACAGTGGAAACCCCCCACAAGTGACCCCATTTGGAAACTAGACCCCCTAGGGAACTTATCTAGATGTGTGGTGAGCACTTTGAACCCCAAGTGCTTCACAGAAGTTTATAACGCCCGGGCGTGAAAATAAAAAATCATATTTTTTCCACAAACCTGATCGTTTAGTCCCCATTTTTTTAATTTCCCAAGGGTAACAGGAGAAATTAGACCATAAAAGTTGTTGTCCAATTTGTCCTAAGTACGCTGATACCCCATATGTGGGGGGGCCCACTGTTTGGGCGCACGGCAGGGCTTGGAAGGGAAGGAGCGCCGTTTGAGTTTTTCAAACCAAAATTGGCTGGAATTGAAATTGGACGCCATGTCGCGTTTGGAGAGCCCCTGATGTGCCTAAACAGTGGAAACCCCCCACAAATGACACCATTTTGGAAACTAGACCACTTAAGGAACTTATCTAGATGTGTGGTGAGCACGTTGAACCCCCAAGTGCTTCACAGAAGTTTATAACGTAGAGCCGTGAAAATAAAAAATAATTTTATTACTCAAAAATGATTCTTTAGCCCGCTAATTATTTATTTTCCCAAGGGTAACAGGAGTAATTGGACCACAAAAGTTGTTGTGCAATTTTTCCTGAGAACGCTGCTACCCCATATGTGGGGTTGAACCACTGTTTGGGCGCATGGGAGAGCTTGGAAGGGAAGGCGCACCATTTTGTAATGCAGACTTTGATGGAATGTTCTGCGGGCGTCATGTTGTGTTTGCAGAGCCCTTGATGTGCCTAAACAGTAGAAACCCCCTGCAAGTGACACCATTTTGGAAACTAGACCTCCCCAAGGAGCTTATCTAGATGTGTGGTGAGCACTTTGAACCCCCAAGTGCTACACAGAAATTTATAAACGCAGAGGCGTGAAAATAAAAAATCATTTTTTTCCTCAAAAATGATTTTCTTAGCCAGCTATTTTTTATTTTCCCAAGGGTAACAGGAGAAATTGGAACCCCAAAATTGGTGTGCAATTCGTCCTGATTACGCTGATACCCCATATGTTGGGGTAAACCACTGTATGGGCGCACAGCACGGCTCAGAAGGGAGGGACCGCCATTTGACTTTTTGAACACCACATCGTGTTTGGAGACTCCCTGATGTGCCTAAATAGTGGAAACCCCTCAATTCTAGCTCCAACCCTAACCCCAACACACCCCTAACCCTAATGCCAACCCTAATTCCAAACCTAATTGTAACCCTAACCTGTTATGATTTGGTAGCTGAGGAGAGCAGGCAAAATCGGCAATACACCAGAGAGGTTGGAATCTACTGGATTGCAGCACCCTGACTAACCACCACAACTAAAGGCAGCCGTGGAGCGTTCCTACGTTGGTCCTAGATGCCTCGTCACAGCCTGAGAGGTTAACTACACCTAAAGATAGAAAGAGGAAAGCTATTTGCCCCGGAGCAGATCCCCAAAGAACATAGGAAGCCCCCAAACATGTAATGGCGGTTAGACAAGAGGAAATACAGACACAGACAGAAAATAGTATGAGCAAACATTGGGGCCCAATCTTCCTAGAAAGAAAAGGATAGGAAGGACACTTACTGCAATCCAAAAAACTGTAAAAAAATACCAACTCTACTAATTGCAAAAACACCTGAGATCACACGACCTCTACCACCTAAATTAGTTCTCTGGTGTAACAAAACTAAGCCGCAGCCACTGAAAAAACTGGAAAAGGCAAATGAACAAATAACAGTGGCTCACTAGGTGCTCAAAATGCCCCTCTGGCGTATTAAATGCGGTCTTCCATTCATCCCCGTGCTTAATGCGAATAAGGTTATACGCCCCCCTGAGGTCAAGCTTGGCAAACCAAGTAGCACTTTTCACCCTGGAAAACAGGTCAGAAATCAAGGGTAACGGATATTGATATTTCACAGTGATATTGTTCAAGAGACGATAATCAATACACGGCCTTAATGAACCATCCTTTTTGGCCACAAAGAAAAAACCGGCACCCAAGGGTGAAGAGGATAGTCTGATATGACCCTTCTCCAATGACTCCTTGATATAAGACCGCATAGCGTCATGTTCAGGTACAGACAAGTTAAAAAGGCGACCTTTAGGGAATTTACTACCAGGCACTAATTCAATAGCGCAGTCATAGCTCCTATGGGGAGGCAAGGATGCAGATTTACTTTCGCTAAACATATCAGAAAAATCAGTCAAAAGTCAGGAACATCCTGAGCCTGGGGAGAGGCAGAAAAAACTGGAGTGTTGGCATTATCACATTGGCAGCCCCAACTGGTTACAGACACAGATTTCCAATCCAAAACAGGATTATGAGACTGTAACCAAGGGAAACCTAGTACAATAATGTCATGCAGATTATACAGCACCAAAATTTGCAACTCTCCTGATGATCAGGTTCAACCCTCATTATCACCTGAGTAGAGAACTGGGGTTTATTCTCAGCCAAAGGGGTAGAATCAATCCCCAGTAGGGGAATAGACTTCCATAGGGGTATCAAGGGAAACCCACAACGTTTAGCAAAATCAAAATCCATCAGGTTAATAGCTGCTCCCGAATCAACAAAAGCCTGAGCAGAAAATGTGGACAGGGAGCAAATCAGGGCAACAGTCAACAGAAATTTAGTCTGAACACTACCCAAGACAACTGAGCGTGCAAAACGTCTTCCCCGTTTAGGGTAGACTGAAATAGCATGAGAGGCGTCACCACAGTAGAAACATAACCCATTGCGTTTTCGAAACTCATGACGCTGTGCCCCAGAAGCCACTCTATCACACTGCATGGGTTCAGAAGCTGGTTCACAAGGCAACACTATTCCACGCATACCTCTACGCTCACGCAAACGTCTGTCAATTTGAATAGCTAATAACATAGAATCATTGAGACCAGAGGGAGCAGGGAAACCCACCATAACATCTTTTACATTCTCTGACAGACCCTTCAGAAAAAGGGCTGCCAAAGCATCATCATTCCATTTGGTCAGGCCTGCCCACTTTCGGAATTTCTGACAGTATAACTCAGCGTCCTCAAGCCCCTGATTTAATGCCAACAAGGTTTTTTTCAGCTTGATCAGTGACATTAGGTTCATCGTACAATAACCCCAGAGCCAGAAAAAAATGCATCAACATTACTCAAAACAGGGTCCCCAGGTGTCAGGGAAAAAGCCCAATCCTGAGGATCGCCGCGCAGAGAGAGATGACAATTTGAACCTGCTGTGCTGCGTTCCCTGAGGACTTAGGTTTTAAGGCAAAAAACAACTTACAGTTATTTTTGAAATTCAGAAATTTAGCTCGATCCCTAAAAACAAATCTGGCATGGGGATCCTAGGTTCCACAACCGGCAACCCTGCAAGATAGGTAGCAATACTCCGAACTTCAGTGGCAAGCTGATCCACACGGCCAGACAACTGTGCAAACTCCATTGAGAGAAAAAAAATCCTCAGCACCCAGATAAAAAGAGGGAAAAAAAAATGCAACAAACAGAAAAAAAAAAAAAAATCTCTGACAACTCTGACAACTTTTTTTTTTCCACACTATTTTTCCCTTCTGTGAGTACCATATAATTTTCAGTTTGGCCGGTGATACTGTTATGATCTGGTAGCTGAGGAGAGCAGGCAAAAACGGCAATACACCAGAGAGGTTGGAATCTACTGGATTGCAGCACCCTGACTAACCACCACAACTAAAGGCAGCCGTGGAGCGTTCCTAAGTTGGTCCTAGACGCCTCGTCACAGCCTGAGAGGTTAACTATACCTAAAGATAGAAAGAGTAAAGCTATCTGCCCCGGAGCAGATCCCCAAAGAACATAGGAAGAACCCAAACATGTAATGGCAGTTAGACAAGAGGAAATACAGACACAGACAGAAAATAGTATGAGCAAATGTTGGGGCCCAATCTTCCTAGAAAGAAAAGGATAGGAAGGACACTTACTGCAAGCCAAAAAACCCCAAAAAAATACCAACTCTACTAATTGCAAAAACACCTGAGATCACACGACCTCTACCACCTAAATTAGTTCCCTGGTGTAACAAAACTAAGCCGCAGCCACTGAAAAAACTGGAAAAGGCAAATGAACAAATAACAGTGGCTCAGATAAACTGAGAGGAGCACAAGCCCCCGGAGGGGACCTGGCTGACCTCCACAGAAGTGCAGGGAAAAATGCAAAAATCAAGAATAAAAATAAAAACAGAAAATATCTTATCTGAGAGCAGGAGAAGAGGCAAGACTCAGCAAGCTTCCAAGTGAACCAGGAACCACAGTTGAGACAAGAACAATTGATCACCGGCAACCATGATGGGAGGGAACCTCCCTTATATAAGACCAGTCTGTAACTCCTGATTGCCAATCTTCATTAAATGGTTCAGTACTGTTTGTAACCACCAGAGGGAGCTACTGCTCAGAATTCATTTCTAACACATTCACAACACTAACCCTAATTGTAACCCTAACCCTAATCATAACCCTAACCCTAAGGATAGGTTCATTTTGCGTTTTACCAGCACGTTCAACACATAGCGTTGAAGGGCTGGTAACGGTATAGCATAACGCGATCGCGTTGTGCTATACCCACTAGCGCAGAGGAATCAGCAGATGATTCATCTGCGCTAGCAGTTACAGAGCCCAGGCGCTGCAGGCCGCGTCTGAGGCTCCGTCACTGAATGATGGCACGTCGCGAACGCATGCCGCTTTACGGCATTCTTCGCGATGCGCCCTCAAATGGGGGTGAATGGCGTTAACGGACTGCGTTACACCATGTTATACCGTGGTGTAACGCAGTCCGTCTAACGGACTGCCATAACGCAGTATGAACCCAGCCTAACCCTAACCCTAATGCTAACCCTAATTATAACCCTAACCCTAGCCCTAACCCTAACGGAAAAATGAAAATAAATACAATTTCTACATTTTATTATATGTCCCTAACTAAGGGGGTGATAAAGGGGGGGGTTATGTACTGTTTTTTATTTTGATCACTGTGATAGTTTATCACAGTGATCAAAATGTACTTTTGGAGAATGAATGAGTTCATTTTTTGAATCTGCCGCCAGGGACACTATTTCTCACCCTCTGATGTGCGATACTGATGTGTACTGATACTTAGTATAACGGCAATCGTGACACCGGGGTCGGTAAATACCGTCCCGGATCATGTTGCCCAAGCCCCCCCAGCACATTGCGGCGGGCGCACTGAGCATGCGCCCGCCATTTTCTCGCCATCAAAGATGGCGGCGCATACCGGGGGACACAGGAGGGCCCTGGGGCCACAAGGGGAGGATTGGGGGCCACAAAGGGGGGATCGGGGACCCTTTTTCTCTCTCCTCTGATGTCCGATCACATCAGAGGAGAGAGAAATTAAATGGCACTTTTTTTTTTCTTTTTTTTTGTTGCGATCGCCGTTATACGGTTAATAACAGCGATCGCAACACTAGGGTCGGTAAAAACCGACCCGATTCATGTTCTCTGGGGTCTCGGCTACCCCCGGCAGCCGAGACCCTAGAGAAAATCTTCTGCAGCCCCTGAGGTGTGTATTATGTTGCTCTGCAGCATCTATGGTGTTTATTATGTTCTGCAGACCCTGAGGTGTGTATGATGATGTTCTGCAGAATTTATGGTGTATATTATGCTCTGCAGACCCTGAGGTGTGTATTTTGTTGTTCTGCAGCATTTATGGTGTATATTATGTTCTGCAGCCCCTGAGGTGTGTATTATGTTGCTCTGCAGCATATATGGTGTTTATTATGTTCTGCAGACCCTGAGGTGTGTATGATGATGTTCTGCAGAATTTATGGTGTATATTCTGTTCTGCAAGCCCTGAGGTGTGTAGTATGTTTTTTCTGCAGCAATTATGGTGTATATTATGTTCTGCAGCCCCTGAGGTGTGTATTATGTTACTCTGTAGCATCTATTGTATGTATTATACTCTGCAGACTCCGAGGTGTATATTATGTTGTTCTGCAGAATTTATGGTTTCTGTTATGTTCTGCAGCCCCAGAGGTGTGTATTATGTTGTTCTGCAGCATTTATGGTGTTTATTATGTTCTGCAGACCCTGAGGTGTATATTATGTTGTTCTGCAGCATTTGTGGTTTGTATATGTTATGCAGCCCTGAGGTGTGTATTATGTTGTCTGCCTTTTATGTGTAGCTTGCAGCCCCTGAGGTGTGTATGATGTTGTTCTTCAGCATTTATGGTGTATATTATGCTTTGCAGACTCTGAGGTGTGTATTATGTTGTTCTGCAGCAATTATGGTGTATATTCTGTTCTGCAAACCCTGAGGTGTGTATTATGCTTTTCTGCAGCATTTATGGTGTATATTATGTTCTGCAGTGTGGCACCCCAGGAGTTTGGTTGCCACAGTGACCTTGCCTTCCTCCAGGGGAGGGTGATGTCATGCCTGAAAGCAAAGAGGGACCCCTTTGCAGGTAATTCAGCATGCAACACCTTTCTGACTCCAGACCAGAAGGGGGAGCTCAAACACCTGATTTGAGGGGAGATTCCCTGGAATATTCTGGCTGGGGGAGGAGTTAATGGGTCGAGCTGAGGGAACGAGAGAGGGAAGACGTGGAGAGACAAGCTGAGGGACGGAAGCCATAGCAGGGCTCATCCCCAGGTGTAAGCGCCAGAGACCGGACCCTGGAGTCCGAGGTTGAGAGGGTGTAGTAAAATCCCAGCAGCAGAATCCGGAGGGCAGAGGACGGAAGGTTCTATGTTCCCATTAAGACTCTTCCACAAAGCAGCAGCACAAGTGAGCCGGAGACTCCATAACGGATTAGTTCCTGAAGCAGGCTACAGCTGCATGTAATGAGAGTGAAGTTCCACTTAACTGAGAGAGAGAGAATCCAGAGGACCTGGAAGGAGCTTATAGCAGCCAATGCCTCACAGAACAGGGCTAGAAAGGAGACCTCACATCCCACCTATAATAAGGGGATCCTAAACTGCTTTCAGGCTGACCTACTCCAGTACGACCTGTATTCAGTGCCCTGGACGCTTTGCCTGCAAAACTGTAAGTAAAGCTTTGGAAACTGCAACTCACTGACTGTCTCTCAGTTTCTTTTTGCGTCACACGTTGCACTCAGCTACATCCTGCAGCACCATTACCATCTTTCACTACATCTACCTGCCCTGGAATCCCATAGTCTCACCTGTGGGAGACAGTACCAACTCTGCTGCATCTCACCATCTATCCCAGAGGATCTGCACGCAGCGCTGGTCGCCATTGACCAGATGCCACAGGTGGCGTCACGAATACCTACACTACTGTACAAACTCTAACATCCCCTGTAAATAATCTCCTTTCATTGGACGCCCAGGGCCACGGACCGGGTCATTGCCGCTGTGACACATCCCCTCAATACACCGGCCCGGTACCGAGTATCCACTGCCCTGGCGGGCGATCCATTTTGGCGTCACGAACGGGATTTCGTAGCCCGGTATCACCGGTTCCTGTGTGCCTATATTGAACTGTTTAATTGTGTCAGAGACTTTGTTGAAAGTTTGTGCAGTTGCCGCCATTACAGTGCCGCAAGGCGCGCAGAGAGAAGAGAGGCGTGCCGTCGTGGGCGGAGCCAGAGAGAGAGCATGCCAATAAGTGAGGTGCTGCATGCGAAAACGGCAGCTTGCAGAACACAGGGAGCTGAGGCCTGGGATCACGGAGCGCACTGCTCATCCAGCCGAAGGAGCCTGGTAAGCCAGTGGAAACACAGAGCCTGGCTAAGATTATCTAGGGGGGGAGAAAATGTCTCATGCAGGAGAAGATATAGCGGCGGACGCAGCCGCAGCCCCCATAGCGCTACCAGGTGCAGAGTCAGGTGCAGCCGCAGCCCCAAGAGCACCGCAAAACCCAGCAGCCAGCGCAGCCACAGTCCCCAGAGCGCAGCAAGAACTGGTGACCGCCACAGCAGTCCCTATAATGCCATTCTCAATGCCCTATATACCTGGAGCGGCCTGGCTACCATAATACCCAGGGGAGCCATATACCCTGAGCGATTTCAGGGAGAGACTGTGCAGTTTATTTGATGTATACCCCCTGTCTGAAAACCAAAAAGTGAACATTCTCATTGGGCAGTTAACTGGTGCAGCACAAAGAGAAGTAAAGTTCTGGCAGGATACTGATAAAGAGACTGTTAAGCAAATTCTGGCTAAGCTGAGGAGCACCTTTGACAACCGCACTGCAGCAGAAATAAAAATGAGGTTCTTTGGGTACAAATGAGGTGCCCTGGGACTGTTGGGGAACTCGGACCCAAGCCCTTGATCTCAATGGGGAATATCACGGCGGCCACGGCTCTGTCTGTGGCCCTGGGCGCTCACCTTCAAAAAGGGGAATATTTACAGGGGAGAATGTCAGTAGATCGTGACGCCACCTGTGGTATCTGGTGAGGATCACCAGCGCTGCAGCAGTCCACTGAGGCCAGTGTTATGGCAGCTAGGGAGGTATCGCTCCCCACAGGTGGAGCGGGCCGTCAGGGCAGCGTAAGTGTAGGGATGCAGGACGGAGCGAATCCGGCAGGGTAGGAATAAGAAGGTGGACACACACACAAGTCACTTTGTTACCTTTACTGGAGATGGTGCAGGTACATCCCGGAGCACTGTAGGGTGAAGGGTGCACATCCAGATTCTCCCACTGAGCAGG
Source organism: Oophaga sylvatica (assembly GCA_033576555.1). Taxonomy (NCBI): domain Eukaryota; kingdom Metazoa; phylum Chordata; class Amphibia; order Anura; family Dendrobatidae; genus Oophaga; species Oophaga sylvatica. Next base: position 405,951,849 of record JARQOD010000001.1, read on the forward strand.
TATAAGGCCTCCTGTTCCTTACCTTTCTGTAATGAATTTCTGGCCTGCCTGTAGCTGAGCCTAACTTAGTCTCTGTCCTGCACCGGCTGACCTTGTGGTAGGACCTTCTCCTGGAGTACACTTTCCCTGCTTATCGTATCTTCGTGTCCTCTGGCCCTGTTACGTATCAGCTCTGTGGTGCTCCTGGGACCTGTAGTCCTCCAGGAATTCCGGTTGTCTCTTACTGGGTCGTGGAGATCCCTGTAGGCTCGGACCCGGCATCCGGTTTGTACTTGCTGGGGTGAGCTGGTAAGGCTCCTCTGCCCCTTTGCTACTCTCTCTTGCCTCCGGCCTACTCAGGCCCTCACAAGGTTATACACACTGGCAGTTGGTGGGCTGCCTCTTCTGCTGCTCTCCAGAGCGTCGGCACGCACTTAGCTCTCTAGCCTGAACTGCTAGACTCCTCAGCTAGACTGAACAGAACTCCTCTGCAGAATCAGCTTCACTTCACTCTGCCCTGCAGACAGACGACTGACTTCAGACTCTCTGACTTCAGACTAACTGCCTGACTTCCTGCCTTCACCCCTTTTATATCCCAATCAGGGCTCCCTCTGGTGGACTGAGGACGGGTGAAGGTGTGTGTATGTAGTGAGACCTCTAGTGGACGAATCCTTCATGCACCCCTCTAGGATATATGAAACCGAGCGCAGATGGTCTCCACATTCCCCCCTAGTAAAGCTCAGCCCTCCCGGGCTGAAGTACATTTTTGTTCCAAAAATAACAATAACAATGAACAATTAACAATTAACTATTAACAATCTTCCATTTACGGGAGGTGAGGGCACTTGAATTGTTGCGCAAAAGGTAAATAACTATATATATATATATATATATATATATATATATATATACATGGCAAAACCAATTAGAAGATTGAGTAACCAAAAAGTCTGAGTCTCTTTTGGAAAGGTTACACAGAGGGTAATAGAAAACAATTGAGCAGTGTCCATTTCACTTGAATTGTCATTAGGAGAAAAAGACAAAATTAATAAGCAACTAGGTCAAGACATAATAGAAATAACAATATGATACAATAATATACAGTACCCCAATGGTAACTATTCTCTATACCTAGCAGGGGTTCGTCCTCTGGTACTACGTACTGATCTACATGGTGCTGGGGGTCGGTGAGGTATCGATGTTCGTATTTTCAGTTACCCTGGCTGCCCTATGTGGGGGTAAATTAATAAATTGCCTCAACCTTTCTAGGGGACTGGCAAGTATACCATTAGCTGGACCATCTGGCTCTGCTTCTTCTTGGGATTCTTCTTCTTGGGATTCTTCTTCTTGGGATTCTTCTTCAACAGGCTCCACTGCGGCAACCAGCTCTTCTGCAGCACTTACGGGTTCTACTTGCTGTTGAAAGAATTGGAGTACGGGGATTATAACTGCTTCCCAATTCAGGCCAAACTGCTGGAAAGTCTCCCAACTCAGTCTGTATGACTGCTTCATCAGGTTCCTCCGGAGTGACGGAAGGCTCTTCTTCCTGGAGCTTTAACAGATCTGAACACAACTTCAGGTGGTCCCTGGATACAGTTGTAGTCTTTCTCCCTCCATCTTTACTGATTAAACACGTTTTCCTGTTATCAAACCTGGAATTCAACACAGTGTAGGGCTCTCTTTCCCACTGATCGTCGATTTTGTGCATCCTCCTCTTTCTTTTCAATACGACCTCTCCAGGTGTGAAGGGTTCTGCTGGCGCACACTTGTTGTAGCGAGTCTCTTGCTGTTTCTCACCCGAGTGAGACTTTCTTGACGCAGGCCTGTTGTAAGGTTCTTTGTCTCTTTTGACATGTTCCTTGAAACTCAGTTTTCCGTCGGCCATTTTGCTTTCTGTCTTTCTGCAGCTCTTGCCCTCAGTTAATATGGAGTTTCCAGTTTTCATGTTCCCGCCTGATTCTCTCCCTCTTGCTTCTTAAGCAGCCTCAGCTGAACAATCAGTGCTCCTGAATCAAGCCTCAGTCAGCCTGTGACCTGACTCCTGGAAACCTAGGATTTTGGACTCCAGCTATTTCCTACTGAGGAACTTTGGAACACTTTTGGACTTTGGAAACCTGCTGTCTGGTGAATCCATGTTTGCAGAGGAATTACGGTACAGAGAAGAGATCCTGAACCTGTTTGGAGAGTTATTGTAGAGCTTGAAGTTACTCTGGCCTGCTGTGTTCTCCTGCCTCTGTTCCTGCAAACTGTGTGACCTTTTCTGCATGCTTGTATGAAGTAATACAAGTCATTTCATTTCAACCTATGTCTCCTGTGTTTTCCTCGCACCCAAGCACAAGACGCTATAGGAACTGTACACTATACATGACAAGATTCAGGAGCCAATGTTTAGTGTCTGCTGGGTCTGGGAAAAGCCGTGTCTGCTGTGACTGTGGATATCAGATGTCCGTTTAATACCTTCTGTGATGACAGTGGTTGTGACTTCTCACAACCATTCCAGGTGAGCGCATTCCCTTAAATGTTACTCTGGAGTGTTACCACAGGTAAACACTATTGTTTTTTTTTTTTTTCTTTCCTCTTCTCCTTCCAGCACTTCTGCCTTAAAAGATCTGGAAGATGGAGGTTCGCATAAAGGAACTTTGCGGAGTGACTGATACAATCCTTTCAGATGTACAGACTTTAAAGACCCGTTTTGCAAGCCTACAGGACCTCACTAATCATAATTTGCAAGTGTTTGGACAAACTACTCAGGAATTACGAGCCAGGATTGAGGCTCTAGAGGAACGAGTCCAGGCTCCTGCCATAACCCCGAGTTATGGGATCCCCAAGTTACCTCCTTTTCGTTTTGGCGGTGAACGTGAGAAATTCAGGGGATTTATTAACCAATGCAATCTATTTTTCTCTGCACATGCTTCACAATTTCCCACTGAACGATCCAAAGTGCTTACTATAATCATGTTGCTTACCAATAAGGCTTTGATGTGGGCAAACCCTCTGATTGAGACTGAGGATGATTGTTTGAATCACCTTGATGCTTTTATTTCAGCCATGGGGCAGGTGTTTGATGACCCCAATCGAGGTGCAACAGCTGAAGCAGCCATGTTAACTTTGCGCCAAGGTAAGCGTTCAGTAGCCGAATATGCCTTGGATTTCAGGAGATGGGCTCTTGATACCACTTGGGACACTTCAGCCAAAAAATCTATTTTTCGGAAAGGGTTGTCTCCACTGATTAAGGATGAACTTGCTCGTGCCGACCCTCCCACTGCGTTAGGTGACTTTATTAACTATTGTATCCGTATTGATGCTCGTCTGACTGAACGCAGACAAGAGAGATGGTTTGAAAATAATCGCACTAACCTTTTCCTACCTCCCTCCTCAGCTAAGGAACCTTTGAGTAGGATCACAAGGGAACCAGAACCTGAACCCATGCAGGTGGACTCTTTACAAAGACGGGTTAGTGATGCACGCAAAGAACATCGTATGAAGGAAAATCTATGTTTTTACTGTGGTAAGTCAGGGCACTTCATTATAAACTGCCCCAGCCGTTCTCGTAAGACTACTGCAGCAGTCATTCACTGTGAGTGTTGCGAGAGGAGCTCTGTCATGTCGAGCCTCAGACTCCAGAGAGATCTGCTGCAAGAGATCTTGATTTTTCGGACTTAAACTCTGTTAGTTCTGGGGACAATGACGGTATAAACGCTGCAATTTTTCAAGTTTCCTCAGCGGTGTCCCAGCTGAGTTGTAAAAGAAATAATTCTCATTGCTTCCTTTCCATCAAACTCTGGGTGGACTCAGTCTGGGTGTCTAGCTCTGCTATGATCGACTCAGGAGCAAGTGGAAATTTATGGATATCTCCTTTGCTCTGAAACAGGGGATACGTTCAGTGAAGAAGGCTACTCCAGTACAGATGGAGACTGTGGATGGCTCCCTGCTGACCTCTGGACCAGTGGATCAGGAAACAGAGCCTTTGAGGGTCCTTATGGGTAAAGATCATCAGGAGAAAATGTCTTTTATGCTTATCTCTTCTCCCCACTTTCCCATTATTCTAGGGCTACCATGGCTGCAGGCGCAGAATCCTACGATTAACTGGGAAACCAAGGAATTACACTTTCCGGAGAGAAACAGATGAGTCAAGGAGTTTCAGCTTGCTCTGTTCCTAAAGGAACCATGTCAGTCCCTGAACTACCAGCTGTATACCAGGACTATGTGGATTTATGTGACAAGAAGAACGCTGATCAGCTTCCTCCTCACCGTCCATATGATTGTCCAATCGAATTATTGCCTGGAGCCGAGATACCTTTTGGTAAGATCTACCCCCTAGCGGGGCCCGAGCTAAAAGCTTTGAAGGACTACATAGATGAAAATCTAGCCAAAGGCTTCATACGCCCCTCTTCATCTCCCGCAGGTGCACCCATCTTCTTTGTGAAGAAGAAAGATGGATCTCTGAGACCCTGCATAGACTATAGGGAACTCAATAAGGTTACTATTAGAAACCGTTATCCATTGCCTTTAATCCCTGAGTTGTTGGAGAGAGTGCGGCACGCCAAAATTTTCTCTAAACTGGATCTCCGTGGGGCCTATAACTTGGTCCGTATTAGACCTGGGGATGAATGGAAGACTGCATTCAGGTCACGTTATGGACACTTCGAATATCTAGTTATGCCTTTTGGTCTGAGTACCGCCCCAGCCACTTTCCAACAATTGGTGAATGACATCTTCAGGGATCTCCTAGATACATTTGTGGTGATTTATCTGGATGATATTCTAATTTTTTCTAACTCCACAGAGGAACATCATGGACATGTGAGAATGGTCTTAGAACGCCTAAGACAAAACCATCTCTACATCAAACTTGAAAAGTGTGAATTCCATAGGACCGAAATTCAATTTCTGGGGTATGTACTATCTACGCAAGGGATTAGTATGGATGGAAGCAAGACCCAAGCCATCAAGGATTGGCCAATTCCTAGAAATGTGAAGGAGGTGCAGCGCTTTATCGGGTTTGCTAACTTCTATAGACGTTTCATTAGGAATTTCTCTGAGGTAGTGTCACCTATCACCCAACTTACCCGGAAACAGTCTAGGTTCTCCTGGACCCCGCAAGCTCAGGAAGCATTTTCCTGTTTAAAGGATAAATTTACCACCGCACCTATCTTAGTACATCCCAACCCCGAGCTTGCCTTCATAATAGAGGTGGATGCTTCAGACTGTGCCGTTGGAGCTATACTCTCTCAGAGAACAGGTGAGAAGAATGTCTTGCATCCCTGTGCCTTCTTTTCCCAGCAGTTGTCTTCGGCTGAGAGGAACTACGATGTGGGCAATAGAGAATTGTTGGCCATTATTGCCGCCTTCAAGGAATGGAGACACCTTCTTCAGGGTGCTGCACAGCAAATAGTCGTCCTGACAGACCATCGTAACCTTGAATTTATCAGGTCGGCTAAGTGCCTGACTCCTCGCCAGGCTCGCTGGAATCTTTTCCTAAACCAATTTAATTTTGTAATTTCTTATAGACCAGGATCGCGCAATGGAAAGGCTGATGCACTCTCTAGGATTCATTCAGCAGAGACACGTCCACTTACTCCTCCTAAGACTATTCTTCCTGACTCTAGATTCCTGGGAGTGATTCATAATCAAGACCTACTTAAGGACATCAAGGAAGCATACCATGCGGATTCTTTGTTGGCTCAACCCCCAAGGGACGTAAGTCTTGTCTTTAAGAATGGTGTGTGGATTCAGGGACAACGTCTGTATATACCTGAAACAGTCAGATTGAGAGTATTGCAACTCATCCACGATTCCAAGATAGCCGGGCATAGGGGAATTCTAAAGACACAAGAATTTCTTTCTCGTTTCTTTTGGTGGCCCACTTACAGGAAAGATGTTTTAAACTATGTCACTTCATGTGAAGTCTGTGCAAGATGCAAAACACCTCGCTCCTCACCAACTGGTCTGTTACAACCTCTTCCCACCCCGTCCCGCCCGTGGGGATCCATTTCTATGGACTTCATTGTGGAGTTACCAACCTCTCACGGGAAGAACACCATTCTAGTGGTGGTTGATCGTCTAACAAAGGCAGCTCATTTTATCCCTTGTGTCGGCTTACCCACTGCAAAACAGACATCAGACTTGATGATTAAGAATGTGTTTCGCTTACATGGAGTACCGGATGAGGTCATTTCGGATCGAGGGGTGCAATTCACTTCAAGGTTTTGGCAAAATTTCTGTGCCGCATTGGACATTAAAGTAAACCTTTCTTCTGCTTTTCATCCCCAGACTAATGGACAGACAGAACGAACCAATCAGACCCTGGAGCAGTATCTCCGCTGCTTTATCTGCCACCTACAAGATGATTGGGTGGATCTACTTCCACTGGCTGAGTTCTCTTATAATAACTCTCAGAGCGCCTCCACTAAGCAGTCTCCTTTTTACTCCAATCTAGGTTATCATCCTAACATTCTTCCTCGATTTCCCATAGATACGCCCTTGCCGGCAGTGGCTGAAAGAATCACTTCTTTACAAAAGAATATGGATCTTCTAAAGGAAAATCTAGAATTGGCTCAGGAAAGGTACAAGAAAGCAGCAGATAAATTTCGTAAACCTGCACCAGCTTTCAAGGTAGGAGATTTGGTCTGGCTGTCAACCAGAAATCTTAAAATAAAGATTCCATCGTCTAAATTGGGACATAAGTACATTGGACCTTATAAGATCAATAAGATTATAAGTGCTGTTGCTTGTCGTCTTCAACTGCCCAGAACTATGAGAATCCACCCTGTCTTTCATGTATCCCTACTAAAGGCTGCAACACCCAATACGTTTCCTGGACGCTCTTCTCCTTGCCCTTGACTCGCACCACATGTGTGGATACCAGGGCTATGGGGTACTCGGAGCCGAGCCCATTGATTTCTATGGGAGATGTCACTGGCAGCGGGACTCGGTCCGTGGCCCTGGCGGTCATGCAATGGGGGATATTTACATGGGATTATTAGGATAGGTAGTTCGTGACGCCACCTGTGGTTTCTGGTCAATTGTACCAGCGCTGCGGTAAGGGTCTTCACAGGGGATGTTATGGGGGCAGCTGGGTGGTAAGTCTCCCACAGGTGAGACTGGTCCCTGGAAGTCTATGGTGATGATGCAGAGTGTAGTTAAGAATTCAGTCACACACAATGCAGCTTCTTTTCATACCTTTACTGGTAGATGGTTCAGGCAGGTCCCGGGGAGCTGGTCGGGGTGGAGAATGCACATTCGGGATAACCGCTGAGCAGGTTAGAGGCCTCCTTTACTTTATCTGTATCTGAGTCCAAACTTGCATGAAGCGAAGTTAACTCTGCAATCTCCAGCTTTCTCAATAGCTGTAACGCCCGGCCGACATTGTGGTAGAGCCTTCTTATTGGTAAGAACAGAGTCCCTACTGTTGTGGCGCCTCACTCAAGGTCCTTGTTCTACCTGACTCTGGTTACGTATCAGCGCTTAGGGCTGCTCTCTGCGACCTGAGTCCAGATAGCCTCCGGTTTTCTTATCACTAGGCATGAAGCTCTAGCAATGCTTCGGACTCCGGTGTCTGGTGAATTAGTGCAGATAATTTGGTACCTGAAGCACTAGCCTCTATCTTCTCCACTGTGCCCCTCGTCCTGCTCTTGCTCTTATCATAAGCACTTGTAGCATTGATGGAAATGTCAGCTTTCTCCAGAGCTCGCTGAGTAGCTCTCAGTATCCTCCTTGTTTCAGCTTCTGTTGAGGTACTGATTAAGGGTAGCTCTGACTAGGCTAGGATGATTCACTTCACCCGTACTAGCCTCCACTTCCTTGTCAGGTGAGCTACGCTAGCTCTGTGAGGATTCAGTCCTCTCTCCTCTCCCTCCAAGTCCAGACTGAACTGGCACTGAACTGCACTGTCCTAAGACAGGAAACTGACTGACCTGAGCTCTTCTCAGACAGGAAACTTGAATCAGCTCTGCTACGTGTCACTTCCTTTTATACCCCTGATGGGTGTGTCTGAAAGTGTGAGTGACGTGAATGGATATCAAGCTTTTGCGGTTACCTTCCTGTGCATTTTCCTGGATTATGTGTGCCTGACATAGCTGGGCCACACATCCCCCCTTGGTTAAACACAGCACTCCCGGGCTGTAAAAGAGAAAAAGAAAACATTTTTGTTTTGCATATAACATAAACATTTTAACACTTCCCATCCGGGAGGTAAGACTTCTTGAACGTTACAATTTGTACATTAGAAAAATACAAAAGTATCAAAGTATCAAAACATTTCCATAAATACAAGATAATATTCTTGTGGAGGACCCGCACCAAAAACCTCCCACGTGGGTCCTGGGTGGGCTGCAGGACTTCTGAATGCAGACCTCACTCTAGGCCACACCATACGGGTTTTTCTTCAGAGGTAATTAGGTAGTTAGGTTTCATGTAAAACCAAGATAAGGCACCGTAGTGCAAACTATTTACATTGAAAGTTTTTGGGCTGGCACAGTCCACAGCCACGCAGTCCATTGGCATGGTTAAAACACATTTCAAATAATTACATTATACCTTAACTCTTATTAAAGTGCAAATCTTGTAAAACTTTATACATTTTGTCAGTGACAATAAACCCTGTCTGGGTCTTGCTAACTAGTTTACTAGGACTACTCCTGATAGCGAATAGGTAGTTTTCCTTTAGTGATATGTTCTGACCTACGTGGGGTAGCGTCAGGTATAGTAGTCTCTAACCTTTCTGTTCTGCGTAACGGCAAACTATAGATACGACTCCACCTCTCTAGGGACCTGGCAAGCATGCTAGCGACTGGGCGATGCGGTACTGCTTCACCTGGGGATTCCACTCCTTGTGGCGCTGCTTCTTGTGGTTCCGCTGCTTGGGATCCCAATAGTTGAGGGTCTGCCGGAATAGGTCCTTCTGGAAGTGGCTCAACTGGCACAATTGGTATGACTGGATGTAGAGACTCCTCTTGCGGTTGATAAAACTGCAGCACAGAATAATTACAGCGTCTCCCAATCTGGGCCAATCCGCAGGTAAATCTCCCAAATCCGTATGTATGACCGCTTCATCATTTTCTTTCTGAAGGACAACAGGTTCTTCCTCACGAAGCTTTAATAGGCCCGGACACAACTTTAGATGATCTCTAGCAGTCTTGGCAGTGACTTTCTCGGGGTCCGGCGCTACTCCCTCGGAGCTGACAATATGCCCCAAGTATTGTACCTTTCGTTTGAGCAGATGGCATTTGGAGGGCTTCAGTTTCATCCCATACTTGGACAGTGACTCGAATACCTCTGCCAGGTGCTTCAGATGATCTTCATATGTCTTGGAGTACACAATCACGTCGTCCAGGTACAGCAACACGGTTTCAAAGTTGAGATGTCCCAGACAGCTCTCCATCACTCTCTGGAAGGTTCCTGGGGCACTGCTGAGGCCAAACGGCATTCTGTCAAACTCGCAGAGTCCCATTGGGGTGGTGAAAGCAGTCTTTTCCCGATCCTCCTCAGCCACAGCTACTTGCCAGTACCCACTAGTAAGGTCGAGGGTAGAAAAGTAGTTAGCCGTTTTCAGAGCAGCTAAGGATTCCTCTATGCGTGGTAATGGGTATGCATCTTTGTGTGTTATGCGATTTACTTGTCTGTAATCTACACACATTCTCATGCTACCATCCTTTTTCTTAACTAGAACTAGAGGTGCTGCCCAGGGACTACAACTATCCCTTATCACCCCGGCTTCCTTCATGTCACGCAGCATTTCCTTAGCTTTCTGATAGTGGGCGGGAGGTATAGGCCTGTACCGCTCTTTGATGGGAGGATGACTGCCTGTAGGGATATGATGCTGTACTCCCTTAATTAGCCCAAAGTCAAGTGGGTGTTTGCTAAATACTTGTGCATACTCTTGTACCACCCGTAGTACCCTTGTTTCTGGTGGACGGAAGTGGTATCTGTCCCTATATGAAGCTGCTGACACCAATCCGCTACTGGGGTTGCCGGATCATTATCCTCCGCTGGTTGGCGGGAGGCTAAGGACTCGGTTGTGAGGATAGAATTGTTATCTATGGCATGTAATTTAGCAACTGTGGCATAACGTGGTAAATTTACTTCATCGTCTCCCAGTTGAGAAGTCGTACTGGTACTCTCCCATTTATTACTTCCACTACCCCTCTAGCAATCATGAGTGTAGGTCTGTGTTCTGAGCGATGGGGTTCTACTACTGCTTGGTAGTTCTGTCCTCTCAGACCTATGGCTGCTCTACACCATATTAACAGTTCACTCATTGGGGGTATTACAATGGGATTCGAGTCTGTGACCCGTACATTACCGATTTCACCATCTGTAAGCTTCGCTTGCTGCTGGCACATCAGGGCCCGGATCTCCCTCTGGATCACTCCCTTCTGCTTTGGCTTGGCAACTTCAGCGAGCTGTTGGAGCAAAAACACAACTTCTCCCAGACAGTTACTGATAATGTTAGTACCTAATATCACATTTAGGCCATTTTCCTCATTTACAGTCCTGACTACTAGAAGTCCCTGATCCTTCAGCTCCACTCTGCCCACTTTTACGTCCACGTTTTTGGCTCCGAGTACTTCAACAGGGAGACCATTAGAGGCGTACACTGTAAAGTCAGGGCTCGGGAGCTGGAGACTGTCCTTTGACCACAATTTATTATAAAGGACATCAGGTATTATGGTCACCTGTGATCCAGTGTCCAGCAGTGCAGGACTTGCAATCCCGTCCAGAATGATGGACAGGTAGGGTCGTCCACCCACGAACCTGCGGTTCCAGTCTAAGGGGCCTGATGAGTCTACTCCTGGGTGTTGGCCCTCTGACCCAGGATCGGCTCGTTTAAAGGACATTGCTGAGCCATATGACCTTTTTGGTTGCAGCGGTAGCAGATGATCTCTCGGCGAGGATGGTGTTGATCAGGAGTCGCTCCTGGGGGTGGCGTGGTCCTCCTCCGGTGAGGCGACGTCCTCCATTTCCTCCGGTTCATCCAAGGGACATCCTCCGGACAGTCGGCTAGTAGGATCTTTCCTCCTTCCTCTTTCCGTAGTTGCAGGGCATCCATTACAGTGGCCAAGTTCTTAGTTAGCTGGCGCACTTCTGAGTGCAGACATTCCAACTCACTAGGGGGCGCCACCTGAGTTTTAGCTTCTGCCACCTGAGGGGAAAAGGTGGGTACTGCCGGCTTTAGAGTGGCTTCACCCGGGTGATACCGATTTGCCACCTCAGGCTTTTCCAGGGGTCGCAGTCCTTTTATTGCCATGTCCTTTAGGGCATCAAAGGTGGCATCTGGATGATCCAAGGACCACCAGTTTACAGTCCTGCCTTCCGCTGGAGACCTCAGTCCCCGCACGAATTGCTCTTTCAACATTTGGCTCTCATCAATGGGACTTGTGGGGTTAGCCTGTTTAAGAGCTCGCAGGGCCCCTGTAGTCGGCAGGCGTAGTCCCTAATACTGTCACCCGGTCTCTGGAAGCACTGATAAAATGCCATCCGGAGATCCGTTTCTGTGCGGTCCTCAAAGATGGCCTGTAGCTTTAAGAGAATCGCAGGTACCGACTCCTGGTCTGCAGCAGGCCAAGTCTCTACTTCTCTCTCAGCCGCACCAGCTACACCAGCATCAGAAACTGACTGATCTGAGCTCTTCTCAGACAGGAAACTTGAATCAGCTCTGCTACGTGTCACTTCCTTTTATACCCCTGATGGGTGTGTCTGAAAGTGTGAGTGACGTGAATGGATATCAAGCTTTTGCGGTTACCTTCCTGTGCATTTTCCTGGATTATGTGTGCCTGACATAGCTGGGCCACACACCCTGACCCAGTGCTGGTCGATGGTCAGGAAGAATTTATGGTGGAAAAGATTCTAGATTCCAGGTTGTACAGAAATCAGTTGCAATATTTGATTAAATGGCAGGGCTACCCAGTGGAGGACAACTCATGGGAACCAGTCAATAATGTAAATGCTCCTCGCCTGCTCCGCCAGTTTCATCAGAGGTACCCTGACAAGCCTGGTCTGAGGTCAACCGGAGGTTGTCCTTAAGGGGGGAGTAATGTAAGGTTCTTTGTCTCTTTTGACATGTTCCTTGAAACTCAGTTTTCCGTCGGCCATTTTGCTTTCTGTCTTTCTGCAGCTCTTGCCCTCAGTTAATATGGAGTTTCCAGTTTTCATGTTCCCGCCCTGATTCTCTCCCTCTTGCTTCTTAAGCAGCCTCAGCTGAACAATCAGTGCTCCTGAATCAAGCCTCAGTCAGCCTGTGACCTGACTCCTGGAAACCTAGGATTTTGGACTCCAGATATTTCCTACTGAGGAACTTTGGAACACTTTTGGACTTTGGAAACCTGCTGTCTGGTGAATCCATGTTTGCAGAGGAATTACGGTACAGAGAAGAGATCCTGAACCTGCTTGGAGAGTTATTGTAGAGCTTGAAGTTACTCTGGCCTGCTGTGTTCTCCTGCCTCTGTTCCTGCAAACTGTGTGACCTTTTCTGCATGCTTGTATGAAGTAATACAAGTCATTTCATTTCAACCTATGTCTCCTGTGTTTTCCTCGCACCCAAGCACAAGACGCTATAGGAACTGTACACTATACATGACACCTGTACTTTTCTGTACTGTTCCTGTCTGGTCGTATCCCAGTCCTCAGTGGTCGCATCTGCTTCTGGCTCTACAACACCAAGCTCCAGATCCATGGGCAGCTTTCCTGGTCTTGCCCGCATGAGATAAGCTGGGGTGCATTTGGTGGAACTCACAGATATGTGATTGTACAGATCTACCAGGTCAGGTAGTAGGTCTGGCCACTGATCTCTCTCCTCAAGTGGTAAGGTCTTCAGCAGGTCGATGACGATGTTGTTCATCTTTTCACAGAGACCATTGGTTTGTGGGTGGTACGGTGTGGTTCTTATCTTTTTACATCCGTACAGATGGCAGAACTCTTTGAACAATTCGGCCTCGAAGGCTGGGCCTTGGTCCGTTAGCACCTGCTCAGAGTATCCATGGGGTCTGCAGAAATACGCTTGGAACGTCTTTGCTGCTGTCTCTGCCGTCAGATCTTTGACAGGGGCGACCACCAGGAATCTGGAGTAGTGATCCACCATGGTCAAGGCATAGGAGTATCCTGACCGGCTGGGTGACAACTTGACATGGTCCAGGGCCACGATCTCCAAGGGTCAAGTCGTCTTGATGGGTTGCAGGGGTGCCTTCTCGCTGCTGTAGTCTTTTCTTCTGAGGCCACAGGGTCCACAGTCTCTGCACCATCTCTCAATGGAGCTGCGCATTCCCACCCAGTAAAAACGACACTTCAACAGGGTCACTAGCTTCTTCCAGCCAAAGTGCCCCGCCTGATCGTGGTAGGCTTCCAACACCATCTGGATGTCTGTCCTGGGAACTACTATCTGCCATACCATCTCGTGGGTTTTTGGATTGACGTACCTCCGGCACAGCTTCTCATGGTAGATAAACAGCCGGCCTCTCTCATTCCACAGCTGCCTTGCTTGTGGAGACGCATCCTTCTCCAAGGAGGAACCTTCTTGAGTTATCAGCTCCTTGACACGACTGACAACCGGATCACTGTCCTGGGTCTCCTTCCAGCTGTGATTAGGTAAAGGGTTTAACGTCTTACCACGCTGCCTCCTGAAGGCTCGTTGCTCGAGGCTCATCCCATTCCTGTGAAAGGCAGGTAGTTCAATCTCCTCCAGGTCATCCACTTCTTCTTCTGTGTCCGACTGGTGAGGCATCCTGGACAGGGCATCAGCGTTGGCGTTTTTGCGGCCCGCCCGGTACTTGATGGTGAATCGATAGTTTGACAGCCGAGCCATCCATCATTGCTCCATGGCTCCCAGTCTGGCTGTTTCCAGATGTGTTAAGGGGTTATTGTCAGTGTAGGCCGTGAACTTGTTGGAGGCTAGGTAGTGTTTGAACCTTTCAGTAATGGCCCAGGCCTGCGCCAGGAACTCCAACTTGAAGCTGCTATAGTTCTCGGGGTTCCTCTCGGTCGGGCGGAGCTTCCTGCTAGCATATGCGATGACTTTCTCTAGGCCATTTTGCTTCTGCCTTAGGACAGCTCCCAATCCTTTGTTGCTGGCATCCGTATACAGCAGGAACGGTTGGCTGTAGTCAGGGTAGGCTAGGATCTCATCCCCTGTCAGGATCTCCTTCATTTCTTTGAATGCTTCAGCCTGTTCCTTACCCCAGTGGAACGGAGAATTTCTGCTCTTGAGGGACTGTCCCACCAGGAGGTCTTGCAGATGTGCTGCTTTCTTAGTGTAGTCCTTTACAAACCTCTGGTAGTATCCTGTCAGTCCCAGTAACTGATGCATCTCTTTGAGGTTCTTCGGCTCTGGCCACTTCTGGATGGCGGTGACCTTCTCAGGGTCGGGCGCTACTCCCTCTGAGCTGACAATATGTCCCAGGTACTGTACTTTTTGTTTGAGCAGGTGGCACTTTGAAGGCTTCAGTTTCATCCCATACTAGGACAGGGACTCGAATACCTCCGCCAGGTGCTTCAAGTGATCTTCATACATTTTGGAGTACACAATTACGTCGTCCAGTTATAGTAACACAGTCTCGAAGTTGAGGTGTCCCAGGCAGCACTCCATCACTCTGTGAAACGTGCCGGGGGCACTGCTGAGTCCAAACGGAATTCTGTCGAACTCACAGAGTCCCATCGGGTTGGTGAAGGCCGTCTTCTCCCGATCCTTCTCAGCCACAGCTTCTTGCCAGTACCCACTAGTGAGGTCAAGGGTGGAAAAATAATTAGCAGACTTTAGGGCAGCCAGAGATTCCTCAATATGTGGTAAAGGGTATGCATCTTTATGTGTAATGCGATTTACTTGTCTGTAATCTACACACATTTTCATGCTTCCATCCTTTTTCCTGACTAGAACTAGGGGAGCTGCCCAGGGACTACAACTATCCCTTATCACCCCTTCCTCTTTTATGTCACGCAACATTTCCTTGGCTTTCTGGTAGTGTGCTGGAGGTGTAGTCCTGTACCGTTCCTTAATGGGGGGATGGTTGCCTGTGGGGATGTGATGTTGCACTCCCTTAATCTTCCCAAAGTCAAGTGGGTGTTTGCTGAATACCTGTGCATATTCCTGGACCACCCGATGTGCCCCCTGTTTCTGGTGAGCTGGAGTGGTGTCTGTCCCAACATGGATCTGCTGCCACCAATCTGCCACCTTTGTTGCCGCGCCTTTATCCTCCCCTGGTTTTGAGGAGTCTAAGGACTCCTTTGTGTGAATGGAGTTATTATCTACAGCATGTAACTTGGCAACAGTGGCATAACGTGGTAATCTGACTTCATCTTCCCCCCAGTTGAGAAGACGCACTGGCACCCTCCCATTGCGTACCTCCACTACCCCTCTGGCAGTTAAGAGTGTAGGTCTGTGTTCTGAACAAAGGGGTTCTACTACTGCTTGGTAGCTCTGTCCTCTCAGACCTATTGCTGCTCTACACCAAATAAGCATTTCACTCATTGGGGTATCACAATGGGGTTCGGGTCTGTTACCCGTACATTACCAATCTCTCCACTGGTCAGTTCCACTTGCTGCTGGCACATCAGGGCCCGGATCTCCTTCTGGCTCGCTTTCTTTCGCCCTGGTCTGGCAACATCGGCGAGCTGTTGGAGTAAGAACACAACCTCCTCCAAACAGTTACCAATAATGTTAGTACCTGAACCACATTCAGTCCATTTTCCTCATTAACAGTTTTTACTACAATAAGTCCCTGGTCCTTTAACTCCACCCTTCCCACTTTTACGTCTACGTTTTTAGCCCCCAGTAAGTCAAGAGGGAGGCCGTTAGAGGCGTATACTGCAAAGTCAGGGTTTGGGGGTTGGAGGTTGTCCATAGACCAGTAACGGTTATAAAGGATATAAGGTATGATGGTTACCTGTTATCCGGTGTCCAGCATAGCAGGTATTGCGATCCCGTCCAGTATGATGGACAGGAAAGGTCTTCCTCCCACAAACCTGCGGTGCCAGTCTGAGGGGCCTGATGAGTCTACTTCAGGGTGCTCGCCCTCTGACCCAGGGTTTGCCCATTTAAAGGACACTGGCGTGCGGTGTGACCTTCCTTCTGGCAGCGGTAGCAGACGATCCCTTGGTGAGGATGGCGCTGGTCGTTGGTCCTTCCTGGGGGTGGCGTTGTCCTCCTCCGGGGTGGCGACGTCCTCCTACTCCTCCGGTTCATCCAGGGGACCTCCTCAGGGCAGTCGGCTAGCAGGATCTTTCCTTCTGTCTCCGGTTCCGTCCGCAGTTGCAGGACACATTACAGTGGCCAGGTTTTTGGTCAGCTGGCGCACTTCTGAGCGCTGACAGTCCAGCTCAGTAGGGGGCGCTGCCTGCGCTTTGGCTTCAGCAACCTACGGTGAAAAGGTGGGGACTGCTGGCGTTGGAGTAGCCTCACCCTGGTATCGTTGGGTTGCTGTATTTGCTGTTTCCAGGGGTTGCAATCCCTTTATAGCCATGTCCTTAAGGGCATCAAAGGTAGCATCTAGATCAGTGTTTCTCAACTCCAGTCCTCAGGACCCACCAACAGGTCATGTTTTCAGGATTTCCTTAGTATTGCAAAGGTGATGGAATTAATGCTTGAGCAGGTGATAAAATTATCACCTGTGCAACACTAAGGAAATCCTGAAAACATGACCTGTTGGTGGGTCCTGAGGACTGGAGTTGAGAAACACTGATCTAGATGATCCAAGGACCACCAACGCACAGTCCTGCTTTCCGCTTGGGACCTCAGTCCCCATACAAATTGTTCCTTTAGCATTTTATTCTCATTGGTGACGCTCGTGGGATTAGCCTGTTTGAGAGCTCGCAGGGCCCCTTGTAACCTGCAGGCATAATCCCGCACGCTGTCCTCTGATTTCTGGGAGCATTGGTAGAACCTCATTCGGAGGTCGATTTCGGTGCAGTCCTCAAAGGCGGTCTGTAACTTCAGGAAAATTGCAGGCACTGACTCCTGGTCTGCAGCCGACCACGTTTCCGCTTTTCTCTCACCATAGCACCAGTTAATTGTCCCACTACTACTGCAGCCCTTTGCTTATCTGACATAGAGTACATGTCCAGTATGCTGCATATTTTCCGCTTGAATCCCGACAGGGTGTCTGGCTTGCCGCTGTACTGGAGAAGCCACTTTGCTCCAGGCATGTGAGCCGCCCTCCCAGGGCAGTGGGGGTACTCGGAACCGAGCCTATTAACTCCTATGGGGGGGATGTCACGGCAACACAGCTCGGTCCGTGGACCTGGGCGCTCACCATAAATGGGGATATTTACAGGGGAATAAATGTTTGTACGATGATTCATGACGCCACCTGTAGTACCTGGTCAGGGTGACCAGCGCTGCTGTGCAGATGTCACGCTGTCTAATGATATGTATACAATGTCAGTAAACTATTAATACAGGAACAACACTCTATACAACAACTAGTATAGCAACATCAGCATGTAAGTATAGAATAGATTTACCTGACACGATATCTGCTGAACTCAGGGTTAATCTTGAGGACTTGATGAGCTGAAACAGGAAAGAGGTGGACCGGGATCTAACCTGACCCTAAACTGGGGTCCTAACTAATCCCTCACCTTGGAGGTACTGATAATGGTTCAGAGGTCCAAGTCTCCAACCTAACCCTGTCTCCTATCAGACCCTGAACCCTGTAATCAGTCCTAAGAAGGATCCTGACTACCACCAAAGGGATATGGGCTGATCTCAGCTAAATACACAGATTAGACATATAAGACAGACAGGATAACACTCGCTTGCATACACACTCAAACACCAAAGGAACATAAATGGTCTGGGAAATAAACTCTAACCAAGTTGAGCTTAGAACAACTAAGGAGCTCACTACTAAAGTCTATACAGATTCATTCCTATCTGTGGTCTGCATGAAGGTTTCACTGGCAACTCCCCAAGCAGACAACCAGGAATTTAAAGGAAACCAATCAACAAATAATCAATTGCAGCCGGGAGAAACTGCACCCAGTCCCAGAACCGAGCACAGACAGAATTAACTCCCTAGCTGCCAAACACAAAGAAACAGCAGCTCAGCTGTGAGAAGTCAAAATGTGCAACCGCGACGATCTTCGTGGCAATGCACACATGACAGTACCCCCCCTTCTACGAGGGGCCTCCGGACCCTCAGGGCCAGGCCTGCCCGGGTGAGTTCTGTGGAAGGTCCGAACCAAACGATCTGCGTTAACATCAGACGCAGGGACCCACGTCCTCTCCTCTGGACCATACCCCTTCCAATGCACCAAGTACTGAAGGGACCGGCGATTCAGACGTGAGTCAATGATCTTTGATACTTGATATTCCAAGTTACCATTGACCAACACAGGAGGAGGAGGTAGAGGTGACGGTATGACTGGTGCCACATACCTTTTAAGTAATGACTTGTGGAACACATTATGAATTTTAAACGTAGGAGAGAGGTCCAGACGAAATGCCACAGGATTAATTATGGAACTGATCCTGTACGGCCCGATGAATCTGGGACCCAGTTTCCAGGAGGGCACTTTAAGTTTTATATTCCTGGTAGACAACCATACCAGATCGTTCACATTCAGATCTGGACCAGAAACTCTCCTCCTATCAGCCATACGTTTGTAACGGTTCCCCATCGCACTCAGATTATTCAATACACCTCTCCACACAGAAGCAAGTGACGACGAGAAACGCTCCTCCTCAGGAACCCCAGAAGGGCCCCCCCCATTGAAAGTACAAAACTGGGGATGGAAACCATATGCCCCAAAAAACGGGGACTTACCAGTGGACTCGCTCCGCCTGTTGTCAAGAGCGAACTCTGCCAGAGGCAAGAAAGAAGACCAGTCCTCTTGGTTCTCTGAGACAAAACACCGGAGATATGTCTCTAAGCTCTGATTCAGACGCTCTGTCTGACCATTGGTCTGCGGATGAAAAGCCGAGGAAAATGACAATTGCATCCCCCGACGTAAACAAAATGCCCTCCAAAATTTGGACACAAACTGAGACCCCCTATCTGACACCACATCAGAAGGCAACCCATGAAGTCTAACGATCTCCCTAATGAACACCTGCGCCAGAGTTTTAGCATTAGGGAGTGCAGGAAGAGCAACGAAATGTGCCATCTTACTGAACCTGTCAACAACCACCAGTATGACAGTATTCCCTGACGACGGAGGAAGGTCCGTAATGAAGTCCATAGATAAATGAGTCCATGGACGCTCCGGAAGTTTCAAGGGTAAAAGGGTCCCAGACGGACGGGTATGAGGGGTTTTAGAGCGAGCACACACCCCACATGACGCGACAAAAGTTATAACATCTTTATTAGCATTAGGCCACCAAAACCGGCGAGAAAGGAGATCTAAAGTAGCCTTACTCCCTGGATGTCCTGCTAGAGCAGAATTATGATGTGCCTCAATAACCTTTTGTCTCAACAGATTTGGGACAAACAGTCTCCCTGGAGGTCCTGCAGGGGCGTCCCCCTGAGCCTCTAACACCTCCTCCTCAAGCTCAGAAAATACAGCCGACACTACCACCCCCTCCTGAAGGATAGGACTCGGGTCATCCGTTTTCCCGGCCCTGGGAAACTGCGAGACAAGGCATCAGCCTTTACATTCTTAGACCCGGGCGATAAGTGACGACAAAATTAAACCTGGTAAAAAACAACGACCATCGAGCTTGTCTGGAATTCAGACGCTTAGCGGATTCCAAATACAACAGGTTCTTGTGATCAGTAATAACGGTAACCGGGTGGACTGCCCCCTCCAAAAAGTGACGCCATTCTTCAAAAGCTAACTTAATGGCCAAAAGTTCCCTATTGCCGATATCATAATTCCTTTCGGCGGACGACAATTTCTTAGAAAAGAAAGCGCACGGATGCCATTTACCAGGGGACGGACCCTGGGACAATATAGCACCCACCCCTACGTCAGACGCATCCACCTCCACAATGAACGGCTGAGATGCATCTGGTTGGATGAGAACGGGTGCCGAAGCAAAACATTTCTTCAAAGAGGAAAAGGCTTGGCAAGCTTTGTCCGACCATTTAGAAAAATCCGTCCCTTTTCTTGTCATGTCAGTGAGAGGTTTGACGACAGATGAGAAATTACAAATAAATTTCCGGTAGTAGTTAGCAAACCCCAAAAAACGCTGCAGAGCCTTAAGATCCCCTGGCTGATCCCATTCAAGCACTGCTCTCACCTTTTCAGGGTCCATACGGAAACCGGAGGCTGACACCAAAAAACCCAAAAACTGAAGTTCCTGTACGGCAAATACACACTTCTCCAGTTTGGCGTATAGTTTATTGTCTCGCAAGATCTGCAACACCTGTCTCACATGCTCCTGATGAGACACAAGATCTGGCGAGTAAATTAAAATGTCGTCCAAATATACGACCACAAACACCCCCACAAGGTGACGAAAAATGTCATTAACAAAATGTTGGAATACTGCTGGTGCAGTAGTCAGACCAAAAGGCATGACTAGGTTCTCATAATGTCCCTCCGGCGTGTTAAACGCCGTTTTCCACTCATCCCCCTCTTTTATCCTAATCAGATTATACGCCCCCCTGAGATCCAATTTAGAAAACCATTTGGCGCCAACAATTTGATTTAAGAGATCAGGAATAAGAGGGAGTGGATATGGATCTCGAACAGTAATCCGATTAAGTTCGCGGAAATCCAAGCAAGGGCGTAGGCCTCCATCTTTCTTCTTCACAAAGAAGAACCCGCGGCTACTGGGGAAGATGAAGGTCTAATATGCCCTTTGGCCAGACTTTCAGAAATATAATCTTTCATAGCCTGCCTCTCAGGACCAGAAAGATTATACAACCTAGCTTTAGGCAACTTAGCATCAGGAAGGAGATTAATAGAGCAGTCATACACGCGATGAGGAGGCAACTCCTGACACCCCTCCTCAGAGAAAACATCCCCAAAATCCTCCAAAAAAGGAGGCAATGTACTAGGCACGACCGCACTGATGACTGTGTTCATGCAGTTGCTTTTGCAAAACTCACCCCATTGGCTTATTTCTCTGGACTGCCAATTAATCACAGGTTTATGTTTAACCAACCAAGGAAGTCCCAACACAATGGGAGTAGGTAGACCCTCCAACACATAACAAGATAATTGTTCCCTATGTATTGCCCCTACCCGAAGGTCAATGTTATGAACCTCATGAACAAAGCTACCTTGGCCGAGAGGCCTGGCGTCAATGGAGAATATAGGGATCGGTTTGACCAATACACTCAGATGCATACCTTGAGCCTGAGCAAACTGAGCGTCAACCAGATTAGCCCCGGAACCACTATCAAGAAGAACAGACAATCTCTCCACTCTCGTACCAACTACCACCTCCACTGGTACAAGGAACTGAGAAGAACTGGCGGATGAAATACATACTCCCAGGTTGTCGTCCACCACACAACCTGGGATTAACAGTTTTTCCGGCGACTTTTGGCTCAACAAGGCACGGGATGGACATTCTCCAATAAAATGTCCCTCTTTCCCGCAGAAAAAACATCTTCTAGTCCTGCGGCGTACCGCCAATCCCCTCCTACGAAATGATGTCCCTCCCAACTGCATAGGCTCATCCGAACAGACAAGGGGAACCTCAACATAAGGGACTTTAGTGGTAGGTGGAGAAACAACAGGGAGTGGGGTTACCTCACCCCTCTCCCGAAGCCGTCTATCAGTACGGATAGCTAAGGCCATAGCAGCCTCCAGAGAAGGAGGAGACTCATACTGAGCCAAAACGTCTTTTAATTTATCAGAAAGCCCATGACAAAACTGGCTCCTAAGAGCTGGGTCATTCCACTGAGTATCTGTGGCCCATCTACGAAACTCAGAAGCAAATTCCTCTGCCGGACGATCTCCCTGCTGTATCTTACGTAATTTAGTCTCAGCAAGAGAGACCCGATCTGGGTCATCATATACCAATCCCAGGGCAGTAAAAAATTGATCTACAGACAGTAGAGCCGGGGATCCCGAGGAAGGGAAAATGCCCAGGATTGAGGGTCCCTTGCAGAAGTGAGATAACAATTCCCACTCTCTGCTCCTCACTCCCTAATGATCGAGGCCGAAGCCGAAAATACAATTTACATGCCTCCCGGAAGGTGAAAAATTTGTCTCGCCCACCAGTGAACCTGTCCGGGAGAGCTACTTTAGGTTCAACTCTGGTTTGCTCCAGGGGAGACAAAACTTTGGACTTAATGTCCGTCAGCTCCATGGATAATCCCTGCAACTGCAGAGCCAGCTGGGCTACTGGATCCATGGTAACTGGAGATAATTTTTAGGGCCAGTGAAAATGTCACGCTGTCTAATGATATGTATACAATGTCAGTAAACTATTAATACAGGAACAACACTCTATACAACAACTAGTATAGCAACATCAGCATGTAAGTATAGAATAGATTTACCTGACACGATATCTGCTGAACTCAGGGTTAATCTTGAGGACTTGATGAGCTGAAACAGGAAAGAGGTGGACCGGGATCTAACCTGACCCTAAACTGGGGTCCTAACTAATCCCTCACCTTGGAGGTACTGATAATGGTTCAGAGGTCCAAGTCTCCAACCTAACCCTGTCTCCTATCAGACCCTGAACCCTGTAATCAGTCCTAAGAAGGATCCTGACTACCACCAAAGGGATATGGGCTGATCTCAGCTAAATACACAGATTAGACATATAAGACAGACAGGATAACACTCGCTTGCATACACACTCAAACACCAAAGGAACATAAATGGTCTGGGAAATAAACTCTAACCAAGTTGAGCTTAGAACAACTAAGGAGCTCACAACTAAAGTCTATACAGATTCATTCCTATCTGTGGTCTGCATGAAGGTTTCACTGGCAACTCCCCAAGCAGACAACCAGGAATTTAAAGGAAACCAATCAACAAATAATCAATTGCAGCCGGGAGAAACTGCACCCAGTCCCAGAACCGAGCACAGACAGAATTAACTCCCTAGCTGCCAAACACAAAGAAACAGCAGCTCAGCTGTGAGAAGTCAAAATGTGCAACCGCGACGATCTTCGTGGCAATGCACACATGACAGCAGATCCTCTGGAAGGGATGGTGTTATGCAGCTAGATGTTAGGCCTCCTACAGGTGAGGCTGTGTCCTTCCAGGGCAGGTAGATGTGTAGGGATGCAGGACAGAAGGGAACCCGGCAGGGTAGGGACAAGAAGGTGGACACACACACAAGTCACTTTGGTACCTTTACTGAAGATGTTGCAGGCACATCCCAGAGCACTGTAGGGTGAAGGGTGCACATCCGGATTCTCCCACTAAGTAGGTTTAAGGCCTCCTTGTTCCTTGCCTTTCCGTAATGAGTTTCTGGCCTGCCTGCAGCTGGGCCTAACTTAATCTCTGTCTTGCACCCGGCTGACCTTGTGGTTGGACCTTCTCT
The DNA here is from genome assembly GCA_033576555.1 of Oophaga sylvatica. Classification (NCBI taxonomy): domain Eukaryota; kingdom Metazoa; phylum Chordata; class Amphibia; order Anura; family Dendrobatidae; genus Oophaga; species Oophaga sylvatica. The sequence goes on from JARQOD010000001.1 coordinate 405,975,211, forward strand.
TGAAGTACAGTGTCCCTGCTTGCAGGGCCCTGCTTGCCTGAACTGCATCCTCCTGGCCCTGTTACGTATCAGTTCTGTGGTGCTCCTGGGACTTGTAGTCCTCCAGGAATTCCGGTGTTCTCCTAATGGGTCGTGGAGATCCCTATATGCTCGGACCCGGCGTCCAGTTTATACTTGCTGGGGTGAGCTGGTTAGGCTCTTCTGCCCCTTTGCTACTCCCCTCTTGCCTTCGGCCTACTCGGGCCCTCACACGATTATACACACTGGCAGTTGGTGGGCTGCCTCTTCTGCCACTCTCAGAGCGTTGGCACGCTCCTAGCTCTTTACTGAACTGAGCTGAACTCACTCTGCTGCAGACTGCAGCCTTCTGCCTTTTGCTCAACTCTGCTGAGCTGCACTACTCTCAAGTTTGCTCTCCACTGAGCTGCACTAAGCAGAACTGCACTGACTTCCTGCCTTCACCCCCTTTTATATCCCTATTAGGGCTCCCTTTGGTGGTCTTAGGGGACGGGTGAAGGTGTGTGCATGCATAGTGAGACCTCTAGTGGTACAATCCTTCATGCACCCTTCTGGATTTGTGGAACTGAGCGAAGCTGGGCTCCACACATGTACGGCAGCTTCAGCGGTACTATCGGGGCCACAGGCCCAGGTGAGGGGGCGGCTGCTGCGGCCGGCATGGTAGCGGTCGAGGGCTGATCATCAGGGTTGTCGGCTTGGGCCGTGCCGCTGGACTAGGGCTGTGACATCCTGGCGCCCCCCTAGTGAACTGTGGCTTACCTTCCTCTGTAGGCCGCAGCTCCGCAGGGCACAGTCGCTTGAAGGACCTGCGTCGCCGGCGCTCTGACGTCAGAGCGTTCACTGGAGCTCCTTGTCAGGACCTGCCGCCGCGTCAGCGCGTGGGGGCGTGTCCAGAACTCAGTGCGCTTTTTACAGGTACGCCTCGTAGTTTTCCCGCGGTGACACGATAATGGCGGACAATGGCGGGAAATCTTCACCACTATTCGAGATACAGTCTTTTAGTAAAGCGCACAGTACCTGGCAGTAACGGGCACCACTTCTTCCGTTGCTGCGGGGCACGCAATCCTGTTCGTGACGCCAGTCAGATGAGGTGCCCTGTGACTGTTGGGGAACTCGGACCCAAGCCCGTTGATCTCAATGAGGAATATCACGGTGGCCACGGCTCTGTCCGTGGCCCTGGGCGCTCACCTTCAAAAAGGGGAATATTTACAGGGGAGAATGTCAGTAGATCGTGACGCCACCTGTGGTATCTGGTGAGGATCACCAGCGCTGCAGCAGTCCACTGAGGCCGGTGTTATGGCAGCTAGGGTGGTATCGCTCCCCACAGGTGGAGCGGGCCGTCAGGGCAGCGTAAGTGTAGGGATGCAGGACGGAGGGAATCCGGCAGGGTAGGAATAAGAAGGTAGACACACACATAAGTCACTTTGGTACCTTTACTGGAGATGGTGCAGGTACATCCCGGAGCACTGTAGGGTGAAGGGTGCACATCCAGATTCTCCCACTGAGCAGGTATAAGGCCTCCTGTTCCTTGCCTTTCTGTAATGAGTTTCTGGCCTGCCTGTAGCTGGGCCTAACTTAGTCTCTGTCCTGCACCGGCTGACCTTGTGGTAGGACCTTCTCCTGGAGTACACTTTCCCTGCTTATCATATCTTCGTGTCCCCTGGCCCTGTTACGTATCAGCTCTGTGGTGCTCCTGAGACCTGTAGTCCTCCAGGAATTCCGGTTGTCTCCTACTGGGTCGTGGAGATCCCTGCAGGCTCAGACCCGGCGTCCGGTTTGTACTTGTTGGGGTGAGCTGGTAAGGCTCCTCTGTCCCTTTGCTGCTCTCCTCTTGCCTCCGGCCTACTCGGGCCCTCACAAGGTTAAACACACTGGCAGTTGGTGGACTGCCTCTTCTGCCGCTCTCCAGAGCGTCGGCACGAACTTAACTCTCTAGCCTGAACTGCTAGACTCCTCAGGTAGACTGAACAGAACTCCTCTGCAGAATCAGCTTCACTTCACTCTGCCCTGCAGACAGACTTGACTGACTTCAGACTCTCTGACTTCAGACTAACTGCCTGACTTCCTGCTTTCACCCCCTTTTATATCCCAATCAGGGCTCCCTCTGGTGGACTGAGGACGGGTGAAGGTGTGTGTATGTAGTGAGACCTCTAGTGGACGAATCCTTCATGCACCCTTCTAGGATATATGGAACCGAGCGCAGCTGGGCTCTACACAAACAAAGGATGCAGGACAGTATACGTGACTATGCTCTTAATCTTCAGGAGGCACTGAGGGCCATAAAGCAGATTGACCCAGACAGCGTGCAGGATGGAGACAGATTGTTAAAGGAGCAGTTTGTTGAGGGACTCCTGTCCAGCACCCACAGGTCACAGCTACGCATCATGGCTCAACAAAATCCTGACCTGAGCTTTGCAGATTTTAAAGACAGGGCTATCCGGGCATTACACGAACCAAATGTCAGCCGTGCAGCGCCCCCTAGGCGCCCCGCAATTACATACCACCAGGAGGCGGCATCCTTCCCTCAGGCTCTCGCTGAGGCTGACGCACAGACCCTGGATGATGACCCGTCTGCAGAGCTGCGTCTGCAGGTTCAGGAGCTGACCAAAAGTGTGGCTGCACTAACCAAAACCGTGAAGTCCTTGCAAGTGCCCCAAAAGGAGAAGATAGAGTTGGCGTCCAGTCCAGATGACGTCCCATGGCGATGGAAGAAGAGGATCCCACCAATCAGAGGGAGAGACAATGATCTCTATGACAAGGACGGACGTCCCATTTGCCGCCGCTGCAGAAAAGCAGGGCACATCGCAAAATTCTGTTGAGCGACCCCTGGGGCAGGGGGCCAACCCCCAGGAGTAAGACGACCAGGGCCACAGAACTGGAGAGCCAAGTACGTCGGAGGTCGACCGGTCCTCCCAGTTGTGATTGACGGCATCCCAATGAACGCTTTGCTGGACACTGGCTCTCAGGTGACAACTATGCCATATATTCTTTACAAACGGTACTGGGCTGACTCTGATCTTACTCGCGGCCCAGTTGATGAGCTGACAGTAGTCGCCAGCAATGGTCAGCCTTTGCCACAGAAGGGGTATAAGGAAGTGATCTTTAAGTTGGGGCGGGTAGAATTAAAAAAACAAGGTATGATAATTGTAGACATTGATCGACGAGAATGTAACCCAATGATGACCTTAGGTACTAATGTGATAGAAAATTGTCTTGCCGAGGTTATTGTTTTGTTGCAACAGGTAGCCGAAACTGCTGGTTCCAGTGAAAAACGGGTCCTGCAGAAGGAGATCAAGGCCCTAATGCAAAGACAGCAGGTAGAGCTAACTGGCGGAGAAGTAGGCAGTGTCAGAGTGAGTGATGCATTCCCCATTGCAATACCCCCAAAAAGTGAAATGTTAATTTGGTGTCGGGCAGCCATAGGCCTCAGAGGAAGAGATTGCCAAGCTCTGGTAGAACCAGTGTACTCTGATAGTAGGCCCACTATCCTGACAGCCAGAGGGGTAGTTGATGTACGCAAGGGGAGGTTACCTGTACGCATCTTAAATTGTGGGGAGGAGGAGGCCAAACTACCTCGGTATGCCACCGTTGCTAAGCTGTTCACTGTCAGTAACAACGCAGTTCAGATAGCAGAACCCCTGATCTCGTCCGAACAGGCAGAGGACAGTGGCTCTGCAAAACAGCTGGAGGACTGGTGTCAGCAGCTGCACGTAGGCACTGACTCCACCCTTCCATACCAAAAGAATGGGGTCTACCGAGTGGTTCAAGAGTTTGAACGGGTATTCAGCAAACACCCTTTAGATTTTGGGCAGGCAAAAGGGGTCCAACATCATATCCCCACTGGAAATCATCCGCCCATTAAAGAAAGATATCAGCCTGTACCCCCAAATCACTACCAATATGCCAAAGGTATGTTATGAGAGATGAAGGAGGCTGGGGTGATCAGAGACAGTTGTAGCCCCTGGGCAGCTCCACTAGTCCTTGTTAGAAAGAAAGATGGTACAATGAGGATGTGTGTTGAATACAGGAAACTTAACAGCATTACCCACAAAGATGCCTATCCGTTACCTAGGATAGAGGAATCACTAGCTGCACTGAGAACTGCTGACTATTTCTCTACCTTAGATCTCACTAGTGGGTATTGGCAGGTTCACGTGGCAGAGGCAGACAAAGAGAAGACTGCCTTTGCAACACCAATGGGCCTCTCAGAGTTCAACTACATGTCGTTCGGGCTTTGCAGCGCGCCGGGAACGTTCCAGAGATTGATGGAGTGCTGCCTTGGACCCTTGAACATTGAGACAGTTCTGTTGTACCTTGATGACGTCATCGTCTTCTCCAAGACCTATGAGGAACATTTAGAGCCCCTGGTCAAGGTGTTCGAAGCCCTGTCCAAATTTGACCTAAAGGTGAAGCCGTCCAAATGCCACCTCCTGAAACCCAAGGTGCAGTACCTAGGCCATGTAATGAGCGCAGAAGGCGTGGCACCAGACCCTGACAAGGTCACTGTTATCAAGGACTGGCAGAGGCCCGGCAACATCCATGAGATACACCAGTTCCTCGGGTTGGTGAGCTACTACCGAAGGTTCATCAAGGGCTTCACTGAGATAGCGGCACCTCTGCAAAATCTCGGTGTAGGCCAGCCAAAGAAGGCCAGAAAGAAAAGTTCTACGTTTGATTGGAATGACGAACTGGAAAGATCCTTCACTTGGTTGAAGATGGCCCTTACGGGGGATGAAGTTCTGGCCTACCCAGATTATAACCAACCATTCGTCCTCTATACTGATGCCAGCAACGTTGGACTGGGAGCAGTGCTGTCGCAGGTACAGAATGGCAGAGAAAGAGTGATCTCCTACGCCAGCAGGAAACTTCGTCCCACTGAAAGGAACCCTGACAACTATAGCTCCTTCAAGCTAGAGTTCCTCGCCATCGTCTTTGCTGTGACCGAGCGGTTCAAACATTACCTAACTGCGACAAAGTTTACCATCTTCACGGACAACAATCCGCTGACTCACTTGGAAACCGCAAAGCTAGGTGCGCTGGAGCAGCGATGGATGGCCCGACTGTCCATCTACGAGTTAACCATCAAGTACCGAGCGGGGCATAAAAATGCCAATGCTGATGCACTGTCCAGAATGCCCAACTTACCAGATGGGGAGAAGATCTGGATACACTTGAAGAAATTGAATTACCAGCCTTCCACCGTCCAATTGCAGCCCAACGTGCTCAAGGGGTGAATCAAGCGCTATATCACGAAAGAGGCCACCCTAAACCCATTGCCTCACCATGAATGGGCAGAGACACAGGATAGCGACCCAGCAGTCCGCCTGGTAAAGGAGCTACTGGCACAAGCTGACTCGCGTCCTGGTCCAGATGCCCCACAAGAGCAACAGCTGTGAAAGGAGAAGGGCAGACTGTTCATCTACGAAGGAAAGCTGTGTCGGAGGAGTGTCAACGCCCGAACTCACAAATTGGTCTGGCAAGTGGTAGTCCCGAGGCGAGATGCATCAATGGTCCTGGAAGCGTACCACAATGGAGCAGGACACTTTGGATGGAAGAAGTTAGAGATCCTACTACATGAGAGATTCTACTGGATTGGTATGAGGAAGACCATTGAAGATTGGTGTCGAGAGTGTGGACCATGTAACTTGCGGAGAAAAGACCATAACAGCCAGCAAGCCCCGTTGCAGCCAATAATCACCAAACAGCCACTTGAACTAGTAGCCTTGGACCATGTGAAGCTAACTCCAAGCCGGTCAGGCTATGTCTACGCTCTTACCATTGTTGACCACTACTCAAGGTTCTTGGTAGTCGTGCCTGTCAAGGACCAAACAGCAAAGACAGCAGCCAAGGCTTTCCAACAACACTTTTGTCGACCACATGGTTACCCTGAACGAGTGCTTACTGACCAAGGTCCAGCTTTTGAAGCAGAAGTGTTCCAGGAGTTCTGTAACATGTACGGCTGCAAGAAAATCAGAACAACACCGTACCATCCTCAGAGAAATGGCATGTGTGAGAAGATGAACCAAGTAGTAATTGACCTCTTGAAGACTTTGCCTCTGGAAGAGAGAAACTTGTGGCCAGAAAAGTTGCCAGATCTGGTGGATCTCTACAACCACATTCCGGTGAATTCTACCAACTGTACACCGGCCTACCTCATGAGAGCAAGACCTGGCAAATTACCAATTGATTTGGACATGGGAGTCCTGACACCTGAGGTAACGTCACCAAATGCAGATTGGGATACTGAGCGTCAGCAACAGTACCGCAAGGTTCAAGAATGCGTAGAGAAGAGTTTGTCTCAGGCAAGACAAAAACAAGAAAGAAATTACAACCAACATGCACCTGCAGTTCCCTTGGCACCTGGAGAACAGGTACTCAAAAGGAAAAGGCGACTCCACAAGCTTGACTACCAGTGGGAAGCGGAGCCATATACTATTATGCCCTCAGACTTCGACAATACAAAGGTGTGCCTTATCAGTAAGGATGGAGGAGAAAACTCCACAGCAGTGTCCAGGGATCACCTAAAATCGTGCCCTGACCAGTTAAAGGGAAAGATCGGAGGAAAGGACATTCCTTCGCCAGTAGAAAAGGTGGAAGAAAAGGTCCGCACTGTACTTGGCGAGTTCCCTGCGAACTGGACAAGAGTAAATCATGCTATAGTAGTGCACGTCTTGACCTTCCCACAACCAACAGTGCCTGAAAGAGAAGTGACTCAGGATCGGCCTGAAGAACTGCAAGTTCCAGTGATAGAAGCCACCCCTGCAATGGAACTCAAAAGTCCACCTCCTGTCACTGGTGAATCTGTCATGCCCACAGTGAGAAGGGTTAGTCCTAGAAAATAAGGTATACCCATGCTACGTAGAATCACCAGTAGCATAACCACTAGGGAGCACACTACACCAGTAGTAGTTAATACAGTGGACCCAGTCAGGTCACTACAGACACCAATGCTCCGTAGGTCGGTCCGTTGTACTAGAGGTCAGGTTCCAGCCAGGTATATGGAGTAACATGTTATTGTTCTAGTAATGTAAATAAGTTAATGTTTATATTGCAACTTTTATCATTCACATTCTCTAATTGGACAATTGGGTCACTAGACTCGGAATGACCAAGACAATACGTGTAAATAGTTAATGTTTTGACCACAGAACAAAAACCGCCTGGCGTGGCTGAAGACGTGGGGGACTCATCTATGCCTTGTAGCCCGCCCAAGGCCTACGTTGAGGGTTTGAGGCGGGTCCCTCACATTGTGCTCTGCAAGGGTGAAAAAGGACAACCCATTCCAGACTCCATCAAATGTATATATTTAATGTTAAGTTTTGTAAATAGTTATAACATGTTATTCTTGTTGTTTCCTCAGTCCAGGAGTACTGAATTGCACTAGGGGGGAATGTGGCACCCCAGGAGTTTGGTTGCCACAGTGACCTTGCCTTCCTCCAGGGGAGGGTGACGTCATGCCTGAAAGCAAAGAGGGACCCCTTCGCAAGTAATTCAGCATGCAACACCTTTCTGGCTCCAGACCAGAAGGGGGAGCTCAAACACTTGATTTGAGGGGAGCTTCCCTGGAATATTCTGGCTGGGGGAGGAGTTAGTGGGTCGAGCTGAGGGAACGAGAGAGAGAAGACGTGGAGAGACAAGCTGGGGGACGGAAGCCATAGCATGGGCTCATCCCCAGGTCTAAGCGCCAGAGACTGGACCCCTGGAGTCCGAGGCTGAAAGGGTGTAGTAAAATCCCAGCAGCAGAATTCGGAGGGTAGAGGACGGAAGGTTCTCTGTTCCCATTAAGACTTTTCCACAAAGCAGCAGCACAAGTGAGCTGGAGACTCCATAACGGATTAGTTCCTGAAGCAGGCTACAGCTGCATGTAATGATAGTTAAGTTCCACTTAACTGAGAATCCAGAGGACTTGGAAGGAGCTTATAGCAGCTAATGCCTCACAGAACAGTGCTAGAAAGGAGACCTCACATCCCACCTGTAATAAGGGGATCTGTTGTGGGTGGGTTTGAGGTGGGTTCTGGGCGGGGGCTCCCTCTGGTGGTTGCAGGCGGTGCTAGTCTGTCCAGTGAAGATTGTGAGGACTGGGGATCAGGTGTTGCTGACTGGTCTTGTGTAGGGGGGTCACCTTCCCGTCGGGGTTGCCGGTGATCAATTGTTCTGGTCTGAATCCTTTATTCCAGTTTCCCTTGTAGCCTGCTGTGTCGTGTCTGCATCTCCTGCTAACAGATAAGACATTTTCTTCTTTTGTGTTTGTGCTATATTTTTGCATTTTGTCCTGCACTTCTGTGGGGGCCTTCAGGGTCCCCTCTGGGGGCTTCTGCCCTCTCAGTTTTGTTCAGCCACTGATGTTTGTACTTTTGCTTTTTCCAGTTTTTTCAGTGGCTGCGTTTTGATTTTGTTACACCAGAGAACTAATTTAGGTGGAAGAGGTCGTGTGATCTCAGGTGTTTTTGAAATTAGTAGAGTTGGTGCTTTCAGGGTTTTTGGGATTTCAGTAAGTGCCCTTCCTTCCTTTTCTATTTAGTAGTTTGGGCCCCACGTTTGCTCATACTATTTTCTGTCTGTGTCAGTATTTCTTCTTGTCTAACCGCCATTACATGTTTGGGGGCTTTCTATTTCTTTGGGGTTCTGCTCCGGGGCAGATAGCTTTCCTCTTTCTATCTTTAGGTGTAGTTAGTTTCTCAGGCTGTGACGAGGCGTCTAGGACCAACGTAGGAACGCTCCACGGCTGCCTCTAGTTGTGGTGGTTAGTCAGGGTACTGCAATCTCATAGATTCCAACTGCTCTGGTGTATTGCCTTTTTTACCTGCACTCCTCAGCTACCGAAACATAACAGTATCACCGGCCTAAAAATTGAAAATTGTATGGTACTCACAGAAGGGAAAAAATATTGTGAAAGAAAAGAGGTTGTCAGAGTTGTCAGAAATATTTTTCTGCTTGTTGCATTTTTTTTTTTTTCCCTCTGTATCTCTGGGTGCTGGGGAGGATCTTTTCTCTCAATGGAGTTTGCACAGTTGTCTGGCCGTGTGGATCAGCTTGCCACTGAGGTTCGGAGTATTGCTATCTATCTTGCTGGGTTGCCTGTTGTGGAACCTAGGATTCCCATGCCAGGATCGAGCTAAGTTTCAGAATTTCAAAAATAATTGTAAATTGTTTTTTGCCTTAAAATCTAAGTCCTCAGGGAACGCAGCGCAGCAGGTTCAAATTATCATCTCTCTCCTGCGCGGCGATCCTCAGGATTGGGCTTTTTCCCTGATACCTGGGGATCCTGTTTTGAGTGATGTTGATGCATTTTTTCAGGCCTTGGGGTTATTGTACGATGAGCCTAATGTCACTGATCAAGCTGAAAAAGCCTTGTTGGCATTAAATCAGGGGCTTGATGACGCTGAGTTATACTGTCAGAGATTCCGTAGGTGGGCAGTCCTGACCAAATGGAATGACGACGCTTTGGCAGCCCTTTTCCGGAAGGGTCTGTCAGATAATGTAAAGGATGTTATGGTGGGATTCCCTGTCCCCTCTGGTCTCAATGATTCTATGTCATTAGCGATTCAAATTGACAGACGTTTGCGTGAGCGGAGAAGTATGCGTGGAATGGTGTTGCCTTGTGAACCAGCTTCTGAACCCATGCAGTGTGATAGAGTGGTGTCTGGGGCACAGCGTCATGAGTTTCGAAAGCGCAATGGGTTATGTTTCTACTGTGGTAATGCCTCTCATGCTATTTCAGTCTGCCCTAAGCGGGGAAGACGTTTTGCACGCTCAGTTGTCTTGGGTAGTGTTCAGACTAAGTTTTTATTAACTGTCACTCTGATATGCTCTCTGTCCTCATTTTCTGCTCAGGCTTTCGTTGATTCTGGAGCAGCTATTAATCTGATGGATTATGATTTTGCAAAACGTTGTGGATTTCCCTTGATACCCCTACAGAAGTCTATTCCCCTACTGGGGATCGATTCTACCCCTTTGGCCGAGAATAAACCCCAGTTTTCTACTCAGGTGATAATGAGGGTTGAACCTGATCACCAGAAGTGCTGCAAATTTTTGGTTCTGTATAATCTGCATGACATTATCGTGCTGGGTTTTCCTTGGTTACAGTCTCATAATCCTGTTTTGGATTGGAAATCTGTGTCTGTAACCAGTTGGGGCTGCCAATGTGTTAATACTAACACTCCTGTTTTTTCTGCCTCCCCCAGGCTCAGGATGTTCCTGACTTTTTGATTGATTTTTCTGATGTGTTTAGCGAAAGTAAATCTGCATCCTTGCCTCCCCATAGGAGCTATGACTGCGCTATTGAATTAGTGCCGGGTAGTAAATTCCCTAAAGGTCGCCTTTTTAACTTGTCTGTACCTGAACATGACGCTATGCGGTCTTATATCAAGGAATCATTGGAGAAGGGTCATATCAGACCATCCTCTTCACCCTTAGGTGCCGGTTTTTTCTTTGTGGCCAAAAAGGATGGTTCTTTAAGGCCGTGTATTGATTATCGTCTCTTGAACAATATTACTGTGAAATATCAATACCCGTTACCCTTGATTTCTGACCTGTTTTCCAGGGTGAAAAACGCTACTTGGTTTACCAAGCTTGACCTCAGGGGGGCGTATAACCTTATTCGCATTAAGCACGGGGATGAATGGAAGACGGCATTCAATACCCCTGAAGGGCATTTTGAGTACCTGGTGATGCCCTTTGGGCTCACTAATGCTCCTTCCGTCTTCCAGTCCTTCATGAATGACATTTTCAGGGATTTTGTGGACAAATTTCTGATTGTTTATTTGGATGATATCTTGATTTTTTCTAATGACTGGGACTCTCATGTGAAACATGTTCGAACTGTATTCCAGATTTTGAGAGAGAATGCTCTGTATGTGAAGGGATCAAAGTGTCTTTTTGGCGTACAGAGGATCTCATTTCTGGGATTCATTTGTCCCCATCTGTTATTGAAATGGACCCGGTCAAGGTTCAGGCCATCTGTGATTGGGTCCAACCTACTTCATTAAAGGCTCTTCAGAGATTTTTGGGTTTTGCCAATTTTTATCGTAAATTTATTGGTAATTTCTCGGTTATTGTTAAACCATTAACTGATTTGACCAGAAAGGGTTCTGATGTGGTGAATTGGCCTCCTGAGGCAGTCTCTGCATTTCAGGAACTTAAGCAGAGATTCACTTCTGCTCCTGTTCTACGGCAGCCTGATGTTTCTCTGCCATTTCAGGTGGAGGTTGATGCCTCTGAAATTGGGGCAGGTGCCGTTTTGTCCCAAAAAGATCCAGAGACCTCTAAAAGTAACCCTTGTGCCTTTTTCTCTCGAAAATTTTCTCCTACTGAACGTAATTATGACGTGGGTAATCGGGAGTTATTGGCCATGAAGTGGGCTTTTGAAGAGTGGAGACATTGGCTGGAGGGAGCCAAACATCGGGTGGTGGTCCTTACGGACCATAAGAATCTGGTCTATCTGGAATCTGCCAAGCGACTCAATCCTAGACAGGCCAGGTGGGCCTTGTTTTTCACACGTTTTAATTTTGTGGTTTCCTTTCTTCCTGGCACTAAGAATGTTAAGGCGGATGCCCTCTCGAGGAGTTTCTTGCAGGACTCTCCTGAGTTATCTGATCCTTCTGTTATTTTGAAAGAGGGTGTAGTTCTTTCCGCCATCTCGCCCAATTTGAGACTTGCTCTGGAGGGGTGTCAGGAGGATAGGCCCGAGTGCTGCCCTGTTGGAAAATTGTTTGTCCCGGACCAGTGGAAAAAGAGTGTGATGTCTGAGATTCATTGTTCCGCGTTGGCTGGTCATCCCGGAATTTTTGGTACCAGAGACTTGGTTAGTCGGTCCTTTTGGTGGCCTACCTTGTCTCGTGATGTCAGGGAATTTGTGCAGTCCTGCGGGACTTGCTCTCGCTCCAAGCCTTGCTCTCGCTCTAGTGGTTTGTTGATGCCATTGCCTGTGCCCAAGAGACCATGGACCCATATCTCTATGGATTTCATTTCCGACCTTCCTGTTTCTCAGAGAATGACCACCATCTGGGTAATTTGTGATAGGTTTTCCAAGATGATACATCTTGTGCCATTACCTAAGTTGCCTTCCTCCTCTGAATTGGTGCCGTTGTTCCTTCAGCACGTGGTTCGTTTACACGGCATTCCTGAGAACATTGTGTCTGACAGAGGAGTCCAGTTTGTTTCCAGATTTTGGAGGACTTTTTGTTCTAAACTGGGTGTTCAATTGTCTTTCTCCTCGGCATTTCATCCTCAGACCAATGGTCAAACTGAGAGAACAAACCAGACATTGGAGACTTATCTAAGATGCTTTGTGTCTGCTGATCAGGATGACTGGGTCTCTTTTTTGCCTTTGGCTGAGTTTGCTCTTAATAATAGGGCTAGCTCTGCTACTTTGATGTCTCCGTTTTCTGTAATTCTGGGTTTCACCCTCGATTTTCTTCAGGACAGACGGAGGCTTCTGTCTGTCCAGGTGTTGACTCTGTTGTGGAGCGTATGCAACTGATTTGGGACCAGGTAGTGGAGAGGTTGTCCCTCTCTCAGGAGAGGGCCCAGCGGTTTGCTAACCGGCATAGGACTGATGGTCCTCGGTTTAAAGTGGGGGACTTGGTCTGGTTGTCCTCAAAGAATATTCCTATGAGAGTAGCATCTCCTAAATTTAAGCCTAGGTTCATTGGACCTTATAAGATCATGGAGATTATTAATCCTGTTTCTTTTCGTTTGCTTCTTCCAGGGACATTTAAGATCCATAACGTGTTCCACAAGTCCTTGTTGAAGAGGTTTGTTGAGCAGTGGTTCCTGCTGCTGTGCCTCCTGACCCTGTTTTGGTTGAGGGCAATCTGGAGTATGTGGTTGAGAAAATATTAGATTCTCGTTTTTCTAGACGGAAACTCCAGTATTTGGTTAAATGGAGAGGTTATGGTCAGGAAGACAATTCTTGGGTGTTTGCTTCGGACATCCATGCTAGGAGACTTATCCGTGCGTATCATAGAACTCATCCTGACCGACCTGGTTGCTCAAATGAGGGTTCGGTGACCCCTCCTCAAGGGGGGGGTACTGTTGTGGGTGGGTTTGAGGTGGGTTCTGGGCGGGGGCTCCCTCTGGTGGTTGCAGGCGGTGCTAGTCTGTCCAGTGAAGATTGTGAGGACTGGGGATCAGGTGTTGCTGACTGGTCTTGTGTAGGGGGGTCACCTTCCCGTCGGGGTTGCCGGTGATCAATTGTTCTGGTCTGAATCCTTTATTCCAGTTTCCCTTGTAGCCTGCTGTGTCGTGTCTGCATCTCCTGCTAACAGATAAGACATTTTCTTCTTTTGTGTTTGTGCTATATTTTTGCATTTTGTTCTGCACTTCTGTGGGGGCCTTCAGGGTCCCCTCCGGGGGCTTCTGCCCTCTCAGTTTTGTTCAGCCACTGATGTTTGTACTTTTGCTTTTTCCAGTTTTTTCAGTGGCTGCTGTTTTGATTTTGTTACACCAGAGAACTAATTTAGGTGGAAGAGGTCGTGTGATCTCAGGTGTTTTTGAAATTAGTAGAGTTGGTGCCTTTCAGGGTTTTCTGGGATTGCAGTAAGTACCCTTCCTGTCCTTTTCTATTTAGTTAGTTTGGGCCCCAGCGTTTGCTCATTCTATTTTCTTTCTGTGTCAGTATTTCATCTTGTCTAACCGCCATTACTTGTTTTGGGGGCTTTCTATTATCTTTGGGGTTCTGCTCCGGGGCAGATAGCTTTCCTATTTCTATCTTTAGGTGTAGTTAGTTTCTCAGGCTGTGACGAGGCGTCTAGGACCAACGTAGGAACGCTCCACGGCTGCCTCTAGTTGTGGTGGTTAGTCAGGGTACTGCAATCTCATAGATTCCAACTGCTCTGGTGTATTGCCTTTTTTACCTGCACTCCTCAGCTACCGAAACATAACAGGGATCCTAAACTGCTTTCAGGCTGACCTACTCCAGTACGACCTGTATTCAGTGCCCTGGACACTTTGCCTGCAAAACTGTAAGTAAAACTTTGGAAACTGCAACTCACTGACTGTCTCTCAGTTTCTTCTTGCGTCACACGTTGCACTCAGCTACATCCTGCAGCACCATTACCACCTTTCACTACATCTACCTACCCTGGGATCCCATAGTCTCACCTGTGGGAGATAGTACCAACTCTGCTGCATCTCACCATCTATCCCAGAGGATCTGCACCGCGGCGCTGGTCGCCATTGACCAGATACCACAGGTGGCGTCACGAATACCTACACTACAAACTCTAACATCCCCTGTAAATAAACCCCTTTCATTGGATGCCCAGGGCTACGGACCGGGTCACTGCCGCTGTGACACATCCCCTCAATACACCGGCCTGGTACCGAGTATCCCACCCCCCTGGCGGGCGATCCAGCAGCCCCTGAGGTGTGTGATGCTGTTTTGCAGCATTTATACTGTATATTATGTTTTGCAGCCCCTGAGGTTTGTACTATGTTGCTCTACAGCATTTATGGTGAGTATTATGTTCTGCAGCCCCTGAGGTGTGCATTATGTTGTTCTGCAGCATTTATGGTTTGTGTTATGTTCTTCAGCCCCTGAGGTGTGTACTATGTTGCCCAGCAACATTTATGGTTTGTATTATGTTCTGCATCCCCTGACCTGTGTATTATGTTCCTCTGCGGCATTTATGGTTTGTATTATGATCTGCAGCCCATGAGGTGTGTATTATGTTGCTTTGCAGCATCTATGGTGTGTATTATGTTCTGCAGACCCTGAGTGTTATTATGTTGCTCTGCAATAATAGCGTGTATATTGTTCGCAGCCCTGAGGTCTAAATTATGTTGTTCTGCAGCATTTATGGTATGTATTATGTTCTGCAGCCCCTGAGGTGTGTATTATGTTGCTCTGCACCCTTTATGGTTTATATTATGTACTGCAGCCGCTGAGGTGTATATTATGTTGTTCTACAGCATTTATGATGTGTATTATGTTCTGCAGCCCCTGAGGTGTGTATTATGTTGTTCTGCAGCATTTATGGTTTGTATTATGTTCTGCAACTCCTGAGGTGTGTATTATGTTCCTCTGCGGCATTTATGGATTGTATTATGATCTGCAGCCCTTGAGGTGTTTATTATGTTGCTTTGCAGCATCTATGGTGTGTATTATGTTCTGCAGACCCTGAGGTGTGTTTTATGTTGCTCTGCAGTAATTATGGTGTATATTCTGTTTTGCAGCCTCTGAGGTGTGTATTATGTTGTTCTGCAGCATTTATCGTTTGTATTACGTTCTGCAGCCCCTGAGGTGTGTATTATGTTGTTCTGCACCCTTTGTGGTGTATATTATGTTCTGCAGCCTGTGAGGTGTATATTATGTTGTTCTGCAGCATTTATGGTTTGTATTATGTTCTGCAACCCTTGAGGTGTGTTATATGTTACTCTGCATCATTTAGAATTTGTATCATGCTCTGCAGCCCCTGAGGTGTATATTATATGTTAACAAAATTGTTGTTCTGCAGCATTTATGGTGTATATTATGTTCTGCAGCCCCTGAGGTGTATACTATGTTGTTCTGCAGCATTTATGGTTTGTATTATGTTTTGCAGCCCCTGAGGTGTATTATGTTGTTCTGCAGCATTTATGGTTTGTATTATGTTCTGCAGCCCCTGAGGTGTGTATTATGTTGTTCTGCATCATTTATGGTGTGTATTATGTTGTTCTGCAGCATCTATGGTGTGTATTATGTTTTACAGCCCCTGAGGTGTGTATTATGTTGTTCTGCAGCATTTATGGTGTATATTATGTTCTGCAACCCCTGAGGTGTGTATTTTGTTGTTCTGCTGCATTTATGGTTTGTATTATGATCTGCAGCCCCTGAGGTGTGTATTAGGTTGTTCTGCAGTAATTATGGTGTATATTCTGTTCTGCATCCCCTGAGGTGTAAATTATGTTGTTCTGCAGCATTTATGGTGTATAATATGTTCTGCAGCCCCTGAGGTGTGTATTATGTTATTCTGCAGCATTTATTGTGTGTATTATGATCTTCAGTCCCTGAGGTGTGTTTTATGTTCTGCATCCGCTGAGGTGTGTATTATGATCTGCAGCATTTATGGTGTGAATTATGTTCTGCAGCCGCTTGGGTGTGTATTTGTGAAGGACTAAATTAAGATCAAAATGAATGTTCCATTTTGTGTTTGTAACTCCATCTTGTCTTTATGAGATAAATTCTGTTACTAGGCAATAGTTTCTGGCTGTTATAAAGTCAAATAGTTTTTCTACTGGAGTAAAGGTCATGGGCTGTAATAAAACCAGACCGCTCCAGTTTGGACAAGATATAAGATACTATTGTTCGCTTCTATAGTCACGTGGATATGACCATATATGTAGTTTCCAGTCTTCCTGTATTTTCATTGGTTAAATGTTGTAGGTGTGGTTTTATACTATTGGTTGAAGTACAAGCTCACTAAATACTATAAAAGATGATGATGTAATATATGGGATAGGAATCTGTTTAGATTCTCCCAGACGGAAACACGTGTCTGGTTATTTATGTTGCTAGCAACGTTCTATGAATTAATTTGGAAATCACTAGGTCAACTGTGAAGGGTCACTTAGATCCTACCTTAACAGATGGCGCCCAACGTGGGGCCCCCATATAGGGACGCCTCTGCCCCCCGGAGGACAACAAGACAAAGGACCCTCGGACCAGACACAGACACTGGAAAATTGGGACTGATCACCCCCCACAACCACGGTAAGTTGGCAGTTATACTGTTCAGACTGACCGTTTGGTGTGGTTTTCCTGTGTTTGTTGCTGAAAAGAGGATCTGAGGTTAGTCCCCGATGGTGGGATGATTCTCGGGTGGAATCATAGAGAGGTGTAGTTCCGTTGGGGGCCCAGTGTTCGAACCGTACCTCATAAGGGACGGACACCCCGGATTGACCAGTGATTGTAACTCTCTTTTTAGTCAACATATCCTGAAATCCCGATCACTGTTAGAATCGGGCACGATGAAGTGATCGAAGATGGGAAGGATGCATAACTCCGTTATATATAATATACAGTATATATATAACCAGAGGTGTCCGGAGGGATAGTCTAAGACGCCCTCCTCCTTTCACTGAGTATCGTGTTGTGGGGCCATCCCTGTGGGGGATAGATAGGCCCGGTGCGACAGACTATACGGCCGCTCTAGGACTGGGCACAATTTAAGTAAGGATATTTAACTTTAAAGGAGTATCATGTTTTCCGTGGAAAAAAGAAGAGTTTGGATTTGTGTAATGGATTGGATACTGTCAGTCTTATGGTTCAGAGACGAAAGAAAAAAAAATCTGTGAGAAATGCAGAGGAATTCGTGAGGGCGGGAGGATGAAGCCTATTGTCATGTATAGTGTACAGTTCCTATAGCGTCTTGTGCTTGGGTGCGAAGAAAACACAGGAGACATAGGTTGAAATGAAATGACTTGTATTACTTCATACAAGCATGCTGAAAAGTTCACACAGTTTGCAGGAACAGCGACAGGAGACACAGCAGGCCAGAGTAACTTCAAGCACTACAATAACTCTCCAAGCAGGTTCAGGATCTCTTCTCTGTACCGTAATTCCTCTGCAAACATGGATTCACCAAACAGCAGGTTTCCAGAGTCCAAAAGTGTTCCAAGGTTCTTCAGTAGGGAATAGCTGGAGTACAAGTCCAAGGCTTCCAGGAGTCAGGTCACAGACTGACTGAGGCTTGATTCAGGAGCACTGATTGTTCAGCTGAGGCTGCTTAAGAAGCAAGAGGGAAGAATCAGGGCGGGAACATGAAAACTGGAAACTCCATATTAACTGAGGGCAAGAGCTGCAGAAAGACAGAAAGCAAAATGGCCGACGGAAAACTGAGTTTCAAGGAACATGTCAACAGAGACAAAGAACCTTACATTACTCCCCCCTTAGGGACAACCTCCGGATGACCTCAGACCAGGCTTGTCAGGGTACCTCTGATGAAACTGGCGAGCAGGCGAGGAGCATTTACATTATGGACTGGTTCCCATGAGTTGTCCTCCACTGGGTAGCCCTGCCATTTAATCAAATATTGCAACTGATTTCTGTACAACCTGGAATCTAGAATCCTTTCCACCATAAATTCTTCCTGACCATCGACCAGCACTGGGTCAGGGCAAGGAGAAGAACGTCCAGGAAACGTATTGGGTGTTGCAGCCTTTAGTAGGGATACATGAAAGACAGGGTGGATTCTCATAGTTCTGGGTAGTTGAAGACGACAAGCAACAGCACTTATAATCTTATTGATCTTATAAGGTCCAATGTACTTATGTCCCAATTTAGACGATGGAATCTTTAATTTAAGATTTCTGGTTGACAGCCAGACCAAATCTCCTACCTTGAAAGCTGGTGCAGGTTTACGAAATTTATCTGCTGCTTTCTTGTACCTTTCCTGAGCCAATTCTAGATTTTCCTTTAGAAGATCCATATTCTTTTGTAAAGAAGTGATTCTTTCAGCCACTGCCGGCAAGGGCGTATCTATGGGAAATCGAGGAAGAATGTTAGGATGATAACCTAGATTGGAGTAAAAAGGAGACTGCTTAGTGGAGGCGCTCTGAGAGTTGTTATAAGAGAACTCAGCCAGTGGAAGTAGATCCACCCAATCATCCTGTAGGTGGCAGATAAAACAGCGGAGATACTGCTCCAGGGTCTGATTGGTTCGTTCTATCTGTCCATTAGTCTGGGGATGAAAAGCAGAAGAAAGGTTTACTTTAATGTCCAATGCTGCACAGAAATTTTGCCAAAACCTTGAAGTGAATTGCACCCCTCGATCCGAAATGACCTCATCCGGTACTCCATGTAAGCGAAACACATTCTTAATCATCAATCTGATGTCTGTTTTGCAGTGGGTAAGCCGACACAAGGGATAAAATGAGCTGCCTTTGTTAGACGGTCAACCACCACTAGAATGGTGTTCTTCCCTTGAGAGGTTGGTAACTCCACAATGAAGTCCATAGAAATGGATCCCCACGGGCGGGACGGGGTGGGAAGAGGTTGCAACAGACCAGTTGGTGAGGAGCGAGGTGTTTTGCATCTTGCACAGACTTCACATAAAGTGACATAGTTTAAGACATCTTTCCTGTAAGTGGGCCACCAAAAGAAACGAGAAAGAAATTCTTGTGTCTTTAGAATTCCCCTATGCCCGGCTATCTTGGAATCGTGGATGAGTTGCAATACTCTCAATCTGACTGTTTCAGGTATATACAGACGTTGTCCCTGAATCCACACACCGTTCTTAAAGACAAGACTTACGTCCCTTGGGGTTGAGCCAACAAAGAATCCGCATGGTATGCTTCCTTGATGTCCTTAAGTAGGTCTTGATTATGAATCACTCCCAGGAATCTAGAGTCAGGAAGAATAGTCTTAGGAGGAGTAAGTGGACGTGTCTCTGCTGAATGAATCCTAGAGAGTGCATCAGCCTTTCCATTGCGCGATCCTGGTCTATAAGAAATGACAAAATTAAATTGGTTTAGGAAAAGATTCCAGCGAGCCTGGCGAGGAGTCAGGCACTTAGCCGACCTGATAAATTCAAGGTTACGATGGTCTGTCAGGACGACTATTTGCTGTGCAGCACCCTGAAGAAGGTGTCTCTATTCCTTGAAGGCGGCAATAATGGCCAACAATTCTCTATTGCCCACATCGTAGTTCCTCTCAGCCGAAGACAACTGCTGGGAAAAGAAGGCACAGGGATGCAAGACATTCTTCTCACCTGTTCTCTGAGAGAGTATAGCTCCAACGGCACAGTCTGAAGCATCCACCTCTATTATGAAGGCAAGCTCGGGGTTGGGATGTACTAAGATAGGTGCGGTGGTAAATTTATCCTTTAAACAGGAAAATGCTTCCTGAGCTTGCGGGGTCCAGGAGAACCTAGACTGTTTCCGGGTAAGTTGGGTGATAGGTGACACTACCTCAGAAAAATTCTTAATGAAACGTCTATAGAAGTTGGCAAACCCGATGAAACGCTGCACCTCCTTCACATTTCTAGGAATTGGCCAATCCTTGATGGCTTGGGTCTTGCTTCCATCCATACTAATCCCTTACGTAGATAGTACATACCCCAGAAATTGAATTTCGGTCCTATGGAATTCACATTTTTCAAGTTTGATGTAGAGATGGTTTTGTCTTAGGCGTTCTAAGACCATTCTCACATGTCCATGATGTTCCTCTGTGGAGTTAGAAAAAATTAGAATGTCATCCAGATAAATCACCACAAATGTATCTAGGAGATCCCTGAAGATATCATTCACGAAGTGTTGGAAAGTGGCTGGGGCGGTACTCAGACCAAAAGGCATAACTAGATATTCAAAGTGTCCATAGCGTGACCTGAAAGCAGTCTTCCATTCATCCCCAGGTCTGATACGGACCAAGTTATAGGCCCCACGGAGATCCAGTTTAGAGAAAATTTTGGCATGCCGCACTCTCTCCAACAACTCAGGATTAAAGGCAATGGATAACGGTTTCTAATAGTAACCTTATTGAGTTCCCTATAGTCTATGCAGGGTCTCAGAGATCCATCTTTCTTCTTCACAAAGAAGATGGGTGCACCTGCGGGAGATGAAGAGGGCGTATGAAGCCCTTGGCTAAATTTTCGTCTATATAATCCTTCAAAGCTTTTAGCTCGGGCCCCGCTAGGGGTAGATCTTACCAAAAGGTATCTCGGCTCCGGGTAATAATTCAATTGGACAATCATATGGACGGTGAGGAGGAAGCTGATCAGCGTTCTTCTTGTCACATAAATCGTCATAGTCCTGGTATACAGCTGGTAGTTCAGGGACTGACATGGTTCCTTTAGGAACAGAGCAAGCTGAAACTCCTTGACTCATCTGTTTCTCCGGAAAGTGTAATTCCTTGGTCTCCCAGTTAATCATAGGATTCTGCGCCTGCAGCCATGGTAGCCCTAGAATGATGGGAAAGTGGGGAGAAGAGATAAGCAAAAAAGACATTTTCTCTTGATGATCTTTACCCATAAGGACCCTCAAAGGCTCTGTTTCTTGATCCACTGGTCCAGAAGTCAGTAGAGAGCCATCCACAGTCTCCATCTGTACTGGAGTAGCCTTCTTCACTGAACGTATCCCCTGTTTCAGAGCAAAGGAGATATCCATAAAATTTCCACTTGCTCCTGAGTCGATCATAGCAGAGCTAGACACCCAGACTGAGTCAACCCAGAGTTTGATGGAAAGGAAGCAATGAGAATTGTTTCTTTTACAACTCAGCTGGGACACCGCTGAGGAAACTTGAAAAATTGCAGCGTTTATACCGTCATCGTCCCCAGAACTAACAGAGTTTAAGTCTGAGAAATCAAGATCTCTTGCAGCAGATCTCTCTGGAGCCTGAGGCTCGGACATGACAGAGCTCCTCTCGCAACACTCACAGTGAATGACTGCTGCAGTAGTCTTACGAGAATGGCTGGGGCAGTTTATAATGAAGTGCCCTGACTTACCACAGTAGAAACATAGATTTTCCTTTATACGATGTTCTTTGCGTGCATCACTAACCCGTCTTTGTAAAGAGTCCACCTGCATGGGTTCAGGTTCTGGTTCCCTTGTGATCCTACTCAAAGGTTCCTTAGCTGAGGAGGGAGGTAGTAAAAGGTTAGTGCGATTATTTTCGAACCATCTCTCTTGTCTGCGTTCAGTCAGACGAGCATCAATACGGATACAATAGTTAATAAAGTCACTTAACGCAGTGGGAGGGTCGGCACGAGCAAGTTCATCTTAATCAGTGGAGACAACCCTTTCCGAAAAATAGATTTTTTAGCGGAAGTGTCCCAAGTGGTATCAAGAGCCCATCTCCTGAAATCCAGGGCATATTCGGCTACTGAACGCTTACCTTGGCGCAAAGTTAACATGGCTGCTTCAGCTTTGCACCTCGATTGGGGTCATCAAACACCTGCCCCATGGCTGAAATAAAAGCATCAAGGTGATTCAAACAATCATCCTCAGTCTCAATCAGAGGGTTTGCCCACATCAAAGCCTTATTGGTAAGCAACATGATTATAGTAAGCACTTTGGATCGTTCAGTGGGAAATTGTGAAGCATGTGCAGAGAATATAAATTGCATTGATTAATAAATCCCCTGAATTTCTCACGTTCACCGCCAAAACGAAAAGGAGGTAATTTGGGGATCCCAGAACTTGGGGTTATGGCAGGAGCCTGGGCTCGTTCCTCTAGAGCCTCAATCCTGGCTCGCAATTCCTGGGTAGTCTGTCCAAACACTTGCAAATTATGATTAGTGAGGTCCTGTAGGCTTGCAAAACGGGTTTTTAAAGTCTGTACATCTGAAAGGATTGTATCAGTCACTCCGCAAAGTTCCTTTATGCGGGCCTCCATCTTCCAGATCTTTTAAGGCAGAGGTGCTGGAAGGAGAAGAGGAAAGGAAAAAAAAAAAAAAACAATAGTGTTTACCTGTGGTAACACTCCAGAGTAAAATTTTAAGGGAATGCGCTCACCTGGAATGGTTGTGAGAAGTCACAACCACTGTCATCACATAAGGTATTAAACGGACATCTGATATCCACAGTCACAGCAGACACGGCTTTCCCAGACCCAGCAGACACTAAACATTGGCTCCTGAATCTTGTCATGTATAGTGTACAGTTCCTATAGCGCCTTGTGCTTGGGTGCGAGGAAAACACAGGAGACATAGGTTGAAATGAAATGACTTGTATTACTTCATACAAGCATGCTGAAAAGTTCACACAGTTTGCAGGAACAGCGACAGGAGACACAGCAGGCCAGAGTAACTTCAAGCACTACAATAACTCTCCAAGCAGGTTCAGGATCTCTTCTCTGTACTGTAATTCCTCTGCAAACATGGATTCACCAAACAGCAGGTTTCCAGAGTCCAAAAGTGTTCCAAGGTTCCTCAGTAGGGAATAGCTGGAGTACAAGTCCAAGGCTTCCAGAAGTCAGGTCACAGACTGACTGAGGCTTGATTCAGGAGCACTGATTGTTCAGCTGAGGCTGCTTAAGAAGCAAGAGGGAAGAATCAGGGCGGGAACATGAAAACTGGAAACTCCATATTAACTGAGGGCAAGAGCTGCAGAAAGACAGAAAGCAAAATGGCCGACGGAAAACTGAGTTTCAAGGAACATGTCAACAGAGACAAAGAACCTTACACCTATGCTATGAGACGAAGGTGTTAGAAAGAAAGGCACGTTGATATGGAGGTAGAAAACAGAAAGTGAATTCTGATTGTTTGTGTTATGGTTATAATGAAAAAAAAAGGAAAGCTGTCTATTACTATAACAGAGATTTGATGTTTTGTGGAAGGAACTGAGAAAGTGACTGAAAGTACCAGAAAGACAAATAATTAAAAATTATGATTTGGAACAAGATGTTTCACTGCTAGATAATAAGGTCCCTCCCCAGGAAATTAAGTCTCTCCTTCCGATTGTAAGCTCTGTGCCCCTCAACCCCAGGGCACCAATATATCCTGAGTTGCCAAAAGCCAGTGCGCCCCCATCCTATGATCCTGCCGGGTGGATTTTTCCCTTGGTAAACGCCTCCTACTTTATTCACCCGTTCAGTCTCATTATATAATAAAGCCCACTCACGTTTTTTTGTGGCAGCTTTGATGTCCCGAATTGAAGGAGGCGATAATGTCAGTTAGATCTGATGTCGAGAATTCCACTCCGGACAATATATTAAAAGTAATAAAAAAAAGTTTTTCAGAAGGATTCAGCCCGTTCTGTATCAGGAAAGAAAAAAAATAAAAAAAGCCAGCCAGGAGTAGTTCTAGCCCCCACCTTTCGCAAGCAGGCATCTGCAGCTGCAAGGACACAGTTCTTATCAGTACCTACATAGCAAACTCCAGCCCCCCTTTCAATTTAACCCCTGTGTACCGGCTGGTGCAAGAACTATGGGCAGTTAATACAGTCACTGATCTGGAAACTCCAGTGGTGTCTAATATATATATACTCTTTTGTTCCAGATATCTCAGGATGCTGCTTGGTTCACAGTTATCGATTTTGCCAATGTGTTTTTTAGTATTCTATTATACCAAGATTGTTAATTTCTGTTTGTATTTATTTATCAGGGAGGACAATTGATGTGGACAGTTCTGTCACAAGGGGCCCAAAACAGTCCCAATTAGTTTGCAAAAATTATGGGCGAGTGTCTTTTACCCTGGCAATTGACCACCCCCATGTCACGCTGCTTCAGTATGTGGATGATTTTTGTTGTAACACCCTTGACCTGGTCTTTGTCCGCCTCTGTTCAATCTCCCACCTAAATAACTCACCGCTTCCACTCTCTGACCACAACATTCTCTCCTTCACGCTCACAAATCCTCGACCACCCCAGCGCACTCCTACCTACCACACATTCAGAAATCTACAAGCCATTAACCCTCAGACACTTTCAGACTCCCTACACTCATCGCTGTCCCCAATCTCCTCTTTTTCTTGTCCTAATCTGGCTGTTCATCACTACAATGACACTCTTAGAAGCACCCTTGACCAAGTAGCGCCGCTCACCCTCAGAACTTCCAAACACACAGTAAAACAGCCCTGGCTCACATTGCAAACTCAACTTCTTCAGCGATGCTCTAGGAGTGCTGAACGCCTTTGGAGAAAAACCCGCACACCAGAAGACTTCATCCACTTTAAATTCATGTTAAGAACATATAATGCAGCCCTTCACCTCGCCAAACAGACCTACTTCACCACCCTGATCTCCTCACTAGCCAACAACCCCAAGAATCTTTTTGACACTTTTCACTCCCTCCTCAGGCCAAAAGCACAAGCCCCTATCACAGACATCTGTGCTGACGACCTGGCCTCCCATTTTACAGAAAAAATAGATACTATCCGTCAGGAAATCTGCTCTCAACCACCAAGGGCTGTGACTCCCATCCCACCCTGCTGTTCCCCTGGCTCACTTTCCACATTTGATCCCATCACAGAAGAAGAAGTCTCCAGACTCCTCTCTTCCTCTCGTCCGACTACATGCACTACCGACCCCATTCCCTCACATCTCCTCCAGTCTCTCTCTCCAGTTGTCACAACTCACCTAACTAAAATCTTTAATCTCTCACTCTCCTCTGGCATTTTCCCATCCTCCTTCAAACACTCCATCATTACTCCACTACTAAAGAAACCTGCTCTCGACCCTTCCTGCACAAACAACTACAGACCGGTCTCCAATCTCCCCTTCATCTCTAAACTTTTGGAGCGCCTAGTCTACTCCCGCCTTACCCGTTACCTCTCCAATCACTCCCTCCTAGACCCTTCACAGTCCGGCTTCCGCCCCCTACATTCGACCGAAACTGCACTCATTAAAGTGACCAATGACCTTCTTACAGCAAAACGTAACGGTGACCACTCTCTGCTCATTCTTCTCGACCTTTCTGCAGCTTTCGACACGGTTGACCACCGTCTCCTACTGTCTAGGCTCCAGTCACTAGGTATTAAGGACACTGTTCTCTCCTGGTTCTCCTCCTATCTTTCTGACCGCTCCTTCAGTGTTTCGTTCTCTGGCTCCACATCATCTCCTCTTCCTCTCACTGTCGGTGTACCCCAGGGCTCAGTCCTTGGCCCCCTTCTCTTCTCTCTCTACACGGCCCCACTTGGACAGACCATCAGCAGATTTGGCTTTCAGTACCATCTTTATGCTGATGACACACAACTATACACGTCATCCCCCGACCTTACCCCCGCTGTACTACAGAACACCACCGACTGTCTGTCCGCAGTCTCCAACATCATGTCCGCTCTCTATCTGAAACTCAACCTCTCCAAAACTGAACTACTTCTGCTCCCGCCGTCTACTAACCTCCCTAAATTTGACATATCCCTCTCCGTGGGCGGCACCATAATAACATCCCGGCAGCAGGCTCGCTGTCTGGGTGTTATGTTTCACACCAATCTCTCCTTCACCTCCCATATACAATCTCTTGCCCGCTCTTGCCGCCTACACCTAAAGAACATCTCTAGAATCCGCCCTTTTCTCACCTTGGAAACAACAAAAACCCTCACTGTAGCATTGATCCACTCCCGCCTGGACTACTGCAACGCTCTATTACTTGGCCTCCCCATTACTCGACTATCCCCTCTCCAGTCCATCCTTAATGCAGCAGCCAGGGTAATCCATCTGGCTAATCGGTACTCGGACGCGTCCGCTCTTCGCCAGTCCTTACACTGGCTGCCCATTCATTATAGGATAAAATTCAAAGTACTGGTTCTCACCCACAAAGCTCTCCACAGTGCAGCACCCCCCTACATCTCCTCCCTCATTTCTATCTATCGGCCTAACCGACTGCTGCGCTCTGCAAACGACTTTCGACTAACCTCTGCACTAATCCGTACCTCCCACTCCCGACTCCAAGACTTCTCCCGCGCTGCGCCAATCCTCTGGAATGCTCTACCCCAAGAAATTAGGACTATCCACAATTTGCATGGTTTCAGGCGCTCCCTCAAAACACATTTGTTCAGAGCGGCCTATCACATTCACTAATCAAAGTCATTCTATGTGTAAGTGTGTGTGTGTGTGTGAGCCCATTCACTATCTCCATCCATCCCTCACTCCCTCAAGATGGCTGGACCATCATTGTAAATGCACCATTGTATATATACACCTGTACTTTGTATCTCCCCCACCTCATTGTAGATTGTAAGCTCTCACGAGCAGGGGCGGCTTATTTTGCTTTAATTATTGTATTAACGTTGTTACTTATGACTTGTGTTCTGAAACTGTTAAACTGTAAAGCGCTGCGGAATATGATGGCGCTATATAAATAAAGATTATTATTATTATGTTGTGTGTATGGACGGAGCAGGAAGCCATGTTGCTATTGTTAGTCTTCTGAAGCATCTGGCAGATCTGAATTGTCGGGTTTTGGCCTTGAAACTTCAGTTCTGTCTTGGTCAAGTGATATTTTTGGGTCACTGTCTCCTTCAGGGTGTCAGATACCTCACAGAAGAAAGAAAAATAGCTGTAAGCTCCCTTCCTTTCCCAAAAGATGAAAATGAACTATGTACTTATTGTTGTCAGTGGATACCGGATGCATCCCGCATAATGCAACCCCTTTACAATGCCTTAAGAGACGGTATAATGAACTATAAGGAAAGATCACCGGTTTGTATGGAAAGCCTTTATCGTGCCCTCTCTGAATTAAAGTGGCTTATTGCTTCCGCCCCTGTCTTGGGCATCCCGGACTATACTCGACCGTTCCATTTGTATGTGTCTGAGAATGAAGGACACGCTGCAGGGGTACTCACACAATCATATGGCAATAGCCAACGACCAGTGGACTATTATTCGGCCCGCCTCGACCCTGTGGCCCAAGTATCACCAAGTTACATCGCTGTTCTACAATCAACCCCGCTACTTTACTGCCGGTCCCCAAGAAAGATGGCAGTGATGAGGATTATCTTCAACATGATTGTTCCCAATTTCTGACTGAAGAAACAGCTTCTCTGCCAAATGTCAGTGAGAATCCACTTCCAAATCCAGATCTGGTGTTATACACGGATGGTTCAAGATATGCTGATGAGTTTGGAAGATTCCACACGGGATATGCTGTTACCACAGAGGACACTGTAGTGCACGCAGCTGCGCTCCCGCCATCACAGTCAGCACAAGAAGCAGAACTTCAGGCTCTGTCTACTGCATGTACTTTGGCCAAAGACGTGTGAGGCAGTGACCGGGATCGTTTACGAGGGACGTTATATTTCCCCCAGAATGTGTACAGAGACCTATTAAAGCCATTGGAGTGCATTGCAGTCACACACACAGCTGCGGCTGCAATGCAGGAATGAAGGTGAGCAATGACCTAGTCAAACTACCTGGCTAAGGCAGATTAAGTAAAATCCGGCAGGGCCTTCATTTCTTGGAGGAGGTCACAGGAGGCAGTGGGGCGACCTCCTCCCTCCAACCCGGGTTTTCCAGTAGTTTTTGCCACAGGTCTTTAAAACTCCTGCACTAAGGATTAGTGTTGTTCTATGTTTGGACCCTGCGAGGAGCATAGCAGGTAAGCTCCACAGGATTGTGTGTAGCTGAACCCACGCCTGGGACGGCTCTGCACCTGTCAGGCTCTGTTCGGCCCGGCGCGGCCGTTGTCCCCGGCAACCAGTGTTTATGGACTGATGTTACCCCTGCTGCGTACCGGAGGACTTTTCCTGTTTTACCCGTGAGTTGCTGAATAAAAGCTGTTTACTTTGGACTTGCTTGGGTCACTGCCTCAGTTACTGCACGGTGTGAACACCGCCGCCTTACAATTGGTGGAGAATGCGGGCATTGTGACTGAGGTATACCCCACCGGCAGCGTCATGACCACAATCCGGCCGGCCACTTTTCAGCCTTACCCCGTGGACAAAATGGAAGAGCTGTTAAAGCAGCTAGTAATTATACAACAGCAGCAGATGCAGTCCCAGCGACAACAGCAGGAGCGGGAGCAACAGCACAATGAGCAACAGCAGCTATTGTACCAGCAGCAACAAAAAACAAACGAACTGCTGCTGCAACAGATCTCTGCCCTACGGGAGACCCCGACGGCACCAGCCCCTGAACGTCGCGAGGCCCGAGACAGGGTACGCTCAGCGTTGAGGAAGATGGGAACGGAGGACGACGTGGAAGCTTTCCTGACAGTTTATGAGCGCACAGCGGAGCGGGAAAACCTACCAGCCGGCCAGTGGGCAGAAGTAGTGGCTCCGTTTCTGGTCAGCGATGCACAAAAGGCCTACTTCGATCTCAGTAGGGAGGACGCCCAGGACTACCAGAGGCTCAAAGGTGAGATCCTTGCCCGACTAGGGGTTAATACGTACGTAAGGGCTCAGCGTGTATTTTCATGGGCCTATGTGGAGACACGACCCGCTCGGTCTCAGGCTTATGACCTCCTGCAGCTGGTAAAGAAGTGGCTCCAGCCAGAGACTTTGTCTCCAGCCCAGATGGTGGAGAGGGTGGTAACTGACCGGCTGGTAAGGACTCTGCTAGCCACTATACAACGTTGGGTGGGGCAAGGCGACCCCGGCACGCTCGACCAGGTAGTCAGTTTGATCGAGCGCTACTCGGCCACTCAGGACTTCATTCGAGACTCCGCCCCCTCTCGGCTGTCACGCCGACCCCTGCCACCCCAGGAATCGGGAAAGGGGTCGCGTCCCTCTGCTGGGGACAGTCAGCACCGTGCCCGTGCTGAAGGGGAACCCCGGCGTGAGAGTGGCAGGAGACCGGTTCCCTGCCAAACTGTCATAAGACCTAACAGTACCTCCACCCTTAGGTGCTGGAGGTGTCAGGGGCCGGGACATGTGATGGCTAATTGTCCCCTGATTACGGAACCCATGGACTGCGGATATAGCCGCCGGGTCTCAATGTATGCCCAGACCGTCTGCACAGCGAGCCTCGACCCCCAGGACAGTGAACTCCAACTATGCCAGGTACTGGTTAATGGGTACCCTACGGAGGCTCTCCTGGATTCAGGAAGCCTCGTGACTCTGGTACATGGGTCACTGGTGGCAGGAGATAACCCCAGCGGACGGCAGGTCGGGGTTGTATGTATCCATGGGGACCTCCGAGAGTATCCGACTACGGAGGTAGTTTTTTCCACGCCATGTGGGGACATAAAACGTGGTGGGAGTGGTAAAAAATCTTCCCTATGGGTCTGTGTTGGGAAGAGACTTGCCCCTGTTCTGGACTCTGTAGAAAAACAAAATCCATTCTCCCCTGGTAAAATGTACAGTGCAGACCAAAAGTTTGGACACACCTTTTCATTCAAAGATTCTTCTGTATTTTCATGACTATGAAAATTGTAGAATCACCTGAAGGCATCAAAACTATGAATTAACACATGTGGAATTATACATTACACTTTACAAAAAAGTGTGAAACAGCTGAAAATATGTCTTATATTCTAGGTTCTTCAAAGTAGCCACCTTTTGCTTTGATTACTGCTTTGCACCAAGAAAGGTGAACGGATGGACTTCTCATTCCTAGTTCCCACCGTGAAGCGTGGAGGAGGTGGTGTGATGGTGTGGGGGTGCTTTGCTGGTGACACTGTTGGGGATTATTCAAAATTGAAGCGGTGAGCGGTCCAGCTCACCCCAAACCATTTCGATTGGGTTCAGGTCTGGTGACTGTGGAGGCCAGGTCACGTGACATAGCACCTCAACACTCTCCTTCTTGGTCAAATAGCCCTTACACAGCCTGGAGGTGTGTTTGGGGTCATTGTCCTGTTGAAAAATAAATGATGGTCCAACTAAACGCAAACCGGATGGAATAGCATGCTGCTGCAAGATGCTGTGGTTGCCATGCTGGTTCAGTATGCCTTCAATTTTGAATAAATCCCCAACAGTGTCACCAGCAAAGCACCCCCACACAATCACACCTTCTCCTCCATGCTTCACGGTGGGAACCAGGCATGTAGAGTCCATCCGTTCACCTTTTCTGCATGCAAAGCATAATCAAAGCAAAAGGTGGCTACTTTGAAGAACCTAGAATATAAGACATATTTTCAGTTGTTTCACACTTTTTTGTAAAGTGTAATGTATAATTCCACATGTGTTAATTCATAGTTTTGATGCCTTCAGTGTGATTCTACAATTTTCAGTCATGAAAATACAGAAAAATCGTTGAATGAGAAGGTGTGTCCAAACTTTTGGTCTGTACTGTATTACAGATGCTGTACCCGACGAACCTGCCGTAGGGGTGTCCCATATAGGGATAGAGTGTGACCCCGATAGGTTTCCCTTAGAGGTGCTGGCAGGAGAGGTGGAGGAGACCGCATCGATTCCCGAGCTGGAAGTGTACAGGACCACGTTTGGGACAGCTCAGCTACAAGATCCCACCCTGACTCAGGCACGGGAAAGGGTGCTAGAGGTAAACGGCGTAGCCCAACAGCCCAATGCAGATACGGTATTTCCACGCATGGTAGTCAGTGGTGAGTTGCTTTATAGGATAGATAAAATCAGGACGAGGTTGTGGAACAGTTGGTAGCACCTCAGTCGTATCGTAGGGTGATTCTAGATTTGGCACACTCACACTTGCTGGGTGGCCACTTCGGGGAAAAAAAACTCTAGAACGTATCTTGCAGCGGTTCTTTTGGCCTGGAGTTTACGCGGAGGTCAAAAGGTACTGCGAATCCTGCCCCGAATGTCAGTTGACCTCACCCACTGCAAGTTTCCGTAGTCCATTGGTACCCTGCCAATAATAGAGGTACCTTTTGAACGGATTGCAATGGATTTGGTAGGGCCCATTGTAAAATCCGCCCGTGGCCACCAACACATACTGGTGGTCGTCGACTATGCCACCCGGTACCCGGAGGCTATACCACTACGCCACACCTCGGCAAAACTCATTGCCCGGGAACTGTTTGCCATGTTCTGTCGCCTGGGACTACCTAAGGAGATCCTGACGGATCAGGGACTCCCTTTATGTCCAAGGTGACAAGAGAACTGTGCAAACTGCTAAAAATTAAACAATTGCGCACCTCGGTGTACCACCCTCAAACCGACGGGTTAGTAGAACGGTTCAATAGAACCCTCAAGTCCATGTTAAAAAAAGGTGATTTCTAAGGATGGAAGGGATTGGGACATGTTGCTACCCTATTTGATGTTCGCTGTCCGTGAGGTACCCCAGGCTTCCACAGGGTTCTCTCCCTTTGAGTTATTGTACGGCAGACACCCTAGGGGTCTGTTGGACGTAGCCAAAGAGACATGGGAACAAGAGCCGACTCCACATAGGAGTATAATTGAACACGTGGCTAGTATGCAGGACCGGATCGCGGCGGTCATGCCCATCGTGAAAGAACATCTGTTAGATACCCAGGCAACCCAGAGGCGCACATATAATAAAAGAGCCAGAGTCAGGTCTTTTAACAAGGGCGATCGGGTGTTAGTACTGGTACCCACAGCCGAGAGTAAGCTCATGGCCAAGTGGCAAGGGCCATATGAGATTCGAGAAAAGGTGGGGGAGGTAAATTACCGGGTATATCAGCCCGGAAGGAGGAAACCTGAGCAGATTTACCATGAAAACCTGCTAAAGCCTTGGAAAGATCGAGAGTGTTTAGTTACAGACATCACCCCGGGCATATCACCAGAGAGTTCTTTACCTCCAGCCAGGGAAGCGTCCAAGGCGGAGGTCAGGATAAGTGATGCCCTCACTAAACAGCAGCGACGGGAGGCTACCTCTCACAAATTCGGCGAAGGAAAAGACCGCCTTCGTAACTCCGGAGGGTCTATTTCACTATGTGGTCTTACCTTTTGGGTTACATGGGGCCCCGGCTACATTTCAGAGATTGATGGACATAGTGCTCAAGCCTCATCAGGAATACGCGTCCGCGTATCTAGATGATATCATCATATTTAGCACCGACTGGCAAACGCACCTAACACACGTACAAGTGGTGCTGGATTCTCTCAGAGCCGCGGGGTTAACGGCAAACCCAAAAAAATGTGCGATAGGGCTGGAGGAAGCTCGATATTTGGGGTATGTGATAGGCCGAGGAGCTATCAAGCCCCAAATCAGTAAAGTTGAGGCCATAAAAAACTGGCCTAAACCATCGAGTACAAAACAGGTGAGGGCGTTCCTTGGCATCCTTGGGTATTACCGCCGGTTTATACCTAATTTTGCCGGGCGAACGGCGGCCCTGACCGATCTCTTGAAAGGAAAGAAAACGATAATGGTTCGGTGGAACCCTCAGGCAGAAGAAGCCTTTCAATCCATGAAGTTGGCCCTGTGTGGACAGCCGGTCCTCATCAGCCCCAACTTCAATGAAACCTTCATTGTACAGACAGATGCCTCGGAGGTAGGACTAGGGGCGGTGTTGTCACAAAAAGTGAATGGTGAAGAGCACCCGGTCACCTACTTGAGTAGAAAACTTGTCCCGGCAGAGAAAAACTATAGCGTGGTAGAGAAGGAGTGTTTGGCTATTAAGTGGGCCTTGGAATCACTACGTTATTATTTACTCGGGCGTCAGTTCCGCTTGGTGACGGACCACTCACCCTTGGTATGGATGAGGAATGCAAAGGAGAGGAATGCGCGAGTCACCAGGTGGTTCCTGTCACTGCAAAATTTCAGTTTCTCTGTAGAACATCGCCCTGGGAAGTTGCAAGCAAACGCGGATGCCCTGTCCCGGCACCCTGTATGGTGGCAAATGTTCACCCCACAAGTTTGAACAGAGGGGGGGATATGTGAGCAGTGACCGGGATCGTTTACGAGGGACGTTATATTTTTCCCCCAGAATGTGTACAGAGACCTATTAAAGCCATTGGAGTGCATTGCAGTCACACACACAGCTGCGGCTGCAATGCAGGAATGAAGGTGAGCAATGACCTAGTCAGACTACCTGGCTAAGGCAGATTAAGTAAAATCCGGCAGGGCCTTCATTTCTTGGAGGAGGTCACAGGAGGCAGTGGGGCGACCTCCTCCCTCCAACCCGGGTTTTCCAGTAGTTTTTGCCACAGGTCTTTAAAACTCCTGCACTAAGGATTAGTGTTGTTCTATGTTTGGACCCTGCGAGGAGCATAGCAGGAAAGTCCACAGGATTGTGTGTAGCTGAACCCACGCCTGGGACAGCTCTGCACCTGTCAGGCTCTGTTCGGCCCGGCGCGGCCGTTGTCCCCGGCAACCAGTGTTTATGGACTGATGTTACCCCTGCTGCGTACTGGAGGACTTTTCCTGTTTTACCTGAGTTGCTGAATAAAAGCTGTTTACTTTGGACTTGCTTGGGTCACTGCCTCAGTTACTGCACGGTGTGAACACCGCCGCCTTACAACGGGCTAATATATACACGGACTCATGATATGCATTTGGTGTTGCTCACGATTTTGGAGCTCTATAAGCCAATCGAGGGTTTATTACTACTGCCGGAACTCCAGTGAAAAATGCTGAAGCTGTTAAAACCCTCATGGATTCGATCAAATTGCCTACTCAGGTGGCCATTATCAAAGTCAAGGAGTACGGCCCTAGGAACAGTCCACAGACTATTGGCAACGTATTTGCGGATATGCAAGCAAAGGCCGCTGCTCTTCTGCCCGTTGAACTAACCATACCAATTATGGTGACCACACGCTCTCAGCGTAAACAGTTGCAAGAGATCCTGACTCTACAAGAACCTGATGATCTACGACAGACTGTGGTTTTCTGTCGGACCCCGCGAGACCGCTTAATGACAATGCAGAGAATGTCTCCAAAAGAAGAGGTGAAGCAGTGGAAGGCTGATGGGCACGTATGGACAATGGTCTCTGGAAAAAGGACCAACTTGTGTGTTTCCCTAAGCGGATGTACTCTGCTATTGCTATATGGGCATATGGACCTATATATCGAGGAAAAGGCCAGGCCCTAGCCCTGGTACAAAAATTCTACTGGGCTCCAGGTGGACCATAAATGCCTAAGTCTGGAAGGTATGAATATTGTCTGGTTTTATCGACATGTTCTCCAGTTGGCCAGAAGCATTCCCTGTTACCATCATGACTGCAAAGACCACAGCAAAGAAACTGGTGATGGAAGTCATCTGCAGATATGGAGTTCCAGAAGTCGTTGAAAGTGACCAAGGTCCGGCTTTTTCTTCCCATGTGTATCAGGAGGTTCTGACAATGTTTGGATCCACTGTAGCCCTCCATACTCCGTACCATCCACAATCCAGGGGGAAAGTTGAGAGGTTGAATGACACACTGAAGGGACAATTGACCAAAATGATGCAGGAGACTACAGCTCTATGGCCAGAGCTCCTACCCATTGTACTATACTACATTTGTATTACCCCTATTGCAAAATATGGCCTGTCCCTATATGAGATATTGTTTGGTGCTAGGACCCCAATTGCAAATTTTCAGTCTCAGTAGTTATCAGAAGAAACTGACCGTGCTGTTCAATATGTTAATCAGATTAGTAAAAATCTAACATCCATGCTCTAGTTTCTTTTTCTCTTCCAGATTCAGCAGAAACCGATATTTGTTAGTTTGAAGTCTGATGATTTTGTGGTTGTGAAAAGGCATGTCAGAAAATATGGACTAGAGCCCTTGTATGATGGTCCCTATTAAGTTCTCCTCATCACCCCTATGTCAGTGAAACTGGAAGGAAGACCAACTTAGATCCACGTATCGCACTGCAAGCTGGTTAAACAAGCCAATAGCAAATAAAGGGGACATAATGTTTGGTTTTTCGGATTTTCTGCTATTATTGGTAACTATATGGGATAGCCTAAATTCCCCAATGTCCTTAAATAATAAGTTTATATAGTATTATGAAAAATTACTGAGAGATTTGTTGAATAATTCCCAGTTTCTGGCAGATATTTTCTTTTTAATCCAGTAAATTGGTTTAAGGGAATTGGGGTCTGGATAGCTGGAATCTTGAAAAGTTTGTTACACATCGCTGCCTTTATTCTTGTTATGTATGTAATACTAAAACTTGTTTTTTTTGTGTATTTCTGTATGTATTAGGAAATTCTGTACTTGGACAGCTAATGATACCAAAAGGCATTGTTACCCTTTCTCTTCTCTACACCGATTTCAAGAAGTTATCTGATGAAGATGTTGAAGCCAAGCGCATGGCTATCTTCAAAGATCTCCACCACCGTTATCAAAAATTGTTATTTGTAAATTGTAGTATACAGGGGGGATGGGTACGCCGCAACAGCCATGTCTGCTAACATGGCATCAGATATGTGAAGACCAGTACCCCTCGAGCTTATAGCTTGGGATAGTACCTCTGATGCTGCCATAAGTTAACAAAATTTATCTAGGGGGGAATGTGAAGGACTAAATTAAGAATGATCAAAATGAATGTTCCATTTTGTGTTTGTAACTCCATCTTGTCTTTATGAGATAAATTCTGTTGCTAGGCAATAGTTTCTGGCTGTTATAAAGCCAAATAGTTTTTCTACTGGAGTAAAGGTCATGGGCTGTAATAAAACCAGACCGCTCCAGTTTGGACAAGACATAAGATACTATTGTTCGCTTCTATGGTCACGTGGATATGACCATATATGTAGTTTCCAGTCTTCCTGTATTTTCATTGGTTAAATGTTGTAGGTGTGGTTTTTTACTATTGGTTGAAGTACAAGCTCACTAAATACTATAAAAGATGATGATGTAATATATGGGATAGGAATCTGTTTAGATTCTCCCAGACAGAAACACGTGTCTGTTTGGTTATTTATGTTGCTAGCAACGTTCTATGAATTAATTTGGAAATCACTAGGTCAACCGTGAAGGGTCACTTAGATCCTACCTTAACATATTATGTTGCTCTGCAGCATTGATCGTGTGAATTATGTTCTGCAGACCCTGAGGTGTGTATTATGTTTCTCTGCAGCATTTAGGGTGTGTATTATGTTCTGCAGCCGCTGAGGTGTGTATTATCTTGTTCTGCAGCATTTATGATGTGTATTATGTTCTGCAGCCCCTGAGGTGTGTATTATGTTGCTCTTCAACATCTATGGTGTGTATTATGTTGTACAGCCCCTGAGATGAATATGATGTTGTTCTTCAGCACTTATGGTGTATATTATGCTCTGCAGACTCTGAGGTGTGTATTATGTTCTTCTGCAGCAATTATGGCGTATATGGCGACAAGCCTACAATGATCCTCAGTCTACTGAACAATCGCACGACCAGCTCTACCCTTTCCTAGTGTATCCTCACCCATCCCTGCAGACTGTGAGCCCTCGCGGGCAGGGTCCTCTCTCCTTCTGTACTTGTGTCCCTTGTCTAGCACACGTTTATCGTACCTGTCTATATTTTCCCTTTTCATATGTAAAGCGCCATGGAATAAATGGCGCTATATAAATGTGTAATAATAATAATATTCTGTTCTGCAAACCCTGAGGTGTATATTATGTTTTTCTGCAGCATTTATGGTGTATATTATGTTCTGCAGCCACTGAGGTGTGTGATGCTGTTTTGCAGCATTTATACTGTATATTATGTTCTGCAGCCCCTGAGGTGTATACTATGTTGTTCTGCAGCACTTATGGTTTGTATTATGTTCTGCAGCCCCTGAGGTGTATATGATGTTGTTCTGCAGCATCTATTGTGTGTATTATGTTCTGCAGCCTCTGAGGTGTATATTATGTTGTTCTGCAGCATTTATGATTTGTATTATGTTCTGCAACCCCTGATGTGTGTATTATGTTGTTCTGCAGCATTTATGGTGTGTATTATGTTCTGCAGCCCTGAGGTGTGTATTTTGTCGCTCTGCACCCTTTATGGTGTATATTATGTTCTCCAGCCCTGAGGTGTGTATTATATTGTTCTGCAGCATTTATTGTGTGTATTATGATCTGCAGCCCCTGAGGTGTGTATTTTGTTGCTCTGCACCCTTTATGGTGTATATTATGTTCTCCAGCCCTGAGGTGTGCATTATATTGTTCTGCAGCATTTATGGTTTGTATTATGTTCTGCAGCCCCTGAGGTGTAAATTATGTTGTTCTGCAGCATTTATGGTTTGTATTATGTTCTGCAGCCCCTGAGGTGTGTATTTTGTTGCTCTGCACCCTTTATGGTGTATATTATGTTCTCCAGCCCTGAGGTGTATATTATATTGTTCTGCAGCATTTATGGTGTATATTCTGTTCTGCAGCTCCTGAGGTGTAAATTATGTTGTGCTGCAGTATTTATGGTGTATATAATGTTCTGCAGCCCTGAGGTGTGTATTATGTTATTCTGCAGCATTTATGGTGTGTATTATGATCTGCAGCCCCTGAGGTGTGTATTATGTTCTGCATCCACTGAGGTGTGTATTATGATCTGCAGCATTTATGGTGTGAATTATGTTCTGTAGCCGCTTAGGTGTGTATTGTGTTGCTCTGCAGCATTAATCGTGTGAATTATGTTCTGCAGACCCTGAGGTGTGTATTATGTTGCTCTGCAGCATTTTAGGGTGTGTATTATGTTCTGCATAATGAGCATAATGAGTTATGAGCTCTCTAGGGTGGATTATATTTTGCAACGTCTGAGGTGGGTATTAGGATGTTCTGCAGCATCTGAGGTGCTGAAACTGGGTCACGGTATTGTATACACTACATATTGTATAGACTTTGTAGCTGCTGAAGAACCTCTACAAGTCAATGAGTGATTGATACATGACATAGGGAACGGCACTTCCTGCATAAACGATCGATCGGCAGAAGATGAGCAGTCTGTGCACATATGCTCATGTCTGTATAATTGCAGATTTCTATCTTCAGAATGTGATGTTTATACACACAATTTATTGTTACACATGTAAATACTATTACTATGATTGGTGTGATTACGATTGATGAAATTGTATGCTTTTACTTGTTTTTGTTTTCAACTATTGCATGCATAACTACTAATATTTTTTTTCTATTTTACCTGCTGGTTTTCTTTGTAAGCAAATCTGCCAAATTGAGGAATTGTGTGTGAGTATTGCATAGCAAATAATATAGTATTGTAAGGGCAGGACCATATGTTTTGCATTTAAGGACTCTACAGAATACAGAATAATAAATTACATTACTTTTGCTTGAATAAATTATTTATTGCAGTGAAATCCGCCACCATAATTATGCTGTTTTTGATACATTTGGTAATTTCCATTATAGTGTATGATTGCTAGAATTATCTTATAATCCATCACATTAAATATTCAATTGCTGCATTATAATAGGAGGCTTTAGAAGTGTGAGTAGGTGTAAGCAGAGACGTGTAAGCTGCAGTTACACTACAATTCCCAGTGTGCAATGTCACCAAATATATAATCTTTATCAGCATTTCTAAGCACAGACAAGAATGAATTAATGGAATTAGATTTGTTTTTTATAAATTATTGTTAATTAAAGAACTCGTACACCGTTAGACCAAGAGATCAGTGTACCCCAGGGAAACGCTGGCAAGGCATGAGTCGCGAGTGCTTGTATGGAGGGGGGCCACTTTTGGCACTGATAGCAAATAGTCTACTTTTACTAGACTTAGGCTAGTTTCACACTACCGTTCAACAGGGCTGCGGAGGGCTGCATAGTTCCTGCCAACTGTGGCATCTCTTCCTTCAGCTCCGCCTACGTCGGCATGCATCCTGCGTACCCTATCTTTAACATTGGGTGCGCAGGACATGCGAATGTATGTGGACGCGTCGTTTTAACGCTGTGCCGACCGCAACAAAATGCAACTTGTTGTGTTTGGCGCAGCTCTGCGCATCGTCAAAACGACGCAAGCACAGGCATCCGCATACATTCGCATGGCCTGCATACACAATGTTAAAGGTACGCAGGACGCATGCCGATGTAGGCGGAGCTGAAGGAAGAGGTGAGGCAGTGGGCGGGGCTTACCGGAGGACGTACACAGCCCTCCGCAGCCCTGCCGAACGCTATTGTGAAACTAGCCTTACTGTGCATTGTGCATGGTGTTAGAGAGTAGCATCATCAGTAAAGTTCAGAATAAAAGGACACATTCACATTACCCTATAGGGATT
The DNA here is from genome assembly GCA_033576555.1 of Oophaga sylvatica. Taxonomy (NCBI): domain Eukaryota; kingdom Metazoa; phylum Chordata; class Amphibia; order Anura; family Dendrobatidae; genus Oophaga; species Oophaga sylvatica. The sequence continues at coordinate 406,014,580 of JARQOD010000001.1, forward strand.
TATATGCATTACTTATTGTGGCAGATACATCAAAACAATTTTTTGCATTTTTTAAAAAAAAATCCCGATAAAGGCAGGGTTGTTATGATTTGGTAGCTGAGGAGAGCAGGCAAAAACGGCAATACACCAGAGAGGTTGGAATCTACTGGATTGCAGTACCCTGACTAACCACCAACAACTAAAGGCAGCCGTGGAGCGTTCCTACGTTGGTCCTAGACGCCTCGTCACAGCCTGAGAGGT
>JARQOD010000001.1:406014919-406118571 GCA_033576555.1 Oophaga sylvatica
GGGGACTACTTAGGAGGACGCGCGCGGCCCCTATAAGAGGAAGGGAGCGCGCGCGCGCGCGCCCTAAGCACGGTGGCCGGAAAGGAGCATACGCACCAGCAGAGCGGGAGGAGGAAGACGGACCCGGAGCAGAGGGGTGAGGGGAACAGCGTCCCTGCCTAGCAGAGGGCAGGGACGCCGACGGTACACAGGAAACAACGTTGAGACAAGAACAATTGATCACCGGCAACCATGGTGGGGGGAAACCTCCCTTATATCCAGCCAATCTGTGATTCCTGATTGCCAATCCTCATTGAATGGTTCAGTACTGTTTGTAACCACCAGAGGGAGCTTCTGCTCAGAATTCATTTCTAAAACATTCACAACACTGTACCTGTCTGATGCTTGGGGAAGCTGGGTGGCATGTAAGCTAGAGTATTATTCAGTGGTGTCCTATGAAAATGGCGGGTGGTGGCATGAAAAAATGTGGATGCGTGAACTGGCTATGATGTGCTTAGCTCTTTGTCAGCTTATTGTGATAGGCGAGTGCAGGAGCGTACATATCATCGGTGCAACCTATGCAGCTGCATTAAGGCCCAAGGGCTTAGGGGGCCCGCTTCCATCTCTAAATTAGGTGGAATTGTGCATTTTGATGAGCTATTGTACTTCAAAGGGTCAAAATATTGTTCTTGCTCAGTGTAAGGTGCACAGCAGTAGTCATGGGCAAGGGGCTACAGTGTTCCCACACCCCGGCACCCTACAAGTAAATAGTGTCCCATTTCCCTTGTGCTGTGGGTGTGCTGTTTAACACTCTTGTTTTGACCGCAGGTCTCCGCTGTCTCCACAATCCTGGATCCAGGAGCAGCCGCACATTCAATAGGGGACACCCATTTCTTTTCAAACAGTTTAACTTTACTGAACAGTCCAAGCTCAATTGTTGTTACAGCACAATACCTTGTCGTAGTTGTGGTTCTTTCAGCCTGAGCTATCCCTTTCCTCACTGGCATCACGGACCCCTGGGATACTCCGTCTGGTTCTGCAGCTCCCACAAGTCCTGACCCAACTTCCGTACGCAATTCCCTGTCCAGCTTTCCCTTGTGGAAAGAGATTAAGGCAAGCTTCTCCGTACCTAATTTGGGCCATAGGCCCTGGACGTTTCTGGAAGATTCGCTGAAGTTTTTCGCTGCCGTTCTCATGCTATCTAACAGTCCGTAAACATTTGTGCCCTCCACCCCTCTGGCCTTAAACTTCTGCTGTCACTTCTATTATCTAATCTCATCCAACTCTAACCAAGAAGCTCTCCCCTTTTTATTAACTCTGCCCCCTCCGTTGGTTGGGCTGGTCCCAACCTGTGCAACTTAATTCCTACATCAAAATGTGCCCACGACAGCACTTTTTCAACTCTACCTTAATCCCTATATCCTATGCTATCCTAAGCTTATTCCTAAATATTTTACATAAAATACATTTACTACGCATATTAGTACCTATAAGATTCAATAGAGTTTGACGTTTATATTACTCACACAATGTAATACAATAAAACCAATATTTTAACGTGTATTCCAGGTACCATTCCTGCAGACGTTGTCTTTAGGGGGAGAGGCGCATGACAGCTCCTGTCACACCCTTAGACATTGGCCCTCTTCTGTCTGTATCCACTCCTGGGTGAGTGGACAAGTGAGTGCGCGAGGCAGAGTCCACATCCGAGTCACGAGTGCAGCCCCTATGACAAACACACATTCTCTCTAGGATCAGGATTTTTTTGACTAGAGCGCTTTTGAATTATGGTGGAAATCTATGGATCTACGTACAAATCCGATGCAGATGTTGTCCTGAACATAAGACATCTTCATTCTAATCCCAGCGTGATAATCCCTATGATCGTATGGATGATTTGTGTTGGGAATTTCATGGACAAGTACATTTGCTACTATACATAGGATTAACTAGAATTTCTGTATTTTTTATCTTCCTGTAAGGTCCACGCAATGTGAAAAAATATATATATTTTTTTCATTGTTCTTCAGTTTTCTGCCTCTTTATAATCTATTAACGTCACTTTTTCTATGTCCATCTATTAGGGTTTGTATATATTATTACTAAAAGCTCCTGTAAGACTTTTTTTAACTAACCTCCCCAAAACTAACAAAGTCAATAACAGCAACAAAAACTCAGGTAGAGATAGATTAGTGACGATTAGGGAAACTCAAGGGATCAAGACTGTCAATTCCTACTGCAGGTAACCAGCAGTGTGGAAAAAAATGATTATTACATTTCAAAAAAATAAATATTTTATCTAATTTATAGGGCTTGTTAGGGCACAAATTACTAATGAACTATTGCAGGATAGGTCATTCTATAACATCGGTGGGGGTCTGACAATTGCCACCCCTAAGACCAGAAAAGCAGAGTTTGGTGTGCTATAAAGATAAATTAAAGGAGTTGTCCATGGGATAGGTCATCAATATGAGAATGCATCCCCACTAATCATGCATCCCCTGGAGTGATAGGATGTGAACATGTTGAACAGAGCTGCTTAGCACAACTCCACTCCTTGTGTAGCAGCCGCTGCAGCATACTGCGGAGTAGATCCAGTACCTGGCTGTATCCTATGGATAGGTCATCATCAATATTTTCTGCCTGCTTTAATTTCTAATTTTATCTGTATAGAAGATGAAACTCTGTGCTTCTGATACACAGGTCCAGATGCTCTGCTTAGATATTAGATAGAATTTATGTTTTGCGCCAGAATTATTCATTTTGTATCATTTTTAGTTTTTAGAAACACTTATAAAAGTTACATTCCATTGTTAAACAGAATATGTCAGCAGGTTTTTTTTGCTATGTTATCTGAGAGCAGCATGAGGGGGCAATGACCCCGATAACAGCGATGTGCCACTTACTAGGCTGTATTTTGCTGTTTCAGTAAAATCAGTGTTTTAGCAGCAAGAGATTATCACTACAGGACTAGGTGTGTTGTGTCTCCTGGTCCAACTGTAAAATGGCGCGGAGCGGTAGCCATGGGCGAGGTAATAGTCTCTTGAGCCCCGTTATATGGCTGAGTGTGTGGACTTGTGCTGTGGAGGGGCTACGCCCTTAGATGCCTCATGCAACCAATGACTTGCGTTGGCCAGGACCAGATGTTTGACAGCTCAATGAGGGAGACCACCAGTCAAGAATAAACGCTTTGCCCAGCAAAACTTGGAGGGGCTTATATAAGGTAGATAGTGGGCACACAACTTGAATGTTTTCTTTACAATAAGGAGCATTTACCACACACAGTTTAAAATCATTTCCTCTTTGCTCGTTTGTCCTCCATCTTCACCATTCCCTTCTACTTCACCACAGCCCAGCTCCGTACTACAGTCCAGTTAGCAAAAGTCCTATTCTCAACCAGCGGTTCCGCGTCTTCTTTTCCCTCTATGGAACTATACTGCGGTGTGGCCAGTACTTATATTCTCTTCTAGTGATAATCTGGACCTCCCGTCTGGGAACTCTCTTCATCTCTTTCCCATCTAGGCCCGTTACCTCTGTGAGGTATAAACTCTGGGCCAAACTACTAGACATCCTTACCCAGGACGCATCTCCAATCGATCACTATGTTCATTCTTTTACCTTCCGCTAGGTTATCACTATCTTTATCTCTGGCTCCTCATGTTAAGGACACCTACATCATGTGGAACTGCTCACATTAGGCCTTAGGTCTGCTCTCAACATGCGCTGGGCCCGGTTTGATATTCTAACAGGAAATGGTCTCTGTCCCTACAGCTTAGCCCCTCTCACGCTGGGCTAGTCCCAACATTTAACGCCTTCATGACTGGAGGTATTTTCCTTTTTCTGTTTTCATTTTTCACTCCCCTTCTTCCCAGAGCCATATCTTTTTTATTTTTCTGTCAAGATGGCCATGTGAGGGCTTGTTTTTTGCGGGACAAGTTGTACTTTTGAACGACACCATTGGTTTTAACATATAGTGTACTGGAAAACGGGAAAAAAATTCCAAGTGCGGTGAAATTGCAAAAAAAAGTGAAATCACACAGTTGTTTTTTAATTTGCCTTTTTACTAGGTTCGCTAAATGCTAAAATTGACCTGCCACTATGATTCTCCAGGTCATTACGAGTTCATAGACACTAAACATGTCTAGGTTCTTTTATATCTAAGTGGTGAAAAAAAATTCTAAACTTTGTTAAAAAAAATTGCTCCATTTTCCGATACTCACAGTGTCTCCATTTTTCGTGATCTCAGGTTGGGTGAGAGCTTATTATTTGCGTGCCGAGCTGACGTTTTTAATGATACCATTTTGGTGCAGATACAATCTTTTGATTTGCCCGTTATTGCATTTTAATGTAATGTCGCGGAGACCAACAAAAACTTAATTCTGGCATCTTGACTTTTTTATCGCTATGCAGTTTAGCGATCGGGTAATTATTTTTTTTATTGATAGATTGGGCGATTCTGAAGGCGGCGATACCAAATATGTGTATGTGTGATTTATTTTGTTATTGTTTTATTTTGAATGGGGCGAAAGGGGGGTGATTTGAACTTTTATATTTTTTTATTTTTTTAATATTTTTTAAAAGCATTTTTTTTTTACTTTTGGCATGCTTCAATAGTCTCCATGGGAGACTGCAAGCTGCTATAACCTGATCGGCTCTGCTATAACCTGATCGGCTCTGCTATATACAGACGATATAATCAGATCGACTGTATGTAGCAGAATTGCTCACTTGCTAAAAGTGCCGTCCACCTGGCGGCACTCATAGCAATCCGGCATTGACAACCATAGAAGTCTGCAGGAGACCTCTGGTTGTCATGCCAACCCATCGGTGACCCGCGATCATGTGACAGGGGACACCGATAGGCGGATTTCCAGCTCAATGGCCGGAAGCGCGAGTTAAATGCCACTGTCAGAGTGGCATTTAATGGGTTAATAGCCGCGTGTGGATCACAAATCCACCCACGCCTGTGCCTGGCACATGTCAACTGTTCACAAGAGCTGATATGTGCCGGGAAAGATGTGGGCTCACCCCCGGAGCCCACATCAAAGGGAGGAAGTCCGACATCTGCGTACTATTATGCCCGATATCGAAAAGGGGTTAACTAACTTTCCCTACTGTTAAGCAGCACACAACATTAATATCATTAACACAAGTCATAATGCACATTACACAACATAACATTACACTTGTTCTTCAAAGGGGAACGTTGGGCAATTTGTCCTTACACAACTACACTCCCACCACTGATTTATAGCTTTCTGTCAATATACAATGTACACAGGAAGCTGCCAATCAGTGCTGTGGGTGGGGCTATACACAGCTCAGCATTCAGAGCTCTGCTAGATCTGCAGCAGAGAAAACTGATTCTATCACAACTGCTACATCCAGCAAACTATGTAACATATCTCCGGAATCAGTGTCTCAGCCCCTACATCATGCTGCTGTCAGATTACATAGCAAAACCTGCTGACAGATTCCCTTTAAAACCTTGTTTGTCCAGTCCACCCATTTTATTTTGAGCATGTCAAAAGAGGCAAAGTCACTACAGTAGGGGGTTGGCAAAAAATGTGGAAAATCAGTTTTAGACAGACGTCTTACATAAAAAGCTTGTTCAACACTGTCATTATTTGTACCAAATTTATTGGGAGCATGAATTAGCTGGAAAGGGTGTGTGTGGCTTTATGTGAAAGATGCATGGTGTAAAAAAATTTTGGGTGTAAAGTAAACTAATAGATGTTGTAAATTTAGACTAGATAGGCTAAAAGTACAACCAATTTATTATCTTCTAGCATGAACCACTAAATAAATTTTGATAATTTTCAGATCGTTTAATCTGATTTTACATGTCCCAAAAAATTGGACAGTATCCACCAGCCGAGGGAGCTAGAGAGCTAACTGCATACTGATGTAGTTTGAACTCATTTATTGCACAGTATAGAGTGAGCTCCCCCTAGTGGTGGCTGTATAAATCCATAATTATGAAAATTTGGACTTCTGAATCAGAAAGCCAAAGTTTGATAACTTAAAAATAATAATAATAAAAAAATAAAAATAAAAAGCATTTTTAATTATTAAACAATTTTAAAAATAATCATTGCGTAATTTCGGAACTAAAAATTAAATACTACTTAAACATGGACTTTAGCTTTAAAGGGGTTAATAGCCACATTTTCATAATGAATATGTGGTGCCTGCCATATATGTGGTCATCTAGAATAGCGCTTCAGGTGTATTATTAAAGTGACGTAACTCATCCCCGTTTGGGGAGTTTTGGTTTGTAGCTTTCACACAGACAAGCTGCCTCCATCATAGTATCAGGATAGAAGATAATGAGATGGGAGAAATGTCTGCCGGATAAATTAGGCTCCTGTGGTATTAATATAGCGATTATCTTCATTAGAAGCCTAGTGGGATTATACATTTCCTCAAGGGTGGAGATTGCTAGTTTCAGACAACAATCAATTTTCTGTCCATATATCCCAACTGCAGGATGATTTCACACTCGGATCTAAACATTTCTCCCCCAAAGAAGCCAAAAACTAAAAACTTAGCACTGATTTCTCACCTTCAGTTCCAATAAAATTCAGAAAATATACATACGTATCACTGTTTTATAGTCTGAAAATTCCAACATAGTCTGAAAATTCCAACATTGAGTCCTCTTCATTCTCCCATTTTTGAGCGCTTGCATTTCCAGATTATTTTGCTTCTGCTATCTGATAATTTCCAGATCGTAAAATGTCAAAATTAATTGTTATGGTTGATATAACCTGTTCACACTTATTCACCGGTTGTGCTTGGTACTACAGCTCAGCTCCATTCACTTCAACAAAACTAAGCTGCAATACCAAACACGACCAATAGGCAAGGGTGGCGCTCTTTTTGGAATTAAACAGAAATGTTTGCTTTTTCACTCTGTTCTATGACTATATGTGCAAAGGTGTTTTCCAGGAATATTTATCGATGGCCTATCTTTGAATGTAGCAGAGCTGCAGTACATTTATGAATGGCTAAATAATCACGGGGTCATGACTCTCAATAGAGGCCTAGGACCCATTAATTCTGCTGATCAATATGGGCCCCTCTGCCCATCCATCATGCATTCTATACATTTATATCCCTGGATAATACAACAGTAAACACAGAAGATACATACACAACAAATAAAAAAAATCCAAACACTTTTTCTTTGTTCTTATATTGTCTTATATTACAATAAAATTGAGAACTAAATAACAAAATCATTTCTGTGTGGCTCAGGAGCGCAGCTATGTCCCTCTTCATCTTCCTCCTCACTGTTATGTGTCTGGCTGTAAAACAACTGGCTGCAGCAGGAGCCTCCCCCCTCTGTTTAGTATGTGCATGAAGCAGGATTAATAATATTTTGTACTAAGAGAATAGAGCGTCTGTTGGCCAGTAGCTAAAGATGGGACTGGTCTACAGATTAACCCCTTTGTTCCCTGCAGAATTTATACAAGCATGTTTTAAAATCATCCTGAAAACATTGCAGACCAAACAACAGTGAGGACAGCTGCATTTATTTTACTAAATTTACACATTATTTCATTTCTAGGTTTGTGTTCTTTTAATGGCAATTAAAAATGGAGCTCAATCCACCATACAGTTTTGGAGATCTGTGCAGTTTTTTTTTACTTTCTATAGCAATGGGGTGTGGCTTGCAGAGTAATTATGCAGACCAGCTTAAAGATGGGCCCCCAGAATCCTGTGAGTTCTGTCCCCATCGTAAAGACAGCAAAAATAATCAGTGCATAAAAAGGTTATCATCTCTGGAACCTTATGGGGGATTTAAAAAGATGCAACCCCCCCACCCATTCACCCCCACCCGAAAAAAAAAAAAAAAAAAAACAATACTCAGGGCAGAGGAGAAGTGGGAATAAAATGAGAGCAAAATCTGGACACTTCTGAGTGCTTGCGTAAAACCTCAGGCAGGTGATCAGGTCACAAAGATCTCATGAAAGCGTTGTCAATTACGGAGGCAGCACATGTGCAGACCAATAGCCCAGCTTTCGCAATGTCATCAGTACCTTACTGCGCATTAACTGCTCATGGGAATGAAGGTGTGCCTGTGCGATATCTTGGGTAGTGGATCAGGTCACAATGATCTTGCACAGGAGTTGCCATTTATGGGGACAGTGCATGTGCAGTTCAATAGTTAACCTCTCGCAACATCAGCAGGACCTTACTGTGCATGCACTGCTCCTGGGAATGATGGCGCCTGCATGAGATTTCAGGAAGGGGTTCTGGTAACTCAGATCTCGTGCAAGCATTATCATTTGTTGGAGAAGGGCATATGCTGATCAATAATCCAGCTCTTGCAAAGTTGTCAGATCCTTACGGCACATGCACCATCTGTCACGACTCTGTTGTCGGGTGTCCCGGGACCAGTGGCTCCTTCCCTGTCCCTAATGCTAGAGGCACCCTATCTTGCCCTATTCCTCAGATTACTTCTGATGGTGAAGACGCCATGGCCACGTACCTTGCCTTAGCTCCTGAATCTGCTTTCAGACTGTACCCTTCCTCCACCCAAGGAAGAGGGGAGTAGTAGTGTACTGTAATACACCAACCAGATTAATAAGGTAATATGAACAGGGGTAACGAAAAGTACCAAACATACAAATATACTCAAACAACAAAGGAATGCACCAGGGAGTGGTGAATGGGGTTAAACCAAAATAGGAGAGGAAAGGGAATTATCACACACTCAATACCTAGCAACAGTCACAGATAAATTCACCAACCGCCTTCTCCAATAATCACCAACAACCTCCAGCCATGCAGCAAAAGCTAGCTCCGGCAATGAGTGCTAGCCAGGATCCAGATTATATAGGAGATGGGAGTGGTTAACAGTGCACAGCTGAGAGCCTTAATGCCAACCGAGCAGATTAACTCCTGCACTGTCAAAAGAAATTTATACTGTTTAATAAGAAGGTGAAGTGCTTCAAATCAGTGCAGGAGTAGGAGAAATTAGATGCTGCGGTCTTCTGGCTTGTCTCTGTCGCGGTAAACCTGTGACACCATCTCTGGTGATCCTTTATGGCGCCTGCATGAGATCTCACACGGGGAGCAGTACACAGAGAATAGTGACCTGTCAATCAATGACAGGAGGCCAGAGAGCTGGAAATGCGGGGCCAAACTCCTTGCACTTATGGCTGATTAGCATAAAAAATCGAAATAAGAATATCTCTGCAACTAAAACAAATTTGATAAAAAAACAAAAGTGTGAATTTATTCTGCATTACATCGACCTAACAGATTATATCAGTTTGTGGTACCAAAACCTACTGACAGGTTCCCTTTAAGAGCAGGTTGAAACTTCTCTGCATATGATAAACACGAGCTAGAATGCAGAGAAAACAGCAAATTAAAAATAAAATCTCAGAATAAAAATCAACATTTAGACAAGGAAAGAAAACTAGGAAGCGACTTGCAAATAATATTCCAAAATAAGATTCAAGCAAACAAGCATCTATTGTATCAACACGAGAGCAGATGTTAAAACCAGGGAGGAATGTTGCTGGAATTGCTTGTTGTGTCCTGTTTTCACTTATCCAGATTATGTATTTTGTGCTATATTATGGTTGATACTGATATTATTCTGTGTTTTCATCAGTCAGGCTTAATGTGCATGTGTTATTTGGTTGTAAGCGAATGTTTCCCTATGCGTGAGTCTGGATAGGATTTACGGTTTGCTACAGAACTGTATGGAATCCAACCTTGGCAAATACCCTGAGCTGCTTATTAGATGAAATACAATCTCACTGGTCCAAACATATGCAGTGATTAGTGAGGAGCAGTCAGGAACCCTCCCCTGGAGGTCAGCTGAAGTTCTTGCCATGCGGTAATCAAAGACGTCGTCCCATCAAAACAACCACTTTTGCTAAAGCAACGGCCCACAGCGAAGAGCTGTACGCTAGGAATCCCATGAACCTACATTATTTTAATAAATATCAAAGTTCGAACAAGGGTTTTCTGAGTTGTGCAAAATGCAACACCATCACCTTGACATGCCAATACATTGAAATGTATAATGGTTTTCCCATGGGTGAGAAGCGAGATGAGCCATCATGCATCCTGCAAAATGCTGTAATCCTGAACACGTAAGCATTTATTTATGCAGTGTAACCTCATCGCATACAGCGACCTGTGACGTCATCGATAGATTGACGTGAATTTTAGCTCCTCCGTTTTTGATAACTAATTGGAATAGATAACTAACAAACCTGTACTCTATAGCACTATAACATGCAAACATGGAATATATTATATATGAATTGCACTACTGCTCCAGAAAATAGGAAAAAATGAGAATACGTAGCTCATAAATTGGCCGATTCATGTATAGCCAGCAGTCGTGATTCATGTTTGTTATACATATGGAGATGGCTACTCTTAGTAAGCACCTGTACACACCTGTTTTTTGTTTGGAAGTCACTGTCAGTCTTTTGATATTTGTATACAGAGGCTCTCTGACTGAGCACCCACCCCTCAGCCTCAGGTGGTTTTAATTACAATAGGATCCTACCTACCCATATAATTGTAGGCTATCAGCCCAGGAAGAGTCGATGTGAATACTTCTCCGTCCAATTATGACAAGAGCATTCTTAAAGTGATACCTTTATTGGCTAACCAGAAAATTATATGTTCGCTAGCTTTCAGAGCTCAAAGGCTCCTTCTTCAGGCAAGATTACATTTGGATCTTGCCTGAAGAAGGAGCTTTTGCGCTCTGAAAGCTTGCGAACATATAATTTTCTGGTTAGCCAATAAAGGTATCACTTTAAGAATGCTCTTGTCATAATTGGACGGAGAAGTATTCACATCGATTTTTCTGGCTAACTCGGTACCACAATATAATTTATTATTGTAGCCCAGGAAGAGCAAACACATTAGGTTAGGTTCCAAACAAAGAAGGTCGCCTTGTTGCGGCTGCTGGGCACACATGAATTGGCCAATTTATGCACTAAGTATTTTTGTTTTTTCCTATTTTCTACAGCAGTTTTCATATTTCATGTTTGCATGCTATAGCGCTACAGAGGGTTACTTTATTTGTTAGTTACACATGGGGATGGCTACTTTTAGTAAGCACCTGTACACACCTGTTTTCTGTTTGGATGTGCTGGTCAGGCTTTTGATATTTGTATACATAGGATCTCTGACTGAGTGCTCCACCCCTCAGCCTCAGGCGGTTTTAATTACAACAGGATCCTACCTACCCATATAATTGTGGACTATCAGCCCAGGAAGAGTTTTCCATCCAATTATGACAAGAGCATTCTTAAGGTGATACCTTTATTGGCTAACCAGAAAATTATATGTTTGCTAGCTTTCAGAGCTCAAGGCTCCTTCTTCAGGCAAGATTACATTTATTCCAAATGTAATCTTGCCTGAAGAAGGAGCCTTGAGCTCTGAAAGCTAGCGAACATATAATTTTCTGGTTAGCCAATAAAGGTATCACCTTAAGATGCTCTTGTCATAATTGGATGGAAAAGTATTCACATCGATTTTTCTGGCTAACACGGTACCACAATAAAATTTATTATTGTACAGCCCAGGAAGAGAAAACACAGGTTCCAAGCAAAGAAGGTTGACTTGTGGCAGCTGCTGGGCACACATGAATTGGCCAATTTATGCGCTAAGTATTCTTGTTTTTTCCTATTTTTTAGACCAGTTTTTATATTTCATGTTTGTATGCTATAGCGCTATAGAGTGCAAACTTATTTGTTATATATGGGGATGGCTACTCTTAGTAAGCACCTGTTTTCTGTTTTGCATTGACGGTCAGTCTTTTGTTAATTGGAATAGATAAGTATATCCTGGATGGGATAACTGTATGGGAAACACGGGTGGTATGGCCAAAAGATGACGAAAGTCGTTTCTACATTGCAGCGTAGTGCTGGTGATTGGGGTCACATTATGACATCTAGTATACTGCGACAAGCAAGTAGCAAAAAAATCTAACTGGTTCTGACTTTCTGCGACTTGCTTGTGATATACTAGAGATCGCAACATGACCTTATTCATCTGCATTATGCTGTGATTTAGCAGAGGCACAGAGCAATCTACGTCATGGCCAAGGATGCCGTTAAGCTCCAGCCTAAGGGTTTTGAGAGGCAGGGACTTTGTCACTATATAGTTCTCCATGCCAGCTTATTATTGAGGGTTTTCAGTCCTATCAGTGTGGCGCCCTGAGGGTCCAGTCGCCACAGAGATGCTGCATCGCACCCAGCGGTGTGACACCTGACTCTCAGGTAAGGAGGAAGCACCCCATTGACTCCCACCACCTGCATCCAACACACACTATGCTGGCTGAGCACAGACGGACCCTTCGGGAGGATAGTCTGACTCAGGCTGGTTAGGAAAGGGTGTAGTTAGTTGGTGGGTGGAGCTTAGGCAGCACTTAGGCTGCATGTTAGTTTTAGAGAACAGTGTGTGTCAGGCAGTCAGTGAGTGGGTACTGGACTGTCCTGCTGCTCCTTTGAGTTCATCTCAGGGAGCCGTGCTGTGGAGAGCGACGGGTCCAGGGCAAAGACAGCAATTGAAGCTGTGCGAACATCGGGGAACGGTCCCTAGATTAGAGGGAAGGCTCCGCTAGTAACACCGACAACAGTGGTCACTTCACGGGGCCACTAGCCACCATAAACTCACCGGAAGGCAGCTTAGGGGTCAAGTACGTGCAGAGCTTCTAGGGCCGTGATCTGTGAACTGAAAGGGCCCAATACTCCCTTGTCCGAGGGCTCTGTGGTGGCGTGGTGCATGGAAGTAAGGAGAGTTAGCACCTAGAGAGAAGAAGCCGGAAAGGAACATACTGAAGGGAGTCTTTGGAAGTGCGACTAACTTACCTGAGGGTTGCTGGACCACTCTCTTGGAGGACATAGCACCCGGCTGGTATCTGTCTTGCTGGCAACAGACTGTGAGTAAAACCCTGAAACTGCAACAGAACTGTTCCTGATTATTCCAGCGACGCACACTCCCCTCTGCTACATCCCTCTGCACTATTGCTACATCTTTCATCTATCTGCCCTGGAAGGACACAGTCTCACCTGTAGGAGACTTAACATCTAGCTGCATGACACCATCCCTTCCAGAGGACCTGCACAGCAGCGCTGGTCACATTGACCAGGTACTACAGGTGGCGTCACGAATCATCATACAAACATTTATTCCCCCGTAAATATCCCCCTTTTTGGTGAGCGCCCAGGGCCACGGACCGAGCAGTGGCTGCCGTGACATCCCCCATAGAAGTCGACGGGACTCGGTGCCGAGTACCCCACGGCCCTGGCGGGCGGCTCATCAGTATAAGATAGCCTTGTATGGATTAGGATCTTCTGAGGGGGAGCAGTGGCCAGAAAGGGTTAATTTTAAAGAGAAATCTTTACATTGATGTAGGAGGCCTGATGAGCCATGAGCATATCTGTATGCTTAATTCACTGCATCAGAATGGAAGCCACTCTCCATTGTGGTCTAGAGCAGGATCCCAAATGGATAACCCCCTCTATGAAATCCACATGTAATAAGGCATACGGATGGGGATTGGCATCATGGAAATAAACATTGTTGAACTATTTGGAAAATAAACATTGTTTCGATACACAAAAAGATTGTGTGGAGCTTTCTAACAAGTGTTCTACCTCTCCCCAGGGAAAGTATTTATGTATAACCTGATATTTCCCTGAAGAAGCAGATAATGCAGTGAAACATTATGTCTCACTCTGTTTTCATCAGCAACTATATATCTCTCAATATTGTGATGACTTATATCACAAGTGTTACAGGTTCTATGTATATAGTATACAGAGTATAAATATAGGCAATGTGTAAGGGGTTGGAAGCTTTACCCCTTTAAGCTCCCTATGATAATGTATGTATATGAGTATATTTATATTTCGTTGATATGTGACTTCGTATTATGCAGTGTTTAATAGGTGTATTCCAGTCTATCATATGTATACTGTATATGTATTATTGTAATATAATGTAGTTATGTTAGTGTGCCACTAGATGGGGGCACTGAAGTGCATATAGTATATAGAGGGTTTGGAGCAATGTAGATAGTTAATGTAGGAGGGGTCACTTAGTGTAAAGGAAGGGAGCTTCCAGGTTTAGTTCAGTGGGGCGAGGATGCCCATGGAGCTCGGGTGGCCTCTGGCCCAGGCAAGTTAGATACACCGCAACGATGATATAAAAGTAAGTGCCCAGTCACCAGAACGTGGGGAGCAGCATTCAAGCAGCAGTGAAGATGCAGCAGTGTAGCCATAGCTGCAGAAGTTAACAGAGGAGTTACTAGTGAAGTTGTTAGAGGAGAAACTACATGGCAGGACAGACGGGCGGTTACTCATCATGTGGCAGTTCCTAGCATGGGCAGACGCCCTTAGGCTAAGTGCACACGTTCAGGATTATTTGCGTTTTTTTCGCGTTTTTTCGCGGCAAAAAACGTGTAAAAAACGCATGAATAAAGCATCCTATTATTTAGAATGAATTCCGCAATTATTGTGCACATTGTGCGTTTTTTTCCGCAAAAAAAATGCATCGCGGAAAAAGAAGCAACATGTTCATTAATTTCGCTTAATTCTAGCGTTTTTCCCGCTATATTATTGACCTAGAAAGTTCAGGGAAAAATCACAGTAAAAACGAGCAAAATCCGCGCAAAAACGCATCAAAAACGCGTAAAATCCGCGCAAAAAAAAAGCGTTTTTACTGAAAAAAAAGTCCGGTTTTGCTCAGGAATATTCTGCACATATTCCTGAACGTGTGCACTTAGTCTTAAGGCCGGGGCTAAATGGCCGGGGGAACTCTTAAAGGAAGCCAGGCTGCACAGGGAGGAAACCGAGGAAGCGTACATGCGGTACGACCCGTTATTGAGCCGTGTGACAGAGCAAGTAAAGGAAGGATGGAAGACATCATGTATAATGTGAATACTGCTGTAAATGCTATGCTGGATCTGGATGTACTGCAAAGTAAAGTTTTGCATTTTGAATTTTACTTTGACTGTGTCTCCAATCATTCGCTTAAAGGCAAGGATGACCCAACAAAAAGGATGGTGGATCTCAGTAGCGCCTGGAATGAAGAGGCAAGTAAACCACACGGGAAATGTGGTGTGTCTATGAAGGGAGACCATGGCTCAGGTGCCCCAGTGTCCTCGGCCATGACTACGGCCCTGCATCTAACTCACTGCCTAACTATAATACATCAGTAATCAAACTGAAAATATCCAAATGTCCAGTATTGTAAACTGACCTCCCTATAGAAATATACTGAGGTTTTAAAATATAAATATTCTGAGGTTCTCCACTTTTAGGGATAATAACCAAGTGTTAACTTAGCTGGCTGCTTTATTTTCGGTTGGAGGCAGATCTGCCGAGAAGACCTAACTCAAGTCAACATCGAGCCCCTCATGTACACACGACTGCCAGTTAGGTTGTATAACTCTAGTGCCTCAACTTGACAGGCTCTTACTAACCCACGTCACGAGGATACAGATACGGATGAAAGCTGTGGATGAGCAGCCAGCAACTTTCTCTGGTAAGCCACAAGCTACTTATGGCCTGTGGCCTGCTGAAAGTTGTCAGCTGCATGCAGAGGACTCAAGATGTCATCACTTCAGTGCACTGACTGGGACACAGATGGCAGGCAGAAAAATAAAATATATAACCACATGTAGTGGGAGAAGTTAGATTTGTTTGTTTAAGGATTTTTTTTTGTTAGCTTTGGAATAAAAGGGGAATTAGCATTTACTGGGGCAACAATTTCTACGTGAAGGCACAGAAGAGGGGCACCATTTCTATGTGGAGGTGCAGAAGAGGGGCACCATTTCTATGTGGAGGCACAGAAGAGGGGCACTGTTTCTTCATGGAGGCGCAGAAGAGGGGCACCATTTCTATGTGGAGGCGCAGAAGAGGGGCACTGTTTCTTCATGGAGGCGCAGAAGAGGGGCACCATTTCTACGTGGAGGCGCAGAAGAGGGGCACCATTTCTATGTGAAGACACAAAAGAGGGGCACCATTTCTACGTGGAGGCGCAGAAGAGGGGCACCATTTCTATGTGAAGACACAAAAGAGGGGCACCATTTCTACGTGGAGGCGCAGAAGAGGGGCACCATTTCTATGTGAAGGCGTGGAAGAGGGGCACTATTTATATGTGAAGGCGTGGAAGAGGGGCACTATTTCTATGCTGAGGCACAGAAAGAGGCATTATTTCTATGCTAAGGCACAGAAGGGGCAATATTACTACGTGAAGGCATGGAAGGGGCAATATTTCTACGTAGAGGCACAGAAGGCACCACTATTTCTACGTGGAGGAACAGAAGAGGGGCACCATTTCTCTGTGGAGGAACAGAAGAGGGGCACCATTTCTCTGTGGAGGCGCAGAAGAGGGGCACCATTTCTCTGTGGAGGCGCAGAAGAGGAGCACTATTTCTACATGTCGGGGCACTATTACTACATGGAGCCACAGAAGAGGGCAATATTTCTACATGGAGTCACAAAAGTGGGGCACTATTTCTAGTGGAGGCACAGAAAGGGGCACTAGCTCTATGTGATAGCATAAAAGAGGCACAATGGGGCATTATTACTGAGCAGAGGCACAGAGATGGGCACTACAGTATTTATATGAGATGCTACAGAAAGTGGAAAAAAATTGCAAGAAATTTCACAGCATGCTTATTTTTTTGCAGAGATAGGGCGATATCTGCCGGAAACCCACATTTAAGTCCGAAACAAAAAAGCCACCCACATTTTCTCCTTGTGCAATCTTCTCCTGTTCTTCAACAATAAACTCCCTTCTAAAATATAGACTTTCACAGTACATGACCCTAAAATACAGATGAGTGGGTTAGAAGAGCAGAAGAGCAGAGTGTCAATACCCGGAAGGAAATAGATACCGATACCGTGTACCCCCATTACCTATGCTTCAGTTGGCACATTTAAATAAGTCCCCTGTTTTTACATTTTCAAGCTGTTGGTATGAGGCAAAAGTCAAGTGTGTGAGGCTTGATGGACAAGGGGGCTTGTCTTAAAATGTGACAACGTGCACCAAATTTTGCTGCAAAATATTGACGGAAAACAATTTAACCAAAAGGTGGAGTTACAATTAGAAAAGTGTCGAAGGATGTGCCAAATGTATCATCCAGCGTGCACCACGTTGATAAATTTGGTGCAGTTTCAGAATGTCTACTCTACGTTTTTGCAGTCTAATTATTAAATGAGATTGTAAACCTGCTCCAATGTATTTGAAAAAAGAAATTAAAAAATGCTGACCTACACTAGTAAGGGCGGTGCGCTCGCCTCTTGGCATACTCCTGAAATTGTCCATTCATAAATGCACCTGGTGGCTGCAATCTGGAGCTTCACATAAAAATTTGTATTTGGAAATGTTCCAGACGATGATTTCATAAGGAACGCTCTCTATTTTAGGTTACCTGGTCTAGTAAATAATGGGCAGACCCCATAAATATGGATCCATTTAAAGATCACAAACAAAGAACTATGTCTATATACCTGCTCGGAGAGTGTATGGTGCGCAATTAGCAGTTGTAGAGGATACATGAAAACAGATGCAGTTTGTGCGACAGTGTGAGAACTTCCAGCAGACATGAAATATTCTGACAAGTGCCAGACATATGGCGAGCAGGTGGAGCGCGAGCGGCAATGACAGCACACTTCAGCTGAATTTCATTTATGTTTCTGTTTTTTCCAAAGAAGAATAAATAATCCTTTAATCAGCCATCTTCCTGCCAAGATATAAGCTCTGTTCCCCAGAAACCCCAAATATTCTTCCTCCACCATGATAGGGATTGGCCATGTTTGCCACCTCTGCAAAGCACTGCAGTCTCTAGGGCGGAGGGCCCCAAAACTTTTCTGTTCCTGCCGGTAATTGCCAGTGATATCGTTTTGACGATAGGGACCACCTTTCAGTGATAGGACTTCCCCGATGCTCAAAAATGTCTGCAATTACCGACAGTTGGGGAGCCACATGCAAAGAGGCCAAGAGCCAGGGGCAGACAGATAATTGGTCCAACCTGTGCGCACAGGGGCCCAAGAGGTTAAGAGGCACATTTACACCTCCAAAACATCTGGAATTGTACATTATGATGAACTATTGGACTAGAAAGGGCCCATATACTGGTATAGCACAGGGCCCTTTTTTGTCTGTGTCTGCTAGTGCAAAGAGTCATATGCCCTCGGCTGCATTTGAGACTCACATAGCAGAGAATGCGCCACCATATCTCAACCCACTGGTGCTTGGACACCAGCCAGAACGGAAGATCGGGGAACACAATTCTGGAAGTATGTCCCAAAAAGTTTTTTTCATGGTTTTTCTACTTTTTCTTTGTCACCCCAGGAGACTTGAACCTATGATTGTTCACACCTTCATACACTAATATTGGAGTATATTTGAAAATTACCATTCTCTTATGAAGCTAGACTTCATAGGTGTAAAAAGGCAGACGACGAATCAATGACAATGCCGTTGGCACCCCATTTGCAACCTCTTAAATGCCGCGGTCACAATTAACAGCTGCATCTAAGGGATTAAACTGCAGACACTCCATATACGCAGCACTTACAACGTTGAATAGTCCACAGCACTTGCCTGAGTAAGTCGACCCTGCTAGACAGAATATGCTAGGGTAAAATGAAGGTATGCTCACACAAAGTTGTTTCATATAGATTTTTCAAGTAAAAAAAGCTACATTCAAATAAAGCCTAAGGCCATATTCACACATTCAGTATTTGGTCAATTAGTCTACCCTGCTAGACAGAATATGCTAGGGTAGAATGAAGGTATGCTAGTGTGAGCAGGTTGCGGGATGCCGTAACGGACAGGAGGCAGAGCAAGGGTTAACGTTAATTTTACTTGAACAGGGGAATACTCCACACAGGGAGGAGAAGGAAGAGATAGGGGTATGGCAGATGATATGGGCACAGTAGATGTGCAAGATGAGGTAACAATTGTAATAAGTATAGCAACTGTTCATTAAGGATTAACTTATCAGTCTGACGGCTTCCTGACTGGAGAGTCCTAGGTTCAAAATGGTGGCGCCGATGCAGTTAGCGCGTGATGAGTCCGATGTCATCCAGAAGGCGTAGATGATCCGGTTCCTGGTGGTGACGGTGAGTCCTCGAAGTCCTGTGAGGGGTCCAGGGATCAGGATTCGTGGTGTAAAGTGAAGTGCAGTCTCTAACACAGTCGGAGCTTAACGTAGCTCGGCAGACGTATGCGGGTGAGAAAGGGCACAGTTCTCGGTGAGTCAACCGGTCTTTCTTAGGCAGCATGCGTGCGGTACTTACTGGCCCGAAGCATTTGGCACCTTCATTTGTGGAGCCAACGGGCACACGGCAAGTCTCCGGTCACACTCTCTGTACGTGGCAGCAGGGATTCTATAGTGCGGGCCTATGCTGTCACGATGCTCAGAGGACGGAGCACCAAACTTCCCCTGCTGGTGGCTGCGTGTTCCTGCCAAGTCTCCCTGCTTTTTTGCGCGCTCTGCCATTTTTAGCTTAGCCATGCCCCCTGCTGTCTAATGCAAAGGTCAGTCCGGGTTTCTAAGCTGTCCCCCGGACTACAATGGTGACAGCCCTCACAGTTCCGGACCCGCGCAAGAGAGGTACCCCCGGTCCACTCCTTCTTCTTACACTCACACAAAGTTGTTTCATATAGATTTTTCAGGTTAAAAAAGCTACATCCAAATACAGCCTAAGGCCATGTTCACACGTTCAGTATTTGGTCAGTATTTTGCATCAGTATTTGTAAGCCAAAACCAGCAGTGGAACAATCAGAAACGTGTGCACCACTTCTGCATTTTTCACCCACTCCTGGTTTTAGGCGACAATTGATATAAAATACTGAATGTGTGCTCATAAAAGTTTCTTGGTGTATTTTTATTTTGTTTTGTTTTTTGTTGTTGTTGTGTATGCATGTTTTTGTTTAGGTTTATACTGATTTTGTGGTCAAATTTGTACATATTTTTCTCCCAAGCGTAAATGCTTCACTATACAAATGGGTGTGGCTAAGAAGAAACAGGGGTGTGGTTTAGTATAAGGAGGCGACGTTTAAAATTTCAGAAACGCTGCCATCTACGAGAGTAGTTAAATAAGTTATCTATCCCGTCTGTCAGTGTAAGGCCGGGATCACACATGCGAGAAACACGGCTGAGTCTCGCATGTGAAATCCCAGCTCTGGCGCCGGCACTCAGGAGTGAAGCGAGCGGCTGCATATAACTACATGCAGCCGCACACTCCACTCCCAGAGCTGGGATTTCACATGCGAGACTCAGCCGTGTTTCTCGCATTTGTGATCCCGGCCTCAGGCTGTGTTTCCATGATCAGGAAACACAGCGCTTTGGACGGAGCGGAAAGTCCGCTCCGCCCAAAGCCCCGCCCCCTACTGAACGCGCGGTCAATCCGGATGTGTTCATGGAACACATCCGGAACACATCCGGAATGACCGCAGGCTACACAGGCCTGTGTTATTTCCCTTGCGGCGACGCAGCGTCGCCGCAAGGGAATAGGACATGCTGCGGTCTAAAAAGACGCGCCGCATGTCCGTTAACGCAGGTCTGCCGCCTGCATGTTTTTAAGCATAGTGGAGACGGGATTTCTTGAAATCCCCTCCACTATGCTGTAACATCTGGACGCTGCGTGTTTGACGCTGCGCCAGCGCACACTGTCAAACACGCAGCAATTCCTGACTGTTTCCTGACCGTGGAAACATACCCTAAGAGAGCTGAGCTTTTCTGTGCATGTTGAGAATTTTCTGGGCATACAAGAGGCACAGTATTTCAGTCTGATGAAAGCACTGGAAGTGACAGGATGGCAAGTGCAGTACAGTGCGGCTCTACTAAGAAAGTGAGGGATTTGGAGCTTTGCTCAGTGATTACATTTCTTAGAATGGAAGACTAGCAAGAAATGCTAAGGCAAGAAATGTGGCCCCGGCATCTTCACAATTAGAAATAATCCAGGGAGCAAAGCAAGCTAGGGTGCCACTAGCGTTAGGGACAGGGAAGGAGCTCCTGGTCCTGGGACACCCGAAAACAGAGTCGTAAAAAATAGAAGCCTAAAGAAATCTATGAAAGGATGATTGCTGTATATGATGATGATGCACCATCCTACTGTGGAGCTCAGCTGTGCTTGATGCCACGGATCCTAGAAGGGTGCATTAAAGGATTCATCCACAAGAGGCCCTCAGAGCATAAACACACCTTCACCTTCCTCAGACCACCAGAGGGAGCCTGTAAAGGTAGATAAAAAGGAGGGAGGCAGGAAGTTAGAAGACTCAGAATAGAACACTCTAGAGAACAGACTCAGAATAGAACACTCTAGGGAAGACACTCTAAGAGCACACTATGAGACACAGACACAGGTCAGTCTGCAGTGTGAGACCTAATTAGCTCAAGTCAGCGAACTAGTAGCGTGCCGACGCTCTAGAGAGCGGCAGAAGAGGCAGCCCACAAACTGTCAGTGTGTATAGCCTTGTGAGGGCCCGAGTAGGCCGAAGGCTAGAGGAGAGAGTACCAAGGGGGCTGAGGAGTCTTACCAGTTCACCCCAGAAAGCACATACCGGACACCGGGTCCGAGCTTACAGGGATCTCTACGACCCAGTAGGAGACAACCGGAATTCCTGGAGGACTACAGGTCCCAGGATCACCAAAGAGCTGATATGTAACAGAGCCAGGGGACACGGAGACCCTACAAACAGGGAGTGTGTACTCCAGGAGAAGGCCCTACCACAAAGTCAGCCGGTGCAGGACAGAGACAAAGTTAGGCCTAGCTACAGGCAGGTCAGAAACTTACTACAGAGAGGCAAGAAACAGGAGGCCCTACACCTGCTCACTTGGGAGAATCTGGATGTGCACCCTTCACCCTACAGTGCTCCA
Source organism: Oophaga sylvatica (assembly GCA_033576555.1). Lineage (NCBI taxonomy): Eukaryota > Metazoa > Chordata > Amphibia > Anura > Dendrobatidae > Oophaga > Oophaga sylvatica. The sequence goes on from JARQOD010000001.1 coordinate 406,036,788, forward strand.
GGATGTTCCTGCACTAACTCCAGTAAAGGTACAGAAGTGACTTGTGTGTGCTCCCATTCTTGTTCTTACCCGGCTGGGTTCCCTCCGTCCTGCATCCCTACATTTACGGTGCCCTGAAGGCCTGCTCCACCTGTGGGGAGCGATACCACCTAAGCTGCCACAACACCGGCCTCAGTGGACTGCTGCAGCGCTGGTGATCCTCACCAGACACCACAGGTGGCGTCACGATTCACTGACATTATCCCTGTAAATATATCCCCTTTTTTGGGTGAGCACCCAGGGCCACGGACTGAACCGTGGCCACCGTGACATCCCCCATAGAAATCAACGGGCTCGGGTCCGAGTACCCCACAGCCCTGGCGGGCGGCTCATCCAACTGGCGTCACGAACAGGATCGTGTGCCCGCGGCAACGGAGGTAGTAGTGCCCATTGCCACCGGGTACTGTTCGCTTTACTAAAAGACTGTATATTGTATTGTGGTGAAGATTTCCCGCCATTGTCCGCCATTATTACGTCACCGCGGGAAAACTAGGAGGCGTACCTGCGAAACCACGCAAAGTCTTGGATATGCCCCCACGCACTGACGCGGCGTCAGGTCCTGGCAGGGAGCTCCAGTGAACGCTTTGATGTGGGACATTGGCGACGCTGGTCCTACCAGCAGACGGTGCCCTGCGGAGCTGCGGCCTACAGAAGGAAGGTAGGCCACAGTTCACTAGGGGGGCGCCGAGATGTCGCCGCACCCGTCCGATGGCATGGCCCAGGCCGACAGCCCTGATGATCTGCCCTCGACCGCTGCCGCGCAGGCCGGAGCAGCCGCCCCATCACCTGGGCCTATAGCCCCTATAGTACCATTGACTTTACCGTACATGCCTGGAGCAAAGTGGCTTCCCCAGTTCAGCGGCAAGTCAGACACCCTGATTCAAGCGCAAAATATGCAGCATTATGGACATGTATTCTATGTCAGACAAACAAAGGGCTGCAGTAGTTGTGGGACAATTGACTGGTGCTGCGGAGAGAGAAGTAGAGACGTGGTCGGCCGCAGACCAGGAATCAGTGCCCGCAATTTTCAAAAAGTTACAGACTGCTTTGAAGACCGCACTGAAGCAGACTTCCGGATGAGGTTCTACCAATGCTCTCAGAAACCGTAGGACAGCGTTCGGGATTATGCCTGCCATTTACAAGGGGCCCTGCGAGCTCTCAAACAGGTTAATCCAATTAGCGTCACAAAGGAGAGTAAAATGCTAAAAGAACAATTTGTCCGGGGGCTGAGGTCCCAAGCGGAGAGCAGGACTGTGCGTTGGTGGTCCTTGGATCATCCAGATGCTACCTTTGATGCCCTTAAGGACATGGCTATAAAGGGACTGCAACCCCTGGAAACAGCAGATATGGCAATCCAGCGATACACGGGTAAGGCCACTCTAACGCCAGCAGCACCCACCTTTTCCCCGCTGGTGGCTGAAGCCAAAACGCAGGCAGCGCCCCCTACTGAGCTAGACTGTTTCCGCTCAGAAGTGCGCCAGCTGACCAGAAACCTGGCCACTGTAATGAGTACCCTGCAACTACGGACGGAGCCAGAGACGGAAGGAAGGATCCTGCTAGCCGACTGCCCTGAGGATGTCCCCTGGATGAACCGGAGGAGGAGGAGGACATCGCCACCCCGGAGGAGGACAACGCCACCCCCAGGAAGGACCAACGACCAGCGCCCTCCTCACCGAAAGATCGTCTGCCACCGCTGCCCGAAGGAAGGTCACACCGTACGCCAGTGTCCTTTAAACGAGCAAACCCTGGGTCCGAGGGCCAGCACCCAGGAATAGACTCATCAGGCCCCTCAGACTGGCACCGCAGGTTTGTGGGAGGAAGACCTTTCCTATCCATCATACTGGATGGCATCGCAATACCTGCCCTGCTGGACACCGGATCCCAGGTAACCATCATACCTGATATCCTTTATAACAGATACTGGTTCATGGACAGTCTCCAACCCCCAAACCCTGACTTTGCAGTATACGCCTCTAACGGCCTCCCTCTTGACTTACTTGGGGCCAAGAATGTAGCAGTAAAAGTGGGGAGGGTGGAGTTAAAGGACCAGGGACTTATTGTAGTGAGGACTGTCAATGAGGAAAATGGACTGAATGTGGTACTAGGCACTAACATTATTGGTAACTGTTTGGAGGAAGTTGTGTTTTTACTCCAACAGCTCGCCGATGTTGCCAGACCAGGGCAGAAGGGAGCGATCCAGAAGGAGATCCGGGCCCTGATGTGCCTGCAGCAAGTGCAACTGACTGGTGGTGAGATTGGTAGTGTGCGGGTAACAGACCTGACACCCATTGTGATTCCCCAAAAGAGTGAAATGCTTATTTGGTGTAGAGCAGCAATAGGTCTGAAAGGACAGAGCTACCAAGCAGTAGTAGAACCCCTGTGCTCAGAGCACAGACCTACACTCTTAACTGCCAGAGGGTAGTGGATGTATGCAATGGGAGGGTGCCCGTCCGTCTTCTCAACTGTGGGGAAGATGAAGTCAGATTACCACGTTATGCCACTGTTGCCAAGTTACATGCTGTGGATAATAACTCCATTCACACGACGGAGTCCTTAACCTCCCCAAACCCAGGGGAGGATAACAGCCTGGCTACCCAGGTGGAGGATTGGTGTCAGCAGATCCATGTTGGGACAGACACCACTCCAGCTCACCAGAAACAGGGGGTACATCAGGTGGTCCAGGAATACGCACAGGTATTCAGCAAACACCCACTTGACTTTGGGAAGATTAAGGGGGTGCAACATCACATCCCCACAGGCAACCATCCCCCCATTAAGGAATGGCACAGGTGTGTAGCCCAGCTGTGACTGGAGCCACATGTTACCCTTGAGGATGCACGAAAGGTAAATCCATGATAACCTGTAAGCACACAACACTTCACATTTTCCCTGGTTCCACCAGAGGGAGCCCTTGAGACGACAGTAGTGAGATGAAGGCAGTCTAGCTGAGAGTTAGCTAGTCGTTGGTTTTACCTCAGAGTGTCAGATCTTGTCAGAGCGTGTTGCAGAGCAGACAAGCTAGTTAGCTCAGACGAGTAGAGAGGGAAAGACTAGCCAAAGAAAGACTTATCTGAAAGCCAGAGGACTTCAGGAACTACTCAGCTTACATCGTGGAGTCCAGTGTTAGTGGAAAGGATTACCACTTAGTCTGGTCAAAGTTGAGTCCACTGAGAGTGCTTCAGTGAGCGTTTCAGTAAGTAAGCGTGGCGACGCTTGGATAGCGGTGAAGAAAAGAAAGCTGACATCTGCTGCTAGTTTGTGCTTATGATAGTGGTGAGAGTAGGACGAAAGGCAGGTGGAAGAAAGAGGAAAAGAGAGTGACCGAGGTCAACCAGCATTGATAGCTTACCTCCACTCTGCACCACCGGACACCGGGTCCGCGCTTACCAGCATCTGCACGACTGGTAGGAGACACCGGAGACCCTGGACTTCAAGTCGCAGGGGCCCAGCAGTGCTGATACGTAACCGAGGTTAGGAAGACAGGGGTCTGGCAGGTACCGCCACAAAGACACTGTTCTGTCCACAAGAAGACCTCACCACAAGGTCAGCCTGGCGTAGCTGAAAACACGGAGTTAAGCTTTGTTTTATGCAAGTCAGAAACTCACACACATTAAAGACGTAAGGAGGCCCTACACCTACTCAGTGGATTACTGGACGTGCATCCTCCACCCTGACGGCTTCCCGGGATGTGCCTGCAAATATCACCAGTAAAGGTACAGAAAGAGACTTGCTTGTGTGTGTCTGCATTATTGCTCCTGCACCCCTACACCGCCATATACCCTGAGGGATCAGTCTTGCCTGTGGGAGACTTAACACCTTGCTGCCCAGTAACAACCCCTCAGAGGATCTACCCTGCAGCGCCGGTCACCCTGACCAGGAACCACAGGTGGCGTCACGAACATTCTATCATCCCCTGTAAATATCCCCCTTTAGTGAGCGCCCAGGGCAACGGACCGAGTCGTGCTACCCGTGACATCCCACAGTGAAGTGAACGGGCTCGGTGCCGAGTACCCCAAAGCCCTGGTACGTGCGACTCATCTTTTGGCGTCACGAACAGGATACGAAGCTCGCTATACGTGAGTCCTGTGTGCCTGAAGTGGACTGTTTTTGTGTTAGAGACTGTGTTGCTGTTTTTGAGATTTTTGGCGCCAATTGTCCGCCATTGCCCGCCAAATTGCAGCGCTACAGCGCAAAGAGAAGGGGCGTACCTGCAGAAAGCGCGCGGAGTCCCGGACACGCCCCCAACCCTGACGCGGCGGCAGGTCCTGTGGAGAACTTCAGTGATCGCTCTGACGTCAGAGCGCCGGCTACGCAGGTCCTTCCACATCGCTGTGCTTGGCAGAGCTGCAGCCTTCAGGAGAAGGTAGGCCATGCTTAACTAGGGGGGCGCAGACATGTCGCAGCCGCAAGCTGACAGCGCGGTCCAGGGCGACCGCTCCGGTGACTTACCCGCCGGCGCTGCCGCGCGGGGTGGAAACGTTGGCCCCTCACCTGGTCCTGTGGCCCCGATAGTACCGCTAACGCTGCCATACATGCCTGGAGCGAAGTGGCTCCCTCAGTACAGCGGTAAGCCAGATACCCTGTAAGGGTTTAAACGTAAAATATGCAGCATAATGGACATGTACCCTATGACAGAGAACAAAGAGCTGCAGTGGTAGTAGGACAACTGACTGGTGCTGCAGAAAGGGAAGTAGAGACTTGGACAGCTGCAGACCAGGAATCAGTGCTTTCAATTTCTTAAAGCTGCAGACTATTTTTGAGGACCGCACTGAAACAGATCTCCAGATGAGGTTTTACCAATGCTCCCAGAGACCAGATGACAGTATTAGGGACTACGCCTGCCGACTACAGGGGGCCCTGCGAGCTCTCAAACAGGTCAACCCTATAAGTGCCATTAATGAAAGCAAAATATTGAAGGAACAATTTGTACGGGGACTGAGGTCCCAAGCTGAAAGCAGAACTGTGCACTGGTGGTCCTTGGATCATCCTGACGCTACCTTTGATGCCCTAAAAGATATGGCTATAAAAGGACTGCGACCCCTGGAGAAGCCTGAGGTGGCAACCCAGTGTCACCCGGGTGAAGCCACTCTAAAGCCGGCAGCAACCACCTTTTCCCCGCTGGTGGCGGAAGCCAAAACGCAGGTAGCGCCCCCTACTGAGTTGGACTGTCTGCGCTCAGAAGTGCGCCAGCTGACTAAAAACCTGGCCGCTGTAATGAATGCCCTGCAACTGCGGAAGGAAGAAGGAGGAAAGATCCTGCTAGCTGACTGCCCAGAGGATGTCCCTTGGATGAACCGGAGGAAAAGGAGGACGTCGCCCCACCGGAGGAGGACAACGCCACCCCCAGGAGCGACCCCTGATCAGCACCATCCTCGCCGAGAGATCATCTGCTACCGTTGCAACAGAGAAGGTCATCTAGCCCGACAGTGTCATTTAAACGAGCAGATCCTGGGTCCGAGGGCCAACACCCAGGAATAGACTCATCAGGCCCCTCAGACTGGAACCGCAGGTTTGTGGGAGGAAGACCCTACCTGTCCATCATCCTGGACGGGATCGCAATCCCTGCCTGCTGGACACTGGATCTCAGGTGACCATCATACCTGATGTCCTGTATAATAAGTTTTGGTCCATGGACAGTCTCCAGCCCCCGAGCCCTGACTTTGCTGTTTATGCCTCTAATGGTCTCCCTGTTGATATACTCGGAGCCAAAAACGTGGACGCAAAGGTGGGCAGACTGGAGCTGAAGGACCAGGGACTCTTAGTAGTAAAGACTGTAAATGAGGAAAATGGCTTAAATGTGGTTTTAGGTACAAACATTATTAGTAACTGTCTGGGAGAAGTTGTGTTTTTGCTCCAACAGCTCGCCGAAGTTGCCAGGCCAAAGCAAAAGGGAGTGATCCAGAGGGAGATCCGGGCCCTGATGTGCCAGCAGCAAGCGAAGCTGACAGATGGTGAAATTGGTAATGTACGGGTGACAGACCCGAACCCCATTGTGATACCCCCATTGAGTGAAATGCTTATATGGTGTAGAGCAGCAATACGTATGAGAGGACAGAACTACCAAGCAGTAGTAGAGCCCCATTGTTCAGAGCACAGACCTACACTCTTGACTGCTAGAGGGGTAGTAGAAGTACGAAATGGGAGGGTACCAGTACGTCTTCTCAACTGGGGAGAAGATGAAGTAAATTTACCACGTTATGCCACTGTTGCTAAATTACATACCGTAGATAACAACTCCATTCTCACGACCGAGTCCTTAGCCTCCCGCTAACCAGCGGAGGATAATGACCCAGCAACCCAGGTGGAGGATTGGTGTCAGCAGCTCCATGTCGGTACAGACACCACTCCAGCCCACCAGAAACAAGGAGTACTACGAGTGGTACAGGAGTATGCACAGGTATTTAGCAAACACCCACTTGACTTTGGGACCATTAAGGGAGTACAACATCATATCCCTACAGGCAGCCATCCTCCTATCAAAGAGCGGTACAGGCCTATACCTCCAGCACACTACCAGAAAGCTAAGGAGATGTTGCGTGACATGAAGGAAGCAGGGGTGATAAGGGATAGTTGTAGTCCCTGGGCAGCACCTCTAGTCCTAGTCAGGAAAAAGGATGGAAGCATGAGAATGTGTGTAGATTACAGACAAGTGAATTGCATTACACATAAAGATGCATACCCTTTACCACGCATTGAGGAATCCTTAGCTGCCTTAAAAACTGCTAACTACTTTTCCACCCTTGACCTCACTAGTGGGTACTGGCAAGTAGCTGTGGCTGAGGAGGATCGGGAGAAGACGGCTTTCACCACCCCGATGGGACTCTGTGAGTTTGACAGGATGCCGTTTGGACTCAGCAGTGCCCCGGGAACGTTCCAGAGAGTGATGGAGAGTTGCCTGGGACATCTCAACTTTGAAACCGTGTTGCTGTACCTGGATGACGTAATTGTGTACTCCAAGACATATGAGGATTATCTGAAGCACCTGGCAGAGGTATTTGAGTCACTGTCCAAGTATGGGATGAAACTGAAGCCTTCAAAGTGCCATCTGCTCAAACAAAAGGTACAGTACTTGGGACATATTGTCAGCTCAGAAGGAGTAGCGCCAGACCCCGAGAAGGTCACTGCCATCCAGAAATGGCCGGAGCCGAAGAATCTCAAGGAGGTGCGCCAGTTCCTGGGACTGACAGGTTACTACCGGAGGTTTGTAAAGGACTACACCAAGAAAGCAGCGCCTCTGCAGGACCTTCTGGTAGGACAGCCCCTCAAGAGCAGAAATCCTCCATTCCACTGGGGTAAAGAACAAGCTGAGGCATTCAAGGAGATGAAGGAGATCCTGACAGGCGATGAGATCTTAGCCTATCCTGACTACAGCCAGCCGTTCCTGCTGTATACTGATGCCAGCAATGAAGGATTGGGAGCTGTCCTCAGTCAGAAGCAAAATGGCCTGGAGAAAGTCATCGCATATGCAAGCAGGAAGCTCCGGCCGACCGAGAGAAACCCAGAGAACTATAGCAGCTTCAAGTTGGAGTTCCTGCCGCTGGTCTGGGCCATTACAGAAAGATTCAAGCATTACCTAGCCTCCAGCAAGTTCACTGCTTACACTGACAATAACCCCTTGACACATCTTGAAACAGCCAAGCTGGGAGCCATGGAGTAACGTTGGATGGCTCGGCTGTCGAACTATCAATTTACCATCAAGTACAGGGCGGGCCGTAAGAACGCCAACGCTGACGCCTTGTCCAGAATGCCGCATGAGTCCGACACGGAAGAGGAATTGGATGATCTAGAAGAGATTGAGCTACCTGCATTCCACAGAAATGGGATGATCCACGAGCAAAGAGCCTACAGGAGGCAGCGTGGTAAGACGTTAAACCCTTTACCTCACCACAGCTGGAAGGAGACCCAGAACAGTGACCCGGTTGTCAGCCGCATCAAGGAGCTGATAACTCAGGAAGGTTCCTCCTTGGAGAAGGATGCGTCTCAACAAGCAAAGCAGCTGTGGAACGAGAGAAGCCGGCTGTTTATCTACCGAGAGAAGCTGTGCCGAAGGTACGTCAACCCCAGAGCCCATGAGATGGTATGGCAGATAGTAGTCCCAAGAACAGACATCCAGATGGTGTTGGAAGCCTACCACGATCGAGCGAGGCACTTTGGCTGGAAGAAGCTGGAAACCCTGCTGAAGTGTCGTTTCTACTGGGTGGGAATGCGCAGTTCCATCGAGAAATGGTGTAAGAACTGTGCGTCCTGTAGCCTCCGAAGAAAAGACTACAGCAGCCAGAAAGCACCCCTGCAACCCATCAAGACGACTCGTCCCTTGGAGATTGTGGCATTGGACCATGTCAAGTTGTCACCCAGCCGGTCAGGATACTCGTATGCCCTGACGATGGTGGATCACTACTCCAGGTTCCTGGTGGTCGCCCTTGTCAAAGATCTGACAGCTGAAACAGCAGCAAAGATGTTTCAGGCGTATTTCTGCAGACCCCATGGATATCCAGAGCAAGTGTTAACGGATCAGGGTCCTGCATTTGAAGCCGAATTGTTTAAGGAATTCTGTCATCTGTACGGATGCAAGAAGATAAGAACCACACTGTATCACCCCCAAACAAATGGTCTCTGTGAAAAGATGAATCACATAGTCATTGATCTGCTGAAGACGGTACCACTTGAGGAGAGGAATCGGTGGCCAGACTTACTACCTGACCTGGTAGATCTGTACAATCACATACCGGTGAGTTCCACCAACTGCACTCCAGCCTACCTTATGCGAGCAAGACCAGGAAAACTGCCCATGGATTTGGAACTTGGTGTTGTAGAACCTGAAGCTGATGTTACCACTGAAGATTGGGACACGACCCGACAGGAACAGTACAGGAGAGTACAAGCCTGCGTGGAAGATAGTCTCAATAAAGTAAGGGACAAGCAAGAGGAGAACTACAACAAAAGTGCTCCAGCTAAACCTTTTGCACCTGGAGAGATTGTGCTAAAAAGGAAAAGAAGAATGCACAAACTAGACGATCAGTGGGAAAAAGAGCCATATGTCGTGCAAGATTCCGAGTTTGACAACAGGAAAACCTGTACCATTAGCAAAGATGGAGGAAAGACGACCACCACGGTATCCAGAGACCACCTAAAACTGTGTCCAGACATGTTAAAACTTCATGAGGAAGAACTTGTTATGGAAAAAGAGAAACCAGGTGAAGTCATACACACGGACCTAGGAGATTTTCCTGCAGATTGGCCTTGTATCGGGGACGCTGTGATTATTCCAGTACTTTAATTTTACCAACCACAAGAAGCACCCCAACGTCGAGTTGAACCAGTTGCCGCAGCAGAAGAAATAGTTCGTGAGGAACTTGCTCCTGTAGCATCTCCAGAAGTAGAATCTCAAAGAATGGAATCTCAAAACGTGGAACCTTCAGATGTAGGGTCTCAGGAAGAAGAATGCCCTGGCGAAACAGAACCGCATTGCCCAGTCGCTAGTATGCTTGCCAGATCCCTAGAGAGGTGGAGGCAGATTTACAGTTTGCCAGCATGCAGGACAGATAGGCCAGAGGCTACTATACCTGACACCACACCACGTAGGTCAGTACACACAACGAAAGGAAGGTTACCTGTTAGGTACCAAGAGTAGGCCTAGCAAATTAATCCAGTGAACCAATATCCAAGTGTAAAAATGTAAATAAGATTTGTGTAAATATTTGTATATATGTTACTTGTATTATGAAACGTTTGAAGTGTCTTTACCTCCCGCAAGGGAAGAGTTATAATTATGTTTATTTGTTGATGTTATAAAAATTGTTTTCTTTTTCAGCCCGGGAGTGCTGATATTAACTAGGGGGGAATGTGTAGCCCAGCTGTGACTGGAGCCACATGTTACCCTGGAGGATGCACGAAAGGTAAATCCATGATAACCTATAAGCACACAACACTTCACATTTTCCCTGGTTCCACCAGAGGGAGCCCTTGAGACGACAGTAGTGAGATGAAGGCAGTCTAGCTGAGAGTTAGCTAGTCGTTGGTTTTACCTCAGAGTGTCAGATCTTGTCAGAGCGTGTTGCAGAGCAGACAAGCTAGTTACCTCAGACGAGTAGAGAGGGAAAGACTAGCCAAAGAAAGACTTATCTGAAAGCCTGAGGACTTCAGGAACTACTCAGCTTACATCGTGGAGTCCAGTGTTAGTGGAAAGGATTACCACTTAGTCTGGTCAAAGTTGAGTCCACTGAGAGTGCTTCATTGAGCGTTTCAGTAAGTAAGCGTGCCGACCCTTGGAGAGCGGTGAAGAAAAGAAAGCTGACATCTGCTGCTAGTTTGTGCTTATGATAGTGGTGAGAGTAGGACGAAAGGCAGGTGGAAGAAAGAGGAAAAGAGAGTGACCGAGGTCAACCAGCATTGATAGCTTACCTCCACTCTGCACCACCGGACACCGGGTCCGCGCTTACCAGCATCTGCACGACTGGTAGGAGACACCGGAGACCCTGGACTTCAAGTCGCAGGGGCCCAGCAGTGCTGATAGTAACCGAGGTTAGGAAGACAGGGGTCTGGCAGGTACCGCCACAAAGACACTGTTCTGTCCACAAGAAGACCTCACCACAAGGTCAGCCGGGCGTAGCTGAAAACACGGAGTTAAGCTTTGTTTTATGCAAGTCAGAAACTCACACACATTAAAGACGTAAGGAGGCCCTACACCTACTCAGTGGATTACTGGACGTGCATCCTCCACCCTGACGACTTCCCGGGACGTGCCTGCAAATATCACCAGTAAAGGTACAGAAATAGACTTGCTTGTGTGTGTCTGCATTATTGCTCCTGCACCCCTACACCGCCATATACCCTGAGGGATCAGTCTTGCCTGTGGGAGACTTAACACCTTGCTGCCCAGTAACAACCCCTCAGAGGATCTATCCTGCAGCGCTGGTCACCCTGACCAGGAACCACAGGTGGCGTCACGAACATTCTATCATCCCCTGTAAATATCCCCCTTTAGTGAGCGCCCAGGGCAACGGACCGAGTCGTGCTACCCGTGACATCCCCCAGTGAAGTGAACGGGCTCGGTGCCGAGTACCCCAAAGCCCTGGTACGTGCGACTCACAGGCCTATACCTCCAGCACACTACCAGAAAGCCAAGGAGATGTTGCAAGACATGAAGGAGGCAGGGGTGATAAGGGATAGTTGTAGTCCCTGGGCAGCTCCCCTAGTTCTAGTCAGGAAAAAGGATGGAAGCATGAGAATGTGTGTGGATTACAGACAAGTAAATCGTACTACACATAAAGATGCATACCCTTTACCACGTATTGAGGAATGCTCTAGCTGCCTTAAAGTCTGCTAATTACTTTTCCACCCTTGACCTCACTAGTGGGTACTGGCAAGTAGCTGTGACTGAGGAGGATCGGGAGAAGACGGCCTTCACCACCCTGATGGGACTCTGTAAGTTAGACAGAATGCCGTTTGGACTCAGCAGTGCCCCGGAACGTTCCAGAGAGTGATGGAGTGCTGCCTGGGACACCTCAACTTCGAGACTGTGTTACTATGCCTGGACGACGTGATTGTGTACTCCAAAACGTATGAAGACCACTTGAAGCACCTGGCGGAAGTATTTGAGTCATTGTCCCGTTATGGGATGAAACTGAAGCCCTCAAGTGCCTCCTGCTCAAGCAAAAGGTAGAGTACCTGGGACACATTGTCAGTTCAGAGGGAGTAGCGTCAGACCCGGAGAAGGTCACTGCCATCCAGAAATGGTCGGAACCGAAGAACCTCAAAGAGGTACGTCAGTTCCTGGGACTGACAGGATACTACCGGAGGTTTGTAAAGGACTACACTAAGAAAGCAGCGCCTCTGCAAGACCTCCTGGTAGGACGGTCCCTCAAGGGCAGAGATCCCCCGTTCCACTGGGGTAAAGAACAGGCTGAATCATTTCAAGAAATGAAGGAGATCCTGACAGGTGATGAGATCCTAGCCTAACCTGACTACAACCAACCGTTCCTGCTGTATACGGATACCAGCAATGAAGGACTGGGAGCTGTCTTAAGTCAGAAGCAAAATGGCCTAGAGAAAGTCATCGCCTATGCAAGCAGGAAGCTCCGCCCGACCAAGAGGAACCCAGAGAACTATAGCAGCTTCAAGTTGGAGTTCCTGGCGCTTGTCTGGGCCATTACTGAAAGGATTAAGCACTACCTAGCCTCCAGCAAGTTCACCGCCTACACTGACAATAACCCCTTGACGCATCTTGAAACAGCCAAGCTGGGAGCTATGGAACAACGATGGATGGCTCGGCTGTCGAACTACCAATTCACAATCAAGTCCCGGGCGGGCCGCAAGAACGCCAACACTGATGCCCTCTCCAGGATGCCTCACCAGTCAGACACAGAGGAGGAAGTGGATGACCTGGAAGAGATTGAACTACCTGCCTTTCACAGCAATGGGATGATTCACAAGCAACGAGCCTCCAGAAGGCAGTGTGGTAAGACGTTAAATCCTTTACCTCACCACAGCTGGACAGTGACCCGGTTGTCAGCCGTATCAAGGAGTTGATAACTCAAGAAGGTTCCTCCCTGGAGAAGGATGCGTCTCCACAAGCAAGGCAGCTGTGGAATGAGAGAAGCCGGCTGTTTATCTACCATGAGAAGCTGTGCCGGAGGTACATCAATCCAAAAACCCATGAGATGGTATGGCAGATAGTAGTCCCCAGGACGGACATCCAGATGGTGTTGGAAGCCTACCACGATCAGGCGGGGCACTTTGGCTGGAAGAAGCTAGAGAACCTGTTGAAGTGTCGATTCTACTGGGTGGGAATGAGCAGCTCCATTGAGAGATGGTGCAGAGACTGTGGACCCTGTAGCCTCAGAAGAAAAGACTACAGCAGCCAGAAGGCACCCCTGCAACCCATCAAGACGACTCGACCCCTGGAGATCGTGGCCCTGGACCATGTCAAGTTGTCACCCAGCTGGTCAGGATACTCCTATGCCCTGACTATGGTGGATCACTACTCCAGGTTCCTGGTGGTCACCCCTGTCAAAGATCTCAGAGACAGCAGCAAAGATGTTTCAAGCATATTTCTGCAGACCCCATGGATACCCTGAGCAGGTGCTAACTGACCAAGGCCCAGCCTTCGAGGCTGAATTGTTCAAAGAGTTCTGCCATCTGTACGGATGTAAAAAGATAAGAACCACACCGTACCACCCACAAACTAATGGTCTCTGTGAAAAGATGAACAACATCGTCATCGAGCTGCTGAAGATCTTACCACTTGAGGAGAGAAATCAGTGGCCAGACCTACTACCTGACCTGGTAGATCTGTACAATCACATACCTGTGAGTTCCACCAATTGCACCCCAGCTTACCTCATGCGGGCAAGACCAGGAAAACAGCCCATGGATCTGGAGCTTGGTGTTGTAGAACCAGAAGCAGATGCGACCACTGAGGACTGGGACACGATCAGACAGGAGCAGTACAGAAAAGTACAGGCCTGTGTCGAAGATAGTCTCACTCGGGTGAGAGACAAGCAAGAGACTCACTACAACAAGCGTGCGCCCGCAGAACCCTTCACACCTGGTGAAGTCGTGCTGAAAAGAAAGAGGAAAACTCACAAACTCGATGACCAATGGGAGAGAGAGCCCTACACTGTGTTGAATTCAAAGTTTGATAACAGGAAAACATGTTTGATCAGTAAAGATGGAGGGAGAACGACTGCAACTGTATCTAGGGACCACCTGAAGTTGTGTCCAGATCTGCTAAAGCCCCAAGAAGAAGTGCCTTTCATCACCTCGGAGGAACCTGAAGAAGCAGTAATACATACTGAGTTGGGAGACTTTCCGGTAGATTGGCCTCGAATCGGAGAAGCAGTCATAATCCCAGTACTCCAATTCTTCCAACAGCCAGAAGATCCTCCACAGCAAGTTGAACCTGTAAGTGCTGCAGAAGAGCCTAGTGCCGCAGAAGAGCCTGTTCCAGAAGAATCCCAGGAAGAAGGATCCCCGGCAGAAACAGAGCAAGATGGCCCAGCCAATGGTACACTTGCCAGTCCCATAGGAGGTTAAGGCAATTTTACAACTTACACGTAGAGCAGACAGGGTAACTGATAATACAGACACTGAAACCTCACAGACCCCCGCACCACGCAGATCAATACGTAGCACAAGAGGTCAATCCCCTGCTAGGTACAGAGAATAGTCAAAACTCTGACAGATGTAGATAGTTACCCCTGGGGTATTGTATATTACTGTATTGTCTTGTTATTCCCATGTGTTCATTGACATACCTGCTTACTAATTTATATTTTGCCCCTAATGGACAATCCAAGTGATATGGACACTTGCTCATTTGCTTTCTACTACCCTTTGGGTAACCAAGGACTTAGTGGCTGAGGACTATGTGCAGCCCACATACTTTAATTGTATATAGTTGCACTCCTCAAGTGCTTCTCTTTGAGTAACCTTTCCGAAAGAGACTTGGACTTTCTGGTTGCTCATTTTCTTACTGCTTTTGCAATGTATATAGATATATATAGTTATTTACCTTTTATGCAACGTTCAAGTGTCCTAACCTCCCATAAAGGGAAGATTGTTTATTGTTATGTTTTCAAAAATGTACTTCAGCCCGGGAGTGCTGAGCTTTGCTAGGGGGGAATGTGGAGCCCAGCTGCGCTTGGTGCCACAGATCCTAGAAGGGTGCATTAAAGGATTCATCCACAAGAGGCCCTCAGAGCATACACACACCTTCACCCTTCCTCAGACCACCAGAGGGAGCCTGTATAGGTAGATAAAAAGGAGGGAGGAGGCAGGAAGTTAGAAGACTCAAAATAGAACACTCTAGAGAACAGACTCAGAATAGATAACTCTAGGGAAGACACTCTAAGAGCACACTCTGAGACACAGACACAGGTCAGTCTGCAGTGTGAGACTCAATTAGCTCAAGTCAGCGAGCTAGGAGCATGCCGACACTCTAGAGAGTGGCAGAAGAGGCAGCCCACAAACTGCCAGTGTGTATAGCCTTGTGAGGGCCCGAGTAGGCCGAAGGCTAGAGGAGAGAGTACCAAGGGGGCAGAGGAGCCTTACCAGCTCATCCCAGAAAGCACATACCGGACACCGGGTCCGAGCTTACAGGGATCTCTACGACCCAGTAGGAGACAACCGGAATTCCTGGAGGACTACAGGTCCCAGGATCACCAAAGAGCTGATACGTAACAGAGCCAGGGGACACAGAGACCCTACAAGCAGGGAGTGTGTACTCCAGGAGAAGGCCCTACCACAAAGTCAGCCGGTGCAGGACAGAGAAAAAGTTAGGCCTAGCTACAGGCAGGTCAGAAACTTATTACAGTGAGGCAAGAAACAGGAGGCCCTACACCTGCTCACTGGGGAGAATCCGGACATGCACCTGTGGAGCCCAGCTGTGACTGGATTCATATCTCCCAGAAGGGTGCACTGAAGGTAACCACCACTAGAGGTCCATTATATACATTCACACACCTTCACCCATCCCCAAAGACCACCAGAGGGAGCTGTTTAGACATATAAAGGAGGGTGAAGACAAAGAAGCGCAGTTTAGTTGGTGCAGTTACCTCAGAGAGTGAGGTTGAGAGTGTTGTGAGCGCAGAGAGTGTGCAGGCTGGCACACGGAGCAGAGCTCAAAAGAGAGAGAGAGTTCAGCTGTTAGCTGAGGAGTCTGAAGTCTGCAGCTTGAAGACTAGTTCAAACGAGTGGAGGCTAGTAAAAGTGGAACGGAAACCACTCCAGCCTAGTCAGAGCTGAGTTAAGTGAGTGCAGCTCAGTGAGAAAGCGTGCCGACGCTTAGGGAGCGGTGAAGAAGAAGAGGCAGCCCACCAACTGCCAGTGTGTGATCGTGTGAGGGCTCGAGTAGGACGAAAGGCGAGTGAAAAGCAAGTGAGGGACAGAGGAGCCTAAACAGCTCATTCCAATTATTACAACCGGACACCAGGGTCCAAGCCTATAGGGATCTCCACGACCCATTAGGAGAACACCAGAGTTCCTGAAGGACTACAAGTCCCAGGAGTACCACTGAGCTGACACGTAACCGGGCCAGGAGGACGGAGTCTGGCAAGCAGGGCCCTGCAAGCAGAGACTGTGTACTTCCAGGGAAGGCCCAATCACAAGGTCAGCCAGGTGCAGGACGGAGGCCAAGTTAGGCCCAGCTACAAGCAGGCCAAGACTTTATTGTGGAGCCCAGCTGTGACTAGATCCATATTTTCCAGAAGGATGCACTAAAGGACGATCCCACTAGAGGTCACTATACGCACACACATTGCAGCTTACCTAAAAAGACCATTAGAGGGAGCTGTGTTTAGGCATATAAAAACCCAGTTTAGTTTCAGTTTGCCTGAGATGCAGATGGTCTGAGAACAAGACAGCCTCAGAGCAGCCAGAGAAGAGATCAGACAGAGACAGATCTCGGATCTCCTCAGGACACCAGAGGAGAGAAGTGCAGAGCTGTTCAGACAAGTTCAACCTGAAGTGGAGGTTGGTACAAGTGAAGAGTAAATCACTTTAGCCTAGCCAGAGCTGAATCTGAATGGTAGCTCATTAAGAAGCGTGCCGACGCTTAGAGAGTGGCGAAGAGGCAGCACACCAACTGCCAGTGTGTGTGATCTTAATAGGACCCAGGTAGATCGAAAGCAAGTGGAAATAGAAGGATCAGTGAGCATTAATAGCTCCCCTCAGCAAGTATCACCGGATGCCGGGTTCCGAGCCTATAAGGATCTCCACAATCTATTAGGAGAACACCGGAGTTCCTGGAGGACTACAAGTTCCAGGAGTACCACAGTGTTGACACGTAACAGGATCAGGGAGAACGGAGTCGGCTTGATCAGCCATAGCAAGACCCTGTTCTGCCAGATAGAAGGTCCACCACCAAGTCAGCCAGGTACAGGACAGAGACTAAGTTAGACCTAGCTACACGCAGGTCAGGACTTGATTATACAACGACAGAGGACAGGAGGCCATATATCTACCAGTGGAGGAATCCGGATGTGCATCCTTCACCCTGCCGTGCTCCGGGGAGTACCTGCCATCTCTACAGTAAAGGTACCAAACTGACTTCTGTGTGTGTCTCCCTTATTGTCCCTGGCGGAGGGATCCCCATCTGTCCTGCATCCACATATTCCTATCTACCCTGGAAGGACACTGTCTTACTTGTAGAAGACCCACCATCTAGCTGCCCAACACCATCCCTTCCAGAGTATGTACAGAGCAGCGCTGGTTCCCCCTGACCAGATACTACAAGTGGCGTCACGACAAACCATATAAACATTCCATCATCCCCTGTAAATATCCCACATTACGGTGAGCGCCCAGGGCACGGACCGAGCTGGCTACCCGTGACGGCCCCCATAGACTTCCATGGGCTCGGTGCCGAGTACCCCTAAGCCCTGGTGCTGTGCGCGTCATCTTAACTTGGCGTCACGAACAGGATTTCGTGCCTGCAGCAACGGAGTAACTTGTGCCCGTTGCCACCGGGTACTGTGTGCCTTGCAAAAAGACTGTTGTATATAGTGGTGAAAATTTCCCGCCATTTACCGCCATTAACAGCGTCCCGGCGCGAAAATTAGTGGGCGTACCTGAAAAAGAGCGCTGAGTCCTGGACACGCCCCCAACGCTGACGCGTCGGCAGGTCCTGTGGAGAGCTCCAGTGAACGCTCTGACGTCAGAGCGCCAGCGACACAGGTCCTGTCTCCACCGCTGTGCCTGCAGAGCTGCAGCCTTCAGAGAAGGTAGGCTCCGATTAACTAGGGGGGCGCAGACATGTCGCAGCAGCCAGCCGACAGCGCGGCCCCGGCCGGCGGCCCCAATGACTTACCAATTGGCGCTGCAGCGCAGGATGGAAATGTGGGCCCCTCACCTGGTCCTGTGGTCCCAATAGTACCGCTAACGCTGCCATACATGCCTGGAGCAAAG
This sequence comes from Oophaga sylvatica, assembly GCA_033576555.1. NCBI lineage: Eukaryota > Metazoa > Chordata > Amphibia > Anura > Dendrobatidae > Oophaga > Oophaga sylvatica. The sequence goes on from JARQOD010000001.1 coordinate 406,054,731, forward strand.
TGGCTCCCTCAGTACAGCGGCAAGCCAGACACCCTGCCCGGGTTCAAACGAAAAATATGCAGCATAATGGACATGTATCCTATGACAGAAAAGCAAAGAGCTGCAGTAGTAGTAGGGCAATTAACTGGTGCTGCTGAGAGAGAAGTAGAGACTTGGACAGCTGCAGACCAGGAGTCAGTGCTTGCAATTTTCTTAAAGCTACAGACTATCTTTGAGGACCGCACTGAAACAGATCTCCAGATGAGGTTTTATCAATGTTCCCAGAAATCAGGTGACAGCATTAGGGACTATGCTTGCCGACTACAAGGGGCCCTGCGAGCTCTTAAACAAGTTAACCCTATAAGTGTCACCGACGAAAATAAAATGTTAAAGGTGCAATTTGTACGGGGACTGAGGTCCCAAGCGGAAGGCAGGACTGTGCACTGGTGGTCCTTGGATCACCCTGATGCTACCTTTGATGCCCTTAAGGATATGGCTATAAAAGGACTGCGACCTCTGGAAACACCCGAGATGGCAACCCAGTGTCACCCGAGTGAAACCACCCTAAAGCCAACAGCATCCACCTTTTCCCCGCTGGTTGCGGAAGCCAAAATGCAGGAGGCGCCCCCTACTGAGCTGGACTGTCTGCGCTCAGAAGTGCGCCAGCTGACCAAAAACCTGGCCACTGTAATGAGTGCCCTGCAATTGCCGACGAAAGAAGAAGGAAAGATCTTGCTGGCTGACCGTCCGGAGGATGTCCCTTGGATGCGCCGGAGGAGAGGGAGGACGTCGCCCCATCGGAGGAGGACAACGCCACCCCCAGGAAGGACCCGCGACCAGCATCATCCTCGCCGAGAGCTCATCTGCTACCGCTGCCACAGGGAAGGTCACCCAGCACGTCTGTGTCCTTTAAACGAGCAAGTCCTGGGTCCGAGGGCCAACCCCAGGAATAGACTCCTCAGGCCCCTCAGACTGGAACCGCAGGTTTGTGGGAGGAAGACCATACCTGTCCATCATACTGGACGGGATCGCAATCCCTGCCCTGCTGGACACTGGATCTCAGGTAACCATTATACCTGATGTTCTCTACAATAAGTACTGGTCCAGTGACAGTCTCCAACCCCCAAACCCTGACTTTGCAGTATACGCTTCTAATGGTCTCCCTATTGAACTACGGGGGGCTAAAGATGTAGACGTAAAAGGGGGGAGAGTGGAGCTAAAGAATCAGGGACTTCTTGTAGCAAAGACTGTTAATGAGGAAAATGGGTTGAATGTGGTCTTAGGCACTAACATTATTAGTAACTGTTTGGAGGAGGTTGTGTTTTTACTCCAACAGCTTGCTGAAATCGCCAGACCAAAGCAAAAGGGAGAGATCCGGAAGGAGATTCGGACCCTGATGTGCCAGCAGCAAGTGAAACTGACCGGTGGTGAGATTGGTAATGTACGGGTAACAGACCCGAACCCCATTGTGATACCCCCTATGAGTGAAATGCTTATTTGGTGTAGAGCAGCAATAGGTCTGAAAGGACAGAACTACCAAGCAGTAGTAGAGCCCCATTGTTCAGAGCACAGACCTACACTCTTAACTGCCAGAGGGGTAGTGGAGGTACATAATGGGAGGGTGCCAGTGCGTCTTCTCAACTGGGGAGAAGATGAAGTCAAATTACCACGTTATGCCACTGTTGCAAAGTTACATGCTGTGGATAATAACTCCATTCACCCGGCGGAGCCCTTAACCTCCCCACAACCAGTGGAGGATAACGGTCGACCACCCAGGTGGAGGATTGGTGTCATCAGCGCCATGTCGGGACAGACACCACTCCAACCCACCAGAAACAAGGAGTACTACGAGTAGTTCAGGAGTATGCTCAGGTATTCAGCAAACACCCACTCGACTTTGGGACAATTAAAGGGGTTCAACATCACATCCCCACAGGCAATCATCCTCCTATCAAAGAACGGTACAGGCCTATACCACCAGCACACTACCAAAAAGCCAAAGAGATGTTGCGTGATATGAAAGAAGCAGGGGTGATAAGGGATAGTTGCAGTCCCTGGGCAGCACCTCTAGTCTTGGTTAGGAAAAAGGATGGAAGCATGCGAATGTGTGTAGATTACAGACAAGTAAATCGCATTACACATAAAGATGCATACCCTTTACCACGCATTGAGGAATCTTTAGCTGCACTAAAAACTGCTAACTATTTCTCCACCCTTGACCTCACTAGTGGGTACTGGCAAGTAGCTGTGGCTGAGGAGGATCGGGAGAAGACGGCTTTCACCACCCCGATGGGACTCTGTGAGTTTGACAGAATGCCGTTTGGACTCAGCAGTGCCCCTGGCACGTTCCAGAGAGTGATGGAGAGTTGCCTGGGGCATCTCAACTTTGAAACTGTGTTGCTGTACCTGGATGACGTCATAGTGTACTCCAAAACGTATGAAGATCACTTGAAGCATTTGGCGGAGGTATTCGAGTCACTGTCCAAGTATGGGATGAAACTGAAGCCTTCCAAGTGCCATCTGCTCAAACAGAAGGTACAGTATCTGGGACATATCGTCAGCTCTGAAGGATTAGCGCCAGACCCTGAGAAGATCACCGCCATCCAGAAATGGCCGGAGCCGAAAAATCTCAAGGAGGTGCGACAGTTCCTAGGACTGACAGGATACTACCGGAGGTTTGTAAAAGATTACACTAAGAAAGCAGCCCCTCTGCAAGACCTCCTGGTGGGACAGTCCCTCAAAAGCAGAAATTCTCAATTCCATTGGGGTAAAGAACAGGCAGAAGCATTCAAGGAAATGAAGGAGATCCTGACAGGTGATGAGATCCTAGCTTACCCTGACTACAGCCAGCCGTTCCTGCTGTATACTGATGCCAGCAATGAAGGATTGGGAGCAGTCCTCAGTCAGAAGCAAAATGGCCTGGAGAAAGTCATCGCCTATGCTAGCAGGAAGCTCCGCCCGACCGAAAGGAATCCAGAGAACTATAGCAGCTTCAAGTTGGAGTTCCTGGCACTGGTCTGGGCCATCACGGAGAGGTTTAAACACTACTTGGCCTCCAGCAAGTTCACTGCCTACACAGACAACAACCCCTTGACGCATCTTGAAACAGCTAAGCTGGGAGCCATGGAACAACGATGGATGGCTCGACTGTCAAATTATTAATTCACAATTAAGTACCGGGCGGGCCGCAAGAATGCCAACGCTGATGCCCTGTCCAGAATGCCTCATGAATCAGACACTGAAGAGGAAGTGGATGATCTGGAAGAGATTGAACTACCTGCCTTTCACCGGAATGGGATGATCTACGAACAACAAGCCAGCAGGAGATCGCCTGGTAAGACGTTAAATCCTTTACCTCACCACAGCTGGAAGGAGACTCAGGACAGCGATCCAGTGGTCAGCCGTATCAAGGAGCTGATAAAACAGGAAGGTTCCTCCTTGGAGAAAGACGCACCTATACCAGCAAGGCTGCTGTGGAACGAGAGAAGCCGATTGTTCATCTACCGTGAGAAGCTGTGCAGGAGATACGTCGACCCAAGGACCCATGAGATGGTTTGGCAGATAGTAGTTCCCAAGGCAGACATCCAGATGGTGTTAGAAGCCTACCACGATCAAGCAGGACACTTTGGCTGGAAAAAGCTGGAGACCCTGTTGAAGTGTCGGTTCTACTGGGTAGGGATGCGCAGCTCCATCGAGAAGTGGTGCCGGAACTGTGGACCCTGTGGCCTCAGACGAAAAGACTACAGTAGTCAGAAGGCACCCCTGCAGCCCATCCAGACGACCCGTCCTTTGGAAATCGTGGCCCTGGACCATGTTAAGTTGTCACCCAGCTGGTCAGGATATTCCTATGCCCTGACTATGGTGGATCACTACTCCAAATTCCTGGTGGTCGCCCCTGTCAAAGATCTGACAGCAGAGACAGCAGCAAAGACCTTCCAAGCAAGTTTCTGCAGACCACACGGTTATCCTGAGCAAGTGCTAACTGATCAAGGCCCAGCCTTTGAGGCCGAATTATTCAAAGAGTTCTGTCACTTGTACGGGTGTAAGAAGATCAGAACAACACCGTACCACCCCCAAACCAATGGACTTTGTGAAAAGATGAATCACATCGTCATTGACTTACTGAAATCTGTACCACTGGAGGAAAGAAATCGGTGGCCAGACTTGTTACCTGACCTGGTAGACCTGTACAACCACATACCGGTGAGTTCCACCAACTGCACTCCAGCCTATCTCATGCGGGCAAGACCAGGAAAGCTGCCCATGGATCTAGAGCTTGGAGTTGTAGAACCGGAAGCGGATGTAACTACTGGAGACTGGGACACAAACAGACAGGAACAGTACAGAAAAGTACAGGCCTGTGTTGAGGAAAGTCTCAATCGATTCAGGGATAAACAAGCAGATCGTTACAATAAAAGTGCGCCAGCTGAACCTTTCGCACCTGGTGAAATCGTACTAAAAAGAAAAAGAAGGTTACACAAACTCGACGATCAGTGGGAAAGAGAGCCCTACATCATACAGAGTTCCAGATTTGATAACAAGAAGACGTGCATAATAAGCAAGGATGGAGGAAAAACGACTGCAACTGTGTCTAGAGACCATCTAAAGTTGTGTCCGGACCCATTAAAACTTCGTGAGGAAGAAACTGTTGTCAATCAGGAAGAGAGTGATGAAGCAGTCATACATACAGATTTGGGAGATTTACCTGCAGATTGGCCCAGAATTGGAGAAGCTGTAATCATTCCTGTGCTTCAATTTTATCAACCGCAAGAAGAATCTCTACATCCAGTTGCACCAATTGTGCCAGTAGAGTCAGTTCCAGAAGGACCTGTTCCGGCAGAACCTCAACCAGTGGAACCCCAAGAAGCGGCACCACAAGAAGCAGCATCACAAGAAGTGGAATCCCAAGGAATTGAATCTCAGGAAGAAGAGTCCCCTGGCGGAACAGAACCGCATCGCCCAGCCACCAGTGTGCTTGCCAGATCCATAGAGAGGTTAAGGCGGTATTACAGTTTGCCAGCACGCAGGACAGATAGGCTAGAGGCTACTATACCTGACACCACACCACGTAGGTCAGTACGTATAACAAAGGGGCAATTACCTGCTAGGTATAGAGAGTAAAACCTAACTCATGTAAATAACTATCTATGACCACTGTGTATAATGTATATATTTTTGCTAATAATATGTTGTATCATACCATTATTTATTAACCTGTTTTTCCTTTATAATCTTGGAACAAGAGGAATGGACACTATTTCTACTTGTTTCCTCTCCCTTATTTGAGCACCCTTTCCAAAAGAGACTGGGACTTTTATGGTCGCTCAAATTCTTCAATCCCTCATTGTACATAATTGTTCAGTTACCATTTATGCAACAGTTCAAGAGTGCCTTACCTCCTGTAAAGGAAGAATTGTTTTGATATGTTATTGTTCTGTTACCTGTTTTAGTATTTCAGCCCCGGAGTGCTGAGTTCAACTAGGGGGGAATGTGGAGCCCAGCTGTGACTGGATCCATATTTTCCAGAAGGATGCACTAAAGGACGATCCCACTAGAGGTCACTATACGCACACACATTGCAGCTTACCTAAAAAGACCATTAGAGGGAGCTGTGTTTAGGCATATAAAAACCCAGTTTAGTTTCAGTTTGCCTGAGATGCAGACGGTCTGAGAACAAGACAGCCTCAGAGCAGCCAGAGAAGAGATCAGACAGAGACAGATCTCGGATCTCCTCAGGACACCAGAGGAGAGAAGTGCAGAGCTGTTCAGACAAGTTCAACCTGAAGGTAGGTTGGTACAAGTGAAGAGTAAATCACTTTAGCCTAGCCAGAGCTGAATCTGAATTGTAGCTCATTAAGAAGCGTGCCGACGCTTAGAGAGCGGCGAAGAGGCAGCACACCAACTGCCAGTGTGTGTGATCTTAATAGGACCCAGGTAGATCGAAAGCAAGTGGAAATAGAAGGATCAGTGAGCATTAATAGCTCCCCTCAGCAAGTATCACCGGATGCCGGGTTCCGAGCCTATAAGGATCTCCACGACCTATTAGGAGAACACCGGAGTTCCTGGAGGACTACAAGTTCCAGGAGTACCACAGTGTTGACACGTAACAGGAACAGGGAGAACGGAGTCGGCCTGATCAGCTATAGCAAGACCCTGTTCTGCCAGATAGAAGGTCCACCACCAAGTCAGCCAGGTACAGGACAGAGACTAAGTTAGACCTAGCTACATGCAGGTCAGGACTTGATTATACAACGACAGAGGACAGGAGGCCATATATCTACCAGTGGAGGAATCCGGATGTGCATCCTTTACCCTGCCGTGCTCCGGGGAGTACCTGCCATCTCTACAGTAAAGGTACCAAACTGACTTCTGTGTGTGTCTCCCTTATTGTCCCTGGCGGAGGGATCCCCATCTGTCCTGCATCCACATATTCCTATCTACCCTGGAAGGACACTGTCTTACTTGTAGAAGACCCACCATCTAGCTGCCCAACACCATCCCTTCCAGAGTATGTACAGAGCAGCGCTGGTTCCCCCTGACCAGATACTACAAGTGGCGTCACGACAAACCATATAAACATTCCATCATCCCCTGTAAATATTCCACATTACGGTGAGCGCCCAGGGCACGGACCGAGCTGGCTACCCGTGACATCCCCCATAGACTTCCATGGGCTCGGTGCCGAGTACCCCTAAGCCCTGGTGCTGTGCGCGTCATTATCACATAAAGGCAAGGAGAGAGGAGGCCACACACCTACTCAGTGGAGGAATCTGGATGTGCACCCTTCACCCTACAGTGCTCCGGGAGTGCCTGCAACATCTTCAGTAAAGGTACCAAAGTGACTTGTGTGTTGTCTACCTTATTACCCCTCACTGCCGGATCCACGTCTGTCCTGCATCCTTACCCATTTCTCTGCCCTGGAGAACTCAGCCTTACCTGTGGAAGGCTTAACATCTAGCTGCACAATATTAACCCTTCAGTGGATCTGCATAGCAGCGCTGGTCACCCTGACCAGGAACCACAGGTGTCGTCACGAATCCCCATACCAATATTCAATTCACCTGTAAATATCCCACATTAAAGGGTGAGCACCAGAGCCACGGACTGAGCTGCGTTGCCGTGACATCCCCCATAGTAGTCTATAGGCTCAGATCCGAGTTCCCATTGCTCTGGAGGGCGACTCACATCCTTCACCCTACAGTGCTCCGGGATGTTCCTGCACTAACTCCAGTAAAGGTACAGAAGTGACATGTGTGTGCTCCCATTCTTGTTCTTACCCAGATGGGTTCCCTCCGTCCTGCATTCCTACATTTACGCTGCCATGAAGGCCTGCTCAACCTGTGGGGAGCGATACCACCTAAGCTGCCACAACACCGGCCTCAGTGGACTGCTGCAGCGCTGGTGATCCTCACCAGACACCACAGGTGGCGTCACGATTCACTGACATTATCCCCTGTAAATACTGTATATCCCCTTTTTTGGGTGAGCGCCCAGAGCCACGGACCAAGCCGTGACCACCGTGACATCCCCCATTGAAATCAACGGGCTCGAGTTCGAGTACACCACAGCCCTGGCGGGCTGCTCACTACTACCAAATAAAGGTTTGGGCAAAGCAGTTTAGATGGGGTAGAGAATCAATTGAAGATGACACCAATTCAAGTCGACCTGTGGAATTTGATCCTCCAGGTACACTTTTTGCATTTTCTTCAAAAATTTCTTTAAAAAATGTTAAATTGTATAAGGAAAGTAGAGAATGGAAATCACATAGATAAGATTCTGTATTTTATTGTGGTGTAAATTCTGAATATTTACTATATTTGGATATGTCCTGTGTGGAAATAATATCCCTTATATCACATACCATTAGTAGTGTCCCCTGCATATAATGCATTTTTGTGATGATAAATGGACGGCAGTGACGTTTGGCTGGGGATACGAGGTTGCGCTCACTTCCTTTGTTTCCTGACATTATGATGGATGCTCCTCACATGCGACAGTCGAGACACTTTATTACTTCAATTAGGATGCCCCCAAGAGAGTTATGGAGAAATCACCAAGTCCCAGTTGTGTTTTTTGCTACTGTAAATCCATTACTCCACATCCGGGCCCTTGTGACAAGGAAGAGGTTTCTGTCTATCAGATTAGTTACTATAAGCAGCCTCAGATGACCCCAGAATGGATGTAGAATGGATTCAGGAGGACCACTACTGGAACGGCAGAGGAAGATCCAGGACTGTATTCATTTTTACTGTGGGCTTAAGAACTGACAGGCGGGTAGCTGCTAACTACCTGCCTGTTCTGCTCAGCACAGAAAAGTCACTGACTGCTCCTGCCAGTAATTCTGTGACTTCCGCTGACATCCCATCGACAGAGCAGCAACTTTCTCTTCGCTCTGTTGATGGGGCGTGACTGCCGATGTCATGCATTTAGATCTGGCTCCCCACTTCATAACTGTGGGGAGCCAGCCGTCAATAAGTATGACATCGACAGTCACTCCCCATTGGCAGAGCAAAGCAGTAGAAGAAGAGCTACTCTGTTGACACGGAGCAGCTGAATCGCTGACAGGAGCTGTGCCACCAGAGATCTGCACTGGGTAGAACAAGCAGTTAGTTGCTAACTGTTAGTTTTTTGGCTCATAGTAAAAAAAATAATTCAGTCCGACTCCTGGATAACCCCTTTAAGATTGGGATACACACATTTTTTTAGAAGCTTTAAAGAGAACCTGTCAGCGGGATTTTGCTAAGTAAAGTGCAGACATGGCCATATTGGCGTTGTAATACTGATTAAAATAACACTTGTACTTCAGGAATCAGTTTTGTGATTTTTGTGTAATCAGAGTTTGAAGTTTTTCTTGTAATGATATATTAGTGCATTGGGGAAGGCTGTGGGTGTTAAATATTAATTATTGGTTAAGGATTTATTCTTTATACACTCAATTCTGTACCAAGCACATTAACGTTCGCTGACATTACAGATGCTATTTCTGTATGGTAAAGTGGCATCTCCATATACAGAGACCACGTGATCTAAGAGACGTATATATAATGGTTACATGAAGGGAGGGGTCTCTTGCTCGCTCACTCTCTCCACAGACACATGGGACAAGGACTATGATGAATGAACAGCTGCAACCACGTGTTGTTTCTCTAAGACGCTGCTGACAAGGCCAGAATGTCATTTTACCATTCAGGACACCAAGGAAAGATGTGTACAAGCTTTGCTATGGACAAATGGACAATCTTTTCGTAACTATTTCACTCATTTTATGTTTTCCTGTAATGATGTTTTTTTGATGGACAGTCCAATAAACCACTACATTTTTTTATAAGAAACATGACATTTTCTTTAAAGTATCGCATCTGGTAACAAGTCCTTGAAAAATATACTTAAAATAAGCATTTTTAACATTTTGGAGAGCGAGCCAGTCACACTTGATTTTTAGAGTGTGAATTTTTGATAGCTTGCAAGGGGAGGAGGAATAGAAGCAAAATTACGTCAGATGTGCAAGTCGTCAAAGAAATCACACTACGATATTTCAGGATCAGAAAAGAACCTATGAATGAGGAATCAGACGGACTACAGGAATCAGACGTGCTGATGACAAGAGCGTTGTCCAAGAAAGGAGCTACAAGCTGAGATATTTCAAGGTAAGAAACAATGGATGTCAATACTTCTTTTTCTAAGCAAAGTAGACTGAAATTTATGTCTGTAGATCAGTCTAATTTAGAAGTTTTATGGCTCAGCTTATATGCAGAATGTGAAATGGAAAATCTAAAGCTAGAATCTAAGCTGGTGTCCTTTAATAGAGAAAGAGAGAAATTAAAAATATTTTACAGTTGGTTCATGTATTTCACAAGTTTGTATTAGAGAAATCTAAAGATGACTGTGTAGAAGTAGTGTCAGAAGATACCAGTGATGTTCCCGAAATTGACTGTAATGAGGAAATTGAGCAACATGTGGGACATGTGTCTGTAATGGCTACTCAAGGTGACCTTGTCTCTGATGACGTAAAAAAAGATGGTGGAAATGTGGGAGGAGACTTGAGAACTGATGTAGGAGGGAACATGGGAGGAGACCTGAGAACTGATGTAGGAGGGAACATGGGAGGAGACTTGAGAACTGATGTAGGAGGGAACATAGGAGGAGACTTGAGAACTGATGCAGATGACGTACGAGAGAAGGATGTTCAAAGGCCACCAAAAATAGAAGACAATTCACAGGCCCAACTCCAAATTAAAGTTAGGAAAAATTTGTTAAAATTATGCAAAATCATTCCTGCATATGATAACAAAATCCATGTGTGCAGAAATTCTGAAATCTTCGAAAGCTTTATTGATAAGCTTAGTGACAGAGCCATTTTGCAGCTTAATGACCGGGCCAATTTTTACAATTCTGACCACTGTCACTTTATGAGGTTATAACTCTGGAACGCTTTAACGAATCCCGCTGATTCTGAGATTGTTTTTTCATGACATATTGTACTTCACGTTACTGGTAAAATTTCTTTGATATGACTTGTGTTTATTTATGAAAAAAACGGAAATATGGCGAAAATTTTGAAAATTTAACAATTTTCAAACTTTAAATTTTTATGCCCTTAAATCAGAGAGATATGTCACACAAATTTCTTAATAAATAACATTGCCCACATGTCTACTTTACATCAGCACAATTTTGGGACAAAATTTTTTTTTTTTACAAAGTTATAAGGGTTAAAAGTTGACCAGCGATTTCTCATTTTTACAACACCATTTTGTTTTTAGGGACCACATCACATTTGAAGTCACTTTGAGGGGTCTATATGATAAAGAATACCCAAAAGTGACACCATTCTAAAAACTGCACCCTCAAGGTGCTCAAAACCACATTCAAAAAGTTTATTAACCCTTTACGTGCTTCACAGGAACTGAAGCAATGTGGAAGGAAAAAATTAACATTTAACTTTTTTTGCAAAAACTTTACTTCGGAACCTATTTTTTTTATTTTCACAAGTGTTAAAAGAAAAAATGAACCACAAAATTTGTTGTGCAATTTCTCCTGAATAAGCCGATACCCCATATGTGGGGGTAAACCACTTTTTGGGCACACGGCAGAGGTCGCAAGGGAAGGTGCGACATTTGACTTTTTCAACGCAGAATTGGCTGGACGTCATGTCGCGTTTGTAGAGGCCCTGATGTGTCTAAACAGTGGAAACCCATCACAAGTGACCCAATTTTGGAAACTAGACCCCCTAAGGAACTTATCTAGATGTGTGGTGAGCACTTTGAACCTCCAAGTGCTTCACAGAAGTTAATAACATAGAACAGTGAAAATAAAAAATCATATTTTTTCCACAAAAACAATCTTTTCACCCCAATTTTTATTTTTCCAAGGGTAACAAGACCCCAAAAGTTTTTGTGCAATTTGTCCTGAGCATGCTGATACCCCATATGTGGGGGTAAACCACTGTTTGGGTGCATGGCAGAGCTTGGAAGGAAGGAGCGCCGTTTGACTTTTTCAGCGCAGAATTGGCTGGACGTCATGTCGTGTTTGTAGAGGCCCTGATGTGTCTAAACAGTGGAAACCCCCCACAAGTGACCCCATTTTGGAAATTAGACCCCCTAAGGAACTTATCTAGATCTGTGGTGAGCACTTTGAACCTCCAAGTGCTTCACAGAAGTTTATAACATAGAGCCGTGAAAATAAAAAATCATATTTTTTCCACAAAAACGATCTGTTCACCCCAATTTTTATTTTTCCAAGGGTAACAAGACCCAAAAGTTTTTGTGCAATTTGTCCTTAGCATGCTGATACCCCATATGTGGGGGTAAACCACTGTTTGGGTGCATGGCAGAGCTTGGAAGGGAAGGAGCGCCGTTTGACTTTTTCAACTCAGAATTGGCTGGATGCCATGTCGCGTTTGTAGAGGCCCTAATGTGTCTAAACAGTGGAAACCCCCACAAGTGACACCATTTTGGAAACTAGAACCCCTAAGGAACTTATATAGATGTGTGGTGAGCACTTTGAACCCCCAAGTGCTTCACAGAAGTTTATAACTCCCGGGCATGAAAATAAAAAGTCATATTTTTTCCACAAACCTGATAGTTTAGTCCCCAATTTTTTATTTTTCCAAGGGTAACAGGAGAAATTAGACCACAAAAGTTGTTGTCCAATTTGTCCTGAGTACGCTGATACCCCATATGTGGGGTGGGACCACTGTTTGGGCGCACGGCAGGGCTTGGAAGGGAAGGAGCGCCGTTTGACTTTTTCAAACCAAAATTGGCTGGAATTGAAATTGGACGCCATGTCGCGTTTGGAGAGCCCCTGATACGCCTAAACAGTCGAAACCCCCCCACAAATCACACCATTTTGGAAACTAGACCCCTTAAGGAACTTATCTAGATGTGTGGTGAGCACTTTGAACCCCCAGGTGCTTCACAGAAATTAATAAACGTAGAGCCGTGAAAATAAAAAATCATTTTTTTCCTCAAAAATTATTCTTTAGCCCGCTATTTTTTTTATTTTCCCAAAGGGTAACAGGAGAAATTGGACCCAAAAAGTTGTTGTGCAATTTTTCCTGTGTACGCTGATACCCCATATGTGGGGTGAAACCACTGTTTGGGCGCATGGGAGTGCTTGGAAGGGAAGGAGCGCCATTTTGTAATGCAGACTTTGATGGAATGTTCTGCAGGCGTCATGTTGTGTTTGCAGAGCCCTTGATGTACCTAAACAGTAGAAACCCCCTGCAAGTGACACCATTTTGGAAACTAGACCCCCCAAGGAGCTTATCTAGATGTGTGGTGAGCACTTTGAACCCCCAAGTGCTTCACAGAAATTTATAAACGCAGAGCCGTGAAAATGAAAAATCATTTTTTTTTCTCAAAAATGATTTTTTAGCCAGCTATTTTTTATTTTCCCAAGGGTAACTGGAGAAATTAGAACCCCAAAATTGGTGTGCAATTTGTCCTGAGTACGCTGATACCCAATATGTTGGGGTAAACCACTGTTTGGGCGCACGGCAGGGCTCGGAAGGGAGGGAGCGCCATTTGACTTTTTGAAAGCCACGTCGTGTTTGGAGACCCCCTGATGGGTCTAAACAGTGGAAACCCCCCACAAGTGACCCCATTTTGGAAACTAGACCCCTTAAGGAGCTTATCTAGATGTGTGGTGAGCACTTTGAACCCCCAAATGCTTCACAAAAATTTATAAACGCAGAGCCGTGAAAATGAAAAATCTTTTTTTTTCTCAAAAATGATTTTTTTAGCCAGCTATTTTTTATTTTCCCAAGGGTAACCGGAGAGAAATTATAACCCCAAAATTGGTGTGCAATTTGTCCTGAGTATGCTGATACCCATATGTTGGGGTAAACCACTGTTTGGGCGCACGGCAGGGCTCGGAAGGGAGGGAGCGCCATTTGACTTTTTGAAAGCCACGTCGTGTTTGGAGACCCCCTGATGTGTCTAAACAGTGGAAACCCCCCACAAGTGACCCCATTTTGGAAACTAGACCCCTTAAGGAGCTTATCTGGATGTGTGGTGAGCACTTTGAACCCCAAAGTGCTTCACAGAAATTTATAAACGCAGAGCCGTGAAAATGAAAAATCTTTTTTTTTCTCAAAAATGATTTTTTTAGCCAGCTATTTTTTATTTTCCCAAGGGTAACCGGAGAAATTAGAACCCCAAAATTGGTGTGCAATTTGTCCTGAGTACGCTGATACCCCATATGTTGGGGTAAACCACTGTTTGAGCGCACGGCAGGGCTCGGAAGGGAGGGAGTGCCATTTGACTTTTTGAACGCCACGTCGTGTTTGGAGACCCCCTGATGTGCCTAAATAGTGGAAATCCCTCAATTCTAGCTCCAACCCTAATCCCAACACACCCCTAACCCTAATCCCAACCGTAATCGTAACCTAAATCCCAACCCTAATTCCAACCCTAATTGTAACCCTAACCTTAATTATAACCCTAACTCTAATTGTAACCCTAACCCTAATTGTAACCCTAACCCTAATTATAACCCTAACCCTAAGGCTGGGTTCATTTTGCGTTTTACCAGCCCGTTCAACACATAGTGTTGACGGGCTGGTAACGGTATAGCATAACGTGATCGCGTTATGCTATACCCGCTAGCGCAGAGGAATCAGCAGATGATTCATCTGCGCTAGCGGTGACGGAGCCCAGACGCTGCAGCCAGCGTCCGAGGCTCCGTCACTGAATGATGGCACGTCGCAAACGCATGCCGCTTTACGGCATGCGTCGCGATGCGCCCTCAAATGGGGGTGAATGGCAGCGTTAACGGACTGCGTTACACCGCGTTATACCGCGGTGTAGCGCAGTCCGTCTAACGGACTGCCATAACGCAGTATGAACCCAGCTTAACCCTAACGCTAATTATAACCCTAACCCTAATGCTAACCCTAACCCTAATGCTAACCCTAACCCTAATTATAACCCTAACCCTAATTATAACCCTAACCCTAATTATAACCCTAACCCTAACAGAAAAATGAAAATAAATATAATTTCTATTTTTTATTATATGTCCCTAACTAAAGGGGTGATAAATGGGGGGGTTATGTACTGTTTTTTTTATTTTGATCACTGTGATAGTTTATCACAGTGATCAAAATGCACTTTCTGGAGAATGAATGAAACTTTTTTGAATCTGCCACCAAGCAGATCGGCGGGCGCACTGCGCATGCGCCCGCCATTTTTTTTTTGCAGGAAGAAGACGCCGGGATCCTGGGGCCTGCGGGAGGACGGAGGACACCGGTAAGTATACGGGGGGGCGATCGGGGGACCGGGGGACCCTCATTTTCTCCCCTCTGATGTGCGATCACATCAGAGGGGAGAGAAATCTTTTTTTTTTTTTTTTTTTTTTGCGATCGCGGCTATGCTTGCATAGCCGCGATCGCAACACCGGGATCGGTGAATACCGACCCGGATCATGTTCTCTGGGGTCTCGGCTACCCCGGTAGCCGAGACCCCAGAGAATATTTGCCCATCCCCCACCAGCACAGCGGCACATAGCGGCGGGCGCACTGAGCATGCGCCCGCCATTTTCTTAACAGCGCCGGCACCGGGGGACAACGGAGGGCCCGGGGGCCACATGGACTGGATCGGGGGCTACATGGGGGTCCTGGGGACCCTTTTTCTCTGTCCCCTGATGTCCGATGACATCAGGGGACAGAGAAATTAAATGGCACATCAGATTTTTTTTTTTGTTGCGGTCGCCGTTATAGGGTTAATAACGGCGATCGCAACATCGGTGTCGGTAAAAACCGACCCGATTCATGTTCTCTGGGGTCTCGGCTACCCCCGGTAGCCGAGACCCCGGAGAAAATGCACCTCTGGGGGGCGCTATTCACTTTTTCCACAGCGCCGTTAATTAACGGCGCTGTGGTTTAAGTACCCTTAATGACCGCCGTTAAAAGGCATATCGGCGGTCGTTAAGGGGTTAAGTAATGCTGAGAAAAATCAATTATTTAAATTGTGGCTTCCTGCAACCTTTTCCAGACGCTTAACATTGAAGTTGACTTGTGATAATGAATTACATGGAGATCTAGATGATAAAGACAGACTGAAAATTCTGATTTTCTGTGCCTTAAATGAAAATTGTCCAGATATTGAGATTCTTCAAAAATTAAGGATTGGTCGGAAAGAATGTACTTTTACATTCATGTCCATATTTGAAAGGTTGTACAAAACTCTAATTACCAATGTCAAAACACAATCAATGATAAAGTATTTTGTGGACAAATTTGGATTCCTAAATTCTGTATCTCGTGTTATTGCGTCACAAAAAGATACTTTATTTGAATGTGCGCAATCCCTTGATTTTGCTAGAAAACATGAGAATCGTGAATGGAAAATAAATCAAACAGACAGAGTAAGATCTTTTCAAAAGCCAGTGTCAAAATCTCCTAAACTGAGTCATCCCCGGAATCAAATCTATGACATACGGAGGAAATTACATATTTGCTATAAACCCTATAAAAAATCCAAGAGTCCGCTTTGCAGAAAGAGTTAATAATTCAAAGTTCAGACCTCTCTGTAAAGAGACAAATGGCGGACATTGAAAGACAGGAACAGGTGATGTCTCAAAATGACTTATCTAAGTCTTCAATTTACAGCTCATTATCGGAGCTGCTCAAACAATCATTAAAAAAAGGAATCATTAACAGAGTTTTCCAGGACATCTTTGACAAGAAATAAGATTCGGTTTAGGAATTGACTGAAAATGAAATTATATGTTGTGTAAAAGTATTATACAATATATTATTCAGTTATTTGTAATTATTTTATAAATATAATTCTGTAGTTCTACAGTTTTTGTAGATATATATATATATTCATACAGTATATATATATAGTATATTTGTATAAGTAGAGATTGTATAACTGTATATCTATATCTATAGTGATATAATTAAAATATACTACAGTAATATTTAGAATTACATTAAAGCCAATACATATATGTATAAGACATTGCAATTGTTTTGTTTTTGTATATGATATTAACCTTATCTCTTATTGTTCCTTAGAATTTTCACTTCAAAGTAGGATTTAATCGGGAAAAATTCTCTTACATGGATTTATTATTTTATTTACACAGGAATTTGTAATAACTGCATGTTTTTATATATATTTAACACTTAAAAGGAAATAATATGTAACTAACTGAATCTAAATTTAGTTTTTGTGTGTTGCTAACATTTTGAAGTTATTTATTTGCATGGCAATATGTTCTTACTGCATGACAGTCACACATGTGACATTTAAACTGTTCTAATAATAAGGCACCATATACCCCTATTTCAGTGGTTGCAACTTAAAGTCTTTATAGCTTCAGTGAGCTCAGCCTTTGCAAGTCAAAGAATTTTTCTTTAGGCCTCTTAAGTTACAGGGTTCAATTTCAGTTGCAAACCTTGCACCAAATATAGAAACAGCTCATAACCAAATTTTCTTATGAGTCCTTTTATCTATAGAATGGTTCACAAAGTTTATGTTATGTGTATTTGGGGAATATTCAAAGAAATATTAAAATATTAAATTTAGTAGTTTACAATGCGCATTGATAATTAAGATACAATTATTTGGGTTAAAATATATATGTATTCCTACCTTTTTGTATGAGGAACTTGTGGTGTGGACTTATCCGTGTCACAGTCTGAGTGACAGATGACAGATGCGTGTATGAGCAGCTGCTAAGAGAAAATGTACGTGTGATGTATGAAAGAAGTATCATAATTCATGGTATGCGAGAAAACAACAACTTGTTTTTAAGAGAAATAATACAAATCAGTTCAATTATTAGAATATTAAGATACATAATGAATATTATCTACTCAACATATATTCCTTTAGTAATTATTTTTTTTTAGTTAATAGTAGATAAGTGTAATCACGCATCAAAATGGTTTATCAAGAAAATTTACATTTAGATTATTTTTTTTTCCTTTTTCCCAACGGATAATTTTATGATATTCAATGTTATTTTTATTTTTAATGGTTACATAGATGGTACACATCTTCAGACAAATATATGGTATAAAGCTAAAACAGAAGTTACATAAATAATTTATAAAACAATTATTTTTTTCATTTTGGTTTTGATAAATCAATTATTTCATAAACTAATATTTTTTTTTCCGGTATTAAGGGGGAAATGTGTTTTTGATCTTGAATACATCATCACATTTCATCAACACCTCTTCTTCACACATTTTAAAAAATATAAAAAGACTACAATGGTATAACTACTACAGATAATAACATTATTATAAAGAGTCATTTCTTTACACTAAGAAGGGGATAACATGCAAAGTTGCATAATATGAATATTTTGGTAACACAAGGTCATGACAAATATGAAATCATCCAGATAATGGAAATATTAAGGGTATGTGTTACTGAGAACATAACTACTCAGCATTTGTCATAAACATATAAAGGCCTTATTTTTATTTTTATTCTTATTTTTGTTTTTATTCTTATTTTTCATTTTTTAATTTTTATTCTTCCTTTATCTCTATTTTTGATTCTTAATTTTTATTTTTTATCTCAATCAAGAAACATCAATATTTAATAAAGTAATGTCTAGTATGAGAATATTGCTTCATTAAATATAGTAAAGATATCGGTTCATTAGAAGAAAATGTTCTAATTCTGAGTAAATACAATAATTAATTCATTCATTCATTCATTCACTCATATTCACATTTTGGCTCATGGTTATACATTCTTACCTATTATTGGTCTAATAAATATATTCCATTAATAAAGTTTTAGTAATAAAGATGGAAACACTTGTTACATAAAAAACCACACTGACACCTATGGGTTGAAAAGGTAATTACACCAATGACATAAAAATGTTCTATCTCATGAAGACTATGGTTAATAATGCATTATCATTTATTATTGTTTCACATATAAACATGAATTCCATATTACTATTCTGATAATAATTCTATGGATATTACTGATTGCTATGGTACGCTGTGATATTATAGGTTAGGAAAATTACCAGATTTGGTATAGAATAGGGAATAAAGACTTCAAGCAAGATATTGAAATTACGTTAATAAAGACTTTTCATACTTCTAAATTCAAGTAAATTTAAAAAAAAAAAAAAGTTGCAAGAAGAAAAAGCCGAAGTTCCAGAAGGTAAAAAGGCTATATGATGTCTGAGTAATAATAGACTGTGTCAATTACAATTCATTTCATCACTGACAACAACTGCAGTATTCACCACTGACAACCACAATGGCAGAGGACGATGATCCTATGATGCTAATATGAACTGTGTTATCACGCTTTTATCACGTTCCAGTGGTTTCCTATCACCTATGAAGCTTCAATGAAAGCTGGTGAACAATAAGTTGTCAGGAAACTACAACCCTGACATGAGTCCTGTGCATTAGGACTAAGGACTGGTTATGGTGCTATCTTTAGCAAGGAAGAGTCATTTTAACCCTTGCTTTGCTGACCAAAGACGTCACACCTGTTCCAAGACCATTGCGGATGGCATGGAGGATTCCAGAAATATCCAAGGCGAGCCAATGTAAGTCCAGGTCTTTAAAGGTGACACTGCTCAGATATTAAAGCTTCATTCATCAATGGACTTTGTTTTCTTATCAACATTTGAATTTATGGACTTTGATGGACACATGACACACGGCCTCCACAATATCTACATGATATTTCAAAGGAATTATCGTATAAAGACTGTGTTTTAAAAGAACCAAGAACAAGACGTCAAGATGAAGACCAGATGACATCAGATGATGATGACTGGACCGTAGATGCTTCAATTTAGGTTTAGGAAAGTATAATATATATATTTTATATGAATATTGGTCACGGCTTACCATAACATGAATTCACATAATTATGTTATTGAGTGCATATAACAATAATCTGATATTATTATTATTATTGAAATTAAATTATTTTGCCAAGGAAGAAGAAAAGAAGAAAGAAGATCTGATTATCCTAAAGATGAACTTCTCTACTTTGAGGGTTCCAATTAATGTCTATCACCCTCAAAAGGGGGAATTGTTAAATATTAATTATTGGTTAAGGATTTATTCTTTATACACTCAATTCTGTACCAAGCACATTAACGTTCGCTGACATTACAGATGCTATTTCTGTATGGTAAAGTGGCATCTCCATATACAGAGACCACGTGATCTAAGGGACGTATATATAATGGTTACATGAAGGGAGGGGTCTCTTGCTCGCTCACTCTCTCCACAGACACATGGGACAAGGACTATGATGAATGAACAGCTGCAACCACGTCAGGGGCGTAACTAGGAACGGCAGGGCCCCACAGCAAACTTCACAATGGGGCCCCCCCCCCTCGCGTGCGTTGCCAATCCCGGTCTACCCAAGTTGTGTTAAGAAAGATACCTTTATTATCCAAAATTAGAGGTTTTTGGAGTAATGATAGTGAAATAACAGAAAGGAACCAACTCCCAGGAAGCAACTGAGGTAGTGACAAAGGTAGGCTTTCTCCAGAGTAAATATGTGAAGAAACTTGTAATCCAGCCTGCAAATTGCTTTCAAAACAGATGATTTATTCAGTAGAACAACAGTCCGGTATACAGAATAATCCAAGATTGTTCTGTATACCGTACTTCTGCACCACGCCCTCACCAATTACACATGTGAGGAGTGACAGCCTCAGCTCTGCTACATGTGAGGAGTGACAGCCTCAGCTCTGCTACATGTGAGGAGTGACAGACTCAGTTCTGCTACATGTGAGGAGTGACAGCCTCAGCTCTGCTACATATGAGGAGGAACAGCCTCAGCTCTGCTACATGTGAGTAGGGACAGCCTCAGCTCTGCTACATTCGAGGAGTGACAGCCTCAGCTCTGCTACATGTAAGGAGTGACAGCCTCATCTCTGCAACATATGAGGAGTGACAGCCTCAGCTCTGCTACTTGTATAGCAAAGCTGAGGCTGTCACTCCGCGCATGTAGCAGAGATGAGGCTGTCACTCCTCGCATGTAGCAGAGCTGAGGTTGCTACTTGTCACATGTAGCAGAGCTGAAGTTGTTACTTGTCACATGAGCAGAGCTGAGGTTGTTACTTGTCACATGAGCAGAGCTGAGGTTGCTACTTGTCACATGTAGCAGAGCTGAGGTTGTTACTTGTCACATCTAGCAGAGCCGAGGTTGCTACTTGTCACATGTAGCAGAGCTGACGTTGTTACTTGTCAAATGTAGCAGAGCTGAGGTTGTTACTTGTCACATGTAGCAGAGCTGAGGTTACTTGTCACATGTAGCAGAGCTGAGGTTACTTGTCACATGTAGCAGAGCTGAGGTTGCTACTTGTCACATGAGCAGAGCTGAGGTTGTTACTTGTCACATGAGCAGAGCTGAGGTTGCTACTTGTCACATGTAGCAGAGCTGAGGTTGTTACTTGTCACATCTAGCAGAGCCGAGGTTGCTACTTGTCACATGTAGCAGAGCTGACGTTGTTACTTGTCAAATGTAGCAGAGCTGAGGTTGTTACTTGTCACATGTAGCAGAGCTGAGGTTACTTGTCACATGTAGCAGAGCTGAGGTTACTTGTCACATGTAGCAGAGCTGAGGTTGCTACTTGTCACATGAGCAGAGCTGAGGTTGTTACTTGTCACATGAGCAGAGCTGAGGTTGTTACTTGTCACAAATAGCAGAGCTGAGGTTGCTACTTGTCACAAGTAGCAGAGTTGAGGTTGTTACTTGTCACATGTAGCAGAGCTGAGGTTACTTGTCACATGTAGCAGAGCTGAGGTTGTTACTTGTCACATGTAGCAGAGCTGAGGTTACTTGTCACATGTAGCAGAGCTGAGGTTACTTGTCACATGTAGCAGAGCTGAGGTTGCTACTTGTCACATGAGCAGAGCTGAGGTTGTTACTTGTCACATGAGCAGAGCTGAGGTTGTTACTTGTCACAAATAGCAGAGCTGAGGTTGCTACTTGTCACAAGTAGCAGAGTTGAGGTTGTTACTTGTCACATGTAGCAGAGCTGAGGTTGCTACTTGTCACATGTAGCAGAGCCGAGGTTGCTACTTGTCACATGTAGCAGAGCTGAGGTTGCTACTTGTCACATGTAGCAGAGCCGAGGTTGCTACTTGTCACATGTAGCAGAGCTGAGGTTGTTACTTGTTACATGTAGCAGAGCTGAGGTTGTTACTTGTCACATGTAGCAGAGATCAGGGTGTCACTCGTCACTTGTAGCAACCATGAGGCTGTTACTGGGCCAGGGGGAGGCTACTGGTGACTGAGGTCCCCGTGCCCAACAGGGCCCAGGGGGAGGTTAGTGGTGACTTGAGGCTTGCGTCAAACAGGGCCCAGGAGCCCGAGGCCCTGTTGGAATGCGGGCCCCTTGCTACCTGGGCCCTGTGTTGAATGTGGGCCCCCTGCTGCCTGGGCCCTGTTGAATGTGGGCCCCCTGCACTGCAGCCTGGGCCCTGTTGAATGTGGGCCCTGTTAGATCCTGCCTGCACCTGCCCTCCCAGTCACCATTGAGCAGCCAAGCCTCTTCTCACTGTTGAGAGACTCACGGTACTCACCCTGCTCGCCCGGGCTTCCACCTGCTTGTCCAGTCAGTCTGCTGCTTCATGTGGTCTGCCTGGCCGTCTGCTGTCCGCCCCCACATGCACACACGCTGTGACAGACGGACCATAATGCACTGGGCCGCAGCTTAAAGCTACAGTGCTCATTTCTGTTCGCTGTCTGCATTTACAACACTGTAGTGTCTCTTTAAAACAACACAGTGTTGTTATGCATCAGCGTTCAGAGTCAGAAGCCTGAACAAAATGTTGGGAGGGGGCCCGAGCGCGGATCCATTTGCCAGCGTGCTCGGGCCCCCCTTTTTGCTCCTAAATCACAGGGCAGCTGCAGCAGGGACGGGCCCCCTTCTAGCCCGGGCCCTGTGGCAGCTGCTTCCCCTGCTTCCACTATAGTTCCGCCCCTGAACCACGTGTTGTTTCTCTAAGACGCTGCTGACAAGGCCAGAATGTCATTTTACCATTCAGGACACCAAGGAAAGATGTGTACAAGCTTTGCTATGGACAAATGGACAATCTTTTCGTAACTATTTCACTCATTTTATGTTTTCCTGTAATGATGTTTTTTTGATGGACAGTCCAATAAACCACTACATTTTTTTATAAGAAACATGACATTTTCTTTAAAGTATCGCATCTGGTAACAAGTCCTTGAAAAATATACTAAAAATAAGCATTTTTAACAGTGGGCAGGGTCATATCTTGGTGCTCTGACCCTTCCCCTGACTCCTGATTTTGAATGACAGGTGACCAATCTGCCTCTATATTTTAAATATTGAGCCGGTGCCTACATTAGTGTTACAACAAAATGGCGCCGTGCAGGAAAAAAAAAACTCTGTTAAAATCCCATGTGTGAACATACCCTTAGGCTTTCAGATCGATACTACGTGGATCCAAGCCACTCTCTACATCAGTGTCTATATCTGACGTATTCCTGCCAAATATATGTAGCTGTTTTGATTAGTATGGCATTTTACATTTTAGACACAAGACTTCTCCTGGCTCTCGACATCTGTACATGGTGGTTTGGCTCCGCGCCCAAACATGTGACGCCAACGCCGGGCGGCGTCCTGGTTGGCATAGTGACGCGCCCGTCACTTCCAGTGGGAGTGTCTTTGCCGACAAGAGAGACGCCGTTTACTATTCGGTGCCAGTAAGTGGCAGAACTTTATAAGGCTGCACAGTGGGAGTGTGTGTGTGCCCCCTGACGAAGGCAGGACCGAAACGCGCGTTGGGGTGGACACACACACCTCTCTGGACCGTTCTTTGGAGCTGAGCACTCTGCTTTAATTAGGTATTATTATGGCGGCTTTACCATATAGAAATCTGCATTTATAACAAACTATTATTCCTTTATGGTTATAATGGCCATTATGTATAATTGCATCTGATGTTATGTACATGATTTAATGGTAGCCTCCTCATATATATTATATCTCATGATAGATTCTTGTTAATGCCTATAGGGGGATCCAAGGGGTGTGGCGTGCCCTTTGTTTACAGCAGCATATTGCACGTTTTTCCACCTTCCCCTCATTTTTTCCCTTCCTGTGTTTTTTCTGAGTTTATTCTTGTTATTAATTTTACTAATAAATTGTATTAATTTTTTGATGACCATGAACTAGTACATCATTTTGTTGCCTCTGGCAATTGTGTTTTCTTGCTTAAAGTTTTACATTTTATAATGTCCCTTACCCAATGCTGGACTAACCGAGCACAAGACAGGAGAAGTTGTCATGTGGCACCACTTTGTAGAATTTGTGGATGTTCTAGTTTTCGGGAAGTACGTCCAGATACCTAAATGTGCCAAATTTTGTGCAGAAGTATCAGGATAATAACGCTGATGACTTTCAATAAACATCCATTATATCCATCACTGAAACCTTCATTTCACTCGCTCCTGTGGCTTTCTGTCTTGGCTGCATTGAAGCAGGATGGAAAATGACAGTAATATTCCTCAATCAATAGGTACATCTTGATATTTATGTTTGCAGCAAACATCTTTCTGGCACTAGATTGCCGACTTGATATATGGCAGGAACAACTGGTGATGTTTGGACAGGGAGACGAATGGATGGGGTTGGGCATTATGGCAGGATCTTTTCTATATATCTCAGGCCCATTTGCATGATCTATGGGTAATAGAGGGGAAATGGCATCCCACAAAGTTTACAATCATGAATAATAAGCGCCTCTTTACTAGCCATTTGAATGCTTAACCAGCTGAGCGCTTTATGAGATGAATATGTTAAGGCTGCCGTGTGCATTTTGCTGGAGACTTTTCTGCCAAGTCAAATCACCAGTTATTGATCTTGTGCGGAGGAAACCTTGTGTTTTGTTATAGGACGGGTCATTACTCTGCAGATTTTTTTTTTACAGCACTTTGATTAGATATATTTCCCCCGCAGCTCATAAATACGTGTGATTTCCTCCTGGATTGGTTTGCCGCGATATGTTAATGATAAAGTCATCAACGGAGAAAAATAAAAACAATTTTACTATTTTGTAAAATACGAAAACTGAAATGTTTCACAATAATCACAGCATTACTGTACAGTTCACTGGCACTTTAAGGGACACACTAATTTGGTCTCAGTTAAAATTCTGTTAGAATGTTTCCCCAGTTATATGGGGATTATAGAATAACCCCCTGAGAGAATCCCTCCACACAGTATAAAGGCACCCACATCACCTCCACATAGTATAATGGCCCTACACAACCCTCCACATGGTATAAAATTGCCAGTGGATCGCCCGCCAGAGCAGTGGGATACTCGGTACCGGGCCGGTGTATTGAAGGGATGTGTCACAGCGGCAGTGACCCGGTCCGTGGCCCTGGGCGTCCAATAAAAGGGGGATTATTTACAAGGGATGTTAGAGTTTGTAGTGTAGGTATTCGTGACGCCACCTGTGGTATCTGGTCAATGGGACCAGCGCTGCAGTGCAGACCCTCTGGGATAGATGGTGAGATGCAGCAGAGTTGGTACAGCCTCCCACAGGTGAGGCTATGGGATCCCAGGGCAGGTAGATGTAGTAAAAGGTAGTAATGGTGCTGGGAGATGTAGCTGAGTGTAATAGGAGACGCAGGAAGAAACTGAGAAACAGTCAGTGAGTTGCAGTTTCCAAAGCTTTACTTACAGTTTTGCAGGCAAAGCATCGAGGGCATTGAATACAGGTCGTACTGAAGTAGGTCAGCCTGAAAGCAGTTCAGGATCCCCTTATTGCAGGTGGGAAGTGAGGTCTCCTTTCTAGCGCTGTTCTGTGAGGCATTGGCTGCTATAAGCTCCGTCCAAGTCTCTCTTGCTCTCTGTCTCTTATTTAAGCTGAACTTCACTCTCATAACATGCAGCTGTAACCTGTTTCAGGGATCACTCACTTCTGGAGTCTCCGGCTCACATATGCTGCTGCTTTGAAGAAGAGTTTTAATTGGGACAGAGAACCTGCCGTCCTCTGCCTCTGGATTCTGCTGCTGGGACTTTACTTCACCCTCTCAGCTTCGGACTCCAGGGGTCCAGTTTCTGGACTCAGACCTGGGGGTAAGCCCTGCTATGGCTCCAGTCCCCCCAGCTTGTCTCCACACGTCTGTCATCTCTCGTCCCTCCAGCTACACTTCTCACTCCTCCCCCAACCAGAATATTCCAGGAAAGCTCCCCTCAAATCAGGTGTTTGAGCTCCCCCTTCTGGTCTATAGTCAGAAAAGATGTTGCATGCTGTGTTACCTGTTAAGGGATCCTTCTTTGCTTTCAGGCATGACATCACCCTCCCCTGGAGGAAGGCAATGTCACTGTGGCAGCCAAACTCCTGGGGTGCCACACCAGCATACAGTATAATGACCATCACTAGCCCTGCAAACAGCATAATGGCCCCCACTAGCCCTGAAAACAGTATAATGGACCCCACATAGCACTGCAAACAGTATAATGGCCCCCACATAGCACTGCAAACAGTATAATGGACCCCACATAGCCCTGCAAACAGTATAATGGCCCCATATAACACTGGAAACAGTGTAATGGCCAGCCACATAGACCTGCAAACAGTATAATGGCCCCCACATAGCACTGCAAACAGTATAATGGGCCTCACAAAGACCTGCAAATATTGTAATGGCCCCCACAAAGCCCTGCAAACAGTATAATGGCCCCCACATAGTCCTGCAAACAGTATAATGGTCCCCACATAGTTCTGTAAACAGTATTAAAGGCCCCCACATAGTCCTGTGAACAGTATAATGGCCCCCACATAGCCCTGCAAACTGTATAATGGCTCACAACATAGACCTGCAAACAGTATAATGCCCCCCACTAGCCCTGCAAACAGTATTTATGGCTCTGCATAGCCCTGCAAACAGTACAATGGCCCCGACATAGCCCTGCAAACAGTATAATGGCCCCAAATAGCCCTGCAAACAGCATAATGGCCCCACATGTTGGGGATTTTGCACAGGCGCACACCAGACTCAAGTTATGTCACTGTCTCTGGACAATTTCATAGGGGTAGTGGGGGGTGTTGTTGCTTGCTGTAAAAAAAACTGAAAGCCATGACATGGGAATAAAAGAAAAGAGGATATGCTTACCCTGAGAATCAACTCCCTGCTTACGTGCTGCTGCTCCAATCTGCCCGATCAGAACTGATCACATTTCATCCACTCGTGGTGACTGTAAAGGTTCGTCGGATGCAGTGAACAGCAGGAGGCAGAAAAGGGGGTTAACAGGAATTTACTTAAAAAATGGTTAAATACGATTTCAAAGAAAACCTCCACGCAGGGAGGTGATTAAGCAAGTGATGAATTACACAATAACTGTAACAACAAGGGGAAAAGTAAAGGTAAAGACTTATCGATTGGAGTTCTGGTTTGGAGGTGGCTGGAACAGCTCCCGACGGCATCGGAGTCCGTGAACAAAGTCTCTGGCTCTGCTGTGTAGAAACAAGATGCACTGTCTCCTGACCATGCCGAAGTATCCGGGTCGGTAGGTCCTGAATCCGTTGATCTTGGGTCCTTTGGAGCGTGGGTACAGATCCTTCTGCTGGTTCCTCAAGAAGAATGCGGTACACTGGGAGAACAACGCAGTACAGGCTGCAGGGGTGACAATGCCTCGCACGGGATCACAAAGTTCAGGAGAAGACGGTACGTCTGTTGCACAGCATGTACTGGGTCTGGGTCGTGGAGGGACACTCAGTAAAGGGTATGTCAGTCGGACAGTCTGTACAGGGCTGACGTCAGTGGCGGGAGTTGAGGAGAGGGAGTCAACCTTCTTCCTGCTCTGTAGTTGCTTTCCCGCCAAGTCTCCACCTTTCCCGTGCTCAGCTCCTTTTATATCCCCCACGTCCCCTTCTGTCAGGTGCTCAGGCTTTCCCCACACAGACAAGGCATCCCAGTGCAACAGTGATGATGACCCCGATAGTTCTGGCCCCAGAGCGTTCCTCGAACCGGCAGCACTGCTCCTGTTCCTCTCCTTACATGACAGCGGTCAGATGACTGGTGTTCTGGCGGAGTCTGACCGCAGCTATAGAGAAGATTCCAGGTGTAAAGTAGATTGTCAGTTTTACAAACTAGTTGGAAAACACCATTAAATTATTGTCAAAACCTAAGATAGAAACAAAATGAGCATTTACACTGCTTTAAGATGGGGTACATATTAAATGCCATCTCACCACGACAATGTGTACCCAATCAGGACAGTCATATCCTGTAGTATTAAAACCTCATCTTGTGTCATACAAACTCAATGTAGATGGGGCCAGAGCAGGACCAGGGTCCAACTGGTCAAACACCTGGCTCTTATACTTATTCTTCAGCTCATTTCTTTAGTTTCCCTTTAATTATTGTGTATAGAATTTTTTTTGTTAATAACAATCCCAGAATAGAAAGATTATGCATTCATGATATTTAGGGCTACAAGGAACTTCATATTTCATTGATGCACTTACCCAGCTGACTTATATGGTATGCAATGTGGGGACACAGTATATAGCAAGCGTGCTAAAGAGGAAATTTGTGTACACTAGACCTTCATGTCACGTTGACATGTGTGACTCTAGGCTGCGGAAAAGGGGTCATCTGGGAATAAAAAAAAAATAGCTTTTTTTTTTCTCAACTTTACAGAAACAGTGCCACTATTTGGCCACAGGTCGTGTCTGGTACTTTAAAAGGATTAGGCCACAATTTTTGGGTACTTATAGATGGATGTACGCTCTTGGTGGAGAACAGTTACAAAGAGCGTCTCTCGCTCTCGATGACCTGTCCTGCCCAATATTACACAGGCAACCCATTGATGTGAATTGACAATATGTAATTCTTCATTTCTCCTGTGGTGGCACTGCAGGGAAATTGAACACTTACTGCCAGGTTTTCCCATAGAATACAGCTGATCTCTAGGAACATACTTTGTGATCAGACTATTATCAGTAGCCATTGGCTAAAGCTCACAAGATTTTCAAAAACGTCTTCAGACAAGGATTGTATTGCAGGGTTGTTTACTACCATGATACGTCTGACGTCATTCATAATGTATCTCTTGTTCGCACTTTTTTCACCCTCAGGCCTCATATAAGTTGTGAGGCTTCGTTTCAGGAATGTGTGAAATTGTGACTGTCACAAGGCAAGAGGTCAAGCACTTTTCTACATGAATGGAGTTTATACTATTGGTAAAACTGATCTGGATTGTCTATCCGGACTCTTGAAAATTTTCTGTGTTCTTTGTACATGACTGTAGATTGCCAGTGACAGTTTGCCCGATTGCACTACAAATACAGGGGAATCGTGACCGTTTATGGATTGTGTGAACAAAGTGAGTCCCGGGGTTGCCAAAAGGGTTGAGACTGATGAACATTAATGGAATCTTTATTCATGCAACACGTTTTTCAGAATTGGCTCGTCCAGATATTTGTTGGGACTCTTTCTTAGGCCGGGGTCACACTTGCGAGAAACTCGCACGAGTCTCGTACCTCAATACCAGGCACTGCCACCGGCACTCAGACTGGAGCGCTCAGCTACATAGAAATACATGCAGCCGCACACTCCGGTCCGAGTGCCTGCGGCAGTGCCTGGTATTGAGGTGCGAAACTCGTCCGAGTTTCTCGCAAGTGTGACCCCGGCCTTAGGCAAAAGTAATTGGTCCAGAAAATTCTTATCTTCTCTCGCTGACACCTTTATCTTTCAAAAGGTAAAAGAGAGAACAAGAGGATCTACAATCTTGGACCTAGTTCATACCAACAGAGAGGAAATGGTTGAGGAAGTTAAGGTTGTTGAGAATTTAGGAGACAGCGATCATGTTATCCTCAAATTTTGGATTAGAAGAGGAAGAAGGCCAGCGAGGAGTCAGCCTTTAAGTTGGGACTTCAGAAAGGCAGATTTTAATGGACTCAGAAAGAGGGTAGGAAAGGTCCAATGGCTGAATTATTCTAAAGGACAGAAATGTCCAAGAAGGATGGGAGATTTACTAAATGAAATTCTCATCGCACAATTGGTAACAATCCTGAAAATAAGGAAAAATTGGAAGCATTTAAAGAGACCAGGGTGGATGAACACAGAACTTGCTAAAGAGGAAAAAAAAATGTATATTAAGTGGAAAGAGGTGGGCATATCTAAAGAAGAATATAATGCTGTCTGCAGGGAATGGAGGGCAAGAGTTAGAAGAGCTAAAGCCAGTAATGAAGTAAGGCTTGCCAAAAGCAAAATAAAAGTCAAAGATGTTAAAGTTTTTTTTTTACCTGATGAAAAAGGGTGAAGTGGTCAAAAATGATGTTGAGAAGGACGAACATTTAAATTCATATTTTGCATCTGTGTTCCCTCAGAAAGCAAATGTATTTTATTCGGCCCTCGAAGCTGGCAACACCCCTTCCATCCATTAGATGTGCCAATTCTTGATCTCAGCCTCCGCTCTTCCCTGGTTCAGTGGCCAGTAGGATAATAGTATTGGGGTTGATATCAGCTTTGTAATGTAAGCCGACATCAAGCTCAGGGGTTAGTAATGGAGAGGAATCTTTAAGGCATCCCCATTACTAACCCCATAGTCAAATGTAATAAAGACCCAGACAGAGTAAAGTCCTTTATTTGAAATAAAAACTTCATGACCCTCTTTTACTCATCTATTTATATAATTGCCTTGTAATGTTTTCATTTCCTGTTCTGTCCAGATGTCACCGTATACCAGAATTCCAAGCTGAGGAAGTTCATTGACCACCATATTGGGACACCCAAGTGATGGGTGTCTCAATATGGAAACTGCTGTAGGTAGCAACCTATTGTGCAGTACTACCAGCGGAACACCGTCGCACCACACACACACACATACTCTATACGCCGTACACACCACACACACTCACTCACACACTCTTACACTCTCACACTCACACACTCAGACTCACTCACTCACTCAGACTCACTCACACACACACTCTCTTACACTCTTTCACACTCACACTCACACACTCAGACTCACACACTCAGACTCTCCAACTCACACACTCTCAACTCAGACTCACACACTCACTCTCACACTCACACACTCTCACACTCAGACTCACACTCAGTCACACACTCACAATCACACACTCACACAGCCTCTTGCGTGGTACCACCAGCGGAACACCGTCACACAGCGCCTGCACGAATTCCGCAGTAAATCATTCAGCTGATCCCGGTGGTAGATGTGCGACGTGTCTACAGGCAGAGGAAGATGGTCACATTATAGGGGTTTTCCCACGAACGAAAGTTCATTTTAAAAATTGTCTGTGTCTGACCGTGTACCACATCTCCTGGTCAGAGGAGGAAGCAAAAGACAATACTGACATTACAGCAGGAGATCACAGAGGATTCATTTTGTGAGGTAAAATATTTCACTGAGTGTTTTAAACAATATTTTACCTCACAAAATGTATCCTCTGCGATCTCCTGCTGTAATGTCAGTATTGTCTTTTGCTTCCTCCCCTGCCCAGGAGCTGTGGTATGTTCTGTACACGGTCAGAAACAGGGGTGAAAGAGACATAGCACAGGGGGGAGACAGCTCAAACGGGACAGCACATGAGGGGAGAACACAGCACAGGAAGGAGAGAGACAGCAGACAAGGGGGATAGTACAAGAAGAGTGCACAGACAGGAGAAGTCAGAATATGGGGAAAGAGAAAGTGGGTGAGCACATGGGGGAGAGATTCTCAATGCTGCAAAGTCTGCCCCCATCGTGACATTACCGCCCTTCCGATGTGATAGCAAGGGGCCTCCATCTAGTTTATTAATATCCAAAGAAAAATTAAAAAAAGCAAGTTATCCTCACCTGTCTGCTGATAATCCGTTTGTCCCACGATGAGCCCAACTCAGCTACATCTGGATGGATGTTTGCTCAGCAATGCAGCTTCAGTGTCAAGCGCTAATATCAGTAAGGTGACTGGAGTTCATAGATGACAATTTTTTCTTTTTTGTTTGGAGGGAGGAGAGGGGTCGCCCTTTGGTAATTACCAGTAAAGACTAAGTATACAGCTGGGAGCTGATATTAAAGGGAATCTGTCACCCCATTTTTCCTATATCAGCTGTAGCCACCGCCATCAGGGGCTTATTTACAGTATTCTGTAATGCTGTAGATAAGCCCCCAATGTAACCTGAAAGATAAGAAAAACGAGTTATATTATACTCACCCGGCGGGCGGTCCGATGCGATCCGGTCCGATGGGCGTCGAGGTCCGGGGCCGGCGCCTGCCATCTTCTAGCGATGACGTCCTCCTCCTTTCTTCCGTTGCGCTCCTGCGCAGGCGTACTTTATCTGCGCTGGGCCTCTTTGACCTTTCCCGGCGCATGCGGACTGCAGTAATCTGCTCTGCCCTGAACAGGGAAGATAAAGTACGCCTGCGCAGGAGCGCGACAGAAAAAAGGAGGAGGACGTCATCGCTAGAAGATGGGAGGCGCCAGAATCTTGACCCTTGTTCTCGTGATTGGTGATTGGTAGTTGACAATGAGGAAACCACCAGCAATCAGACATTTATCACCTATCTATCCTGTGAAAGTTGCACTTGGCGAATAACACCTATAATGATAAAATTCCAATAACTTGACACTACCACTAGGGGCAGCAGAGGAGTATGGAGTATAATGCATATATTATTTAATATTATAGTGCCATTTATTCCATGGCGCTTTACATGTGAAAAGGGGTATACACAAGAAAAACAAATACAATAATAATAATCTTTATTTAGTGCCAACATATTCTGCAGCGCTTTACAGTTTAGTAAAGTAATCTTGTACAAACAAATCACCGACTGGTACAGGAGGAGAGAGGACCCTGCCCCCGAGGGCTCACAATCTACAAGATTTTTAATTGATTTAAGATTAGGTTGTCCACCTTTGGTAAAACATTTTTGCAATTTGCCTTCTTTAGACCCTGTGTTGCACTATTACTTGCTACAGAATCAGTTGTCAAGAGGGGTTGTCAGGTCTTGGGGCTGTAGGGAATATACTCACTCAGGTGCAACAGGAGAAAGACAGGAGGCACGTTTCTTTCAAAGTCCATATGGGTTTATTTGCTTCATAAACCCGGAAGCACCAACAAAAAGGTAAATAGCCTTTAAAGCAGGGAAAAACCAAGCATCATTGCCCTTAGCACAGTCCTTTAGCTCCTCCGAGAGCTATATGGGAGTTGTTGTTCTCCCAAAACACCAGCCACTGCTAACTCACATGGCCAGGTATTTTCCACCCATGTGATGGTCACATGACTCTGACCTCACACAGGTCCTGGCATGATTCTTCTCCCTCAGGCCTGTGGGCACACAGGCTGGGGTAATGTCCAGCACTCAGGCTTGGTCTGGAGCCACACACACAGGAAGACTTCTCCCTCTCTGCACACAGACCATGTGCCAAACAACAGCCTCCACTATGTAGGCTGTAACCACACTCACATGTGAGGTATGTGGGTAGCCAGACCCACCCATCTCTCATAGCTACCCGCAACCCTGACTCAAGCGTACTAAATGACATCCTAGTGCTCACGTGCACTAACGCAAAATACTCCGGGTTGCATCGCAGGGAGCAGCCAACTCTGTGACACATACCTCCCATTGACTACACGGCCATTAGCCTCCTTACAGGGCACAGATCTGCAGACTTGTGAATCCTTACAGCGCACAGTGTACGTGCTGTCAGCATTCTCCAGAGCCGAGAGCAGCCGGACGCGTTCCGACTAGACGTGTCCGGCCTAACTCAATACAAGTTGCCTACGTTTAGTCGGTACTTGACCGAATGTATGCAAATCTCATACTCCGGGCGTCAGAGAATCCTGACAGTGCACACACACGCACTGTGAAAATTCACAAGTTTGACTTGAATCCCCAAGCTTGGACAACTCCTATAACTGTGAATCTGTCAGTAAACTTGTTTGGATGATCAGCGAGAAGACTTTGTAACTTTCCTAAGCTGAGAACAGAGTTTACATTTTTTAATGAAACCCAATTGTAAATATTATTTTTAGTCAGAAATACATGCATTTAGGGAATAAGAAAAAAAATAGTCCACGAAGGTGTCAACTTGTGTTATTTGTTCCCTAAGTTCACAATTTGACTCTTAATAGGGGATTTGGAGCTCTGTGTCAGTAAAACAAATAAAATTAACTTATTTTATATGAAAAAGAAACGTTATCATCCATTGTAAGTCTGCGATGTTTCTGCCTTCAGCCAACCACAGTGCAGGGGATTCACTCTGATGAGCTGGCAGCTTGGCACGGGCCCCTGGCAGTCAGTAGTAATTCAATGGCCCGCAGTAGGCAATTTGTGGCATAATACCCTGTATATATGCTCCACTACATTTTATAGTTGGAAACAGTAGCAAATGCTTGCGGTTTATCCGATATTATGGCCATAATCCCAGCAAGTTTCACAAAGCTCCTAAGTTACGAGTCACCTTCACAACCTCCTCATTCATCCTCTGACAGCTGAAACGGCTTCATTATTCTGGTGGCATATAAAATACGGCCAAGTGCAGCTGTTCCTGTGCCGTGTGGGTAATACCGCCACATTTATATCTGTGCTGTGCCGACAATGTATTCTGCCTCGGGCGACGTTCACACTGGCGTATAAAAAGAGCGTTCGGGTTTCATTCAGAAAAAACGGGCAATTGTCATCTGTATGGCGTCTGGATACATTGGCAGTTATTAAAATTTACCAAATACAGTTACAGAATTGCAATGTATCCAGAAAAATGGGATGCTGTAAGGTTCATCTGTATGGGTTTGGATTTATTTATTGTACTCCCATAGACTTTAAAGGGGTTGTCCAGTTTAAGGGCTCAAGTCCGCAGTCACTATGTGTCAGGATTCTCCAGTGTCGGGTTTCGGATGGACACGAGACCGCAAGAAGAAAGAGAACGGTCTCTCTAATGCCATCGATGGATGGTATTAAAGACAGTTTGCAAGGACGCAGGCTGTATTATATTCAGACCCCATTCAGACGTCCGTTTTCCATTAGCGTGATGGATCAGATTTTCTTTTCACCCATTTCCAGCCCGTGTGTCCATTATTATCATCAGTGTGGCATCCGTTTTTCTTGCATACAAAAAAAAAAGTATTTTATAAACTGCTTCTACCCTAAACAGCAACAAAAACAGACAGTCGGATGGCATCGAGTGCTATCCATTTTGTTTTAGGGACCCATTGACTTTCATTGGCAAGTTTGATCTATGACTCAGATCAAAAATGGACGTCTCTGTGTTTTTTTGCAACACTTAGCAAATAAAATCCACAGACATGAGAACAGCTCCATAGACTATAATGGGTACGTGTTGTACGTGTAGGACCAGGTTAGGACTGGCCCATAGGGTAACAGGGGAATCCCCCGGTGGGCCCCCCTGTGCAGATCAGGGCTCCCAACCCCTCTATATGGGCGGTACTTGGCATAATTAAATTGATTCTATACAGAAAAATGCAGCATCTCATCATTCATTAGCCAAACTACCCAGTTTATTATTATATAGAGACTACCTGAAGAGCCCGGCGTTGCCCAGGCATAGTAACTAACTGTGGTTAGTTATAACAAATTATAATGATTATCCTCCATTCCATAGTCCAGTGACCATATACCCATCCTCCATCCCTTAGTCCAGCGCCCATATACCCATCACACATCCTCTATCCCATAGTCCAGTGCCCATATACCCATCATAAATATCCTCCATCCCATAGTCCAGTGCCCATATACCCATTATACATATCCTCCATCCCATAGTTCCGTGCCCATATACCCATTACACATCCTCCATCCCATAGTCCTGTGCCTATATACCCATCACACATCATCCATCCCATAGTCCAGTGCCCATATACCCATCACACATCCTCCATCCCATAGTCCAGCGCCCATATACCCATCATACATATCCTCCATCCCATAGTCCAGTGCTCATATACCCATCACACATCCTCCATCCCATAGTCCAGCGCCCATATACCCATTACACATCCTCCATCCCATAGTCCTGTGCCCATATACCCATCACACATCCTCCATCCCATAGTCCTGTGCCCATATACCCATCACACATCCTCCATCCCATAGTCCAGTGCCCATATACTCATCACACATCCTCCATCCCATAGTTCCGTGCCCATATACCAATCACACATCCTCCATCCCATAGTCCTGTGCCCATATACCCATCATACATATCCTCCATCCCATAGTCCAGTGCTCATATACTCATCACACATCCTCCATCCCATAGTCCAGTGCCCATATACTCATCACACATCCTCCATCCCATAGTTCCGTGCCCATATACCCATCACACATCCTCCATCCCATAGTCCTGTGCCCATATACCCATCATACATATCCTCCATCCCATAGTCCAGTGCTCATATACTCATCACACATCCTCCATCCCATAGTCCAGTGCCCATATACTCATCACACATCCTCCATCCCATAGTCCAGTGCCCATATACCCATCATACACATCCTCCATCCCATAGTCCAGTGCCCATATACCCATCATACACATCCTCCATCCCATAGTCCTGAGCTGGGAGGCGCTGAGCAGGGAGATCCTGGAGATGTGCTGTTATGTATCCTGGCAGTGCGGCTCTGTGTGCGGCCGCTGATGATGCGATTTTCTACGCCGGTAACAATAGAGCAGTCGTAGAGGAGGGGGGAGATTCATTTCTGTCATGTGCTCTCTGCTCCTTTCTGGGGGGCAGACAATGGCTGGGAGCTTATGTTCCCGGGGATGCTAGATTTCTCCCACCCGGTCAGTGTCTGCTGAGGTGTTGTAGAGTGAGAAAACTGTTGCTCATAGCAACCAATCACAGCTCAGCTTCTTTTAAACAGCTCTGGTGAAATGAAAGATGCTTAGTGATTGGTTGGGGTCTATGTGGAGTTGGCGTGACTGATACACACACATACACACACCCATTTTTATATATCTAGAAGATATAGGTAAATTTGTGAATGAGGGTAGTGTAATATTTGTATGCAGGTGAAAAGTGGGCCCCTAAAGTCAATGTTACTGGTGGGCCCTTGGCACCCCAGTCTGACACTGTGTAGGACACGTGAAAAACGGATGTCTGATTGAGGCTTACAGGTCAGATGGTAGCTTGTCTGCAGACGCCAGACTCTCAATGATTGCCTATTACGTAAGCTTGGACCTTCTTCGATGGTCTCTACAGGGGGTGGTAAAGACCCCAAGACATATCTATCCCAGAGACGGAGTAATGAGCTGCAAACAATGCTTGTAATACAGTGGAGGAGATCTGTCAAACCTGTTGAGGATTCAAGGCAAATGTTATGTTACATTTTGTTGGATTTACCAAATGCTGCGATTCAGCTGACCACTAATGCCGATCAATGGGGAAATGTGTAAGGTGATAGGACCTGCGCGCTTTAGACCTCAGTAAGAAGGTAAACAGCTGCAAGCATCTAATAAAGCCCATTATAGGGAGAAAAATAATGTGCATAAAAAGTATTTAATAGAATGAGCTTGTGTAATTTTTTTTTAAAAAGTCCCATAAATAGTTGTATAATTAAATATATTATTATAATGTCTGTATAGCTTTATTATTGTGCCAGTAGTGCAGTATTTTTAGCCAATGACGACTTCTGTATAGTGGTAACAGTGCCACCAACTGGTGGGAAAATGTATGGCATGCTAAAAGGAATCAGCTATATGCAATAGTGGTGGTAATAATAATAATACTACTTTATCATTTATCCAGGCTATTCTACAGAGCTGTACAAAGAATACACATTGGCCTTAGTGCCAAGTGGCTCCTTTTAATTAAGCACGCATGCAACAGTTAGGCTGTGTTTCCACGATCAGGAATCACAGCGCTTTGGACGGAGCAGAAAGTCCGCTCCGCCCAAAGCCCCGCCCCCTTGTGAACGCGCGGTCATTCCGGATGTGCTCATTGACCACATACGGAATGACCACAGCGCTACACAGGCCTGTGGTATTTACCTTGCGGCGACACAAGGGAATAGGACATGCTGCGATCTAAAAAGACGCGCCGCATGTCCGTTAACGCAGGTCTGCCGCCTGCGTGTTTTTAACGCATAGTGGAGACGGGATTTCTTGAAATCCCCTCCACTATGCTGTAACATCTGGACGCTGCGTGTTTGACGCTGCGCCAGCGCACAGCGTCAAATACGCAGCAATTACTGAGTGTTTCCTGACCGAGGAAACCCACCCTTAAAGCCCAATGCATAGCTACCCAATTAACACTAGGTTTTGGGTTGTGGGAGTAAACAGGGGTACAGGGTTATATGGTCTAATATTATACAGAACTCTTCAGGAAACATATATTTTTTGCAGCCGGTTATGTAATGCCAGAATTAAAAGTCACGAGTAAGTAAATAAACTTAAACGGGATGTTCGGCCTTGGTGCACAAGTCTGCAGTCACCCTATGTAACTGCAGACTTGTGAATCCTCACATCGCGTGCACTTCACAGTGAGGATCCTCCAGTGGTGCCACCGGGAGCAGACGGTTATGTGGCAGCAAGTATGCGATTTGCATACTCCCGGCCACATTCCAACTAGATGTGGCCTCGAGTAACACACTTGTATTGAGCGAGGCCGAGCACGTCTAGTCGGCATGTGACCGCATGTATGTAAATTACCTACTGCCGCTGGCACTGGAGAATCCTGATGTAAGAGCGGAATGGAGCGCCGCTGGAAAAGGCAGAAGACCGTGATGGGTATGTATTGTAATGCATACACATCTGTTGGCTAATGGTGGGGACAATAAAAAAAAAGCGAACCCCACCAGAGTGCTATTGCTGATCAGTACGTATCATTGACCCTTCACCCAGCCCTTTTTTTTGGTTACTGTTCCAAATGTGTGGGGAGGTGGGGGCCCTATAGAGGGTCCAGATTCATCATTTGTATTTTTTTTTATTGTCTTGTGGTCTTTGTTGCTTTTTTTTATTGCCAAATTCTTCAACATGGCGCACATAGGTTGATGAATTTTGCACAAAAAAAAATCTTTTTTTAGCCTCTTTCACACGTCAGTGGCTCCGGTACGTGTAGTAACAGTTTTCTCACGTACCGGAGACACTGACACACGTCTATGCACGTCAGCGTGTTTTCACAGACCGTGTGTCCGTGTGCAAAATACGCTGACATGTCTGTTTTTCTCTGGCAGCACGGACCCAAAACGTCCCGCACACGGAGAACTGTTCACACGGACGGCTACAGTAAGCACTGTCCCCTGCCTGTGGTGCTGAAGCTCCCTGCCATTATTCTCCCAGCAACAACCAGCAGGGAGAATAAATGAAAAACCCGACGTGGGGTCCCGCTTAGGTTTTGAACCAATCCGGTAAAACTATACAGCTGCGAGCAGCTATTCTCAGGCTGGTAAGGGGCCATGAATATGGCCCCCCCAGCCTAAAAACAGCAGCCCGCAGCTGCCCAGAAAAGGCGCATCTATTCTGGAGCTTTGTCGGGTTCTTCCCACTTGCCCTGTAGTGGTGGCAAGTGGGGATAATAAAGGGTTAATGTCACCTTGCAATTGTAAGCCAGGCTTAGTAATGAATAGGTGTCAATAAGACTCTTATTCATTACTAATCCTATAGTTAATAAAGGGTTAAATAAACACACACAATAAGAATAAAGTCTTTTAATGAAAGAATACACTAGTTTTTAATTCTTTATTATACTGCCATTCCTTTATCGAAGCCCTCGATCTCCTGTAAAAAATATAAAATAAAAAAGGAACAATATCCCATACCTGTCCGCCGTACAGTCACATCCCATGGCGTAAATCCATCTCAAGGGGTTAATCAGGAGTGGCCAAGAGAACCATGGTACTGCTCTGCCCATTGGTTTTCAATGCACCTGCCTCTGTCACTTGTGATTGACAGCACGGGCTTTCCAGAGTTTCTCCGTACAGAGTGCTCGATTCAAGCAAGTCAGCGTTATCAATCACAAGTGATGGAGGCAAGGTCATGCAAAATCAGGGAGTGCTGCACTGAGCCCCTTGGCCGCCATCATTAGCCTATTTCAGCTTCTGCTGAGCAGAGGCAGCAACTACATCTGGATAAGAAAATTCCCCGCCACATTGTCACACAAAAAAAAAAAAAAAAAAGGCAAATCCAAGTAAAGATAACTTAAAAATTAAAATAAAAAAAAAAGTTTCTTATTTTACTCCAGAAAAAAGGCGCAATGATAAATCAGGGGCAGAGCACGCAATAAGTACATTATAGTGAATGCCTACTCTTCAGATCAAAGAATATCTACGGTAAGTGCTTCAGGAGTGTTCGTACCGACTATGGCACATAAATAACAGAAAGGAGCAGGAGATGCAATTTATAAAGCACCTTGTATTGATCGGTGAGGATCAGCGTTTCCTGGCCAAGAACTGCGGTCACTGCACCAACAAAGCACAGCTCGAAACAGACTGATGTGTATGCAATGTGCAGCGACTGTGCCGAAATATGGCCCTAGGGCCGCAGCCCCTTTATCATAGCCACGCACCTTCCCTTATTACTGGATTTACTTCCACCAGCACCATGGCATAAGCTGGGATTCCACTTGTGAACGGATGATGATGGTGCAGTTCTTGCAGGGCCGCTAAAATCACATAGTAAATTTTTTAAAAAAAAAAAAATACCGTATAGCTTGCACAGATGAAATTCATTAACACTAGAAAACCGTAACCATTTACTAGAAAATCATGCAGTCTTTGCCAAATGTTTTTTTTAATTGCATTTTTTTCTTCATTTTATTATTTTATTTGCTTATATAGCGTCATTAATTTTCACAGCGCTTTATAATAAAATACATTTCTTTAGACTTATATGGAATGCTGCATCAAATAATAACCAACATTTTAATTTTTTTTTTTTGTGACTTTCCATGTCTTTATTTTTTTTTTTTAATCCTTAAAGGGGGTTGTCTCAAGTGGTTAAAATTGCCAAGTATTGGTAAAAATAAGCAACTCTGCAATTTTCCGCTTCTAAAATAAAAATCTCAAGAACGGAAAGATTTTGTTTTTTTTGTAATTCGGTAGTGTACTGCTGGTTGCTTAGTCACTGGCCACCCTTCTGTCTCAGAGTGGACGGTTACCTAGGTGACTGCCCCCCTATAATCGTGTACAAAAAAAAATTGTTTATTTTTTTATGTATGTTGTTATCAGGACATTAAA
This sequence comes from Oophaga sylvatica, assembly GCA_033576555.1. NCBI lineage: Eukaryota > Metazoa > Chordata > Amphibia > Anura > Dendrobatidae > Oophaga > Oophaga sylvatica. The sequence goes on from JARQOD010000001.1 coordinate 406,095,374, forward strand.
TAAGGAAAAGTGTCATGATCAGAAATACATGAAATGATGTTAGGCAGGAAACTATAGGGCAGTGTTAAAGGCAGAGGGTTTGTTATAGGCCGGGGTCACACTTGCGAGAAACTCGCACCTCAATATCCAGCACTGCCGCCGGCACTCACACTGGAGCATTCAGCTGCATAGAAATACATGCAGCCACACACTCCGATCCCGAGTGCCAGCAGCATGTATTTCTATGTAGCTGAGCGCTCCGGTCCGAGTGCCGGGTATTGAGGTGCGAGACTTGTGTGAGTTTCTTGCAAGTGTGATCTCGGCCGTAGAACGCCTTACACTGTTGGCAAACAGATTGGGGATAGGCCAGCGTTAAATGAGCCGCACGGACCTGAATTAATAGGGTCATGTAAGGACGAATAAGTCAACAAGAGAGGCCTTATTAGTGCCAGCTATAAAGGTTTAGTTAATTATTAGGGTCAGCACAGCCCCGATCACATTCCAGGACACGTGCACCAAGTGTTATAATGATGTTGTGCAGGCCATTTATAACCAGATCACATGCTGAAAGCTCGGATTGTGTCCTAGTAAATAGAATTAAAGAACTCCAGACATCCCCCATACTGTGGCACGATGTATGCAAAGTAACTACCTGATACTCTGGTTTTTCTCACGTAGGTTTAGTTATTTGTAGATCATAATTACTCCGTCTTTCCTCTAGCAGAAATTGAGCTGTCTACACAAATCAGCCAATCTGAGCCTAGGGCGGCAGTGTAAAGCATGGGGGAGAAATGCAGTAGCAGAGATGAGGAAAGGGATGGATCAGTCATTTCTTTGTTGAAGATTTTAGAAATCTAAGTTGTTCCGTCATAGAGCAGGATAGGAAAAGTGCCGTAAAGAATATGTCAGGTCAGACAGAAAAGGACCCATGTACAAAAAAAAAAGTAAATTGGCCCCAACAGCTTTTCAAATTTGCACCTGCTTCAGAGGTGGAAACAGAACCCCGTACCTCTTAGGTCCCTGTGTCAGGTATAGGGGAATATTGTAAGAGGGGACAATCTTATTTTGGCCTCAGGACCCTAGCCCATATGGAACCCTTTCCAACATTGGGCTACTACAGAAGGATTTGGTTATAAGAATGGCGCAGCTGCCGAGGTTTCCCACATAGAGCTTCTTCAGGAGACTGCTGGCACTCGTTTTCTTCAATGGGCTTTGCGGTCTTCTACTCCATTCTGTGCAGTATAGAGTGGGCGACTTCAGCTGCTAGCAAAATGAGCAGGTCAGTCCTTTTAACCTCTTCAGGGCAGACGGGATCCGCCTAAAAACAGACGACGTGTGCCCGTACCCTTAGTATAGAGATTGCATAGAAAGAATGAAATTTGTGCTGAAAATCTGCAGCATAAAATAGAAAAGGAAATCCGTTGCAAAATTCCATTTGATGTCAGATTGTGGATGAGATCTCACTTGACTTTGCAGGTAAACAGCTGATTCATTGTGTAAACCAGATAATAAAATGTTGTTTATTTGCAGCTTTAATCCCATGGTTCTCGCCCTGATTTTGTAAAACTCATCAGCGCAGTGACATGTTGTCTATGAACACATGACCGTTGAGCCGAGATAGCTGCAGCAGTGACATCTGTCTATTCCGGCGGTATGTGAATGGATCAGAATGTAACCGGTAAGTATCCTACATTTGGGGCACAGTGCCCATTATTCTTAGTGGTCGGAAACGCCCTAGAGGTTCCGCAGCAGCTGTTATAGAAGGACTGTAACAACTAGGGGGTGGTCATCTCACCAAGACAGATTCTGCAGAACAGCCAATATTTCATCAATTTCCTTGCAAATGCTAATATACATTGTTTTCCAATAGGAACAGCTTTGTACGTATATATTTAGATATTTTTCTGTATTTTAATACTTTCACCATACTAAAAAAGGAGTAATGACACTTTTTGGAGATGATCAAGTGTTAGCTGCCCTAGAAGCAAGCATTTTATGTCCTGGTAGAAATACACCCTGTAAAGATGGCCACTGCCCGACACAATTTGCTGGCTTGGAAGCAATCTGAACAGTTGCCCTCTACAAATGCGAGAGACCTATTAATAGGCGAAGAGTTTTCTCACTGGGCCGGTAGGATCCCTCCAAGCTGGCAACTAAGATCGTGGAATATCTCTTTATTAATGACCTTGTGGACTGAAAATAAAGTGTCAGTCTTTACTGATGGCACAAAACAATGTATGATAAAACTTCAGTGTGACAGTACAATGTTACAGAACGATCTGGATAAGGTGACTGAATGGGCAAACACTTGGCAAACGACGTGTAAAGTAGATAAAATGTAGAGTAATGCACTGAAGCAATCCTATTGCTGCATATACATTAGATGGAAATATATGCAGGACTACAGAACAGGAGAAGGACTGGAGTATTCCAGTTTCCGTTACAGGTAAGCTGAACAGAAGTACTCAATGTCAAGCGGCAGCTGCAAAAGCAAACTAGAGTTTAAGGTTGGGTAAAAAAAAAATCCTGTGGTCCCCGCCGCTCTCGGTGCAGGGCCTCGTGGTCCCCGCCGCTGACTATCCCATTTAGAGACTGTACCAACATCCAGATTTTTTACTTCTCTCATCATACAAAATTCAGCATGCTGGTAAGACACTACTTCTCCATGAATCCATGCTGTTATATCATCTTCTGCAATCTATTTATGCAGGACATCTCTTATAATGCCCACCACTGATGTCAGACTTACCCGACGGTAGTTGCCTGGATCCACCTTCTTAAATCCCAATATTTGTTCCTACAGGGGTCCATCTCTAAGGATGGGTACATAAGAGTCCATACATACCTGGCCAATTGAGCAATAGTGTGCCTGGTACCTGGAGACCAACTTTCTAACCTTCAAACCACACATGGACTGGTTGTTTTATGATGCTTCATTTTTAATAAATCCATAGCCCCTCCAGCAATTTAATTTTGGCCCCCTCTTAAGACCATTAAAAGAAAAACATTAGCAACAAAAAAAGGAGTGTTTTATTTGAGGTTGAAATCAAGATGCATCTCTACTCCCAAAGTGGATTTTAAGTAAAACAGTGTACAACGTCTGTAATAAAAGGATATATATTTTATACATCGTCTTTATCATAGTTGAATCTTCTGAATAAATCTGTATTGAACGAAGAAAGAAAAAAAAAAAAGGATAAAAAGGTACGTACACGTCTTTACTGCAGCTTCAGGAATGTAAAGAGCTAAATAGTATTTTTTTTATTCCGTTTTATTTTGCTATAAAACTAAACTGTCTGTGGAGACTTTTTTTTCCTTTTAATTTATTATTGTCCTGTTTTAAATCAGTAGTTTAACAAGAATTAGAAAAGATGTCGCTCTGTTCAGTGTTTCAGACAAAGTAGAAAGGGTGAAGACATAAATAAGGCTTTAATTTTGGCAAATTTTAATTACAATGCCTTCCACTACTTTCCAAATGGAGAAATCCCTTGTTGGCTTCATCCTGGGAAGAAAAAACAAACGATTTGTCAGTATTAAATCAAATAAAAATTATAATATATAAAATAAAAATAAAAAAAAATAAAACATAAGCGACTTAAAGGAGTTTTTCAGGTTTCTGGCAGCGATTTAATTATCCATTCAAACAAGAAAACTCTACGGCTACAATTCAACATTATAGCTTTTTTTTCCTGGAGTAAAATTAGAATAGTAACTTACCGTATATACTCGTGTATAAGCCGACCAGTGTATAAGCCGACCCCCCTAATTTTGCCACAAAAAAATGGGAAAACTTATTGACTCGTGTATAAGCCGGGTGTATAAACTGCCCTCCTGCTCTGTGCTGCCCCCGTCCTGCTCCTTGCTCCCCCATCAGCTCTGTGCTCCCCCATTCTCCTCTGTACTCCCCCCCTCCTGCTCCGTCCTCCGCTGTGCTCCCCCATTCCTTCTCCGTCCTCCTGTGCCCCCCCGTCCTGCTCCGTGCTCCTCTGTGCCCTCCATCCTCTCCCCCCGTCCTGCTCCGTGCTCCTCTGTGCCCTCCATCCTCCCCCCGTCCTGCTCCGTGCTCATTGTCCTCCTCCATGCTTCCCCCGTCCTCCGTTCTCCCCCCGTCCTGCTCCATGCTTCCCCGTCCTCCGTTCTCCCCCCATCCTGCTCCATGCTTCCCCCGTCCTCCGTTCTACCCCCCCGTCCTCCATGCTTCCCCCGTCCACCTTTCCCAACCCCCCCCCCCCCCCGTCCTGCTCCGTGCTCCTTGTCCTCTCCTCCATCATACTCACCCCTCCCCGTGCCATCGCTGAGCGTCCCTGCAATCCTGCGTTCTCCCGGCTTCCTGCAGCACTGAGCGGTGATGTAATACCGCTCATTAAGGCCATGAATATGGAGGCCACGCCCATGGGAGTGGCGTCGCGTCCATATTACATGACCTTAATGAGCGGGTATTACGTCACCGCTCAGTGCTGGAGAGCTGCAGGAAGCTGGGGAGAACGCAGGATTGCAGGGACGCTCAGCGATGGCACGGGGAGGGGTGAGTATGATCCCAGCCACCGGCTCCTGCCGCGGCATCCCCTCCCCCGCTGGTTTCTGCCCTATGACTCGTGTATAAGCCAAGGGGGCATTTTCAGCACGAAAAAAGGTGCTGAAAATCTCGGCTTATACACGAGTATATACGGTATGTTTGTTTCTTACTCTTTATTTAATTTGCACTTTTTTTAAAGTAAATTTTACTTGGTTTGAGCTTTTTCTTCACGTGATTGTAGCGACTTTCCTTATCCAGATGTTTTAACCTATAAATCATTTACAAACTGGAAATGTCGCAAACATTTTTGGCACAAATATGCTTCAATTTCCTAGTGGAGTACAAGAACGGTTTCATGTCATTTTGCACAGTTCATGATTATCGTGTGACATTTTAAATAGTGTCAATTTTTACTCTAAAAAGCAGCAAAAAAAAAAAAAAAAAAAAAATGATTTTGCACAAAGCTCGCTAACCCTCAAGAATTTGGAGTCAAAATAGCAAAGAACACCACCACAAAAAAAAAAAAAGTCACTTAAGCAGAATTAATGAATCAGAGGATGTATTGTACAAATTAGTACGTTAAAAATATATCAGTCTGCTCTACTGGTATTTAAATGGCCCAAGGGGCCACATAAAGCCAGCAATGCCTTTCTGTGCAGCCCCAAATCATTTAGCTACATACTGTACATGCTTGTCTGTGTCTAGTAACTGCATTCTGTATTTTCCATGTAGCAGGAAAGGGAAACCATTAATGGTGCACTATATGGACATCTCTGCAAAACCCAAATATCAGCAAAATAGGGGGTTATCTAGACCCCTTTGTGGTTCTTCAGAAAGGAGCAAATAAGGTGCCAAGGTGGGCACAGATGGTAGTTTATTGGAGTAGTCGGCTGCTTTAGCAACTTTTATCATCAACAATGGAGACAAAAAAAAAATTCTGAAATACTGACGACGAAGGAAACCCCAAATCTTCTAATAGATGGGAAATGTTGACTCCCTTAAAGTTTTATTGTGGCCCTTGGGACTGGTTCACTTCTTCCAGTGTGGTCTTGGGACCAGAAACAACTGCACATTCCCAGTCTATAGGTCCAATATAACATTGTGAACTTTGGGAACTAGAAGGGATCCAATCTGAGCATGTTTACCAATGCAGTCAGGCCATATTAGATTTCCCTCCATTCAGTTTTCCCCAAAATTCTTATTTTGTAATTATTAGAAAAATTGCCTATTTTATTTTTTGTTCCTTTTTGCCCCCAGAAATAGGCCATGGGATGTGCCTTGGTACAGTAATTTTGCCCATTCCCATGTGAGTGCCCGCATTACCTATTATCTGAACGTTTTCTCGTCCCTTTGTGAGCTGCTGGTTGACGGCCTGAAGACACTGCTGTAATTGCGTCACCGTCTGACTTAAACTGGAGGAGATTTTCTCTTTCTTCTGCTGTTCATCCTGGAGGAAAACACAGGTATGTAAAGCGCACATTTAAAAAGTATATACTATGTCTTCCCTCGGCCCGATCTGCCGCTCTGTTGACATCCACTTACCATTTCTGGAGAGATATCGCTATTCTCGATGACATTAGAGTCACTCGTGCCTTTTAGTATTTCTAGCTGAATGACATCTAGAGTTTTCTGAGCCTGGAAAAATTAAAAAAAAAAAAAAAAAAAACACTAAGTCAACAAAAATAAAATGCAGAAAAATCTATCCATATTTAAACGTACAAAAAAATAAAAACTTGTAAAAAGTGGGGTCTTCCCAGCCCAATATAGCGCCAATACCCAGATACTTTTCATGTACAATGATGCTGCCTACCTCGTGCAGGTCACTTGCCACTTTCTGCCTTTCGCGCTGTTCCCCTTCCAATTTCTGCAATGTTTCATTCAGTTGACTCTTCAGCTATTGATTAAGAGAAAAGAACATTAAAATATGAGATAATGGAAAAAGGAATCAGAATCATGAGGATAAAAATGACCATGGCGTAGGATTCATGTCATACAGTCCGGACACAGGCTGTAGAGTAGTCGCTGCAAAGCAATGCTGGAGAAAGAGGGACCCCCAAAATAATCAGCGCACGATAAGCCAAGTCATTTGCTTTATAGTTTAAAGGGGCTACTCCCATCTTCTACATTTTTCTTATCCACAGCACATGCCATAAACATGTAGTCAACACGGCTTGCACAAATGGGATCTTCATCTATGTTGAGAACGGTGCCCTGGTGTCCGCTGCAGTCAGTTCTGAGGTGGTCGGGAGTCACGACTATGGAAATTCCAACCACTTATCCGCAGACAGCAGAGCACCACAGTGTCCTATTCTCCAGATAAAAGGAGGTCCCATTGGTGGAGCAGCATTGCCCACCTTCCATTTACATCATCCTCCAACCATGGGCATTGCAGACCGGAGGAATAGGGGATACGGGGGGGGGGGATGGGGACCTGTTCCAGTTATCAGTGGGGTTAGCCTTCACCACCTATTTGGATTCAGACCAGAATATCCTTTTAATTCCACCATCAAAACTATCTTTATGGCTCTGGATTTGTTTAACAAGGACCCTGTACTGAAAGTGCCATGAGCCGTACTTTACCAAGAGATCTGAGTAAGGCATCGAAGAGCCGCAACACTGCGACCATAAAAACGACAAGTTACAGCAATTTGGAAAGTTTTTTCTTTTGCCTGGTATGTTTCTAAAAATGACTGATGTAAACCAGGACACTGCTCCTATAACTGAGATGTAGCAGTGAGTGCTCAGCCGCCACCGTGTAGCGCGAATCCAGCATAATGCATGCAGCGTGGAGTATGGGGCTGTTTAATAATGCAGAAAGGTAAAACAAGCCGAGCCTGAAAGCTTTGGCAGAGGGAGAGCTCCGCAGTACAGGATAGGTTAGCAGACAGGTAGGAGTGGGGGGCTCGGACACACAGAAGAGAGACTGCGTCTTACCAAGGTCAGCTCTTCATTCTGCCTTACTGCCTCTGAGTAGGAATCGTCAAGCTTTTTCTGCAACTCAGTCAACAGATCTTTCAGCTGAAACGAAGTTCAGAATCTTTAAAGCAGCCGCACCATCGATGTGTCATGTGGTGTGGGAGTTGCGGATTTAAAGGGGTTGTCTAGGATTACAACATTATGGCTGCATCTGCAGAGTACAGGCTGAACACTGGCCACCCTAGCATATAATATAGTCAGACTGGTTCTAAAGGGAGACTGAAATAGCAAAAGTGCCCACAGGAATGGCTTTTTAATATACAAAGCTGCGGTTATTTATACACATTGCAGGGGTTTTCCGTTCTCAGAAAACCCCTGCCCCCCGGCTAGAATTTCTTTCCACTCCCAATCAATGAGCTCAGCGGCTCCGAGACGCTGGTGACGCTGAGCTTATTTATTGGATGCAGCACTGTCAACATGACATCAGCACCGAAGACCAAATTAAACCGACGAACACTCAGCATTGGACCTGAGGAAGGTGAGTAGATAATGGTGTTTTTCTTTTTAACCTTTCTGCAGCCAAGGGTCTGAGGTTTTTCTGAAAAACGGAAAAACTCTTTAATGAGGACCGATCACCTTCTGCAAAATGTCAAGCAATGGCAGAAGAACACAATATTAAATCTCCCCTAAAAAAAGAATCTGATCTAATGTAATAATTTATCAGGCGCTTAGTTAAAAAAGGCAGCCTGAAGTCATCCGGCTCTCCACTGTCTCACTATTGTGCCAGCTGTGTGATGCTTCCTGCTTCTGAACTGGAAGATTGAGGAAAGACCAGGAGTTTGCAAGATGTAATTACGAGGAATACCTGTGTTGTGGTCTTCATATTGGAAGTGTCATGTATTCCTGTGTATTATAGAACAGCAGGGAAAGGAAAAGGAACTGCAACACAAGTAAAGCCATCCATATCCTTCTCAGGGTGTTCAGGCAATTTGCCAATAAACATTATGCAAAGAGTATCAGATTAACCGTTTGCAAGCAGCAATGTCCTCCTCCTTTAACTGGGTTCCATAATATACTGGGACAACATTCTGTACTCATTTATTCATTTTACTCCCTTATATAGGATCATTAATTCCACATTGCTTTACATACAGTACATCAGCTCAGTCCCCGTTGGGGATCACAATCTAGATTCCCTTTAAGTATATTTTTTAGAGTGTGGGAGGAAAACCCATACAAACAAGAGGAGAATATGCAAACTGCTTGCAGATGTTGTCCTTGGTGGGATTTGAACTCAGGACCCCAGCGCTGCAAGGCTGCAGTACTAACCACTGCTTGCAGAGCTGGGGTCCTGGGTTCATATCCCACCAAGGACAACACCTGCAAGGAGTTTGCACGTTCTTCCCGTGTTTGGATGAATTTCCTCAGTTTTCTCTGGTTTCATCCCACAATCCAAAGACATACTGATAGGGAATCTAGATTGTGAGCCCCAATGGGGACAGTGCCGATAATATATGTAAAGCCTGTGGAATTAATGGCCCTAAACAAGTGAGTAAAATAAAACCGTTCTGTATTAAGATAAAGTTCAGATTACTAACAAGGAGGAAAATTTCCACTCCATTTTCATTTTCCAATTCACAGCCCATCAGGATCCATTGAGGATTTTGTTTCATCATGTTTGTGACTTTCTTTTCGTGAATCAATTCTCATAGTCTATATAGACCAGCAAATCTACGAAATAGCAAAACAGGCCAAACCCTGCCCAGATCTGAGCACAATGCTCCACATTGTATTCAGAATCGATACTGGACATTTAGATATTGTTCTTCAACTTACCTACACGCAACCTTCGATCCTCTCAAGATCTCCTTCTCTACTCCTTTCTTAGCTCTTCTTCCCACAACCGCATACAAGACTTCTCCCGAGCTTCCCCCATTCTCTGAAACGCTCTACCCCAACACATCAGACTTTCACCTACCACAGAAACCTTCAAAAGGAACCTGAAGACCCACCTCTTCCAACAAGCCTACAACCTGCAGTGATCCTCAGTCCACTGAACCACCGCACAACCTTCTCTACCCTCTCCTAGTGTATCCTCACCCATCCCCTGTAGACTGTGAGCCCTTGCGGGCAGGGTCCTCTCTCCTTCTGTACTTGTGTGTGCCTTGTACTGCTCATGTTTATTGTACTTGTCTATGTATGCCCCTTTTCCACATGTAAAGCGTCATGGAATAAATGGCGCTATAAAAATGAATAATAATAATAATAATTACCTCTCGACTTCAGACACATAAGTTGCTCTTTCGCTTTCTGCCTTTTCCAGCTCAATTTCCAAATGATCCTTCTCTTTTAACAGCTAAACAAAAAAAACAAAAAAAATAACTTTTTACTTTTTTTTTTTAGAATACAAGTCCCCTAAAACTCCAGTTTCTTTATTCTGTAGACTGTCTTGCAATATGTATACATCTTATTTAGTCACCAAGAGGGTGGGTGTATCCACAGAAATCACTAGGAGAGAATATGGGTATTTTATTATATTCTCTTGCAACAAATGCCTAGAAACATTTCTGACTCCTGCTTTTCTGCTTATCCAGCTCCTGCTCCACTGAATGAATAGCTGACTTTGCCTAAATGCAAGACATAAATAAGTAAAAATCCTAAAACAGGAAGCTAAAAAGAGGATATAAATATTGTATGAAGAGTAAGTAGTGATCAATATCAAACAGCCAATACAAGGGAATTTGATCCACTTTTGTAAAATGTATCACTTAACGGAATATTCCCATCAAATTAAGTGATGGCATATTTCTAAGATAAGCCAACATTTATGACCGATGGGGGTCCAAATGACTGGATCCCAAATTCAACTTTGAAATGAACTAAACTGAAGTTCCCTGCCCAACAAGTGCCAAAAAAAAGGGCAAAAATCATCTCATCGCCCATCAGAGAGCATCTCACAAATAGGTCATCACTTCATTACAGGACAAGAAGACCCCTTATAAAGGATTTTTCACCATATTTTTCAAGATGAACTGAACACATGATATAATAATGGCTGCAGAGGAGAATACATTTGTTTTTTTTAATTTGCCTCTACATTGCACAGATATTTGCAATCAATGTATTTGGCAACTAATGAGTTCACTTTTGTTAAATCCAAGTGGATGCTATCTGAAAGTTTTCACTGAGGGCGTGTACTTCTCACTCTATTATACTGGCCAATCAAACAGGCAGCAACACAGCAGAAAAAGAACACATCCCCATCATAGCTTAAAACAGCTTTCTCAGTGAGTGAGATGTAAGGAAACAGCTCTGATATCCTGGTCTAAATGCCTGCATGGTTAGGAAGTGCTGCGAGATTAGAATACAGATGAATCACATCTTTTAGATTAGGTCCCTGTGGGGGGAAAGCAGGACACCTGTGTTTAGCAGTGTCACATTACAAACCCTTCTATCATCTCCTCCTCTGTACTGCCCCTTCCCATACACAGGTGACAAACAGTCGCTGCGCAGCCAGCTGTCATCTGTATGGCCAGCTGTATTCATTTAGAGCGGCAGGATATGGTCATGATTTAACAAGATTTCCATAATTTTTAAATTTAGAGAGTGCAACCCAAAATATCAGAAGGATGGGCTGTGACTACCAGGTAGCACTGCCCTAAAAATTCTCCACTAGAGTAATCACTATTTTGGCTTTATTGTTGCTGCATGTTCTCTAAGGCTCTGTTCACATTTCATAAAAGGCATTACATAGGAGCATCCCCAATATATGCCATTGTATGGAAGTACAGTAATATACATGGCCATCGGCCACAATCATAAAAAATGTATACATAATTGTGGACACTTTCAATACAGTGGGGAAAAAAATGGATATGCTGGCACAGAAATACTTTTGGCCTCCATCAGGTGACATATCTACGTTTGGCTTATGGACCAAGGGTTTTCCTGGCACAAACACAGAACATAGAATAAAGAAAAGTGAAAAGATCTAAATATAAAGCAGACTTCTCATTTACTATAAGGTTTGGTATCCTTACAGTCATTTCTTAATACTGCCTCATTAGAAAATGGATTAACTGAGTCCGACATTTAAGACGCACCTGTGTACGCTAAAAGGAAATATGGATTTAATTGCAAATCTGCTAAATGGACACCTGATACAAAGCAGGCAGCAAGCCAGGGGCATTACATCAGATCAACAAATTAAGAGACATGAAAGTCTAAGTTACTTACCGTTAACGGTATTTTTCGAAGTCCATGACAGCACTACAGAGAGAGGGGATCCGCCCCTTAGGAACAGGAAACCTACAGATATAAAAGGGCGGCACCTCTCCCACACATCAGTTGGATTACAGAGCATAAGAGGACATCAAAGTTAAATGGTATACAGCAAAAAAATTTCATGCATCACACAGTAACATTAATCAATTGTTTATTACATGTGGACTACATAAGCGGAAGAAGTGCACATAGAACCTGGGTGGGAATGTAAGGGTGCTGTCATGGACTTCGAAAAATACCGTTAACGGTAAGTAACTTAGACTTTATTCGAACGTCCATGACAGCACTACAGAGAGAATTACAGAGAGTAATAACTATTTAGGGAGGGACTACTGCCTGCAGCACCCTTAGTCCGAAAGAAAGGTCTGAGGAAGCACCCAAATCTAATCTATAATGAGTGTAAAACGTGTGTGGAGAAGACCACGTAGCTGCCTTACATATCTGGTCAATCGAGACTTCTGCCCTTTCTGCCCATGAAGTCGCCACAGCTCGAGTGGAATGCGCCCTTAGCCTCTCAGGCGGCTGCTTGCCCCTCGAGGTGTATGCCAGAGAAATTGCTTCCCTAATCCATCTGGCCAACGAGCTCTTTGTTAATCTACGGCCTTTGTTAATTCCTTGAAAAGAGACAAACAATGCATTGTCCCTTTTCCAGGGATCAGTGACTGCCAAATATTGCAGCAGACATCTTCTAACATCTAAAGTATGAAGTTTCATCTCTTTTTGATTAGATGGATTAGGGATGAACGAAGGGAGAATAATTTCCTGTGTTCTGTGGAAAGCGGAAGACACCTTAGGTAGGTATGCTGGGTCCGGTCTAAGTATTATCCTGTCATTCAGGACCTGAGTGTAAGGAGACAGTCTAGATAGTGCCTGGATGTCACTTACCCTCCTAGCCGAGGTTAATGCTACCAGGAAAGCGGTCTTAAGGGAAAGAGTTTTTATTGATGCTGCTGATATAGGTTCAAAAGGGGGCTCTGTTAAAGCAGTGAGAACAAGATTTAAGTCCCATGGCATGATTCTCACCTTCACTATGGGTCTCGACCTACCCGCAGCTTTAATGAATCTACTGACCCAGTAATTATTTGCGATGTTGCAACTAAAGAGTGCCCCCAAAGCTGAAACTTGTACCTTAAGGGTGCTTGTGGAGAGACCTAAGTCCAGACCCTTTTGTAGGAATTCTAGAATCTGGGTTATCGGTGTTGTGTCCCCTGCTACAACCGCCGAGCTCTGAAGAAATTTCTTCCAAATCCTAGCGTAGATCCTAGTTGTAACCTCTTTTCTGCTTTTAAGGAGAGTATTAATTACATTAGCAGAAAACCCCTTATCTGTCAGCAGCGACCGTTCAAAATCCACGCCGTCAGGTGGAGGCCCGCTACTCGAGGATGGTAGACTGGACCCTGGGAGAGCAGATCGGGAATGTCCGGCAGGACCCACGGGTCGGCTATCGACATGTTTCTGAGACATGAAAACCATGCCCTCCTGGGCCAAAAAGGAGCGATTAATATTATCCTTGCCCTGTCCTTCCTGACCTTCCTCAATACTAGGGGGAGTAAGGACAGGGGAGGGAAGGCGTAGGCTAGATTGAAATCCCACTGTAATAGAAGAGCGTCCACTGCCAGAGGGCGTTCTTTGGGATTCAGAGAGCAGAACTGTGTCACTTTTCTGTTGCTTTTGGTAGCAAAGAGATCTACTTCCGGTAGACCCCATTTCCGCACAATTAGGTCGAAGATGGAAGTCTTTAATGACCACTCTCCTTGGCTCAGGAGATTGCGGCTTAAGAAGTCCGCCTTGGTATTTTCTTCTCCCCTTATATGTAGAGCCGTTAGAGAAAGAAAGTGTCGTTCTGCTATCTGAAGTAGGCGCTTTGCCACTTCCATGAGAGGACCGGAACGAGTACCACCCTGGTGGTTGATGTATGCGACTGTGACCCGATTGTCGGAGAGCACTCGAACGTGGTGACCCTGTAGATAGACAAGGAGCTTTTTAATTGCTAGCTCTACCGCTGTTAATTCTTTCATATTAGAAGACATATGAATTTGATTCTGCTCCCATAAGCCCTGAACCATAACGTCCCCCATATGAGCCCCCCACCCAGAGGGGCTAGCATCTGTTGTGACTATTCGGGATATCTCATATTCCCAGGGAACCCCTTAGACAGGTTTGTCTCATTCTTCCACCAATCCAGGGATCTTATAGCAGCCTGGGACAAGGATAGCTGGCCTTCCAGGTAACCACCTAGCAAATTTTGATACAGCAAGACCTCAGCTTGCAGTGCCCTTGTGTGAAATTGAGCCCACCGAACCGCGGGAATGCAGGACGAGAGGGAGCCCAAAAGAGACATAGCCTTCCTAAGCGACATGGAGGGATTATCGGAAGCGTTTAGGACCTGGTACCGTAAACGAATTAACTTGTCTGACGGTAAACTACAGTTCTGATTTTGTGAATCCAGGATTAGCCCTAGAAACTGCTGAACCCTCATCGGATTCAAACGAGACTTTTTGGTATTTATTAGCCATCCCAGCCGCTCTAAGGTAGAAATCGCTCTTTTCAGTTGCTCTAGGCAATGCTCTGCCGACTTTCCTATAATAAGAAAGTCGTCAAGGTAGGGGACTATAAGCATATTTGATTCACGTAAGTGGGCCATGACCTCCGACATAACCTTAGTGAATACTCGTGGGGCCACTGCTAAGCCAAAGGGAAGGGCGCTAAATTGAAAATGTCGCAGTACTTCCCCCATCTGGATTGCTACTCTGAGGAAACGCTGATGCTCCATATGGATCGGTATGTGGTAATAAGCGTCTTTCAGATCTAACACCACCATAAAGCAATTTTCAAACAGAAGCTTTATTGCTGAGCTGACCGTTTCCATTTTAAATCGGTGAATAATCAGGAATTTATTGAGGGCTTTCAAATTAATAATTGTTCTAAAAGACCCATCCAGTTTATGGATCAAAAACAGAGGGGAGTAAAACCCCTTACCCCGCTCTGCTTCTGGCACCTCCACTAAGACATTCTTAGCGCAAAGCTCCTGAACCTCCAACTCTAGAGCGGCCTGCTCCGATGGGGATGATCTGAGTGGGGTAATTTTAAAGTTATCCCGAGGTACCGAGGAGAATTCTAACCGCAGCCCTGTAGCTATGATGTTAAGGATCCAGCTACTGTTTGAGATTTCCGACCAGGCCGGGTAGAAGGCTTTTAATCTGCCTCCTACCGGCATCGCTAGTCATTGCGAGGGTTTTTTTTGTTTCCCTAGGTGGACCTCTAAACATAAACCCTGTACCTCTTCGCCTCTTTTCATCCCATTTGGCTCGTTCCCTGGACGACCTTCGGTAGCTGAACCTCCTTCTGCTGAAAGGTCTTTTATAGGAAGGAGTTGATAGACTGGGAAACTTTTTCTTGTCGTCCCCCGCCTTTTCTAAAAGTTCGTCCAGGACCGGGCCAAAAAGATATTCGCCGTCACACGGAATGGAGCAGAGGCGAGATCTGGCTTGAATATCGCCCGGCCAACATTTCAGCCATAATGCCCTTCGTGCTGAATTAGACAGCCCTGCCGCTCTGGCAGCCATTCTTACTGAGTCCGCTGAGGAATCAGCCAGAAAAGCCGCCGCATTCTGAATTATTGGCAAGGTCTTTCGAATTGTCCCCCTGGAGGTTCCATCTGTTAACTGGGAAGCTAACTGGTCTAGCCAGACCATCAATGACCTGGCTGCGCAAGTGGCTGCAACTGCCGGCCTCAGGGCACCTGCCGACATCTCCCATGTGCCTTTCAAGAAGGAATCTGCCTTCCTGTCTAGTGGATCTTTCAAAGACCCCATATCATCGAAAGGGATGGAGGATTTTTTAGAAGCCTTCGCCACTGCTACATCCAGCTTCGGGGCCTTATCCCATTTACCCGTCAGGGGATCTTCAAAGGGATATCTCCGTTTAAACGCTTGGGGTAAGGAGCCTCTTTTTTCAGGCTTCTTCCACTCTCTGTCTATAAGGCCTTGGATGCTACTATTTAGTGGAAAGGATCTCCGTTTTTTTGGATCTAGACCACCAAACATCAGATCCTGTACTGAGGGTTCTGGTTTCGCCTCTTCTACCCCCATGGTGGACCTAACGGATTTGACAAATTTGTCCATCTGGTCCAAGGGAAAACAAAAACGGGTAGCGTCTTCCGTAGAAGACGAGGAGGAAGCCGAAGAGGAAGGCGAGGAGGGTCCTGACACAACTTCACCCCTATCATGGGCGGCAGGCGACTCTGAATCAGACAACACTGGTACATTTCTACGCCTGGAAAATTCTCCGTGTCTTGAGGACGCTTTCAACTCTGCTCTTATTATCTCCTTCAGGCTTTCGGTGAAATTTGGAGTCTCCTCCGCTATCTAAAAAGGGAAGGGGCATAGGGGGGGTTTACTATGTTATCCCATGCCCCTGTCCTTCCCCTTAACAATGCCCTACCGTCTGTTGCATGCACGGCTGGCACAACCTCTTAGGGCAAGCGTCAGGCAGAGGGCAAGCGCAAAAGGCACATTCCCTGTGCTTGCTTTTCACCGAACACTTCTTCCCCTAGTAACAGACAAAATGGGGAAAAAAACTGTATTACTGGGTATTCTAAATCTGACGATCTCTTACCCAGATTGTACAGCAGTAGGTACCGGATCACGGGGAGGGGGCTTTTTCCCAGCTGCGGAACTTCTGCGGCTGGTGCTCCTGGCCATTGAAGAGGAGCGCTCTGTCTGCTGCTGCTGCTGGCTCTCCTGTTGCACCGAGGGAGCCTCTGCAGTGTCCATCGTAAAAAAAAATGGGGCAGAAGCGCTTTACCTCCTTCCTAGGCTCCTTATATCCTCCCCCGGATATCCGGATCAGCAGGTCTGGCCAGGGGTCCACCCCCTCCTACTCCCCGCCCCACGGCCCCCCCTGCACCTCCCCGCCGTCCCCACAGCAGGCGCCGTCCCGACGATGCAGCCGCCAAAATTTTCAAAAAAACGCCGGCCGGCGTCTTACTTCCGGTTCCGGTGGTGGAGACTCCGCCCCCTTTTTTCCCCCGCTCGCACGGACCGACGGAGGTAAGCACAATCCCCCGCTACATCGCCCCCCCAAGCGGAGATCTCCCCCGACGTCAGCCGCGCCGCTGTAACAGCGGCGCACGATTGAAATTTCAAAAACCCCGCCGCGCCGTCCATAGCAGTGACGCGCGGCGGGAAATTCAAAACCGCCCGCCGCGCCGTCCATAGCCGTGACGCGCGGCGGGAAATTCAAAACCGCCCGCCGCGCCGTCCATAACAGTGACGCGCGGCGGGAAATTCAAAAAACCCCCGCCGCGCCGTTCACAGCAGTGACGCGGCGGGAAATTCAAATTTAAAAAAAAAAATTTTTTCTTTTTTTTTTTTTTTTAAAAAAATCACGGCTGCACCCTCAAGAGGCCCCCACCATGACAGGACCACAGGAGAGGACAGGGAGAAGGCATCGGGACCAGGGAGAGGGGGGGGAATACTTACCTACCGGCGCTGGCTGGGAGACAGAGATCCTCTGGATACTGCTCCACCTGCTCCGCACACTGCCGTGGAATCCTACCCGGACCCACCGTGGCGCTTCCAGGGGCTCCGCACCGGCCGAGGTAGGAGATTCCCCCCCGCTACCTGGGTCGACCGGCCGGCCTGGGTCCTCCTGAAGATCTTCATCTGTAGGAAACCCGTCCTTTAGGAACAGGAAACCAACTGATGTGTGGGAGAGGTGCCGCCCTTTTATATCTGTAGGTTTCCTGTTCCTAAGGGGCGGATCCCCTCTCTCTGTAGTGCTGTCATGGACGTTCGAATAAATACTAGTGAAGGCTCACATGGTTCTCATTCACCGCTGGCTGCAATGCAATCATTCTGGTACACCACTGCTCAATGCAAAAATCAGCCGAAAAAAGCCATAGGGCTCATTCACACTGCATAATTTCTGCCGTGGGCCCATATTGTACCTCCCAATTTGTAATAAGTACTGAATTAAGTTGTGATAAAATATTGGGTGCTTTAGCCTTTTCCAATTCCTTAGATCATAGTAGGAAAAAAAAAAAAAAAAGATCAGAGACTGGAAAAGGAACATAGACAATTGTATTACATGGCATACAGTTTCTCAGGCTGCATTCTGCGATTTGCAGACTGGTCGCAGGTCTCCTATCTTGTGGGGTTTGGGTCAGGAGACAGCGGGTGGTCTGGAAATCACAGTCCGTACACAGTCATGTGACTTCAGTCTTAGGGGTACTGTCAAGAAAACATGGATTTTGGTAAGAACTTACGGTAAAATCCTTTTCAGCGAAGGAAGGGAGGGAGACACAGGAATTCATTACTGATGGGTAGGCGGAGCCCCAGATCAGGATGTCACCTCAGATCAAAAGCGTGCTGACTGGCTGGCCCCTCCAGCTCGGGCTCCTCCTACTCAGCTCCAGTCGTACCAAAGCTTTAGGGAAGAACCAAGATCACCAGCGGAGCAACATAAGCCCTTCTGAAGAAACTTCAGAGCAAAAACACAAGGATACAGGTTATGCATGCAAAGTAAGCCAAAAACCACAGAGTTCCAGGTACTATTCACTGAACCTGACCACTGCGATGAGCTGGCGATGCTGGAACAAGCCTTAACGCGCTGACCTCGGTCCAGATATCGCAATCAGACAAGGGTCGCGCTGCATCTGAAAACATCAACACACTTCTGCCTTGGGAGGGTGCTGTGTCTCCCTCCCTTCCTTCGCTGAAAAGGATTTTACCGGTAAGTTCTTACCAAAATCCGTGTTTCAGCTGCAGAATGGAAGGGAGGGAGACACAGGAATTCATTACTGATGGGACGTCCCAAAGCAGTTCAAAAATAAGGGTGGGAAAAAACCAACAAGAGGCAGAAACCCAACAACCTTAACAACAAAGTGCAACCAGCGCTAAACACAAGTTCATCCAGAACTTTAAACTACAGCTGCCTGCAGGACCCTACGTCCGAGGGCTGCATCAGCGGAAGCACTGACGTCCACTTTATAAAACTTCGTAAACGTGTGGACAGAGCGCCAAGTTGCCGCCTGGCAGAGCTGCACTGCCGAAGCACCTTGGTGAAAAGCCCACGATGAAGCCACAGCCCTCGTGGAATGGGCTTGAATCTTAATCGGGCAAGATTCACCCTGAAGACGGTAAGCTTCCAATATAGCTGACCGGATCCAACGAGCTATAGAAGCCTTGGAAGCTCGTTGACCACGTCGACGACCGACTGGAACCACAAATAGGGAGTCCGTCTTACGAAAACCTTGAGTAATAGATAGATAAAACTTCAAGGCCCGCACTAAATCCAATCTGTGTAAAGCTCGCTCTTTCACATTCTTCGGATCCGGGCAGAATGAAGGCAACACAATATCCTGGTTGACATGAAATTGTGACACCACTTTAGGTAAAAAATCACCCCGAGTGCGAAGCACTACACGATCCGGAAAAAACTCCAGAAAAGGAGGCGAACAAGAAAGAGCTGCCAACTCAGAAACTCTCCTCAAGGAAGTGACTGCAACAAGGAAAGCCACCTTCCAAGAAAGTAAAGAAAGGCTAGCAGAAACCATAGGCTCAAAAGGTTTATGCTGAAGAGCCTCCAAAACAAGGTTGAGCCGCCAAGGAGACACGGGTGCCTTTCGCGGCGGAAACTTACGAGATATACCTCGGAAAAAGGAGAGCACGTCTCTATTCGAAGCAATGGTTCTCCGGAACAATAAGGACAGAGCAGAAATCTGACCTTTCAGGGTGCTGACTGCCAAACCCTTGTCTAGCCCATGCTGCAGAAAAGCCAACAGGTTGGGAATGGAAAATTTTCTCGGGTTCCGAGAGGACCCCAAACACCACGAAAAGAAGGTTTCCCAAATTTTGTGGTAAATCCTAGAAGTAGCCGGACTTCTTGCAGCACGAAGGGTAGCAATGACCTCGGCTGAGAAACCTCTACAGGTCAAGATTTCGGTCTCAAGAGCCACGCCGTCAAACGCAGGGACATCAAGTCCGGATGACAAACGGGCCCCTGAGTCAACAAGTCCGGTTGAAGAGGGAGTGGAAAAGGAGGTGCCGCCAACAGCGACATTATTGTCGAGAACCACACCCTTCTTGGCCAGTCTGGAGCTATCAAAATAGCTGGAATTCTCTCTAGTCTGATCCGACGCAGTACTAGAGGAAGTAAGGATATCGGCGGGAATACATAGATCAGCTCGAACTGATCCCACTGAGCCACTAGAGCATCCACCGCCACAGCCTTCGGGTCCTTGTACCTGGACATGAACGTCGGTAACTTGGCATTGGACCTGGATGCCATCAAATCCACTTGGGGGGTTCCCCAGCGAGAGCACAGTAGTGCAAAAACTTCCGGGTGGAGGCTCCATTCCCCGGGATCCATCCTTCTGCGACTGAGAAAGTCCGCTGTAATATTCTGAACCCCTGGAATGTGAATCGCCAAAATGGCTGGTACACTGGCTTCTGCCCAAATCAGAATTCGGGACACCTCTACCATGAGTCTGGAACTCCTTGTTCCACCTTGGTGATTGATATACGCGACAGCCGTCGCATTGTCTGTCTGCACTCGGACTGGCAGACCGCTCAAAGGGACAGTCCAATGTTGGAGGCAAAGGAAAATCGCCCTCAATTCCAGGATGTTGATCGGAAGAACAGACTCTTCCGATGACCATACCCCCTGAATCCAGAGATTGTTCCAAACACCCCCCCAGCCCGTCAGGCTGGCATCGGTGGTTATGACTGACCACTTCGGAGGGAGGAAAGACTTCCCCAGGGAGAATGCCCCTGGACGTAACCACCATTCTAGAGAATCCCGCACCGCGCGAGAAATGGTGACACTGCAATCCAGCGATTGCGACCGGTTCCATCGACTCAAGATGAACCTTTGGAGAGTCCTGGAATGGAACTGGGCAAAAGGAATTGCCTCCATGGACGCCACCATCAGTCCAGAAGACGCATACACTTCCGTAGGGACATTGCCGTTGAGGATTTCATAAACTGTACATGTCGAAGAAGACATGACTGTTTGTCTGGTGGTAGGGAAACTACCGACCGAAACGTGTCGAGATGCATTCCCAAAAAGAGGATTGTCCTCGATGGTTCCAGGGACGACTTCTCCCAATTGACCAGCCAACCGAAGTCCTTCAGAAGCTGAAGGGACAAATCCCGAGCCGTCAACGCCTCCTCCTCCGAGGAAGCCACGATCAAAAGATCGTCCAGATAAGGAGAATCGTAATCCCCTGTCTTCGAAGGATTGCCATGAGGGGCGCCAGAATTTTTGTAAAGACCCTTGGCGCTGAGGCTAAGCCGAACGGCAGAGCCACGAACTGGTAATGATTCTGACCTATGGCAAATCGAAGAAAGCGCTGATGAGCCTTTCCGATGGGAATATGCAAATAGGCGTCGCGAATGTCGATTGACACCAGAAAATCGTTCTGTGACAGAGCTGCCACAACGGAGCGAAGCGACTCCATGCGAAATTTCCGGGCATGGACATGCCGGTTTAATCGCTTGAGATCCAGAATCGGGCGAAATTTGTTCTCCTTTTTGGGAACTACAAAAAGGTTTGAATAAAAACCTTTCCCTCGGTCCTCTGACGGAACCGGTATCACTACACCCTTTTGTAGCAGAAATTCGACCTCTCGCTGTAGAGCGACAACAAGCTCGGGTTCCGACGGAACGCGAGACTGACAAAAAACATTTGGGAGTCGAGAAGCAAACTCTATGAAATAGCCTGCCGACACTATCCGCGTTACCCAGGAATCTGGAACGCGAGCCATCCAAGTCGCCTTGAAAAGAAGCAGGCGACCCCCCACTCGAGAATCCTCGAGTGGACCCCTGGCGTCAATCCGACTTGGCGGGCTTCTTGTCAAGTTCCCGCTTGTCCTGGCGGAAACTCTGCTTCCAGGGAGTACGAGTTTTCTGAGAGGATTTCTTTCCTGAGATGGAAGGACGACCCGATCCCCACGAAGAGTGACTAGATCGTCCTCGGCCCCGAAAGGACCGCCGACCACTATAGACACCAGGCTTACTGGACACCGAAGCCATGGCCCTACGCTGTGGTAATGCTGATTCCTTCGCCTTAGCCTTGGAAATCAGCTCTGTGAGGTCGGATCCAAAAAGATGGCCACCCTTGTAAGGTAAAGCCAACAACCCTTGTTTGGAAACTGCGTCCCCGGCCCACTGTCTGAGCCATAAGGCTCTTCTGACTGTGACCGCTGAAGCTTGCGCTTTGGCCAGCAGAGATGCCGTATCCAGACCGGCATCAAAGATATAACAGGCTGCCGTTTCTAACCATTCACAAGTTTCCCGTATCTCAGATAACGGAGATTCATTTTGCAACTCCGTCTTCAGACGTGCCAACCAGCCTAGAGAAGCTCTAGCAGCACACATGGATCCTAGCACTGCTCAGAATCCATGACCCGCAGCCTCATAGCTTGCTTTTGCCGCCAATTCCGTTTTTCTATCCAAAGGCTCCTGTAAACTCGCTTTCCTTTAATAGGGAGTAGTGAGGATTTACTAAGCTGAGATAAAGACACATCCACTTCAGGAGCAGAAGTCCAATTAGCCTTTAACTCCGCAGAGCAAGGATAAAGTGTATCAAAGAAATGCGTTCCATGAAAACGCTTATCTGGACACAGACGTTCCTCCTCTATTATACTATTAAGCTCATCCAGAGCTGGCAATGTTGTACGCGAAGCACGGGACTCCTGGAACATGCGTGCTGATTTACCAGGACGACTAGTTACCTCCTCCGGTAACTGTAATATATCTCTCATGGCTTCAATTAATGCCTCCGTACGCTTCGCCATAGAGGAACGCCCCTGCGGCTCGTCCGCATCTGAATCGGATATTTCTCCATCCGAATTTAAAGGGGAACTCTGCCCAATATCAGATACATCTGACTCGCTCCGTGTAGAGGCCGGTAACGGCCTGCGTCGCTTCCTCTGAGAGGAATTAGCAGACACATATTGACCTAAAAGGTCAGACAAGTTGTTGATCGATCGAGCGATATCGTCCAATTTTTCACCGCTGTCGACCGCAGCGCTAGACGCTGTGGAGGTCTGCGTATCTGATTGCCGTAATGGCACTGGGACGTGGTCCGCGGCATCTGAACTCTGTTCAGACATGTCCTCACCTGTATGAGCAGGTCAAAGCGGTAATACCAGCAAAAACTATGCGTTTTTTTTTTTTTTTAAACGCTGAAGGGTTAACGCTCCACCAGGCAGGGTTACCCCAGCGGTATTCAGTCAAATAAATTTAGCTGGTAGAAATAACCCTCAGAGGGGTTAATATTGCAAACTCACCACACATATATATATTGAAGTGTGAGCCCCAGCCAATTTTATGTCTCTAATGAGACTGCAGCTGCAGGATAGCGATCGCTGCGCTGCGGGGTGAGGAATCAGCACTCACCCAGATGGCCGTGGTGTCTTATGAGGAGAGGAGCGGTCTGAGGAGCCCAGGAGCCTGTGTAATGGCCGCCACAGTGGGGGAGTCGCAGGAGAAACGCC
>JARQOD010000001.1:406118671-406154018 GCA_033576555.1 Oophaga sylvatica
AAAATGCCCCATAGCCCTCCATATAGTATAATGTGCCCCATAGTCCTCCATATAGTATAATGTGCCCCATAGTCCTCCATATAGTATAATGTGCCCCATAGCCCTTCATATATTACAATGCAGCCCCAGACAATGTAATGCAGCCAGCCCCTATAAATAAATATAATGTTCACCTCTCCTCATTCCCCACTGCAACGCGTCTCCTCACCTCTGCAGCTCCACTGGCTGGTACAGACGTCAGACCCGCTGTGTCAGAAGCAGAGGGAGGGATGATACGAGTGTCAGCAACATGTGACGCTCTCTCCTCCATCATTGCTTTCAACTGTATCGGCATCTAGGAGTTGAATTGCCGATTCGGGGTCTGTGTCAATGACTCACGAGTAGACATGAGTGAATTTGTTCAGATTCAGTTCCGAATATGATCGGAATCGAATATTGATTTCGCTATATTTGTCGAACACAGCCGAACGTCATTAGAGTCAGTGGGAGTAGACATTACCGAATATGTTCGGAACCGATCATCCTACTGTTATGGGAGTTGGTGGGTACAGTACAGAGCATTTTTTGTGTTAGCCAGTCTGCAGCAGAAAATCTGCATCAAAATCCACTCAATTTGGCACAGGTTTTCCTGGGCTTACTCCTGACTTACTACAGAATGTTTTCCCAGCAGGATGGATACATGTTAATGATAGCAAGTAAAAAGACTCAGTTTTAATAACTGATTTTTTTCAGCAGCAATTACAAGCGCCATGTGCAGAAATCCCCGCACTTCCAGACTTGGCTGCAATCACTGAGGTTATTAATGGCCACCACCGATGTGCTTGATGGGAAACCAGTCCAGAAACGCTACAGCCATGGGAGCATGCTTAGACCATGCAGGTCACTCTCAGTAGCACCAGCAACATGCAGTTTGGAATGGTAATGTTGAATACTGCTCCTAGAACACTGGAGACATGGCCGTACCACTGGTTCCATTTCTAGACTTCTCTCCTCATTGGTCAGCAATTGTAAGTAGTGGATCTTGATGATTTGTTTAAGTCCATTCACTCCCCCCCATATCAGTAATATGTACAGTACAGACCAAAAGTTTGGACACACCTTCTCATTTAAAGATTTTTCTGTATTTTCATGACTATGAAAATTGTAAATTCACACTGAAGGCATCAAAACTATGAATTAACACATGTGGAATTATATACTTAAAAAAGTGTGTAACAACTGAAATTATGTTTTATATTCTAGGTTCTTCAAAGTAGCCACCTTTTGCTTTGATGACTGCTTTGCACACTCTTGGCCGGAAATGGTTTTCACTTCACATGCCCTGTCAGGTTTAATAAGTGGGATTTCTGGCCTTATAAATGGCGTTCGGACCATCAGTTGTGTTGTGCAGAAGTCTGGTGGATACACAGCTGATAGTCCTACTGAATAGACTGTTAGGATTTGTATTATGGCAAGAAAAAAGCAGCTAAGAAAAACGAGTGGGCATCATTACTTTAAGAAATGAAGGTCAGTCAGTCAGAAAAATTGGAAAACTTTGAAAGTGTCCCCAAGTGCAGTTGCAAAAACCATCAAGCGCTACAAAGAAACTGGCTCACATGAGGACCGCCCCAGAAAAGGAAGACCAAGAGTCACCTCTGCTTCTGAGGATAAGTTTATCCGAGTCACCAGCCTCAGAAATCGCAGGTCTACAGCAGCTCAGATAAGAGACCAGGTCATTGCCACACAGAGTTCTAGCAGCAGATACATCTCTACAACAACTGAGGAGACTTTGTGCAGCAGGCCTTCATGGTAAAATAGCTGCTAGGAAACCACTGCTAAGGACAGGCAACAAGCAGAAGAGCTTGTTTGGGCTAAAGAACACAAGGAATGGACATTAGACCAGTGGAAATCTGTGCTTTGGTCTGATGAGTCCAAATTCTTTGTGCGACACAGAAAAGGTGAATGGATCGACTCTACATGCCTGGTTCCCACCGTGAAGCATAAAGGAGGAGGTGTGATGGTGTGGGGGTGCTTTGCTGGTGACACTGTTGGGGATTTATTCAAAATTGAAGGCATACTGAAACAGCATGGCTACCACAGCATCTTGCAGCGGCATGCTATTCCATCCGGTTTGCGTTTAGTTGGACCATCATTTATTTTTCAACAGGACAATGACCCCAAACACACCTCCAGGCTGTGTAAGGGCTATTTGACCAAGAAGGAGAGTGATGGGGTGCTACGCCAGATGACCTGGCCTCCACAGTCACCAGACCTGAACCCAATCGAGATGGTTTGGGGTGATCTGGACCGCAGAGTGAAGGCAAAAGGGCCAACAAGTGCTAAGCATCTCTGGGAACTCCTTCAAGATCGGTGGAAGACCATTTCTGGTGACTACCTCTTGAAGCTCATCAAGAGAATGCCAAGAGTGTGCAAAGCAGTCATCAAAGCAAGAGGTGGCTACTTTGAAGAACCCAGAATATAAGGCATAATTTCAGTTGTTACACACTTTTTTGTTAAGTATATAATTCCACATGTGTTAATTCATAGTTTTGATGCCTTCAGTGTGAATGTACAATTTTCATAGTCATGAAAATACAAAATACAGAAAAATCTTTAAATGAGAAGGTGTGTCCAAACTTTTGGTCTGTACTGTATATAAATTCTGTGATTTCCTTAATTTCACAACTTTCTTCATTGTGTTGTATTTTCAGTGTTGGAGTGCATCCGAACACACCAACTGTAATATAGCAGATCTGCAGTGATGGCCATATTTACTCGTGTACCATGAAGATGGGGAGGGTTAGAGTTCCTATGCACAATCCTGAACAGGTTCCCCCAAGCACTAGTCTTTGTCATATTGGCCAAATAAACGGAATGGCGTTTATTCACCCCACAAATAGTCCTCTAATGAAGAAGCAGAGGCATAGAAAAGTTTGGCTCTCTAGTTTAACAGGTAGGTGGCACCCCCCAACAAATTAGAGTTCGCTTGAGATGGGTGCTCGTTCCTCTGGAGCCAAGCACGGAGCTCCTGAAGACCAATAATACCAGTGAAGGAACTGCAAACCTAAAAGGCATGTGGCGATGCTTCTAGTGGGATTTATTGTTAGTATTTCAGATCTATTGGTTGGGTAAAAACGCTTCAGACATATAGGTCATGTTCACTGCGTAAAGGACAAGGAGATCCAGGAAGTTGGGTGGGCTTCCCCAAACAGGACCCAATTCTATCCAGAGCCACGGTGAACATAGCCTAAATGTCCGATAAAGGGTTTTTTGCCAATAACATTTTGCAATCCTGGTCTGACCGGCTGTGTAGCCAATGTCTCTAAACTACAGACAATAATATATCCTATGTGCAGCATCTCACCTGCCTTCAGGTCGCAGCTTCTCCACTGTCTCATATTGGGTCCCTAGTTTAGTTGGGTGGTGTTACTTGTGCAATAATCAGATACAGTAAAGTTACTTGAGTACTATATGGTACACCATGGGGGCATCAGTAAGACAGAGGAATCAGGCACCTGAAGTCCAGCTCCTTTTGGTCTTCTAGAATACATGATCAATCCATGCATGTCTGGCTGTATTCACATCAGGATTTTTTGTATGCGTTTATTTGCCAAAACAACAGAACATGCGCCAATCTTTGATTTATAGTCTCTCAGCAAGTTCTGCTCCCGGCTTTGGCAAACACATACCAACGTGTGAACGAGGCCTTAATCTGGTCATGGGTCTTCATGCAGCTGGATTGGAGAGCAGAAGAACTTTACAGCCACAAGCGGGTTACAAATTACCATATATTTTAATGAAAATTGTAGTATTTACAGTCCCCCTCACCCCTTCTTCGCTGGCAGAGGATTTACGTTGTCTTCTTGAAACCTTTCAGAATAGGGTAGATGTTTTCAAACGCTTCATAAATTTCTGAACGTTCTTTTGCACCTACAAGAAAAAGCAAAAAAAATTACCGTACTCCCATCTTTGTAGTAGTCGACAACTCCTTACATTGAAGGGCATGCACCCCTCCAAAAAGGATCACTTCATACTGTCATTTATCTACACCAGTCTGGTGTCAGTCAAGTCATATTTGCAGCCAGTCTCCTTTTATAAAAATTATATATATCTATTAGTACAAGCCATCACTGAGCAACAAATTGCACCTTGTTTATTAGACATAGGCCTCCTAATAAATTTGGAGCCACTTAGTCCGCATT
The DNA here is from genome assembly GCA_033576555.1 of Oophaga sylvatica. Lineage (NCBI taxonomy): Eukaryota > Metazoa > Chordata > Amphibia > Anura > Dendrobatidae > Oophaga > Oophaga sylvatica. Next base: position 406,122,853 of record JARQOD010000001.1, read on the forward strand.
GCAGTCACTACATGGGAACATACCCTTATGGCTACACTCCTGCCATCATGTGCCGACCACCGTCTCTTATGCATCTTCAAATGGTCTCAGATGAGGGACTTCAGCACATGATGGCAAGTGCGGAATCAGGAGTGTAGAATCGGCTGAAAACACAAGTGAGCACATTACAGACTCTGCAGAGTTATATGCAGGGTCACAGACAGCCCTTTAACGTAGAGCCTAGACCTGACATTGGAAATCGTTACGTGTACCTAGTGCATTTAAAGAGAACCTGCGACAAGGTCAGAAGGGGACTTTTTGCTGCCGCTTTTTCATTAACATGCTGTCATTTAGCAACATCACATACCTGTAAATGGAATCCATAAACTTACCAGTTAACACAACCTTTCCAGAAACAAAAATAAGGAGCACAATCCTTGGTTTTACCATTCTGTAAATAAGGCCTGGAAATAATTCAGGTTCATAGCTGTAAGGAAAAAAAAAAAAACCAAACATTAAACCATACATACTTGTTAAAAATTTGGAGCATTAGACAGTTGTCAGGAAAAAAAAAAGCAAAGGGCCATGACGTGTCTGAATATCCTAGTACTACCTGGGAGCTAGCGATCTATTCCTAGATCTCTAGATTGTGCTGTATTCCAGTTCTTCCTCCTAAAAGGTTATGAATAAATTGACAATTGGGCATTACCAGAAGTGGATATTGACAAATCAGTATCCATCTGTAGGACCACAACCCCTTGGGAAAGTTTAGGCTTTGACTACACCACCTGTAACGATGCCAAAGATTACTTGGTGTCGCTGCAATATAAGCAGACTTTTTTTTAATCTGGTTTTAACTGTTTTTTTTTTGCAATAAATGTTTCAAAATGGCAAGCCTTTTATTTGTGATTTAGTGCAAGACACGTGTTCCAGGAAAAATGATGACACAGCCACAAGGCCAAGCCCTGCCCACAAGATCCGAGTGGAAAAACAAAAAAAATCTTAGTAACTTACTGGTAACGGGATTTTATAGAGCCCATGACAGCACCACAAGAGAAGGGATCCGCCCATCAAGGACAGGAAGCCTACTGAATAAAAAGGCAGTACCTCTCTCCTGCATCAGTTGGGTTTCAGAGCAATGAGTGGACCTCCAGACAGTAACAACCATCACTAATAAACATTTTTTGTTTTCTCTTGATCCCTTAAGGACCAAGCCATTTTGTAGGTTAATGACCAGGCCTTCATTTTGAAATCGGACCACTGTCACTTTATGTGCTTATAACTCTGGAACGCTTCAACGGATCCTGCTGATTCTGAGAATGTTTTTTCGTGACATATTGTACTTCATGTTAGTGGTAAAATTTCTACGATGTGACTTGCGTTTATTTATGAAAAAAACGGAAATAGTGAAAAAATTTTAAATTTTGCAGTTTAGAAACTTATAATTTTTAAGCCCTTAAATCAGAGATATGTCATAAAAAATAGTTAATAAATAACATTTCCCATATGTCTACTTTACATCAGCACAATTTTGAAACCAACATTTTTTTTTTGTTAGGAAGTTATAAGGGTTAAAAGTTGCCCAGCGAATTCTAATCTTTCCAACAAAATTTACAAAACCATTTTTTTTTTTTTTAGGGACCACCTCACATTTGAAGTCACTTTAAGGGGTCAATATGACAGAAAATACCCAAAAGCAACACCATTCTAAAAACTGCACCCCTCAAGGTGTCCAAAACCACATTCAAGAAGTTTATTAACCCTTTAGGTACTTCACAAGAATTGAAGCAATGTGGAACGAAAAAAAAATGAACATTTAACTTTTTTTCCCCGAAATTTTTCTTTTGACACAATTTTTTTTTATTTTGTCAAGGGTATCAGGAGAAAATGAACCACAATATTTGTTGTGCAATTTCTCCTGAGTACACCGATACCCCATGTGTGGAGGAAGACCAATCTTTAGACACACAGCAGGGCTCAGAAGGGAAGGACCATAATTTGAGATTTTGAATGTCAAATTGGCTGGAATTGAGAGTGGACGCCAAGATGCGTTTGGAGAGCCCCTGATGTACCTAAACAGTGGAAACCCCCCTTAAGTGACCCCATTTTGGAAACTAGACCCCCAAGGAACTTATCTAGATCTGTTGTGAGCACTTTGAACCCCCAAGTGTTTCACTAAAGTTTATAATGCCTGGGTGTGAAAAAAAAAAATCCACAAAAATGATTTTTTAGTCCCCAATTTTTGATTTATGCCAAGGAAATTGGACGCAAAAAGTTGTTGTCCAATTTGTCCTGCGTACGCTGATAATTCATATGTGGGGGGGAAATACTATTTGGGCGCACGGCAGGACTCGGAAAGGAAGTAATGACGTTTTGGAATGCAGACTTTGATGGGTGTCATGTTCAGTTTGCAGAGTCCCTGATGTGCCTAAATCTAAATGTGTGGTGAGCACTTTGAACCCCAAGGGCTTCACAGAAGGTTATAACGTAGAGCTGTAAAATTAATAAATAATTTTGCCACAAAAATGATTTTTCACGCCCAATTTTTATTTTCCCAAGGGTAACAGGACCCCAAAAGTTATTGTGCAATTTGTCCTGAGTACGCTGATACCCCATATGTGGGGGTAAACCACTATTTGGGCGCATGGCAGAGCTCGGAAGGGAACGGGCGCCATTTGACTTTTTTGGCTGGAATTGAGATCGGACGCCATGTCGCGTTTGCAGAGCCCCTGATGTGCCTAAACAGTGGAAACCCCGCACAAGTGACACCATTTTGTAAACTAGACCCCCCAAGGAGCTTATCTAGATGTGTGGTGAGCACTTTGAACCCCCAAGTGCTTCACAGAAGTTTATAACAGAGCCGTGAAAATAAAAAAATAAAAAACTTTTTTCCACAAAAATTATTTTTGCCCCAAATTTTTATTTTCAAAAGGGTAACAGGAGAAATTAGACCCCCAAAGTTATGTGCAATTTGTCCCGAGTATGCTGATACCCCATATGTGGGGGTAAATCAGTGATCGCCTTACTGCAATTTTTGGGAGGCAGAATGAACAAATCCACAAAAGGTGAAGAATTGGTTTTATTTTTTACGCTGTTCCTCGTGCGGTATTAGCAATTGGGCGACTTTATTCTTCGGGTCTGTGCAATTACAGCGATACCAGATTTACATCCTTTTTTCATGTTTAGCTTCTGTCACACACTAGAGATGCTTTTTTAGTAAGACTTTTTGTAAGAAATTTTTGCTTTGCCATTTTTTGAGAGCTATAATTTTTCCATATTTTGGCCGACAGTCATGTGAGGTCTTGTTTTTTTGCGGGACGAACTGACGTTTTTATTGGTACCATTTTCGGGCACATAACGTTTTTTGATCTCTTTCTATTCAGAGTTTTGTGGAGGCAGAATGAACAAAAACCAGCAATTCAGGAATTTGTTTTGGGTTTTTTTTTTCCCTCCATTCCGCGTGTGGTAAAATTGGTAAGGCAGCTTTATTCTTCGGGTCACATAACGATTAAGCGATATCTCATTTATATCTTTTTTCATGTCTTGGCATTTTTTTTTTTTGCACAATAAAAACTTTTATAGTAAAAATAATTATTTTTGCATCAGTTTATTCTGCAAGCTATAAATTTTTTATTTTTTCGCTGATGATGCTATATAGCAGCTTATTTTTTGTGGGACAAGATGACGTTTTCAGCGGTACCATGTTTATTTATATCCGTCTTTTTGATCGCGTGTTATTGCACTTTATCCAAGCGGTATGATGATACCTCTTGGAAAAAGTATAATTTGCTGCTTATGTGTTTTTTTTTATGGCGTTCACTGAAGGGGTTAACTAGGGTGACGCTTTTATAGATTGGATTTTTACGGACGCAGCGATACCAAACATATGTATTTTTTTGTTTATTTTTTTACATAAAAATGTGTATTAGGGGAATTTTTTTTTGCATTTTTTTTTTTTTAAATTTTTTTTACCAAGTCCCTTTATGGGACTTTCCCTTTTGTTGCAGGTATAATACATTGCAATTCTCCAGCATTGCAATGTATTATACCCCTATGCTGAAAGCTTCTGAGACCATGCTGTGAGCATGGTCTCAGAGGCTTTCCCATAGCTGGATGACCCAGGGTTGTCATGACAACCCCAGGCAGGGTCGGACTGGCCCACCGGAGAACCGGAGGATTCTCCGGTGGGCCCTGGCATCTGGGGGGCCCTGGCACCTGCTGGCATACAGGGGCCAGTTGCCTAGGGCCCCCGCTGCTCCAGGGGCCCCCAGCCGGTGGCGTGTCGCTAATAGCGGCACACCACGCAGCTGCCATGGGTGCCCCGTGCCAGCGGAGCAGCAGCGGGTGACAGGAGCCCCTGTCCCCGCTGCTAAACAGAAATGAATATTCACTGCTTCCCACGCCCACATGGGCGTGGGAAGCAGTGAATATCATTACTTACCTGTCCCGTTCCACCGCCGTGTCCTGGGGTCCTCTTGCTGCGATGTTCAGGCAGAGGGTGCGATGACGTCATTAGTGAGCGCCGCACCCTCTGCCTGAGCATTCACTGCCGGAGGACCCGAAGACAGCGGCGCTCAGCGGTGGAGCGGGTGACAGATAAATCTCTCAGGTGCCGGGGCCCTGAGCCAGCGGTGACACCGGCACCTGTCCCCCATAGCGCGCCGGTGTCCCCGCCTGCTCAGGACACCGGCACCTGGCCCCCAGCGACGAGAGGTGAGTATGTCTTTTTTTTTGCAGCAGCAGCAGCTGCGGCAGCATAAAGTGGCCTATAAAATGCAGCATCTATGGGGGCACAGTCTGTGGAGCATCTATGGGGGCATAATCTGTGGAGCATCTATGGGGGCATAAACTATGGGGGCATAAACTATGAAGCTTCTATGGGGGCATAATCTATGAAGCATCTATGGGGGCATAATCTATGGGGCACAATCTATGGAGCATCTATGGGGGCACAATCTATGGAGCTTCTATGGGGCATAATCTGTGGAGCATCTATGGGGGCATAATCTATGGAGCATCTATGGGGGCATAATCTATGGAGCATCTATGGGGGCATAAACTATGAAGCTTCTATGGGGGCATAATCTATGGGGCACAATCTATGGAGCATCTATGGGGGCACAATCTGTGGAGCATCTATGGGGGCATAATCTATGGAGCATCTATGGGGGCATAATCTATGGGGGCATAATCTATGGAGCTTCTATGGGGGCATAATCTATGGAGCATCTATGGGGGCATCATCTAAGGAGCATCTATCGGGCATAATCTATGGAGCATCTATGGGGGCATAATCTAAGGAGCATCTATGGGGGCACAATCTATGGAGCTTCTATGGGGGCATAATCTATGGGGCATAATCTATGGAGCATCTATGGGGCATCATCTAAGGAGCATCTATGGGGGCACAATCTATGGAGCTTCTATGGGTGCATAATCTAAGGAGCATCTATGGGGCATAATCTAAGGAGCATCTATGGGGGCATAATCTATGGGGGCATAATCTATGGAGCTTCTATGGGTGCATAATCTAAGGAGCATCTATGGGGACATAATCTATGGAGCATCTATGGGGGCATAATCTATGGAGCATTATGGGGCATAATCTATGGAGCATCTATGGGGGCACAATCTATGGAGCTTCTATGGGGGCACAATCTATGGAGCATCTATGGGGGCATAATCTATGGGGGCATAAGCTATGGAGCATCTATGGGGGCATAATACATGGGCAGAATATGGGGCACAATCTATGGAGCATCTTGTGGGGCATAATACATGGAGCATAATCTCATTTTCCAACCTAGGCTTATACTCGAGTCGATAAGTTTTCCCAGTTTTTTGTGGCAAAATTAGGGGGGGGTCGGCTTATACTCGAGTATATGGTATCTATCTATCTATATAGCATTATACCCTATGAGGGGGGCAGCATTATCTATGAGGGGGGCAGCATTATCCCCTATGAGGGGGCTGCTTTATAATCTATGAGGGAGGCTACCCAACTCCTGCTACATAATTAAGACATGTACTACCTTATATTATACCCTGATATTAGTGTGTTTTACTGCACAATTGGTGGTCTTGTATTTATTTCTATGTAGCTACATAGTGGGCCCCAAGAATGATTTTCTCTGGTGGGCCCAAGGTGTTCCAGTCCGACGCCGACCCCAGGTCATCATGGCTGAGAGCGGGCGCTGCGATTACATCGCGGGGATGCTGATCTGAGGCAGAGGGAGTCTCTGCCTGCCCCCCCCTGAATGCTGTGATTGTGCCCGATCGCAGCAGTCGGGGTTAACAGCCAGGGCGGCGCGGACGTCGCTCCCAGCCGTCCGTGCAGGAAGCTCGGCCACTGCAGCGCTGAGCTGCTGCACTGATCGGGCAGGAGATGCTGAAATTTCAGCATCTCCTGCCCGATCGCTGCTGTGTTTGGTCAGTCAGATTGACCAATCACAGCGCTCTGGGTACAGGGACCAAGAGCATGGGTGCCCACACCTATTGCCGTGCCTGTCAGCTGTCATAGACAGCTGTTGGCACTGAACTGTCACTGCATGTTTTTCAAGGGGTTAAAGTGTACACCAACCAGTGATATAAAGTAGAGGGAATACAAGGGTGCTGTCATGGGCTCTGTAACATCCCATTACTGGTAAGTAACTTCTCAGCCCAAGAAGTTGCCACATCCCTGGTGGAATGAGCCCTCAAGTTCTCTGGTACTGGTACATTACTAGCAGAATAGGCAAAGCTAATGGCGTCCCTGATCCATCTAGCTAGTGTTCCCCTTGTTATTGTCAGGCCTTTAACCCCTTTAAATGAAACAAAATAAGGACTCGCTCTTTCTCCATATTTTTGAAATGGCCAAACATTAAACCAGAACCAGTTTAACATCTAGCGTGTGCAGCTTGTGCTCTTCCACATTTTTAGGATTGCTAAAAATAAAAAAAAAAAAAAAAGAGGGGAGAACAATTTCTTGGTTTCTATGAAATTTAGACAGCACCTTCGGAAGATATGCTGGGTCTGTTCTCATTATAACCCCATCTTCCAAAATCTGGGTTAACAGGAGGTTGATTGACAGGGCCTGCAAGACACTGACTACTGGCTGATGTTAGGGCCACAAATATAGCTGTGTTTAGAGTATCTGTCACGGGTGTGTCACCACGAAGATCGTCGCGATTGCACAGCCTGACTTCTCGCAGCTGAATTTTTGGTGCTTGGTGTTTTTTTCGGCAGTGAGGGAGTTAATTCTCTCTCTCTGTGCTAGACGAGACCCAGCCTCACCCAGCTGCAGTTAATTCTGCAGTATTGGGACTCCTTCAAATACCTGCCAGTCTGATTGGGTAGTTGTCGGTGAAAGCATTTCATACAGACCATCAGAGCGGATCGTGGTATTGAAGAGTTTGGAGTGAAGTGTACTCGGTGTGGTTTTTTCCCTTCCTCGCTTTATCATTTATCTCCTTACCCGTTTGTGTTCCCTCTGTTATTGTGGTGTGAGTTTTTGTATGCAAGGTGGTTTTTGGTTTTCCCCTTGTACTGTCTCGTTCGTCTAGTACTGTGTATAAGCATTTACTACCCTGTCCCCTACTGTTGTGATCGGGGTCCTTCTCAGGACTAGATTACTGAGGTTCAGGGATTCTCAGGAGGTAGGGTTACGCTGGCGGCCTGGACCTCTGTACCATTAACAGTACCTCCAGGTAGAGGGATTAGTCAGGGCCCCAGCTTAGGGTCAGCATAGGACCCTGACCTCCTGTACGCAGTGACCGCGTGACAGTATCTTAACTGGTGCTTCACTCAGAGGCTTAAAGGGAGGTCTTGTTAATGCCTCCAGGACTAGATTTAGATCCCAAGGGCGGATTCTTGGAGCCATATCGTTCATGACCCATCACATGCCTTTATAAAAAAAAAAGAAAACTAATTATCCACCTATCTGCCGCAAGGCTATAAGGCTCCTAGAGCTGACACTTGCACCTTAAGAGTGTTAGTGGCTAGGCCCACTTCCAGCCCTTTATGAAGGAACTCTAGTATGGCCTTAAATCGTAACTTCCCCTTCCCAGGATTGTCCTGAACTAGTCAAAAATTTTGCCATACCATGTATTTTAATCACTACTGGCTTCCTGCTCTGAATTAAAGTAGAGACTAAGGGCCAGGGAGAAGCCTCTCTGGATTAACAACAACCTCTCAAAATCCATGCTGTTAAATGCAGGCCCGACCTCTGAGGGTGATAGACTGGACCCTGCCTGAGGAGATCTGGAATGATCCAGGGATCAAACACAGACATTCTCAGCCACGTGAACCATGGCCTCTTGTGCCAAAAAAGGAGCAATTAAAGTAACTTTCTCTCTTCCCAAAACTTTCCTCAGCATCGGGAATACTTTCCCTCAGATCTAGAGAGCAGAATTTCTCAGGTTTTTTTTTGTTTCGCTTGTTGGCAAATTTGTCTCTGGCTCTTCAGATTGATCCACAATTTTCTGGAATATTCCTGGATTCAGCTTCCGCTACCCCTGCTTTAGTGTATTTCTACGGAGGAAGTCTGCCCTCTCGTTTCTTCCCCCCTTTATATGCGGAGTTATTAGTGCTTAATGATGTTCCTCTAACCGCAGGATCCCTTCTGTCGCTAACATCAAAGAGCAGGATCCTGTTCCCCCCTGATGGTTGATGTAAGGAACCGTTGTCCGATATAATCTGACCATGACGTCCCTTCAGCTGGGAAAGGAGCTTCATCACGTTATTCTTTACGGTTAGCAGTTCTTTCATGTTTAATGGATAATGTCTTTCTGCCTCTGACCAGATTCCAAGGACTATGCAATCTCAAAGATGACCTCCCCAACCTTCCAAGCTTGCATTTGTCAGAATTAGGTTCATGATTTGATAGGACCAAGGGGTTCCTGGTGATAGATTCTTCGAATTCAGCCACCAGGCCATAGAACAGATAGTCACTCGGGAAAGTGTGATCTTCCCGTCTAAGTGGCTGTTGTCAGAGATTTGCTTTGACAGGACATTCTTAATCCCCCAAATTCCTGATATCACATGGCGGTAAGGTCACAAGTACTACCCACTGATCTTTGGAGTCAACAGCTCTCCGCTGTCTCCTATCGTCCGGACAATTACACGATTGGCCAACGATCAATGGAGAAGGCCGCAGCTAGGCCTATTATTAGGAAACTAACAGTGAGTGCATGGCATATAGACATCCAAATTCAAAACACATGGAATATGTGTATGCACCCCAGTACGGTCACTGCTACTCTCCGATAACCCCAGACTACTCGATGCCACCACTAATCTGTCTCGATCGATTGGACATCGTATGGTAGCTTATGGCTTTGAGGCCTGGTTTGCAGAACAGAAGGAACAGAACTATTAAAATTTTATATTTAATCCAAAGTGAGGCAATGTTTATGAAAAATATACAAAAGATTTTACAAGGGGGGACAAAAAAAAAATACAGCATAAATAGTTGTATAAAATTAAAGGGATTAACACCAATCGCAGAGATGATTTAGTTTAGCCGAAGGAGAGCGCTTCGATTTGGCCGTCAATAAATGGGGTCCCTTCATACACGATATGCAACTCTGCACGAACACAGATCATAATTGGAATTGATCTTTTATCAGACCCCAAGTCCCACCCACACACTCCCTTGTGATGACTTCACAAGGTCCTGGTTGTGGGCTGGTCTCTACCCTTCATGATTTTAGAAAATCCCAATTTATGCAGTAACTCCTCATAGTGCGATCACAGAAGTTTGAGACTGATGTCAACTTTTGTATCAGGATTTTATCTACGCTTAGAGACCAAAACATGGCCTAGCTGCTGGTGGTTATATGGCCCCTATGGATTTAGGGCCTTTTGGCAGGGGTTCTAGTTAAGAGAAAAATATGTATTTTTGTCTAGTTATTCCAGTGCTGAAAATGTATATCTCAATATCGGATGTATAGAAATTTCAATATTCTATATTTTTTCACAGAGACATATTGTCTGCCCTTTCATTGTAACTGCAGTGACCATGGCTATTTGTAAAGGGTGCGAGATCTTCTTTGATCCACTCAAAATCTAATAAGACTTTTCCTGTCTGTGTACAATACCTGTTGTGAATATGCTGGAGGCGGCTTCTGAGCTGGGGCTCCTCCGGTGGTTGCTGAGGGTAATGAACTAATTATTGAATGGCCTTCAGCTGGCGCTGAATGGAAGGATATAAGTGGCCTGAGTTCCCAGCAGCCTTGCCAGTTATCAATTGTTCCTTCTGGTCTTGCTTGAAGCTCTGCTAGTTTCCTGCTCTCCTTCAGATAAGCGTTTGCTGTTTTTTTTTCCTCTGTTTGATTTTCTCTGCGGGTTTGCTGCTTGCAGTGGACTGCAGCCTGTCCCCTTTTGGGGGTCTGGCGCTGCAATTGTGCTCCGTATGTATCTGCACTTTTGCTTTGCTCCTTTGTTACTTTTTATTTGCTGAATAGCGTTTTGTTTACACCAGAGATCTGATTTAGGTGGATGAGATCGTGTGATCTCAGGTTTTTTTGGCAATCAGAAGTGTTGGTATTTTTGTTAGGGTTTTGTTGAATTGCAGTCAGAATTCTTTCCTGTACTTTTCTGTCTAGACAGATTGGGCCCCAGCATTTGCTCATTCTATTTTCTGTCTGTGTCCGTGCTTTCTTCTTGTCTAACCGCCATTACATGTTTGGGGGCTTCCTATTTTCTTTGGGGATCTGCTCCGGGGCAGAAAGCTTTCATCTTTCTGCCTTTAGGTGTAGTTATCTCTCAGGCTGTGACGAGGCGTCTAGGATCACCGTAGGAATGCTCCACGGCTACTTCTAGTTGTGTGGTTAGTTCAGGTTACTGCAACCCAATAGGTTCCAGCCTCTCTGGTGTATTACCGCTTTTGCCAATTTTTGCTATTTCTCCTCAGTTACCGAAACATAACAGTATAACCGGCCCAAAAAGCTGAAAATTGTATGGTACTCACAGAAGGGGAAAATAGTAATAAGGAAACTGTTTGTTGCATTTTTTTTCCCCCTATTTTCTCTGGGTGCTAAGGAGGAATTTTTTTTTTCTCTCAATGGAGTTTGCACAGTTGTCTGGCCGTGTGGATCAGCTTGCCACTGAGGTTCGGAGTATTGCTACCTATCTTCCTGGGTGGCTGGTTGTGGAACCTAGGATCCCCATGCCAGATTTGTTTTTGGGGGATCAATCTAAATTTCTGAATTTCAAAAATAACTAAGTTGTTTTTTGCCTTAAAGCCTAAGTCCTCAGGAACGGGTTCAAATTGTCATCTCCCTGCTGCGCGGTGACCCTCAGCATTGGGCTTTTTCCCTGACACCTGGGGATCCTGATTTGAATGATATTGATGTATTTTTTCAGGCTTTGGGGTTATTGTACGATGAACCTAATATCACTGATCAAGCTGGAAAGATCTTGTTGGCATTAAATCAGGGTCTTGAAGAGACAGAAATTCCGAAAGTGGGCAGTCCTGACCAAATGGAATGATGATGCTTTGCCAGCCCTTTTTCGAAAGGGTCTGTCAGAAAAAGTAAAGGACGTTATGGTGGGATTCCCTGTTCCCTCTGGTCTCAATGATTCTATGTCTTTGGCTATTCAAATTGACAGACATTTGCGTGAACGCAGAGGTATGCGTGAGATAGTGTTGCCTTGTGAGCCAGCTCCTGAGCCCATGCAGTGTGATGGAGTGACTTCTGGGGCTCAGCGTCATGAGTTTCGTAAGCGCAATGGGTTATGTTTCTACTGTGGTGACGCTTCCCATGCTATTTCTGTCTGCCCTAAGCGGGGAAGACTTTTGCACGCTCAGTTGTCCTGGGTAGTGTTCAGACTAAATTTCTGTTGACTGTTACCCTGATTTGCTCCCTGTCCACATTTTCTGCTCAGGCTTTTGTTGATTCAGGAGCAGCTATTAACCTGATGGATTTTGACTTTGCCAAACGTTGTGGGTTTCCCATGATACCCCTGCGGAAGTCTATTCCCCTACTGGCATTGATTCTACCCCTTTGGCGGAGAATAAACCCCAGTTTTCTACTCAGGTGATAATGAGGGTTGAACCAGATTATCAGAAGAGTTGCAAATTTCTGGTGCTGCATAATCTGCATAACATTATTGTACTAGGTTTCCCTTGGTTACAGTCTCATAATCCTGTTTTGGATTGGAAATCTGTGTGTGACCAGTTGGGGCTGCCAATGTGTTAATACTGACACTCCTGTTTTTTCTGCCTCTCCCCAGTCTCAGGATGTCCCTGACTTTTTGACTGATTTTTCTGATGTGTTTAGTGAAAGTAAATCTGCATCCTTGCCCCCTCACAGGAGCTATGATTGCGCTATTGAATTAGTGCCTGGTGGTAAATTTTCTAAAGGACGCCTTTTTGATTTATCTGTACCTGAACACGATGCTATGCGATCTTATATCAAGGAGTCATTGGAGAAGGGTCATATCAGACCATCCTCTTCACCCTTGGGCACCGGTTTTTTCTTTGTGGCCAAAAAGGATGGTTCATTGAGGCCGTGTATTGATTATCGTCTCCTGAATAAGATCACTGTTAAATATCAATATCCGTTACCTTTGATTTCTGACCTATTTTCCAGAGTGAAAAGTGCTAGTTGGTTTACCAAGCTTGACCTCAGGGGGCGTATAACCTTATTCGCATTAAGCACGGGGATGAATGGAAGACTGCGTTTAATACCCCAGAGGGGCATTTTGAGTACCTAGTGATGCCTTTTGGGCTTACTTATGCCCCTTCTGTCTTCCAATCCTTCATGAATGCTATTTTCAGGGATTTTGTGGATAAATTTATCATTGTTTATTTGGATGATATCTTGATTTTTTCCAATGACTGGGACTCTCATGTGAAACATGTTCGGACTGTGTTCCAGATTTTGAGAGAGAATGCACTGTATGTGAAGGGATCAAAGCGTCTTTTTGGCGTACAGAAGATCTCATTTCTGGGATTCATTTTGTCTCCGTCTGTTATTGAAATGGACCCGGTTAAGGTTCAGGCCATCTGTGATTGGGGTTCAACCTACTTCATTAAAGGCTCTTCAGAGATTTTTGGGTTTTGCCAATTTTTATCGTAAATTTATTGGTAATTTCTCTGGTATTGTTAAACCATTGACTGATTTGACCAAAAAGGGTTCCGATGTGGTGAATTGGCCTCCTGAGGCAGTTTCTGCGTTTCAGGAACTTAAACAGAGATTCATTTCTGCTCCTGTTCTACGGCAGCCGGATGTTTCTCTGCCATTTCAGGTGGAAGTTGATGCCTCTGAAATTGGGGCAGGTGCAGTTTTTTAACAAAGGGATCCAGAGACCTTAAGAGTAACCCTTGTGCCTTTTTCTCTCGAAAATTTTCTCCAACTGAACGCAATTATGACGTGGGTAATTGGGAGTTATTGGCCATGAAGTGGGCCTTTGAAGAGTGGAGACATTGGCTGGAAGGAGCCAAACATCAGGTAGTGGTCCTCACAGACCTTAAAAACCTGGTTTATCTCGAATCAGCCAAGCGCCTTAATCCTAGACAGGCCAGGTGGGCCTTGTTTTTCACACGTTTTAATTTTGTGGTTTCTTTTCTTCCTGGCACTAAGAATGTCAAGGCTGATGCTCTCTCGAGGAGTTTCTTTGCTGATTCTCCAGAGTTATCTGATCCTGCTGTTATTTTGAAAGAGGGTGTGGTTCTTTCCACCATTTCGCCCAATTTGAGACTGGCTCTGGAAGGGTGTCAGGAGGATAAACCTGAGTGCTGCCCTGTTGGGAAGTTGTTTGTTCCAGACCGGTGGAAAAAGAGTGTGATGTCTGAGATTCATTGTTCCGCGTTGGCTGGTCATACCAGGATTTTTGGTACCAGAGACTTGGTGAGTCGCTCCTTTTGGTGGCCTACTTTGTCTCGTGACGTCAGGAACTTTGTGCAGTCCTGTGGGACTTGCTCTCGTTCCAAGCCTTGCTCTAGTTCTAGTGGTTTGTTAATGCCATTACCTGTACCCAAGAGGCCATGGACCCATATTTCTATGGATTTTATTTCTGACCTTCCTGTCTCAGAGAATGACCGTTATCTGGGTAATCTGTGATAGGTTTTCCAAGATGATACATCTTGTGCCATTACCCAAGTTGCCTTCCTACTCCGATTTGGTGCCTTTGTTCTTTCAGCATGTGGTTCAATTACATGGCATTCCGGAGAACATTGTGTCTGACAGAGGAGTCCAGTTTGTTTCCAGATTTTGGAGGACATTTTGTTCTAAACTTGGTGTACAGTGGTCTTTCTCCTCTGTATTTCACCCTCCATCCAATGGACAAACCGAGAGAACAAACCAGACCTTGGAGACTTATTTGAGATGTTTTGTGTCTGCTGATCAAGATGACTGGGTCTCTTTTTTGCCTTTGGCTGAGTTTGCTCTTAATAATAGAGCGAGCTCTGCCACCTTGATGTCTCCATTTTTCTGCAATTCCGGGTTTCACCCTCGATTTTCTTCAGGACAGGCGGAGGCTTCTGTCTGTCCGGGGGTTGACTATTGTGCAGCGTATGCAGCAGATTTGGGACCAGGTGGTGGAGAGGTTGTCTCTCTCTCAGGAGAAGGCCCAGTGGTTTGCCAACCGGCATAGGACTGATGGTCCTCGTTTTAAAGTGGGGGACTTGGTTTGATTGTCCTGAAGGAATATCCCTATGAAGGTTGCATCTCCAAAATTTAAGCCAAGGTTCATTGGACCTTATAAGATCATGGAAATTATTAATCCGGTTTCCTTCCGTTTGCTTCTTCCAGGGACATTTAAGATCCATAACGTGTTCCACAGGTCCTTATTGAAGAGGTTTGTCGAACCAGTGGTTCCTATGGTTGCGCCTCCCGACCCTGTTTTGGTTGAGGGCAATTTGGAGTATGTGGTTGAGAAGATATTGGATTCTCGTTTTGCTAGACGGAAACTCCAGTATCTGGTTAAGTGGAGAGGTTATTGTTGTGTTTCGGTAGCTGAGGAGGACAGGAACAACAGCAGGGCAGCAGAACACCTGAGATGTTGGTAACTGATGGGTTGCAGATTCCTAAACTAACGACACAACTAGAGGTAGCCGTGGAGCGTTCCTACGTTGATCCTAGACGCCTCGTCACAGCCTGAGAGATAACTACACCTAAAGGCAGAAAGATGAAAGCTATCTGCCCCGGAGCAGATCCCCAAAGAAAATAGGAAGCCCCCAAACATATAATGGCGGTTAGACAAGATGAAAACACAAACATAGGCAGAAAATAGATTGAGCAAACGCTGGAGCCACAAGCTGACTAAATAGGATAGGAAAGGAGAGATTACTTTCTGCAACCCAGAAAACCCTACAAAAATCCAACAATTCTGATTACAAAAATACTGAGATCACACGATCTCGCCACCCGCTAAATCAGATCTCAGCGTGAACAAAACCAAGCTGCAGCTGCTGAAAAAACAGGAAAAAGCAAATGAGCAAATAACAGTGGCTGCAGATAAACTGTGAGGAGCTCAGGCCCCAGGAGGGGACCTGGCTGACCTCCACAAAAGTGCAGAAAACAATGCAAAAAGCAAGCACAAAAAGAAAAGCAAATAATATCTTATCTGAAAGCAAGAGATGCAGGCAAGACTCCAGCAAACTTCCAAATGAACCAGGAACCACAATTGAGACAAGAACAATTGATCACCGGCAACCATCATGGGAGGGAACCTCCCTTATATCAGACCAGTCAGTGAACCCAGATTGCCATTCCTCGCTGAAAGGTTCAGTACTGTCTGTAACCACCAGAGGGAGCCTCTACTCAGAAACCATCTCTAGCACATTCATAACAGGTTATGGTCAGGAGGACAATTCTTGGGTGTTTGCTTCGGACATTCATGCTGGGAGACTTATCCACGCCTATCATCGAGCCCATCCTGATCGGCCTGGTTGCGCAGGTAATGGTTCGGTGACCCCTCCTCAAGGGGGGGTACTGTTGTGAATATGCTGGAGGCGGCTTCAGAGCTGGGGCTCCCTCCGGTGGTTGCTGAGGGTAATTAACTAATTATTGAATGGCCTTCAGCTGGCGCTGAATGGTAGGATATAAGTGGCCTGAGTTCCCAGCAGCCTTGCCGGTTATCAATTGTTCCTTCTGGTCTTGCTTGAAGCTCTGCTAGTTTCCTGCTCTCCTTCAGATAAGCGTTTCCTGTTTTTTTTTCCCTTTGTTTGATTTTCTCTGCTGGTTTGCTGCTTGCAGTGGACTGCAGCCTGTCCCCTATTGGGGGTCTGGCGCTGCAATTGTACTCCGTATGTATCTGCACTTTTGCTTTGCTCCTTTGTTACTTTTTATTTGCTGAATAGCGTTTTGTTTACACCAGAGATCTGATTTAGGTGGATGAGATCGTGTGATCTCAGGTTTTTTTTGGCAATCAGAAGTGTTGGTATTTTTGTTAGGGTTTTGTTGGATTGCAGTCAGAATTCTTTCCTGTACTTTTCTGTCTAGACAGATTGGGCCCCAGCATTTGCTCATTCTATTTTCTGTCTGTGTCCGTGCTTTCTTCTTGTCTAACCGCCATTACATGTTTGGGGGCTTCCTATTTTCTTTGGGGATCTGCTCCGGGGCAAAATAGCTTTCATCTTTCTGCCTTTAGGTGTAGTTATCTCTCAGGCTGTGACGAGGCGTCTAGGATCACCGTAGGAACGCTCCACGGCTACTTCTAGTTGTGTGGTTAGTTCAGGTTACTGCAATCCAATAGATTCCAGCCTCTCTGGTGTATTACCGCTTTTGCCAATTTTTGCTATTTCTCCTCAGTTACCGAAACATAACAAATACCCTTCAGTCACCTGGGCATAAAGAGGAATCCTTGTGTGGAGCCCAGCTGCGACTGGATTCATATCTCCCAGAAGGGTGCGCAGAAGGAATTTACCACTAGAGGTCTCAATATGCATGCACACACCTTCACCCATCCCTAAGACCACCAGAGGGAGCTCCGATAGTGATATAAAAGGAGGGTGAAGACAGGAAAGTGAGTTCAGTCAGGTTGGAGAAGGCTGCAGGCTGCAGCAAGGAGGAGAGCTCAGCTCAGACAGAGCCAGTGTGTGTATACTCGTGTGAGGTCCCGAGTAGGCCGAAGGCGAGTGGAAAGAGTAGTAGAAGGGGTAGAGGAGCCTAATCAGCTCACCCCAACGAGTACATACCGGACGCCGGGTCAGAGCTTACAGGGATCTTCACGACCCAGTAGGGGACACCGGAAACCTGAGGACTACAGGTCTCAGGAGCCCTATAGAGCTGATATGTAACTGGGCCAGAAGAAGTCTGGAAAGCAGGACGCTGCAAGTAGGGACTGTACTTCAGGAGAAGGTCCAACCACAAGGTCAGCCGGGGGTAGGACGGAGACAAACTCAGGCCTAGCTTCATGCAGGTCAGAGACTTATTATAGGACACAGGAGGCCCTATACCTACTCAGTGGGAGAATCTGGATGTGCACCCTTCACCCTACAGTGCTCCGGGATGTGCCTGCAACATCTTCAGTAAAGGTACCAAAGTGACTTGTGTGTGTTCGCTTTCTTGTACCTACCCTGCCTGGTTCCCCTCCGTCCTGCATCCCTACACATCCATCTACCCTGGGAGGACACAGTCTCACCTGTAGGAGACCTAACATCAAGATGCACAACACCATCCCTTCCAGAGGACCTGCACAGCAGTGCTGGTCACCCTGACCAGATACTACAGGTGGCGTCACGAACCATCATACGAACACTAATCCCCTGTAAATATCCCCATTTCTGGTGAGCGCCCAGGGACACGGACCGAGCCGTGTGCTGCCCGTGACATCCCCCATAGAAGTCGACGGGCTCGGAGCCGAATACCCCACGGCCCTGGCGGGCGACTCACTTGCATTTTTATTAAGCTGCTTCACATCTTTGTGCACTACCATTTTACATAAAGGCAGGTTTGAGTGCTAGCTCCTGTCTCCTTATGACAAATTGTAGAGAAAAGAATAAAGGGAGAGGGGATATGAGGGACCTCAAGGATTCTGGAGTGTAAGGAGTGAGTGAGAGACTGCCTGACTCCAAAGACATGCTGCGGAAAAATAAACCGCTGCAAATCTGCCCGGATTTTGCCGCAGCATGTGCACAGCAATTCATTTCACATTGAATTACATTGGCTGTGCACTACACTGCGTATTTCATGCAATTCCACGCATCCAAAAACGCCGAAACGCATCTAAATCCGCAACGTGTGCACATACCCTAACTGGGCCCACTGCACTGCCAGAGTACAGGATGTCATTGTCCACAGCAGACATTGCCTTCCTTAGTCATAACTGGCCTGGTTACTGCTGCTCAAACCAGGGTTATCTTCTCCGGCAAATAACATCTGTTTTGCGGA
This sequence comes from Oophaga sylvatica, assembly GCA_033576555.1. Taxonomy (NCBI): domain Eukaryota; kingdom Metazoa; phylum Chordata; class Amphibia; order Anura; family Dendrobatidae; genus Oophaga; species Oophaga sylvatica. The sequence continues at coordinate 406,141,149 of JARQOD010000001.1, forward strand.
GTCCAAAATGAGCCCCAAAAAGGACTGAGTTTTTAGTGGATGTAGCTTTGATTTCTCTAGATTCAGTATCCATCACAGCTGGGTCAGACTGGATTTGACTTGCATAAGCTGGTGATTGCAGTCTTCCCTTGATTTGCCCACCACCAAGAAGTCGTCCAAGTACGGAATTAGGATGTTCCGAAGATGCGCTGTAACCACTAAAATGACCTTTGTGAAAACCCTTGGAGCCATGGAAAGCCTGAAGGGTAACGCCCTGTACTGAAAGTGCATGATCTTTTGGTCTATATGCACGGCTACTCACAGGTACTGCTGATCTTCCGCCCAGATTGGGATGTGCCAATAAGCGCCCTTTAAATCCAGGACGCTCATGCTACAACCTGGAAACAGCATCTTTATGGTCGATTTTATGGACTCCATCTTGAAGGACCATGAGATCAGAAATTTTTTCAGACCCTCCAGATTGGTCCTGAAGCTCCCCTATGATTTTCTATGGGAGAGAATAAAATCCTTCCTCTCGCTGATGTACCAGTACCTCCATCAACGTTTGTGTATTAAGCCCAGTACTTCAGTCTCCAGGGCTAATTGCTCCCCAGGACTTCTAGGGAGGATATTCTGAATGTGTGACTGTGAATGGACCTGAACTCTAATTTTAGTCTTGACCGAATTATGTTCAGAATCCAGGGGTTGGATGAGATTCTCTCCCAGGCAGGCTGGAAGTGGGACAGCCTTCCTCCCACCTGGGAAAGCCAGTCCCTTAGAAGGCTTCCTAACCTCAGAGGAAGAGCCTCCAAACATGAAGCCTCCACACCTGAGCTTCCTATCATTCCACTTCCCCTGTTCTCTGTGGGACTTGTTCCTATTATGCGTTCTCCTACAAAAGAATATTTTATAGTGTAGAAAGGACATGCTAGGAAACCCTTTTTTCCTGTCCGTGCGTTGTCCAGTATGTCATCTAGCGCCTGCCCAAAGAGGTATTTCCCCTCACATGAGATTGAGCACAGCTTAGTTTTAGACTGGACATCCCCAGGCCAGCTCTTGAGCCACAATGGTCTGAGGGCAGAGTTTTCCAGATTTGCTTATCTGACTGCCAATCTAACAGAGTCTGCCAAAGCATCTGCGAGGAAGGCCGCCGGTTCCTGCATTAGTGGAAGATTTGCTAACAACTCATTTTGGAGAGTTATTTATTTTATCTGCTCTTCTAGTTGCTCCTCTAGACAATCATGGATCCGGCCGTGCAAGATGCTGCAGATTTCAGTGCTCCTGCCATAGATTCCCATGTATGCTTAAGGTAGGTCTCAGCTTTATTTTTTTTCAGGGGTCTTTATAGGTTCCCAGATCTTCAAAGGGTAAGGTGGACTTTTTGGAGCATTTTGCCGCAGCCACATCAATTGTAGGGGGTCTTCTCCCATAAGCCCGCTTCCTCCTTGTCAAAGGGGTACCTTCTTTTTGACGCCGATAGTAACGGACCCTTCCTCTCCGGTCTTTTCCCATTCTTTGTCAATTAGCATTTTAATTTTCTTATTGATGGGGAATGAGCATCTCTTACTCTATTCTAAACCAATGAACATGATGTCCTGAACTGTCCTAGGGGTTTTGGAATCTGTAATGCCCATGGTTGATCTAATGGCTTTCACCAGCCTGTCAGTATCTTGCGCCACGAAACAGAGTCTACCCCCCACCGCATCACTACCGGAGAAGGAAGAAGGGGAGGAAGAGGAGGAGCCGGAATAGTCTGAGGCATCCTTCCTTATCCACTAATATTATTGATTCATCCAAAACAGATGCCTGCTGACTCTGCCTCCTGTTCCGCTTCCTAGCTGTTTCAATGTGTCGCAGACTTCTGATCTTACTGTGGATTTTAAATCCTTAGCAAAAACCGGGTGTTTCCTCCGAGACGGTCTTCTGAATGCAGTGGGACCACAGCGGCTTTGTGTATGTACTGGATAAGGTATTCCTGCACAGCGCACATTCTCTGTTATTTCGCTTGGCGCTACACTTCCTGGGCATTCCCTAGTAAGGATACATAGAGAAAAAGGGGGACCTATTTAACATGATGAACTTTCATGGAGATCACTCACCATTCTGAAGTTCAGTCTAGGGTACTGGAGATGAAGGCAGAGTCACTTCACATGAACTTTCTCCTCTGGAAGTGGTGGACTCCTGACCTGCCTTGGCCCTCTGGCTGGTCTTGTTTCCTCTTGCCTGACTGCTGCTGCCGTTGATGTTGCAGTGGGGCCTGCTGTTGCGGAACACCCATTGCTGCGAAGCTGACACTATCTTGGATAATCCCTCTATAAGTAGGCAGGGTCCAGCCACACCTCCTCCGATACTGCCCCGATCCCAGGGCATTCATTTTCAAATCAGACTTGCTATGTGCAGGAAGCCTCGACCAGCTGTGCGCATGTGCGGACCCAGATGACCTGTACTATCCCTGGCGCCCTGCGACAACAGGATGTGCCGGATATTACAACTGGCATCCTGCACAAACCCGGCAGATATTCTTACCAGCGCGCTCATCAGTGGGGTGCGCTGGAAGTTCCACTCGTTGGGAAAGCCTAGTCCGCCTGCGCCGCTGGTAAAGTCGTTCATAAAGGGTGTCACACTCAACGATTCAGGCTCACCAGCGGGACACCAACGACCAAAAAACGGCTCAGATTGTTCATAAGCGATCAGAGACATCGTAGCGGGGGCCACATCGCTGCTACATGTCACAGCGACGTCGCTAACGAGGTTAGTGCTGCGTCATAAAATCGCTGATGCTTAAGCGATCTCTGTAGCGATCTCGCTTAGTGTGACAGTACCTAAAGACTGCGCACCGCTCTTTCCATTCGGTTCCTTCAAGGACAGGAAACCAACTGATTTGGTAGGTTTCCTGTCCTTGATGAGCGGATACTTTCGCTCAGTGGGTGCATGGGAGAAGGGGAAAAAAAAACAATGCAATAATGAAATCAGGCACAAGGCGTTTACCTGCTGAACTGCTGATGAGTGAGTACCAGACCTTCCAGCCGTATTGGGAATCTCACGTCGCAGCTTCCCACCATGTTTTGGATTTTAAAGTCAAGAAATCTTGCTGGAAAACCCAGTTTTTGTACAACCCGGGCGTACTTCCTCGCTGCCAGCCGAGACTGCTCTTCACTGCCAAACAATATTAATATGAATAATCAAAACTAAAGCCATTTACCCAACTGTTATTGTAAAGACAATATTCTGTGTACATCACAAGCTATAAATGCAGTTATGCAGTATAAAGCATGGGGACAAAACCTCTTATGATCTAGGGAAGATATTTTAGACTAAATCAAACTCTCAAATGATTTTAGAATTTAATTTGTATAGAAAATATAACGGTATGATTAGGTTAGCTTTTTTCCTCCACAATATTGAAGATTTTTTGCTTGCAGTTATTGAACGGAAACACATTATTTCTGTGGCTGAGAGAGGTCCTTCTGACATGGACAAAGTAGGGGAATGAGAAAAGCATTAAACATGATTGCATGCATTCATTACCTGCAAGCAGAGATCCTGAAAGTGGCAAAGAATTGAGTAATGTTACCATATACAGGGACCTGACCCATTTAGGATTGTCATCAGTACTGCCAATCAAGTAGGAGGGGTGTGCCTCCAGGACTCCACAATACTATGGTTGCTCCAGTCCTACCTCTTTGCTCCAGTGCAGACCATTTTGCCAGAGCTGAATATTAGTGCCGTAGTCCTGGGCTCTCGTATTCTCATGATCACCGCTGCAAACCTCTGAAATCAGAACACAAGAGCGACATTTTTCATACAAGATGGTGTACAGACAGTGCTGCACGTCAGCCTTACCTTTGGGTTGTACTCTGCGTTTCTAGCATGCAAGGCAATCTTCTTTAAGTCAAGTTTACAGGCCAAGTTCACAGTAGATACAATATTTCTGGGAGGGGGGAGGGGAGAAAAAAAAAAAGTTTATATGGGATCTTAGCAAAGGTTGGGGTGTCTAGTGGGGAGGGATGGGGACATGGAAGTGCTGCATAGCCATAACTAGGCTCCTTGCCTCCAGCGCAATGTGTGCACCGTCTTCTATGCCAGGTCATTAATTGTCAAGTTCCCTTTTATGGGGTAGAGGGACTTGAACGCTGCAGCCAATCACTGAGCTCAGCCTGAGTAGACAGAACAAGTCACTCAAAGCCGCTGACCTTAGCGATTGGCTGCAGCACTGTTTGATGCCAGACCAAAATCAGCGGTTTTGAACCCCTCTACTTGAGCAGATTGGCTGCAGCACCATCTGTACTTTCAGATTTGGGTCATATGGGCCAAGGCAGAAGCACTAAACGTGAGCAAATATCCATCCATTCCCCTTTACAATGAGTGTTACTTACTGTAATTGAGGGACAATTCCAGAGGCCTCTGATACCGGGGTCATGGGGGTCATCGGGGTCATAGGGGTCATGGGCAGGGGGCAGAGATTCGAGGCAACTCTGTTCTCAGAAGGGGTGAACGGCTGTGACGATAAAGATGAGTCCATACTAATCCCGCTATCCTGCAGCTGTGAGGAGCACTGCTGGCCTTGGTGCTTTTCTTCATGATCGGGATTCAAGTCATCAGGCAGAAAGCTCAGATCCACAGAGGAGAAGTCCGCCGACAGGTCTTTGGAAGGGTCCACAGCAGATCCATACGACGTGTTTGGAAGTGGTTGTATGTTCAGGTCATCATATGGCGTCATAGAAGAGAACATGTGGGGTGTAGAGCAGAGGTTGTCCTATGGAGAAGGTCACAAGCCTTGATGCCATAAAGAGACTAACTTTGCCACAAGCAGTAATACGATTAGTCTGGCTATGGCTGCACGTCAGGCACAGACATGAAAAATCGGAATGGGTCCCTCACGTGCAATAGTTTTGGGAAGGTCACAGTCTAGGTATTGGCCAACATTGGGAAACCACAGATCCAGGATATTCCATGAACCTTCAGGCCATGCTTCCTCCTACCGCATCAGCTGCATTTTCTCTTTGTGCAGAGAAATGAATGAGATTTCATAAAAACTCACATCCTCTATGCATTTTTTTCTTTTAAAAGCTTCTGTGGATGGGGGTGGCGGAGAGGGCATGGAGTCCAAAAAAAAAAAATTGGAGCAGATGTAGAGCATGGGCACGAGTGCCCCATACAAGGCCGGGCCCGATTCCCAGGTTCTAGAGCCTTGACTGTCAGTGTTGGGGATGTCCATGGCTACATACACTCTGCCTCTACAGAGAAGCTGAGGGGGAACTGTAATTCATACAGAGCATTACCCCCAAAATGAAAACTACACTGAAAGTTATAAAAGCTGCAGTCCACCCCTCCTACCCCCCAAAAAAAGAAAAACTGAGGGCATTATTATGACTTCCAATTTGCATTTTTAGCACTTTTCCTGATCTTGATTGACGGCGTTTGTTTCCCCAGAGCAAGCAGTGACTTAAGGGGCTCTCCAGGTTGCGCACTCTGTCACTAGTCTCCAGCACTAGCGGTGAGACCGAGCGATCATGTGACTGCAAATATGCGATTGCGTACTCCCAGCCACATTCCAACTAGACATGCACATATTCATTTGATGCAAGTGAACTGAGCAAAGCCGTGCACATCTAGTCAGAATGTGGCTAGGAATGCGCAAAGTGCATACATGTGGTCATGTGACTGCTTGGTCACGCCAGCGACTCCTCACAGCGCATACAATGGGAGGATTCACACGTCCGCAGAGAGAAATACTTTAGTGAAAAACCTGGACAACCCCTTTAGCACAATCTGCATTTGTGCACACAGATACTGGAAGAGTCCAGCAGCACCGACACTGATCCCCGACAGCCGCTGTACACTTGTGGCTATATCAGTACAGCGAGCAGTGGCAGCAGACACAAGAGCGTGTCCGCACCCACACTGTGCGCCGCTGGTCGCCCCAAGTGGCAGCCCATATGTGGAGAAACGTCGATTCTAGTGCTATTACTCATACTATCCTGATATTGATATCTTAAGGACAAAAGGAAAAAAAAAATTACATTGGTGTGTCCCACATGGTTTACCATCCATTTTAATATTATGTCAGATCAGTACAATTTTTTTTTTTTCACATTTTACACCAGGGAATGCAGTATTTTAGAAGGTGCTTATTATCTTGCAGCTGCACATACAGAAATCTATTTTCCACTATGGAGTCCTAGCTGCACAATAAGATGGATCTCCCTGGTAGCCACCACGCGTATGTGCCATAGGGTACGTACCTCTGCCTCACATTGGTCCAAATATCTTTCCAATGAAGATTCTCCATCCATCTTGCAAACCTTCTGACACCAGCAAAACTCCTCTGAAAATGAGGAAAACTCCCAGAATTCATAATTTCACACCTCATCTCCATAGGACGAGGACACACACAACTAGGGATCCTTACTGATCGCACCTGGTGCTCATCTCTCCCCCTATAAAAACACCACCCAGTAATGAGCATCAGCCCAGGTGATTGCTCAGGTGTCCACTCTGTGATCGCCTCACCTGGAGGCGCCTGTATAAAGTGCCTGCTTTGGGGGCAACAAATTGATGCAAAATCTCTGAGCAAACGTGATCTATACCGGTATACAAAAGCCACAGAGGCAATGGCGCCATTATACGCATGGGATTGCATGCCATACTACCTGCAATAATATTAGGTGGAGGGAGGGTGGTCAGTGGCTTTTAAGCCATTGCTGCGAGAGAAAAAAAAACACTTTTGATGTTGTAATGTTTTACCAGGGATGTGTAAGTTTGATCATTGCAACAAATGAAATGTCATGGAACCCCGATCTGCAAAAACGTGCTTAAAATCCGCCTCAATGTCGCGGAGGAGCCCATTTTTCCAGTCCGCATTCAGGCATCCATTTTTCAAAAAAATTTGCAAAGCTTCTGCTGTCCATAAGGCGTCATTCACACGTCCGATGGGACACGAAAATTTGTCCTAGAGCAGCTGCGCCGAGGTCTGTCCGCCCCTGCACTGGTGCCTGTGATTGTAGACTGTGTCATTTTTTCTATGTTTTTCTGTGAAGTCAGCGCAAAATCGTAAAGACGTGTCCGACATGTGATTTTCAAAGACCTGCAGACTTGGAGCAGTGATATTATTCCGTTACTTGGGTCAAAATCATGATTTTTTTTTTCTTGTGGACACGCGGTCCTCAAAAAATTAAAACAGGTGACCATTGGTAGTTTAGCAGCACCCTTCACCTTCACCCCGTATTTGCAGCAGATTTTTTCTGTACCAAAAAACAGGAAAAACGCTGCTTTTCTGATGGTTTTTTTTTCCCCTTTAATTTGAATGGGTTAAAAACGCTGCAAAAATGCAGAAAAATCGACACGCTGCAGATCCGAAAAACGCTTTGAAGGTTCAAATCTGCATGTAAAAGAAAGCAGCGTGTGCATAAGATCTTAGAAAACTCATTTACTTTGCTGGTACTGTAAAACGCAACGATTTTCACCCTTGAAAAATGAACGGAACGAAAAACAAGGCCAAAACATCCACATGCTGCGTTTTTGCTGCATTTTTCTCCGTGCGTTTGCTGAAAAATATTATGACTCCGATTCATTAAGGGTCTGTGCACACGTTGATCCGCAAGTCATGTACAGTACAATGAAAGTGAATGGGAAGAAAAAATGCTGTGCACATGCTGCGGATTTTTCCGCTCGGATTTTTAAATCTGCAGCATGTCAATTCTTTGTGCGGATTCCGCAGTGTTTTTACACCTATTCCACTATAGGTGTAAACCCGCAAGGCAAATCCGCGCTAAATCCGCAGGTAAAACGCAGGTAATTTTACCTGCGGATTTAGCAAAATCCGCAACGTGTGCACAAGGCCTTAGACTCTCGTTTCATACACCAGTCTCAATGAGGGGCGTGCAGGAATAAGCTGCACCAAACTCAGTAAGAGGTGCACAAAAAAAAGACAGATGAAACAATTATAAACTCTCACATTGGATCTTAGAACGAGCTTACTGATAGATTCTCAGTTAACTCAGTGCAACATATAGGCTACAGAAGGCAAATGGTGCAGCTTTTTTTTTATGAAACCCTATTGTAAAAACGATTTTTATCCCCCCCCAGAAAACATGCATTTACTTAAGGAAAATAATTGTCCCCAGAGGTGAACAAACCCGTAATTACAGATAGCACATGGATTGTGCACTGATACCGTCCGTGTGCTGTCTGTGATATTCACAGACCCATAGACTTGTATGGATAATTTGGCTCTGTGACTTGGAACAAAAATGGACACGACTCCGTGATTTTTTTCAGGCACTTTTGAGCCGCAAAAGAAGACGGACATGTGAACAGCCCCATAGACCATAATGAGTAGATGTTCTATCAGTGAAAAACACAGAGAACATGTGCCTAAAAGCGGACATCTGAATGAGGCCTTATCCTTTATGATTTACTTTGACAAAAGTTAAATCTAATTTTTAGATGGCATGTGAACATTTAATATTTTTCTTTACAGTTTGCTTTTATTCATCCACTCACAGTATGAATAAACCAAATAAAATATATTGTCTTGTTAATTTTCCTGTAACAGTAATATAATATTTACTGTGTTGAAATGACAACTGTATTAATTATAATAAGGATAATTATGTGTATTTTTATCAGTAGAAACCTATAAATAGGATTGTGAGGTGTGGATACATGTTTCTCCAGCAGGTGGCAGTGTGTAGCTTAGAAGGCGCAGTGACTGATTAAGAGGTGTGGATACATATTTCTCCAGCAGGTGGCAGCGTGTAGCTTAGGAGCAGTGATTGATCAGTAGGTGTGGATACATGTGTCTCCAGCAGGTGGCAGTGCAGTGTGTAGATTAAAAGGCTCAGTGATTGATCAGTAGAGGTAAGATGGCGCAGCGGTAGAGCCTGGGAGGTGTGCTGTGCCACTGTGTGCACTCTGTACTATTGCCAACCAGTCACAAAGATAGCATCAATTTTTTTTTTTGTAGAGAACCTTTAATTATTTTCTGCTATTTTAGCAAGTTTCTCACTGCAGCTTATCTGGGAAGTCGTGGCCACTGGAAATTGGTAAAGTCAGCATGTGACTACAGAGATGTCAGCATCTTCATGGGGTGATATGTGAGCATCCGATCCCAGCAAAAATGAGATTGGCTTTTTTTTATGGGTGCGGCTTATGAAAAAAACAAACCTTGAATTTAATTTAGGCCCCATATCAGACAATAAACTTACCCTCCGCAGTCTCAGCTCACACTTCATCCATTGCACCCAGGGGCAGCCATCAATTCATAGCTAAAACAGAGCCCTGATAGAGGTGATGAGAATTATATCCATTAATTTGGGGCTTCCTATTATCAGGACAGCACAGCTAACTGATGTCTATGAATTATGTGGAACTGCAAGTGACAGCATGCCCTGTTTACTTCAGGTGAGGCATCCTAGGATTTGTTGTTCTACAACTAAAGATAAACCAGATGACTACAGTCCAATGTATATATTCACATGTAAAGCGCCATGGAATAAATGGCGCTATAATGATAAATCATAATAATACATATAATGAAGTTGCAATATCAAGAAGGAAAATGTGTGGAATGATGGAAATCACAGTATGGACAGACATGTTACTGATCTATGAGTGATGAAGAAAAGGGAACAGAATTTTTGAAACATCTCGATTTATTCAGTATGGAGTATGAGCTCCATTTGCAGAAATCTTGCCACCTGCAGCCTTGGCTGCAATCACTGAGGTTATTAATGGTCGTCTGAGGAAGGTTCTGAATTTTCTTGGGCAAATCATCAAGATCCACTGCTGGCAGCTTCCTTTGCAAATGTCGACCAACGATGTCCCAGATGTGCTCGATGGGAGACAAGTCTGGAGACGCTGCAGCCATGGTAGCATGTTTAGGCCACATGGCCACGTAGCCCTAGGATAGTTTTTGCACAGTTTATATGGAATCCTTTATCCCATGGATAACCCTAAGAGCTTAAAGGGGTTTTCTGTAAATTATTTCTTTTTTATTTGCGGTGTTTTGGGCTCGTTGAAAGTGAAAAACCCAGTGGCTATTTACCTCTCCGGCATTTCTTGCCACGGTATTCTCATTGTAGACATTTGTGGCTTAGTTATATCTGCTCCCCTTATTCTGGGACATTGTACATTTTGCCTGCAGTTTATCCTGATTCATCGCAGCCTAACGGTCTGCTATTTTTGGATTTGTCAGCGTGCATGTCTCTATGAAATTCAGCTGCTTATGTGACGCCCCAATCATGTTTTCCATTTCTACAGTACACATAATGGGAGGACATTGTTGATTCCCTCTCCGCTAATGCAATGACCGAGCTCTTTCTTCTACTACTGTAAAAATATCACCATTACAGGAGCGCTATTTCCATAACTTATATAGATTGATTATTTTATATATATATATATATATATATATATTTAATATAATTTGTTAACTGTCTTGGAGGAGATCTACTTAGAGCTTGTTCATACACATTGGTCTGAGATCGGACTGTTAATGCATGGACTGGCCGTGGGGCTCCTGACCCGAGCGGGCAGCATCATAAAAATATATTAAGCTGTCACGCTTGGGTCACAGTCTGTGCATCATCTGTCCGATCTCGGATTGATCTGCACGGACGTCTGAATGAGCACTTAGATTGTACGCCATCCCTTATCTTTAGCCCCATTCTTGAAATAGATCGGGTGTCAGGACTCAAACCCAGCAGCTCTTGTGCATCAGGCAGTAGCTCTTCTCTCTAAGCTATTCATCTCTCTGGAAAGTTCCTTGATAACCCAGATACTAGTACCTGTATTGTTTCTGATTGGCTCCACCCTGAGTTCCTGATTGGCTCCACTCTGATTGAACACCCTACTTAAACCTGGCATTGCACATCCTTCTTTGTGAGATTATTGAGCTACTAGCCTTTGGTCAAGCTTCCTTTCACCTGCTCCTTCATTCCAAGATTATACTGTTGCTTCCGTGTACTGAACCCCAGGCTATACCTGACTACACTACCTGCTGATCCTTGAACTATACTGCTTCTCCAGTGTACTGACCTCTGGCTATTCTTGATTACGCTACCTTCTGATGCTACAATACCACTACTCCAATCCAGTTCAGTCCATACAATTGTGGTCCCAGAAGTCAACCCCCAGCCAGTCATGAAGGCTGCAGCCAATTATTAGCCTCAGCTTTAGAGTTGTTGTGGATCGATACACTGGATGTAATCCAGCGGCCATGAAAGTAGTCTGTGTCACACAGGGGCGGACATATCATTGGTACAACCTGTGCAGCTGCACAGGGGCCCAAAAGTGAAGGGTGCCACTACCACCTTCTAAACGAGGAATTGTGCATAATGATAAGGTATTGGCTGCAAAGGGCCCATAAATTCTTCTTGTAGAGGGACTTTTTTCTCTCTGTGTCTGCCAGTGGTGTCGGCGATGGATGGTAGCTGTGAGAATCGCCTCCTACCTGATGGCATCTGCGGATCTTCTTTTAATTAACTGGCTAACTAGCAGTGAAGATATGCAGGCTGGCACACATGGCTCTCTGGCATCCATTCAGGACAAGTATAACCATTACTTTCCTGGCCGCAAATTAATATTCCTGTGCTGAGCAAATAAACTGGAAGGCTAAGTTCCCATGATTAGTTTTTGACGCTGCGCAAAAAAAAACAGGGTATATTACAGATTTGGCAAAGTGGATGGGATTTTTAGAAATCTCGTGCCCATTGTGCATTTTTTTTAAGGCAGCATAAACTGACCTACGGTGCTTTTTCGAAATGATCAACATGACAATTTCTCCTGTATGCTGAGTTTTGTGTGCCATTTTTCCCCATAGACAACATTAGATGGAGAATATCCACAGATAAAAAACGCATGTGATCCATACATGACTGTATCAATAATGTTTTGTCAAAGCCAAATACCAAGAAATATCAAAATCAAAGCAGCTTTATTTAAAAGAATAAATAACAAAAAGAGACAAAAACTTCAGGATCAAAAAATTGCATGTAAAAATAATACATATACCTACGTTTTTGGGAAATTTCCCACGATTCCAACATTTTATGCTCACCCCAAAATCCATAAGGGTTTTGGACCACTAAAAGGGTATCCTATAGTCTTATGGGTGGATTTACTTTCACAAAACTCAAACATTTACATTGACAATATCATGTGTCCATTTGTGGTTACACTGCCATCCTATATTCATGATACCACTGATCTTCTCAAACTGGAGGCTATATCAGTGGGAAAAATATCCTCCTTGCTTGAGTTGACATGGATGTTATGTAGAGTAGTATTCCTCACAATATGGGTATACGAGCTGTAGAACATTAAAAAAAAGGCAATGACAATCAATTTGTGGTCACTCTACTTGATTTCATCTTGACCCATAGCTACTTCCTTTTTGATGGCAGGTTCTTCCACCAACTCGTGGGTACAGTGATGGGCATCTCCTCTGCCCCAAAATATGACAACTTGTTCATGGGCTGGTGGGAAGATGTTATTGTATTCAGGGAGGACAGTCAATGGTGGATCCCCAATATGTTATTATGGGTAGATTTATTGATTATCTTATTTTATGGTTAGGTACAAAGTATTAGTTTGGTTTCTCCATTGATCGTGTCAACATGAATGACATTGTCCTACAATTTACCTCTGAGATTAAAGAATGTAGACTAGCTCTTCTGTACATTACATATAGGGTGCCAATCTCTGCGGTTAGGTAGCAGTCAGCAAAGGTTGTATTAGGGTCATTATACCCCGTCATCTCATATATATATATTTTAATTGCCTATAGTCCTAGGATGTATGAATTGACATGTTGCTTCTTTTAACCGCTTTATGACTTTCGAATCCTGAAGCAGTTAAAAGAAGTAATAAGAGAATGAGCATGCCCAC
>JARQOD010000001.1:406154118-406376222 GCA_033576555.1 Oophaga sylvatica
CAGGGTGGGTGCTGTGTCCCCCAGTGATTGGCTTGGAGAAAAGGATTTTACGATGAGTACACAAAAATCCCTAGTTCTCCTTCGCCTCATTGGGGACACAGAACATGGGACATCCCAAAGCGGTCCCTGGGTGGGGAACAACATAATAGATCGAACCACATGTACTAATTAAAGAAGAGTCACCACCGCTTTCAGAATACATCTACAAAGGGGCGCATGTGCAGGAGTCTGAGTGTGAACACTGTAATGCTTTGAGAATGTGTGCAGACTGGATCAAGTCGCAGCTTTGCAGACCTGTTCTGCCGACGCCTGATGTCGAAGGCTCGTGAAGCGCCCATCGATCGAGAAGAGAGAGACTTAATCCCCGCAGGGATAGGCTTACCGCTAATGCGGTAGGACTACTGAATAGCCCAGTGAATCCCTATGGCTATTGAGACCCTGAAGATACTTACGGAAGGGCGCGTCCTCGAGACGTACCTTCTGAGAGCACTCACTACATGCAGGGCGTGAAGAGCTGTTTCCAACGATGTACTGGTGCTGGACCAAAAGAGGGAAGGACAATGTCTTCATTAAGGTGGAAAGACGAGATCACGCTGGGCAAAAAAAGATGAAACGGTCTGAGGACCACCTTGACCTCGTGGAAAAAAGAGCTCGACAGGACAATGCGCGGTCAGCTCCAAGACTCGTCTGAAAAACAAAACTGCAACAAGAAGGCCACGTCCCAAGACAACTGTCAGCGATACGTCCTGCAACGGTTTGAAAGGCGTCTCCTGAAGAGCGCCCAGGCCAAAATTAAGGTCCCAGGCCTCTAACGACATTCTATAGGGGGGTACCACATGGAAGACCCCCTGAATGAAAAACCTCACTTGCAGTTGGGAAACAATCCTACGCTGGAATAAAAAACAGATAAGGCCAAGATCTGATCTTTGCGGAAGCTAAGCGCTGAACCAGAGTCCTGGCCAGTGTGGAGAAATTCCAAAATCGAGGGAACAGGGAAGACACGAGGAGGACGTCTGCGGTCCCTGCAACATGCGAAAAAAAAGGATTTCAGGTGCGGCGATAGATGACCTAATCATGGTGGGAACCACCTGTTGAGAGAACCTATAGCTTGAGCTAGAACCGAGGCTTCAATGGCCAAGCCGTTAAACACAGGGTCCCTGAGTTCTGGTGGCAAATCGGACTTTGGTAGAGCAGATCTGGATGATCCGGCAGTTGGTAGGAGACAACGACGATGATCTGCCCTAACTCTGCATACCACGCCAGGCGTGACCATTCAGGGAGACTAGGAGTACTGTAACCCCCTCTGCCTTGATCTTCCTAATGTCCCTTTGGAGTAAAGAAAACGTATGGAAAACGAAACTGATGCTACGGAGTAACCAGAGCGTCCACCCCGAGACCTTTGGATCACAAGATCGAACTATGAAGTTGGATGCCTTGGCGTTCATTCTTGAAGCCAGCAGATCCATATCCGGAGTCCCCCGGAAGTTACCGAGTGGTTCCTCTCTGCACATCGGAGAATGTGGGCTACCTCGCGCATGGCTGCCCTACTGCGGTTATCCCTTTGATGATTGATATATACCACAGCCGTGGCGTTGTCCCACTGAATTCGGATGTGGTAACCAGCAAGAAGATAAGGAACCGCTGCAGGGCTAGCCGGATCGCTCGGATTTCTAGGACATTAATTGGGAGGCTCGACTCCCTAGTCGACCCGTGTCCCTGAGCGGTGTGGTGACGAAAGACTGCTCCCCAGCCAAAGAGACTGGCGTCGGTAGAGACCACTAGCCATTGAGCCGAGAGGAGGGATTTTCTCTAGTTGGGAGAAGACCTTAATGTCCAACACCTGAGAGGCTGTCTGATCAGCATGAATAAGCGGCATCGGTGGTTGAGGGAGAACAGATTCCTGTCCCAAGCCGCTAGAAGAGCATGCCGCAGGGGACAGAGATGCAGCTGAACGAAATGGACCGCTTCCATTGCTGCCACCATTTTTGCCAGTACCCTCATGACAAACCAGATGGAATGAGAGGATGAGTGGCCAGGTGCGCAGGCTAGGACCTTGTCTCGAGGGAGAATCACCAACCCTCCTCGGGAGGTGTCCAGGGTCATCCATAAAAAGGGATATCTGCTGGGCTGAAACAGGGGAAGACTTGCTTAAGTTTATAAGCTAGCACAGGTGAGAAAGAGTATCGCAAGTGATACGAACGCACTCCATGCAGTCCTGGAAAGTCAGACCCTTGATTAGAAAATCGTCCAAGTAGTGCAGAACTACCACACCCCGAGAGTGCAAGATGGACATGACAACCGTCATGACCTTTGAGGACACTCTGGAAGCGGTAACAAGGCCGAAAGGCAAGGGCCGTGACCTGAAAATGCTGTTCGCAAATGGCGAATCGCAGGAACTTTCGGAGAGAAGGAGACATCGGAATATGTAAGCATCCCAAATGCTGATGGATGCTAGAAACTCCCCTTTTATTTCCCCTCGAAGTAATGGCCAAACGGAGAGACACCATCCGGCAATGGCGGACCTTGACAAACTTGTTTAGAAGTTTTAGATCCAATATGGGTCTTACGGTTCCGTCATTTTTTTTTTTTAACCACAATCAGGTCCAGAAAGGGTTGAACTGTTTCAACTTTCTTTGTGCGGAGGTAGAGAAGAAAAACTCTAACTTGTATCCGGAAGACACCTAGTCTCTGGCCCATTCTAAGAACGACGGAGAGTCAGATAAGACGAAAGACGAAAATAGGAGTAGAAATCCGGCTACCCTACTGGAGTAGACCGGATAAGACAGTTCTTTGTCCAAAAATCTGTGGGGCTTGTGTCCCCTAAAACTAGTTTGCCTAGATCTGTCCTACTAAGCTTAGTCAGTTTTAAATGAGACCTGTGGTACTCCTGTATGCATGAGAGGAACGCCCCAAGCCGGAAGAAATGCATGCATTAGCTCGGCCGGAATTGCCATGAAAAACCCGGAAACGTGCCTGATGATGACTAAAAAAGACATCTAATCCTTTGCTGGGGAAGGAGTTTACTCTTTCCCTCCTGTGGCATCAGAGAGAAGCTGAACCCGCTTTTGTCTAAATAAACGCTCGCTCTGATAATGCGGGTATGTCAAGGACCTTTTAGACTCCGAGGCCACTTGCCATTCCCTGAATCACAGTATATTCCCCGTCTCAGGAGAACGGATTACTGCTTTCGGAGAATTCCTGTCCATTCCTTCCGCAAAATACAGTATTTGGTTAGTGCTGAAGATCCCGCTGCAGAGGCCCACCGCCGACTGGATCCACTCACCATCGGTGCGCGTCCTGGCATGGAGCCACCGCGGATGACTGGGCTTCAGCACCGAGGAAAGCGCGCGCACTCTCAGGAGCCCTCCTGCTGATCCTGACCTGGGCAGCTAAAAGCCAGAGGTTCGTAGAAAAATCGACTGTTCTGCTGCAGGTCAGGTGTTGCAGCGTGGACGGTGCAAGGAAAAACCCTCCATCCACCATCCCTTTGTTAGGGAGGTGGAAAGGAACTGTCCGCCTCCATCATCCGCTTTAACAGTGGTGATGCAGTGGGGCTGCACGGACACCAAAAGGGGGTCCTTTGTACATCCTATGGGTTCGAGCCCTTAGGATGGGACAGGGCTGTATGTCCGGCATTAGACCTGGCTGCAGAAGAGGATACATGAAGGCGACACTCCATGTGCTCGTCTGCTGATGTTGCGGGGAGATCAGTGCCCTTTAAGGGACCTGTCGCTCCTAAAATCAGCCCAGCCAATGGCGTCCCATGTCGCAGGAGAGGATACGTGGAGGCGACACTCCACGTGCTCGTCTGTTGTTGGTAGATCGGAGCCTTGAAAGGTTTTGTCGCCCCTTCATGCGAAGAAAAAAGTACTAAGCAAGAACTGGTTCTCTGGGAACCAGCATGAGGGTGTATACTACAGGGAAGGAGCTAACTCTTTGTTTCAACTTAGTGTCAGCCTCCTAGTGGCAGCAGCATACACCCATGGTCTGTGTCCCCCAATGAGACGATAGAGAAAGTGTTGCACTAATTGCATAGCGAACCAGCCCAACTGGGTGTTTTTATTTACTTTTACATAAAAGTCATTGATTCCTTTTACATTTATTAGTGCAATATTACTAACTTCTGGTAAGTCTCCCAGGAATAAAAGCTGGATTGTGTTTGTCCAGGGTGCTGTTCCAATCAACACAGCTTCTATCCTGCACTTATTTCCTCTTCATATCGCTTTACAGGCATGGTCATCATATTATCACAATCTAAATTCCCTATCAATACGTATTTGAAGTGTGGGAGTAAACCAGAAGAACCAGGTCAAACCTAAGCAAAAACGAGATCATATAACCTGCTTGCAGATGCTGTCCTTTGTGGGTTTTGAACCCAGGACTGCAGTGCTGCAAAGCTACAGTGCTAACCACCGAGCCACAGTGCTTTCCTCCCATTCTATAGTCATTTCTACCCTCCCTGAGATACTTTCACCTCTCTCCACAATGTGGAAATTTATGTACTCCTCTCTGACTCTGGGGGCTGTCATCTCTAACACCAAGGGAAGGGCAGTGGGAACAATAGAGCAAAGGATCTGAAGAACTTGAAACATTTTTGCAGAGCATTCAGCTAAATAAAGGACTTGCAGATGTTTAATTTTATATTCAGGAAGCAACTGAACAATAGAACTATTCTGTGTGGAGGTGTACATGGACATTAAAAGGAAGAAGTTTTCTTTAACTTCTCTCTAAGCTTTTTTTTCTCACAAACAGGGGTAAAAGTTAATGCAGACTGCAGACATCACTGTGTGGAATCAGCCATAGACCGAACTTGTATACATTGCATTATTGTCAATACTGGAAGCCAGATCATATGATGCTGAAACGCTACTTTTGGGGCAATCTATTTGTGTGATAACATTGGCCTAACGGCTTTGGCAGGAAAAAAAAAAGGAAAGTTTTCAGAAAGAACAGATTCCGATCCACCAAACGGAAAAAAAACAGGGTTAACATTCACAACACAGAACAAAATCTTCAGCAGGTTTTATTCGGAGAAGTGGGGACAATTGTATCCAAGCTATTCAATGCCCTGTGAGCGCCTGTAATGGAGCTGGATACATTTAAACAAACCGGCAACTGCCGACTCACAGAGCACTGCCGACTCACAGAGTACTGCCAAGATAGCATACAATCAGATCCACACGAGAATGTGCAGCCTGCAAACACAAACTAGAATTTCTCATTCGCTGCCAGCAGACATCCTGAAAATGGTAAGAAATTCAAAGGAAAAGTGAATCAGAAAGCTGCAGCACTTTATTTACACGACGCTTAAAGGGGTTGTCCAAGATAAGAGAAACATTGGCTGCATAATTTTGGTCATGAGTTATAACTAAAGATGGGGAAAACGAATTTGTAGGACCAGTCCAGAGGCCAAGTCTGTGGCCTCAGGTTGGGAAACCCGAGAGCCACTTCCTACTTTCTGATATCTGTGGCTCTTCTTTTGATTAGCCGGCCTGGAACGCCATCACATATGCATTACTCAAGAGATTGCATCGCGCCAGACCTGGAAAGCACAGATAGGGATGCCCACAGGGAAAAAGCTGTTTGCTGGGTCCCTGTCTGACAGCTGAGGATCACCGACGTGGCCGCTGGGCCGGAATCCTGCGAATCGATTGGATCATCTCTAGGTATATGTACTCGTAATCCACACAATATAAACGTGCCCTTATAGAGGCTCTCCTTTTAAATTTACTTCTATAAATGATATTGAAGTGTTCAGTCCCTCTGGCCGCTACTGGGGTCCTAGCACTAGTTCTGGCGGCATGTTTTCATGACTTTTGGGACTGCAAGATCTTTCTAAAGGCAGTGGATACCGAGTAGCCCCCTATAACAATGTGAATGGTGCAAATGGGCAATGAGAACACTGATGCCGTACCCTGCCTTGGTTACCAGAAAGGCACTACCTGTCGACTGTATGGGCATCAGTCAGTCACAACGCTGCCGTTAAACTCTATGCAGGACTAGCGCTACGCTGAAGTAGACAAAAATAGCTAGAATTTGTGCCTTTCCTCGATTCCATCTTGGGTGTTCAATTTTCCTAAAAATAAGTTTGGCTAAAGAACTTCTTGATTTACAAGGGTAAAAGACCCCATAGACACCAGATTATAGCTGGTCACAATGACAACCACTGGACGGACCATAACTCCCAGAAGCACATTCCTGGCAATCAGAGAGAGACGAGTGGTATGGAAATGTAAAGTATGCAAGAAACCAGGGCAAAACCCCATATAACTGTCCCGTTAGATCACCGTTAAATTATTTAAATATACAGCACTCGCTCACTAGCAACGCTGGCCATACACACGAGATCGCTGGTGGATATATATTGGCTGAGCGAGAGTTTATTTCTCTCAAGTGGCCACCAGACCAGAGCCCTGCGAACCTCCTCCTACCTGCGGGCATCCCTGGCGCTTCTTCTAAGAAGTGTACCCCCAGCAAAATAATGATGCCGCAGGACCTGCTAATCAGAAGAGGTGCCAGAAATGGCGGATATTCGCAGAGCTTGGATCTGGTGGTTACGGAGCTCTGACACAGCTGCTGGACCAGGTTCCTGCAAATCTTTTTGCTCAGCCCTATAGTAAGAAGAATTAGCCACTGTCAGACATCTGAAGATAGGGGAAAAAATGCTAAAATCCAACGTGCCAATCCCCTGCTGAACGCTAGGGGAGAGAAGAGATTCCGTACACAAAATTGTAGGCAGAAGTCGGGAAGATCTTACGTGTGTATGGCCAACTTAGGCGTAAAAAGCTACAAACACTTTTTTTTGACCATGTAACTTACATTGTTCTTCTTCCTTTGTTGCTCTACTGCAGATTTTTGCACTTCCAGCTCTGACAGCAGCTCGGTTATATACTTGTCTTTCGCTGCAATACTAGAAACATATATATTACGTCAGGAAACCCGATTACACTTTACTGATCTCCTGAGGTCATAACAGCAAAGAGGAAAAATGTCATTCTCGGCAACTTCTCCAGGTTGCCCCTAAGAGAAGTGCAAAGGTCTTCCTGACAGTCGAGAATTTCCACAATAAAAAGAGAATCTCTTTCTGAAGGACCAGCGATACCAGCACATCCACACTTTTTCTTGAAGGCCTCAGTGTGAAGCTGCATTTTCTCTGCATTGATGACGTGAGCACCCCCTACCATTCACAGCCGATCACGGTGTCCTGGCCTACGGCTAGTGGTACTGCTCTACAATCAGTTTTCATTGTGATGCTACACATGTAGTTTTGAAGGATCTTCTTAAGCATAGATGTTCGGTCCTGTTCACACTGATCTGAAGGATTCTTTTTAGTAAAATGTCATCTATTTGGTCTTTTAAAGGGAACCAGTCACCTTGGAAAACATAGCAGACATAGGATTAATCGCATTAAATGCTGCCCGGCCACCTTACTGAAAGTGCGGCTAGTGGAGAAAATGAACAGCTATCCGCCAGAGATAGTCATGGAGCAGCAACAGTCATCGCTTACCATACAGTGAGCGGCGGATGTAAGCAAGCCCTGGCGCGGTGATTTGCAGTATGCCACGCAGCACAGCTGTCAAGGAGAAAATACAGTCAGTGCTCTCCTCCACGACTGAAAGCCGGCGGCTCCCAAGAGGATACCAGTTCATTTTCTCCCTGTAGCTGCACTTTCAGTAAGGTGGCTGGGCAGCATTGTACCACAATCCACCTGCAAATTAACCCTATGTCTGCTGGTAAATCACATTCTCCAAAGTGACAGGTTCAATATTTTTTTTTGTAAAGAAATAGTTCAGTTCCTCCCTTAAGGTCTCGCAACTTACATATTTTGAAAAGTTACGTAAATAGGGCGTCTCCAATAAAGGGTTTATATCAGATATCTATCGATTACTTAACCCATATGTAGAAGAATCACCCAAATCACTCATTTATGAGTGAATGGGAGCGATTTCTGGGGGGATTCTTGCCACCTGGCAGGGAGTCTGGAGGAACGTAGCTAAGACCTCCACATGTTTTATCTATAGGGAAAAATCAATATAAACTACTCTCGCTTTGTATCACTCCCGCTCCATTACATAAACTTAACCCTAATATTCCTGGCAGCTGTTGGCGATTTCGTGACATTGATGGGAACTGGCCTCATGTATTCTGGGTTGTACAGGCATTCAAGGCTTCTGGAAATCTGCTAACCTTATTTTTAAGGTCGTGGGTCTTTAGATAACACTTAATCTTAAGTTTTACTTACTCAATATCCTGCCATTTCTGTTTAATTCCCCCCTATGTGTCAGTGTATTGTCATTGTCCAGGTATAATGTCTGACGAAGGTTATGAGTTCATTTCTTGAAGTTGTCACTGATAGATTGCCCGCGAAACCAAGATGTAACGTTTGTTAATACTTTAAATATTCTCTATGTTGCATTTCTGAAACTTTATATGTGAAAAAGAAAGAAAAACACTAAAAAAAATAACCCAAAATAATTATATATTATTATTATATTAATTACTTACGCTTCTATTAATTCTTCACCTCTAGAAACTGAGGAAACCTAAAGTGTGAAAAAAAAAGTTAAAGTATCAGATTTACAACATGGACATACTATCGCTCCCATAAATAAGAAATTAGCTACTTGGGGCAATGTCCTGCTACAAACACTATTATTCCCTACCCAATTATAGCGCGGGAAGCAGTGACACAGACAGTAAAAAATAGGGCACTGTTCATAATATGCCATATTCTACTAATAGAAAAAATAAAAACAAAAAGATTGTAAAAATCTAACAAAAATATTTGCCCCAATTTATTACAAGGATTGCACCAACTCAACATAAGAAAAATTAGTAATAAAAGTAAAGTTGGCAAATCTGGATACACGGATCTTGACCATCACTTAAATAAGAAATCTGGGACAAACAGATTGCAAGATCAGAGTTCAGACTGCACAAGGTTTGTTTGTAGTCTGTTATCATAGAGAACATAGGTACTGTAGACACATCATAGATTTTTAATCAAGTTTTGTAAAGTCGTTCAATTTTTTTTTTTAAATGCATTAACACAATGCGAAAATTGGTTGTGAAGGTGGAGATAGATTTTAAAGAGTAACCGTCACTATTATTTTCATAAAATACTACTACACAGGAAAATAAGAAATTCTATCAGAGAAATCTGCTTCTTTCTCCTTCTGGAGTGATCATTCATTCTCGATTCACAAGTAGAATCTGTCCTTATTGAATACACGTTTTCCAAATACGGAGATAGGAGGTGACAGTTGGTGCTCATAAAGTTCTATGGAGAAATGTGGTTTCAGGAAACTTGCAGCAGAATGTTTGTCTCTTTCTATAGCTCCTCCCTCCTGCATAGAATTTTTAAAGCATCAACTGTCATCTCCTATCTCTGTAAAGGAAAAATCTGTTTTTAGTCACTGAATTGAGATTGGAAAATCAATCCAGGGAAAGCAAATTTCTCCGATAAGATCTTTATATATTGCAATTTGCTTATTTTCATGCATGCTATTGATTTATAAAATGAAAATTAAAAAGATTTTTATACGATAACCTACTAATTATATATCTATTATTGCTACAAATTATGTCATTGGCTCCTTCACATCACACAACGGTTATAAAGAGAAAGAAGAAAACAATATATATTAGGAAGTAAGATTTGAGCACAAGTCACACCTGTCGTAGTTGTTCATCATGCTTCTTTTGTAGTCACAGGCCTGAATTTTCAAAATTTCATTTTCTTTTTTCAGACCCTATGAGGTAAGAAAATAAAAAAGGAGATTCAGCCAGTGTGGTTCCTTCCATTAAGGCTGTTATTAAACTCAAGCCATCATTAGAAAAAGAGGATTTTGGCATTTGCCATAAAATCTCTTGGAGCCTTCATTGGAGAACACAGGTAACCACAGGTGTATACTGCTGTCACTAGGAGGCGGACATTAGGCAAAAAAGTTAGCTCACCCCCAGCGGTGTACACCCACTTGGCACAAAGTTAGTGATAAAGATGTAGGAAGAGCAACACAGAATAATCTCAACACTGGCCCAACAAGGCACAGACAAGGGAGGGTGCTGTGTCCCCTAATGAAGGCTCAGAGAAACAGATTTTGTGTCGAGAACCCCAAATTTTCTTTCTCTATCGTTTAATTGGGGGACACCAGTAACCACGGGCCATCCAAAAGCAGTCCCAAGGGTGGGAACAAAAGAACATGCCCAGATCAGGTCGCGTGACAGAGAACCTCCGCCTGAAGAACCTTTCTCCCTAGGCTTGCATCAGCCAAGGCGTATATATGCACTCTGTAGAATTTGGAAAAGGTATGAAGGGAAGAGCAGGTAGCGGCCTTGCAGTTCTGGACCGAGGACGCTTGGTGGTGAACGGCCCAGGAAGCCCCCACCTTGAGAGTGGAATGAGCCATGACTGCCGATGGGGGTGATCTATTCTTGACTCTATATGCCTCCAGTAGAGGCATATCAAATCCAGTGAGCGATAGCAGCCCTGGAGGCAGGAAGATCCTTGAAACGACCCTCAGGGTTCACAAACAAGGTGATGTTCTTGAAAGGTACAGACGTAAGGCCTTGACAAGATCCAGCTTGTAGAGGGACTGTTCCAGAGGATGGGATTGTGAAGGACAGAAGGATGGAAGGAAGATTTCCTTGCTGAGACAGAAAGGTGAAACTACCTTGGGAAGGAAGGGACCAGTCATAAGACCACCTTGTCCTGGTGGAGGCAGAGAAAGGGGGAGATGCACAAGAGGGCCGCTAGTTGAGACATTCGCCTGATAGAGGTGATCGCAACCAAAAACAAAGCTTTCCAGGAAAGAAGAGAAAGGGTGATGTCTCGAATGGGTTAGAAGGGAGGTCCCTGAAGGACACTAAGGACTAGGTTAAGGTCCACAGAGGGAGGATGATATGGAGGAATCAAGTGAGCGACTGCCTGCAGGAAGTTCTTGACATGGGACAAGAGGTAGAGCTCCGTTGGAACAGGATTGAGAGCGCGGAGACCTGGCCCTTGAGGATACTGACACTGGCAACTTAGGAAGTCGGCAGCCCAGTTGTGAAAGCCAGGAAAATGCACCACTGAGATAGTCAGGACACATTGCTTGGCCAAGAGAAAATCCGAGAGACTTCTGACATGAATGACTTGTTCTGTCTTCTGCACTGATGGTTGATGTATGACAACTGTGGCATTGTCAGACTGAATGCATACTGGGCGACCCGCTAGCAGGTCTTGCCGGTGAAGGAGAGAAACGTAGATGGCTCTCAGCTCTAGAATGTTGATAGGGAGAAAGGTCTCCCGGGAGTTCCAGCGACCTTGAACCATGTGACCAAAACAGCTGTCCAACCGGGGAAATTGGCATCCGTCGTGATAATCTGCCACTGCAGAGGGAGGAATGATCTCCTGCGCCAAATGGAAGGAGAGATAATCCGACAGGTAAGAGACTCTGTCACTCGAAGAGGTAGAAGAATGGGATGGTCCAGAGAGGAGACCCTTATGTCCCAAGAGAAAATTAAGAAGGTTGTCATCTCACCTATCAATGAGTGCTCAGGATCCCAATTCCAAAGGAGAGACTGTCAACAAATAGAAGTTGATCTGGCACTTCAGATAAAAACGCAAAACTTTTATTCCTTCATTAAAACATGTATCATCAGTAGTTTGACAAAGTCAAAGGAAAAAATCCCAAGGAAAAATAAGGTCTGGATTAACGCGTTTGGAAGCAACACTTCTTACTCCTAACCTGTTAAGAATAAGAAGTGTTACTCCGAAATGTATCCTTGGGATATTTTCCTCTGATTACTTTGCCAAACTACTGATTGTGTACCCTCTTTTTTGATACAAGTTTTTAAGTGCTGGATCAACCTCTATTTGTAGACTGCCTGTAATCCAAAGCTGACAGGAGAGTCAGTTGGATGGGGCGAGTGTGAAACTGTGCAAAGGGAACAGTTGATTGCAGCAACCATTTGGCCTAGCACACTCATGCAGAGTCAAAGGGAGCAGGGCCAAAGATGCCTGAGTAAGTGAATCTCAAGGAGGAGTGCCGACATCTTCTCTAAGGGAAGACATGATTGGTGCATGGTGCGTTGAATAGGATGCCTAGAAAGACAAGGTGCTGGACCGAGATCAGAGAAGACTTTGCGGTGCTGACTAGCCAGATTACATACTCAAGTGTGTTGACAGTGATCTGAAGGCTTTCACAACATTCCAGGTAGGCTGGAGCCTTTATCATGAAGTCGTAATGTTAGGGAATGACCACTATCCCTCTCGGTTATAGAATGGCCATTACTGCCGCCATGATCTTCGTGAACACTCTGGGTGCTGAGTCAAGGACGAAGGGAAGAGCTGTAAACTGGTAGTGGGAACCCTGAACCGTGAAACTGAGAAATCTCTGATGAGCAGAGCATATCAGAATGTAGCAGTAGGCATCTTGAATGGTGGAATTCCTTGGGTTCCATAGAGGCAATCACAGATTGTCACAGATGTATTGATCCAACTTAGATAAGAAGAAATGGGACCCCTGGAGTGGAAGGTTAGTGAGAACTTTATAGATGCTGCATACACATTCCAAGTCTTAAGCCAGAGGATTCTGTGGATGGCTATGATGTTACTGGCGGCAAGAGCGGAACAACTTGTGGCATCTAAAGACCCAGAACGCAAGTACTTTCCAGAGTGAGCTATCTGGTCCACGAGATCAGCAAGCTTGTCGGAAGAGGCCCCGGATAGTATGCCTTGTCGAAGACCACATGGCAGTGAAGGTGGGGCAGAGATTCACCAGTTGTCTCAAGGGTGGACTATGTTAGGGCTTCGATGTGCCCATCGGTAGGAACCTTGAGGGAGAACGGTGATGGCAGACAAGTGGGAACAGGGGAGGGGGGCTGTTAACCATGACCTGAAGTTAGGAAGTCTTATCCAGGTCTAGATAGAAGTCTGGATCGGAACGTAGGTTGGACCCCGGGGATACCCGAAGGTCAAGGGAAGAGGATTGGGATACATAGGATATCCTGGAGGATGTGGATGGAGAGGGGGATGCAGACGAGGAGCTATGATGTGCCCGCTTCTTGGACCTTGTACGCGATCTGCTATTTGCAAGTAACTAGGTACTTGCGATTCGTCTCAGGGAATGATCGGAGCATCAGTGTCAGCTGGATGGTCAGGCAGATGCTCCAAGACCTGTACCAAGGACAGGGATACCTTGGTTAGGTCCACTTTGATTGTGATAGAGCAGCAGCCCACTCGGGGGGAGTGAGCTCTCATCCCGAGAGGCAGGGGGCTCCTGTGAGGTCTGCATGGTGGGGGTGATGCAGCTAGAGCATAGGGCCGAGCCTTGACCTGTGGGCAGTTTTCTCTTGCAAGAAGAACAGGTGTAGTGAAGAATAATGGGGGTAGGGCAGGAGTGAGACTCCCTAGAATTCTGCATAGGGAGATAGCAGGTCACAGAGCTGGGCTGCTGAGGAGTGTTAAGCCTGAAGTAAAACGAAAAAAACAGCCTGGGCAGAGACTACCCGTCGCAAGAGGTTGTCCCGGTCTGTGCAAGAGATTGTGTGTTCAGTGTGGAGATGAAGCTGTGATACACGCGAGGTCAGCGGGGAAATAGCACCAAAGTGGTGAAGGGTGTGGGGCCAAAAGACCACAGTGGAAAAAAAAAATCAACAAAAGGCGCTGCGATTTGTGGAAAAGCATGCGAAGCCTGTGCGACGCTGATAGGCTGGGCACACTAGGAAGGGGTGTGGCCAGAGCAGGGGAGGTAGGTCTAGGGAAAGCCTGGGACTAAATTAGAAAGGAGGCATGCTTAGTGAGGGCCAGAGTCGGAGAGAGCCCTGGGAGGAAGTCGGAGGAAAAGCTCTGCGCTGGAGGAGAGGTGCGCCACTTGGGGATTTAGTAAAAATAAATA
The DNA here is from genome assembly GCA_033576555.1 of Oophaga sylvatica. NCBI lineage: Eukaryota > Metazoa > Chordata > Amphibia > Anura > Dendrobatidae > Oophaga > Oophaga sylvatica. Next base: position 406,167,999 of record JARQOD010000001.1, read on the forward strand.
AAAACACAACAAAGGAACTTAACCCCTTAGTGCTGAGCCATTTTGCAGCTTAAAGACTGGGCCAATTTTTACAATTCTGACCACTGTCAATTTATGAGGTTATAACTCTGGAAATCTTTAACAAATCAAGCTGATTCTGAGACTGTTTTTTCGTGACATATTGTACTTCACGTTAGTGGTAAAAAAATTTTTTATATGACTTGCTTTTATTTATGAACAAAACGGAAATATGGCGAAAATTTTGAAAATTTTGCAATTTTCAAACTTGAAATTTTTATGCCCTTAAATCAGAGAGATATGTCACACAAATTTCTTAATAAATAACATTTCCCACATGTCTACTTTACATCAGCACAATTTTGGGAACAAAATTTTCTTTTGTTACGAAGTTATAAGGGTTAAAAGTTGACCAGCGATTTCTCATTTTTACAACACCATTTTTTTTTTTAGGGACCACATCACATTTGAAGTCACTTTGAGGGATCTATATGATAGAAAATAGCCAAAAGTGACACCATTCTAAAAACTGCACCCCTCAAGGTGCTCAAAACCACATTCAAGAAGTTTATTATCCCATCAGGTGCTTCACAGGAGCTGAAGCAATGTGGAAGGAAAAAATTGACATTTAACTTTTTTGCAAAAGCTTTACTTCAGAACCAATTTTTTTTATTTTCACAAGTGTTAAAATAAAAAATGAACCACAAAATTTGTTGTGCAATTTCTCCTGAATACTCCTATACCCCATATGTGGGGGTAAACCACTTTTTGGGCGAACGGCAGAGGTCGCAAGAGAAGGAGCACCGTTTGACTTTTTCAACGCAGAATTGGCTGGATGCCATGTCGCGTTTAGAGAGCCCTTGATGTGCCTAAACAGTGGAAACCCCCAACAAGTGACCCCATTTTGGAAACTAGACCCCTTAAGGAACTTATCTAGATGTGTGGTGAGCACTTTGAACCTCCAAGTGCTTCACACAAGTTTATAACGTAGAGCCGTGAAAATAAAAAATCATTTCTTCCACAAAAATGATCTTTTCACCCCAATTTTTATTTTCCCAAGGGTAACAAGACCCCAAAAGTTTTTGTGCAATTTGTCCTGAGCATGCTGATACCCCATATGTGGGGGTAAACCACTGTTTGGGTGCATGGCAGAGCTTGGAAGGGAAGGATAGCCATTTGACTTTTCATAGCAGAATTGGCTGGACGCCATGTCGCGTTTGTAGAAGCCCTGATGTGTCTAAACAGTGGAAACCCCCACAAGTGACCCCATTTTGGAAACTAGACCCCCCAAGGAACTTATCTAGATGTGTGTTGAGCACTTTGAACCCCCAAGTGCTTCACAGAAGTTTATAACGCCCGGGCGTGAAAATAAAAAATCATTTTTTCCACAAACCTAATCGTTTAGTCTCCAATTTTTTATTTTCCCAAGGGTAACAGGAGAAATTAGACCACAAAAGTTGTTGTCCAATTTGTCCTGAGTACGCTGATGCCCCATATGTGGGGGGGGGAACCACTGTTTGGGCGCAAGGCAGGGCATGGAAGGGAAGCAGCGCCGTTTTACTTTTTCAAACCAAAATTGGCTGGAATTGAGATTGGACACCATATCGCGTTTGGAGAGCCCCTGATGCGCCTAAACAGTGGAAACCCCCCACAAGTAACACCATTTTGGAAACTAGACCCCCTATGGAACTTATCTAGATCTGTTGTGAACACTTTGAACCCCCAAGTGTTTCACAAAAGTTTATAATGCCTGGGTGTGAAAAAAAAAAAAAAATTTCCACAAAAATTATTTTTTAGTCACAAATTTTTGATTTTTCACAAGGAAATTGGACCCCAAAAGTTGTTGTCCAATTTGTCCTGAGTACCCTGATACCAAATATGTGGGGGGGGGGAAACTGTTTGGGCGCACAGCAGGGCTTGGAAAGGAAGTAATAACGTTTTGGAATGCAGACGTTGATAGGGGTCATGCTCCGTTTGCAGTGCTCCAGATGTGCCTAAACAGTGGAAAACCCCCATAAGTGACCCCATTTTGGAAACTGGACCCCCTAAGGAACTTATCTAGATGTGTGGTGAGCACTTTGAACCCCAAAGTGCTTCACAGAAATTTATAAACGCAGAGCCGTGAAAATAAAAAATGATTTTTTTCCTCAAAAATGATTTTTTTAGCCAGCTATTTTTTATTTTCCCAAGGGTAACAAGAGAAATTAGAACCTCAAAATTGGTGTGCAATAAACCACTGTTTGGGCGCACGGCAGGGCTCGGAAGGGAGGGAGCACCATTTGACTTTTTGAACGCCACGTCGTGTTTGGAGACCCCCTGATGTGCCTAAATAGTGGAAACCCCTCAATTCTATCTCCAACCCTAACCCCAACACACCCCTAACCTAACCTAATCCTAACCCTAATTCCAACCCTAACCCTTATTGTAACCTTAACCCTAATATATAACCCTAACCCTAAGGCTAGGTTCATTTTGCGTTTTACCAGCCCGTTCAACACATAGCGTTGGCGGGCTGGTAACGGTATAGCATAACGCGATCATCTGCGCTAGTGGTGACTGAGCCCAGATGCTGCAGGCCACGTCCGAGGCTCCGTCACTGAATGACGGTGACTCAAATGGGGGTGAATGGCAGCGTTAACGGACTGCGTTACACTACGGTGTAACGCAGTCCGTCTAACGGACTGCCATAACGCAGTATGAACCCAGCCTAACCCTAATTATAGCCCTAACCCTAGCCCTAACCGAAAAATGAAAATAAATACAATTTCTACATTTTATTATATGTCCCTAACTAAGGGGGTGATAAAGGGGAAGTTATGTACTGGTTTTTTTATTTTGATCACTGTGATAGTTTATCACAGTGATCAAAATCTGCTTTTGGAGAATTAATGAAATATTTTTTGAATCTGCCGCCAGAAAACCCAGGAGGATCCGAGGACAGGGGAACATGGGGAACACCTACAGGTACAGGGGGAGGATCGGGGGTCCTGGGACACTATTTCTCACCCCTTTGATGTGCGATCACATCAGAGGGGAGAGAAATCTTTTTTTTTTTGTTGCAGTCGCCGTTATACTGTTATAATGGCGATCGCAACACCGGGGTCGGTAAATACCGACCCGGATCATGTTCTCTGGGGTCTCGGCTACCCCCGGCAGCCGAGACCCTGGAGAAAATTGCCCAAGTCCCCCCAGCACATCGCGGCGGGCGCACTGAGCATGCACCCGCCATTTTCTCGGCCTCAAAGATGGCGGCGCCCACCGGAGGAGGCAGGAGGGCCCGGGGGCCACATGGAGGGGATCGGGGGCCACAAGGGAGGGGGGATCGGGGGACCCTTTTTCTCTCTCCTCTGATGTCCGATCACATCAGAGGAGAGAGAAATTAAAAGGCACATTATTTTATTTTTTTTTGTTGCGATCGCCGTTATAGGGTTAATAACCACGATCGCAACACCGGGGTCGGTAAAAACCGACCCGATTCATGTTCTCTGGGGTCTCGGCTACCCCCGGCAGCCGAGACACCGGAGAAAATGCGACTGCGGGGGGCGCTATTCACTTTTTCCACAGTTTAAGTATCCTTAATGACCGCCGTTAAAAGGCGTATCGGCGGTCGTTAAGGGGTTAAGGAACAGATGGGTCTGGGAACAGCCTGCCTTCCACTGATAACAATATAAAAGTAAGTTTGAGCCAGTCGGTGGGTTTATACCACTTTGGAGGAGCAAACTTTTTTGTGTATAGTGTCAGCCTTCTAGTGACAGCAGCATTCACATATTACCTGTGCCCCCCAATAAAGTGATAGAGAAATTATCAAATGATTAAAAACAGGTTTTCCTGTTATATGTACTGATAAAAAAATTGGAAAATTCTCTCTCACATCAGGATCTTTATTTAAAAAAATAAAAAAATTCTAATCTTAATTTTTCACGCACGCTACTGAGACTTGTTTAGACCTCTACTTCCTGTCCTTTCAGGAAGAGATTTCAGCAGGCTCCTTATCAGAGGAAGGATTACAATGACAGGCAACTCCTCTATACACAGGCAGGAAAGTTGTGCAGGAAACTTTGCCTTCATTCCTCCATGGTCTACAGCTGGGCCAGTTGCATTAGCACCGCTCACAGTTGTAAACTATTTAACCCCTTCATATGGATTGTGGCATGGGACTTGACTGTACGGCAGACAGGTATGGGTATATTGTTGCTTTTTTATTTTGGATTTTTCCTAGGAGATCGATGGCTTCAGTATGGAATGGGAGTGTAATAAAGATGTCAAAAATGTGTGTATTTATTTCATTAAAAATATTCTTAATGTGTGTTTTTTTTAACCCTTTCAGATTAGTGGATTAATAATGGATAGGTGTCTTATTGACAGCTCTCAATTATTAACCAGGCTTAATGTCAACTTGCTAAATAGCAAGGTGTCATTAACCCCTTATTACCCCATATGCCACAGCTACAGGGAAATGGGAAGAGAAAGTAAGTGCCATACAGATACAGATGCGCCTTTTCTGGGATGGCTGGGGGCAGATTATATATATATATATATATTATATATATATATATATATATATATATATATATAATATATATATATATATATATATATATATATATTACACACCGTATGTACTCGTGTATAAGCCGGCCCGTGTATAAGCCGACCCCCCTAATTTTGCCACAAAAAACTGGGAAAACGTATTGACTCGTGTATAAGCCGGGTGTATAAACTGCCCTCCTGCTCTGTGCTGCCCCCGTCCTGCTCCTTGCTCCCTCATTCTCCTCTGTACTCCCCGCCCTCCTGCTCCCCCCTCCGCTGTGCTCCCCATTCCTTCTCCGTCCTCCTGTGCCCCCCCGTCCTGCTCTGTGCTCCTCTGTGCCCTCCATCCTCTCCCCCCGTCCTGCTCCGTGCTCCTCTGTGCCCTCCATCCTCCCCCCGTCCTGCTCCGTGCTCATTGTCCTCCTCCATGCTTCCCCGTCCTCCGTTCTCCCCCCGTCCTCCTCCATGCTTCCACCGTCCTCCTCCATGCTTCCCCCGTCCTCCGTTCTCCCCCCCGTCCTCCTCCATGCTTCCCCCGTCCACCGTTCTATCCCCCGTCCAGCTCCGTGCTCCTTGTCCTCTCCTCCATCATACTCACCCCTCCCCGTGCCATCGCTGAGCGTCCCTGCAATCCTGCGTTCTCCCCGGCTTCCTGCAGCTCTCCAGCGCTGAGCGGTGATGTAAAACCGCTCATCAAGGCCATGAATATGGAGGCCACGCCCATGGGAGTGGCGTCGCGTCCATATTACATGACCTTAATGAGCGGGTATTACATCACCGCTCAGCGCTGTAGAGCTGCAGGAAGCCGGGGAGAACGCAGGATTGCAGGGACCCTCAGCGATGGCACGGGGAGGGGTGAGTATGATCCCAGCCACCGGCTCCTGTCGCGGCATCCCCTCCCCCGCTGGTTTCTGCCCTATGACTCGTGTATAAGCTGAGGGGGCATTTTCAGCACGAAAAAAGGTGCTGAAAATCTCGGCTTAAACACGAGTATAAACGGTATATATACACACATACATACATCTATACTATGTTTATACATGTATTCTATAACCTGTCAGTGTGATTTTACAGTATAGTATAAAAACGGATCTGTTGAAAAACGGAAGAAACTGATTAAAAAACTGATGTGACAGATCCATTTTCTCATCGGATTCGTCGAAAAACAGGGATTTTTGTGTACTCACCGTAAAATCCTTTTCTCCGAGACGCTCATTGGGAGACACAGACCATGGGTGTTATGCTGCTGCCACTAGGAGGACACTAAGCTAATACACAAAGCAATTGGCTCCTCCTCCGCAGTATACACCCTCTGCTGGCTCTAGCCTGAACCAGTTCGGTGCAAAAGCAGTAGGAGAAGATTAACACCATATCAAGGTACAATCATTCACATAATATTAGTGATCACCACATCTAATGAAAGAGACAAGCAGAAGTCGTTAGACTAAAAGGGTGGGTGCTGTGTCTCCCAATGAGCGTCTCGGAGAAAAGGATTTTACGGTGAGTACACAAAAATCCCTGTTTCTCCATCGACTCATTGGGAGACACAGACCATGGGACGTCCTAAAGCAGTCCATGGGTGGGAAACAGCACGGCAGCTGAAACCTTAATATACACCACAAATAATCTGGTCTACCAATACGCCTTTGTCGAATGCAGAATTTATCTGCCAAGGGCAGCCTGTGAAAAGGCTTAAGGATCAATACTGTAATGCTTAACTAACGTGAGAAGACTGGACCAAGTTGCAGCCCTGCAACCTTGCTGTATCGACGTCCGGGCCGAATGACCCAGGATGCCTCCAGTGACGTAGTGGAGGTTACTCTGAGGAGCGGAGGGATAGGAGACCTCAGACTCGGAAAGCTTCTTAAATTGGAGAGCAGCTATGTCAGGCTACTGCAGCTTTTTTTTTTTTTTTTTTAAAAAAGGCAGGTAGGCCTTTCCTGTGTCGCTCTGGAAATGTAGAGAGGGAATCCGATTTGGAGAAAGACGTTGTTCCGAAAGTGTATTTCCTGAGTGCTCTCTCCGAATCAAAAGTTTGGAGAGCCTTCCCAGTACGATGAACCGGAGGTGGGCAGAGCGAGGGCAAAACACGGATTTTGGTAAAGACTTACCTGTAAAATCCTTTTCAGCGAAGGAAGGAAGAGAGACACAGTATTCATTACTGATGGGTAGGCGGAGCCCCAGATCAGGATGTTACCTCAGATCAAAAGAGTGATGACTGGCTGGCCCCTCCAGCTCGGGCTCCTCCTACTCAGCTCCAGTCGTACCAAAGCTTTTAGGAAAAGAGTCAAGATCACCAGCGGAGCAACATAACCCCTTCTGAAGGAACTTCAGAGAAAAAACACAAGAATACAGGTTATGCATGCAAAGAAAGCCAAAAACCACAGAGTTCCAGGTACTACTCACGGAACCTGACTACTGCGATGAGCTGGCGATGCTGGAACAGAGCCTTAGCGCGCTGACCTCAGCCCAGATAATCGCTATCAGATAAGGGTCGCGCTGCATCTGAAAACATCAACACACTTCTGCCGTGGGAGGGTGCTGTGTCTCTCTTCCTTCCTTCGCTGAAAAGGATTTTACAGGTAAGTCTTTACCAAAATCCGTGTTTCAGCTGCAGATGAAGGAAGAGAGCCACAGTATTCATTACTGATGGGACGTCCCAAAGCAGTTCAAAAATAAGGGTGGGAAAAAACCAACAAAAGGCAGAAACCCAACAACCTTAACAACAAAGCGCAACCAGCGCTAAACACAAGTTCATCCAGAACTTTAAACTACAGCTGCCTGCAGGACCCTACGTCCGAGGGCTGCATCAGCGGAAGCACTGACGTCCACTTTATAAAACCTTGTAAACGTGTGGACAGAGCGCCAAGTCGCCGCTCGGCAAAGGTGCGCTGCACCTTGATGAAAAGCCCACGATGAAGCCACAGCTCTCGTGGAATGGGCTCGAATCTTAATCGGGCAAGATTCACCCCGAAGACGGTAAGCTTCCAAAATAGCTGACCGGATCCAACGAGCTATAGAACCCTTGGAAGCTCGTTGACCACGCCGACGACCTGCCGGAACCACAAACAGGGAGTCCGTCTTACGAAAACCTTGAGTAATAGATAGATAAAACTTCAAGGCCCGCACTAAATCCAATGTGTGTAAATCTCGCTCTTTCGTATTCTTCGGATCCGGACAGAGTGAAGGCAACACAATATCCTGGTTAACATGAAATTGTGACACCACTTTAGGCAAAAAATCACCCCGAGTGCGAAGCACTACACGATCCGGAAAAAACTCCAGAAAAGGAGGCGAACAAGAAAGAGCTGCCAATTCAGAAACTCTCCTCAAGGAAGTGACTGCAACAAGGAAAGCCACCTTCCAAGAAAGTAAAGAAAGGCTAGCAGAAACCATAGGTTCAAAAGGTTTATGCTGAAGAGCCTCCAAAACAAGGTTGAGCCGCCAAGGAGACACGGGTGCCTTCCACGGCGGAAACTTACGAGAGATACCTCGGAAAAAGGAGAGCACGTCTCTATTCGAAGCAATAGTTCTCCGGAACAATAAGGACAGAGCAGAAATCTGACCTTTCAGAGTGCTAACTGCCAAACCCTTGTCTAGCCCATGCTGCAGAAAAGCCAACAGGTTGGGAATGGAAAATTTTCTCGGGTTCCGAGAAGACCCCAAACACCACGAAAAGAAGGTTTCCCAAATTTTGTGGTAAATCCTAGAAGTAGCCGGACACTTGCAGCACGAAGGGTAGCAATGACCTCGGCTGAAAAACCTCTACGGGTCAAGATTTCGGTCTCAAGAGCCACGCCGTCAAACGCAGGGACATCAAGTCCGGATGACAAACGGGCCCCTGAGTCAACAAGTCCGGTTGAAGAGGGAGTGGAAACGGAGGTGCCGCCAACAGCGACATTATTGTCGAGAACCACACCCTTCTTGGCCAGTCTGGAGCTATCAGAATAGCTGAAATTCTCTCTAGTCTGATCCGACGCAGCACTAGAGGAAGTAAGGATATCGGCGGGAATACATAGATCAGCTCGAACTGATCCCACTGAGCCACTAGAGCATCCACCGCCACCGCCTTCGGGTCCTTGTACCTGGACATGAATGTCGGTAACTTGGCATTGGACCTGGATGCCATCAAATCCACTTGGGGGGTTCCCCAGCGAGAGCACAGTAGTGCAAAAACTTCCGGGTGGAGGCTCCATTCCCCGGGATCCATCCTTCTGCGACTGAGAAAGTCCGCTGTAATATTCTGAACCCCTGGAATGTGAATCGCCGAAATGGCTGGTACACTGGCCTCTGCCCAAATCAGAATTCGGGACACCTCCACCATGAGTCTGGAACTCTTTGTCCCACCTTGGTGATTGATATACGCGACAGCCGTCGCATTGTCTGTCTGCACTCGGACTGGCAGACCGCTCAAAGGGACCGTCCAATGTTGGAGGCAAAGGAAAATCGCCCTCAATTCCAGGATGTTGATCGGAAGAAAAGACTCTTCCGATGACCATACCCCCTGAATCCAGAGATTGTTCCAAACACCCCCCCAGCCCGACAGGCTGGCATCGGTGGTTATAACTGACCACTTCGGAGGGAGGAAAGACTTCCCCAGGGAGAAAGCCCCTGGACGTAACCACCATTCTAGAGAATCCCGCACCGCGCGAGGAATGGTGACACTGCAATCCAGCGATTGCGACTGGTTCCATCGACTCAAGATGAACCTTTGGAGAGTCCTGGAATGGAACTGGGCAAAGGGAATTGCCTCCATGGACGCCACCATCAGACCCAGAAGACGCATACACTTCCGTAGGGACATTGCCGTTGAGGATGTCATAATCTGTACATGTCGAAGAAGACATGACTGTTTGTCTGGTGGTAGGGAAACTACCGACCGAAACGTGTCGAGATGCATTCCCAAAAAGAGAATTGTCCTCGATGGTTCCAGGGACGACTTCTCCCAATTGACCAGCCAACCGAAGTCTTTCAGAAACTGAAGAGACAAATCCCGAGCCGTCAACGCCTCCTCCTCCGAGGAAGCCACGATCAAAAGATCGTCCAGATAAGGGAGAATCGTAATCCCCTGTCTTCGAAGGAGTGCCATGAGGGGCGCCAGAATTTTTGTAAAGACCCTTGGCGCTGAGGCTAAGCCGAACGGCAGAGCCACGAACTGGTAATGATTCTGACCTATGGCAAATCGAAGAAAGCGCTGATGAGCCTTTCCGATGGGAATATGCAAATAGGCGTCGCGAATGTCGATTGACACCAGAAAATCGTTCTGTGACAGAGCTGCCACAACGGAACGAAGCGACTCCATGCGAAATTTCCGGACATGGACATGCCGGTTTAAACGCTTGAGATCCAGAATCGGGCGAAATTTGTTCTCCTTTTTGGGAACTATAAAAAGGTTGGAATAAAAACCTTTCCCTCGGTCCTCTGACGGAACCGGTATCACTACACCCTTTTGTAGTAGCGATTCGACCTCTCGCTGTAGAGCGACAACAAGCTCGGTTCCGACGGAACGCGAGATTGACAAAAAACATTTGGGGGTTGAGAAGCAAACTCTATGAAATAGCCTGCCGACACTATCCGCGTTACCCAGGAATCTGGAACGCGAGCCATCCAAGTCTCCTTGAAAAGAAGCAGGCGACCCCCCACTCGAGAATCCTCGAGTGGACCCCTGGCGTCAATCCGACTTTGCGGGTTTCTTGTCAAGTTCCCGCTTGTTCTGGCGGAAACTCTGCTTCCAGGGAGTACGAGTTTTCTGAGAGGATTTCTTTCCTGAGAAAGAAGGACGACCCGATCCCCACGAGGAGTGACTAGATCGTCCTCGGCCCCGAAAGGACCGCCGACCACTATAAACACCAGGCTTACTGGACACCGAGGCCATGGCCCTTCGCTGTGGTAATGCTGATTCCTTCGCCTTAGCCTTGGAAATCAGCTCTGTGAGGTCGGATCCAAAAAGATGGCCACCCTTGTAAGGTAAGGCCAACAACCCTTGTTTGGAAACTGCGTCCCCGGCCCACTGTCTGAGCCATAAAGCTCTTCTGACTGTGACCGCTGAAGCTTGCGCTTTGGCCAGCAGAGATGCCGTATCCAGACCGGCATCAAAGATATAACAGGCTGCCGTTTCTAACCATTCACAAGTTTCCCGTATCTCAGATAACGGAGATTCATTTTGCAACTCCGTCTTCAGACGTGCCAACCAGCTTAGAGAAGCTCTAGCAGCACACATGGATCCTAGCACTGCTCGAAATCCATGACCCGCAGCCTCATAGCTTGCTTTTGCCGCCAATTCTGTCTTTCTATCCAAAGGCTCCTGTAAGCTCGCTTTTCCCTTAATAGGGAGTAGAGAGGATTTACTAAGCTGAGACAAAGACACATCCACTTCAGGAGCAGAAGTCCAATTAGCCTTTAACTCCGTAGAGCAAGGATAAAGTGTATCAAAGAAATGCGTTCCATGAAAACGCTTATCTGGACATAGACGTTCCTCCTCTATTACACCATTAAGCTCATCCAGAGCTGGCAATGTTGTGCGCGAAGCACGGGACTCCTGGAACATGCGTGCTGATTTACCAGGACGACTAGTTACCTCCTCCGGTAACTGTAGTATATCTCTCATGGCTTCAATTAATGCCTCCGTACGCTTCGTCATAGAGGAACGCCCCTGCGGCTCGTCCGCATCTGAATCGGATATTTCGCCATCCGAATTTAAAGGGGAACTCTGCCCAATATCAGATACATCTGACTCGCTCCGTGTAGAGGCCGGTAACGGCCTGCGTCGCTTCCTCTGAGAGGAATTAGCAGACACATATTGACCTAAAAGGTCAGATAAGTTATTAATCGATCGAGCGATATCATCCAATTTTCCACCGCTGTCGACCGCAGCGCTAGACGCTGTGGAGGTCTGCGTATCTGATTGCCGCAATGGCACTGGGACGTGATCCGCGGCATCTGAACTCTGTTCAGACATGTCTCACCTGTATGAGCAGGTCAAAGCGGTAATACCAGCAAAAAACTATGCGGTTTTTTTTTTTTTTTTTTTTTTTCAAACGCTGAAGGGTTAACGCTCCACCAAGCAGAGTTACCCCAGCGGTATTCAGTCAGCAAATTTAGCTGGTAGAAATAACCCTCAAAGGGGTTAATATTGCAAACTCACCAAAATATATATATATATTTGTGAGCCCCAGCCAATTTTTATGTCTCTGATGAGACTGCAGCTGCAGGATAGCGATCGCTGCGCTGCGGGTGAGGAATCCGCACTCACCCAGCTGGCCGTGGTGTCTTATGAGGAGAGGAGCGGTCCGAGGAGCCCAGGGCCTGAGTAATGGCCGCCACAGTGAGGGGGTCGCAGGAGAAAAGCCAGAGCGCGCGTCTTCCTGCTCAAAAGACCGGGATAGATAGGCCACGCCCCCTGCTAGCTCAAATAATGAGCGCGAACTCTCCCCGCTCCTGCTCCCTCTCTGTCCTGCAGCTATCTGCCTGCGGACAAAAAATCACCACATCTTCTTGTAACAGCGCTGTCACAGCAGCGCTGAAGCATACTGACATTACATGTAGTAGCGCTGTCACAGCAGCGCTGAAGCATACTGACATTACATGTAGTAGCGCTGTCACAGCAGCGCTGAAGCATACTGACATTACATGTAGTAGCGCTGTCACAGCAGCGCTGAAGCATACTGACATTACATGTAGTAGCGCTGTCACAGCAGCGCTGAAGCATACTGACATACATGTAGTAACGCTGTCACAGCAGCGCTGAAGCATACTGACATTAGTAATAGCGCTGCTCATTCAGACGCTAAAGCACTCACACATAATTATTATTAAAATTTGTGTGGAGTACTCACCAGCCAAGGCGCCACAGGGACCCTCAGGGGTTTCTGGCACAGTGCCCATGCTTCCCCCAGGGCGAAGAACGCAGTGACCGCACGTGTGGTTTGCGTTCCCGCCAGAGAAGCTCTCCTCATCCCCCAGGGCCGGCAAGGATTCTGCAGGGACTTTGAGTAAATACAGATCCGCCAAGGGAGAGGTTGGGGTACAGCAGCGCTGATACCCCTGAGACCTCTAGACCAACTAGTGATCAAGTCTCCTGTCCGAATATTAAAATAATAAAATCTTCTGAGGAGCTGCATTAGCAGCGACCATCCTCTGGACCTCAAATCTTAGACTGGAGCTGAGTAGGAGGAGCCCGAGCTGGAGGGGCCAGCCAGTCATCACTCTTTTGATCTGAGGTAACATCCTGATCTGGGGCTCCGCCTACCCATCAGTAATGAATACTGTGGCTCTCTTCCTTCATCTGCAGCTGAAAGTATGTTCTTATTCAGATGAGAAGAACAACATTAGGCAAGAAGGCCAGAGAAAACCTTAACACCACCTTGCCCTGTTGAAAAACAAGAATGGAGGTTTGCAAAACAAAGCTATCAATTCCGAAAAACCGCGTGATGTTTGTGACAGCCACAAGAAAGGGAACTTTCCAAGAAGGAAGAGTGAAAGATACATCTTACAGGAGTTTGAAGAAGTCCACTTGTAAAGCACCTGAGATCAGATCAAAAACCCCAAGGCTCCGAAGGCCACTTGTAGGGAGGATTAAGGTGCGGCAGTCCCTGTACGCAAGTCTTAACCTGTGATTTGGAAGGTATTCTTTGAAAACAGGATGGATAGCATTGAGAGAAGACAGTGCCAGGCTCGAATGGAAACCTCTTGGAGGAACTCCAATATGGACGAAAAAGCAAACACAAGCGGGAAACAAACGTGGTTGTTAAAAACACCAAGGGGAAAAAAGCTTTCTGAAATATGATGGTAAATACGCCTGAGAGTAAATTTCTGGACATTGATGATAACGGTGAACGCTACGTTGTGGCGTTCAATGCCCAGGTCGTTAAGCCCAGCACTCGAGTCCTGGCGGGAAATGGCCTCTTGAAAAAGAAGATCTGGACGGTTTGGTAACCGCAGAGGTAGGGGTCTAGATGCACTAGAGCCGCGTACCAGGATTGTCGTATTCAGTCTGGTGCGACGAAAACAACCGTGTGATTCCCTCCGCCTTGAACCTCTGGAGAACACTTGGAATTAGCAGAAGAGGCGGAAAAAAAGTAATGGAAGCAAAACTGATGCCACGGAAGCACCGGGTCATGTGACCCGAGGACAAATGAGTCCCAGAACGGATCTAGAAATTGACCTTGACGTTTAGCGTAGAGGCCATTGAGGTCTATATGCAGCGTTACCCAACATTGCAAACCATGCTAAAAGGTTTCGAGGGAAATTAACTAGTGTTCAGGAATCAGGCCCTGGCGGCTGAGGGAAAAGTGCGCCCAATTTCCTACCCCTAGAACATAAACTGCCAACAAAAGGTAAATGTTTTGTATCGGCCTATTGCAGAATGCGAGCTACGTCCAGCATAGCTTCTGTACTTCGTGAGCCGTCCTGACCACAGATGTATGCCACAGCTGTGGCGTGGACTGATCGGATCCGGAGGGAATAAACATCGGAAAGCAGGCAGAAATGCTGGATGACTAGACTAACTGCCCGGTTCTCAAGAAAATTAATCCGGAGACCTGATTCTCAAAGGGCAAGCGTCCCAGGACTATGTGCAGACGGGAGCGCACTCTCCAACCTAGGAGACTGGCGTCAGTGGTCAACACCTGCGCGGGATCAGGAAGAAAGTACTGTATCTGAATCAATAAGGACAACAATGTCCACTACCTCAGAGTTGCCTGATCCGGAGGGGCTGGCGAAAAAAAAGCGGTCCAGAGAGTATGGATATCGGTCCCACGCTGGTAGCAATGTCCGCAACAGAGGACGGAGATGTAGTCGAGGGAATGGTACTTATGAATTGTCGGTACCATTTTTTTTTTTTTTTTTTACAGACCTGCGTTCCAGACTGCAGGGAATAGGGGACGGCCGAGAGGAAACTTCTGAGCTTCCTGAATCAGTGAAAATCTTTCCTGAAGGGGGAATTATCAACACTTGGGAAGTGTCTAGTCCTGAAATGAGGATCCACTGAGATGGGGCTGGAAAGGAATTGATAAGGATCACTAACCGACCTAAACGAGTGAGAGTGTCCACTGTGCTGTTGACGGTCTCTGCGCAGTCTTGAAGGGGCGATCTCTTGATGAGGAGGTCGTCTGGGCAGAGTGGCATCACCATACCGCTGGAGTACGGGACAGAAATAACGACTGCCATGACCTAGAAGAACAGCCTGGGAGCAGAGACGAGACCGAAGGTTAAAGCCATGAACTGAAAATGGTTGACTGCGCTGGCGCAGTGGAGAAATCCTTGTCGGGCTGAGAAGGATTGGAATGAGAGGAATGATCGTCAGTTTTACGTCTAGGAACGCACGGTTCCGTCCTTCTTTGGAACCACGAACAGGTATAGGTAAGACCGATTGAACCTGTCTATGTGTGGGACCGTGACAACGGTTCCGTAGATGCGGAGTACGAGAATGGCCTAAAAAGGTGGGGCCGCTTGTTCCTTTTGTCCTTAAAAGACGGGACCGGAGGAAACGAGTTGGCGAGGGGAAAAGGAATTCTATGTCCGTATCTGGAAACCACTAGATTTCCGACCCATGGTAGAGTAATCGCCAGCCAGACCTGATAAAACAGGAGTAGGGGGATGCCTACCGTGTACTGGTCTTTCAGATACTGCAATGAGTCATTGAGCAGAGAAACTTGTGGGAAGGGGTACCCTTGAGTCTGGACCGTGAGGGTCTGCGTTATGGAAGAGCTTAAAAAAGTTAGAGATTTCTTTGAAGCGGAATGTTGTCGCCACCCTAGGAGCCATAGGGCTCTGCTGATGGTAATGGCGTTGGAGCTATAAGAGCGTCGCCGTCTGTGTATCCAGGGATGCATGTACCCATAATCCCTGACCCAGGCTATTTGGGAAACCAGACTACCCACGTAGTGAGGCAAGCTATTGTCTTGACTGTACTTGGCTAGGGCCCTAGTGCATCATGACTCTGGCCACCTAGGTGACGGCGAGAGAAGGGAAGAGAGTTGCATCGGAAACCTCAGAAGGCTGACCGCGGCCCAATTGGACAGTCAGTGAGGACTGTAATAGACAATCTGTTAGCCAAAGACAAGTAGAGGTTAGTAAGCGAGCAGCAATGTAGGATCCATTGTTGGCGACTCCGTCCACTTTCTTTTTAAAATGTGGACAAAAGGGTACCGTGATTAAACGGCCTTAGCTCAGGGAATCCTTTGTCCGGCAACGGCTATATCTCTGACGTATGTCTCAGTGAGATAAAGACTAATTTTTGACATTGTACGGCTCTCAGAGCTCTATTAACCGGTTCGATGAGGGCATCTAAGGATTCTTGGTAGACTGGCGAATCCAGATATACGGCCACATGAGACTCATATTCTGAGTCATGTTTGGTGCAATCTCCAGTGATGGGGGAGCTGGAGACGGAGCATGCGTACACCAAAAAACAGCAGAATGCCTGGGGGACGAGTTACTGAGACGTTAGCTAGAAAACTGGGCATTCTTTGCTGCCGTCAACCCATCTGAAGACTCGAAGGGCAGAGGAGCCTTCCTCGTAAGGTAAACTGAAGACGGAGGCATTGCCAATTCGTTGGGCTCCTGTGAGAAGATGCAAACTGCACAGATTGCAGTGGGGAGCCTTCGCGGCAGCGGGGCATTAAACGCATTACACTAGGCGGAAGCGTGCGTTGTATGACTCAGTGCCCCAATTTCAAATGTCCGTGCCGCCAGAGATGGCAGACCGCGTTAGCGGTGACAGAGGAGAAAACATAGGTCCCCGGAGATTGCAAACCACTCGCTATCCGCACTGATTATCTTCTCAATCCACCATCACTTTGATAGGGAGGTGGAGAGGTTTTGTTAGCCTCCAGACACCATCCACTTTTGAAGGATCGGGTAGATCACTGCACATGGAGGTCCCGCAAAGGAGGCAGATCCTCCATGGGGGGACCTGTACCCGCACAAAAAATTCTTCTCACATGAATAGTGAGGAACCAGGCGTCACCCCAGCTCGTTATTTTTCTTACTCATTAGTTTAACCATGGAACATCGGATGGTCCTGGAGACACAGGAGTTGAAAAAAACAGTCGCCATCCGCACCGATTATGTCCTCAATCCACATCCCTTTGATAGGGAGGTGGAGAGGTTTGCATGAAGCCTCGGATAGATTGCCGCAGGGAAGGGTTTAAGCGCAGCGCAAGCTTACCCAGGGTCTTGTGTGCTGCCCATCGTAAGAGGAAGGCTGTACAGAGTCCGTCAGACGCCAGAGTTTTTCTTTTTCTCTCTCCCCCACTCAGAAGATGCGGAGTTGAAGAGCAATGGCGGCCGGGACTGAGTTGGCGCTTCTCGTTTCCGACGAGAAGCCCCAAAATTGTGGAGAGCGCCAAAAGACCTTGGGCAGAGCAACCCTGGAGGGCGGAACTGAGGCCTACCTGGGTCAAAAAACCGGGGATTAAATTAGAAGGGGCAGCCGATGACCAAGACAGCGTCGGCGGCTCCTTTGAAGAAGCCGCGGCGGCGGTTTCCATGAGGAGGCCGCGGCACTTGATAGGGCCCAGCGGCGGCTGTTGGACGGCCGCAGCGGTGATGGACCCCCTAAGGGGGCAGCGGCTGTGGCTCCCCGGGAAGGCCGCAGCGGCGGCTATCATGAGAGGGCCGCGGCAGCGTCTGTATCAGGGCGTGCCGCGGCAGTGTTCTATGAGGAGGGCGCGGCGGCGGCTCTGAGGAAGCCTCGGTGGCGGCTGCAGTGAGAGGCCGCGGCTGCGAGGGGGGGTGGGGCCACGACTAGTGGAGAGAAGGACGCAGCGGCGGTTACTATGAGAAAAGACAGCGGCTGTGGCTCCTTTGAGGAGGCCGCAGCGGCGGCTCAGGTTGCGGCTCTTATGAGAAAAAAGGGGGGCCGCGGCTGCGGTTCCTTGGGAAGGCCGCAGCGGCGGCTCCTATGAGGAGGCCGCGGCGGTGGTGAAGGCCGTGGTAGCTAGAAAACGGCCGCGACTGCATTCGTTGGGCTCCTGCGGCTCCTGGGAAGGCTGTGGCGGCGGTTCCTACGAGGCGGCGGCGGCGGTGAGGGCCGCGGCGGCGTTGCTGGAGCAGGCCGCGACGGCGGTGCTGCAGTGGGCCCACTGACATATTAGGGCCAAGTACTCACTCTGCATATGCAGCTGTGGCTCCTCAATCCGCCATCCCATTGATAGGGAGGCGGAGAGGGTAAGCTTCCAGCACCAGGCGGTCTTTCAATGTGGTTCAATCCGCCATCCTGCTAGCCCATGTGAAGCCCTGGCTCTGGAAGGGGGTACACTCCGCGTTCCCGCCTGTTGAAGATTTTTGGAGATTTTTTAAGAAGACCCGTCGCCCTTCCATTCCACGAAAAATAAAAAACGAGAATTTGGAAAACTAAAATTTAGAAAAAAATTCAGTAAAAAATTGGGGTCTGAAGTCAGACCCTAGTGCCTCCTATAGACACTAAGCAAGAACTGGTTCAGGCTAGAGCCAGCAGAGGGTGTATACTGCGGAGGAGGAGCCAATTTCTTTGTGTATTAGCTTAGTGTCCTCCTAGTGGCAGCAGCATAACACCCATGATCTGTGTCTCCCAATGAGTCGATGGAGAAAAACAGATCCGTCGCATCAGTTTTTCACAATCTGCGACGGATCCGTCAAGCCAACGGATTGTGACTGATGGCAAAAAACTGATGTGTGAAAGAGGCCTTAGATGGCTGATTACAAAAAGTGGGGGGACCCCATGCCAATTTTTTTTTTAATTTAATTTTTTTTTATTAATTTTTCTAAAAAAAAAACAGCATGGTGACCCCTCTATTTTTGATAATTTGATAGGGCAGCACAGGTGGCTCAGTGGATAGCACTACAGCCTTGCAGCGTGGAGTCCTGGGTTCGAATCCCACCTGGACAACATCTGCAAGGAGTTTGTATGTTCTCCCGTGTTTGGGGGTTTCCTCCGGGTACTCCGGTTTCCTCCACACTCCAAAAACATACTGATAGGGAATCTAGATTGTGAGCCCATCGGGGACAGCGACGAAAATGTGTGCAAACGTAAAGCGCTGGGAATATGTTAGCGCTATTAAAAAAAAAAAAAAAAAAGATTGATTATTATTATTAATCAGCCAAGATAAAGCTGACAGCTGATGGCTGCAGCCTTTCAACAAGCTTTGTTTGGGCTGCCGAACCCGAACAGTAACACGGACTTTCGGGAGAGATCCGTGTACAGGGTACGTGCACAGACCCCCAACTGCCCGTTGAGGTTCATCCATCTCCAATTGTGATACGAAAAATTAAAAAAAATTGCCCAAAACAATTACATTTTAAACAAAAACCTGATTGAAACAATAGCTCGATTTCTTCAATGCAGACGCTCCAGATTTCTGAATTTACCGTTAGTTCCTGAGTTGTGACACTTATATTTCCATCCTTTCTGAAAGCGCAGCCTCCATGTTCCTAATTTTCTCATTTTGTTGTTCCATTCTAAATATAAAGAAAAAAGATTAATTTATTGGTGTAGAGAAGTATTATTCTGCAACACTTTAAACGACAATGACATACTGGCCATCCATCAGACTTAACTGTACGACTGATTACAGAAAATGACCTGCGATCAGACGTAGCGTTACATCCATTTGAAGCAAGGAGTTAATAAACAAAAAAAATACTTACATCCTCTGAAGCTCCTGCACACCTGTTGATGATGAGTCTTGCTATAAAATAAAAGTGGCATGGTTTGAACAAGAATAATGTTTACTGTAGTTAACTGCACAATATATATATGAGCACACACTACAGGTCCTGTTGACAAGGGGTTAAAAACTGTTCATTCACTCTGAAAAGGCCTTAAAGGAAATCTATCAGCAGGTTTGTGCTATGGAATCTGAGTACAGCATGATGCAGGGGAAGACAGCCTGATTTCGGTGATATGTCACTTACTGGACTGCTTGGTGCAGTTTTGATAGAATTACCATTTTCTCTGCTGCAGATGTAGCAGTGGTCAGAATGCTAAGCAGTATATAACCCCGCCCACCTCACTGATTGGCAGCTTCCTGTGTACACTGTCGGCAAACTGCCAATCATTGGTGGGGGTGGAGTTACACAGATTAGCCTGACTGCTGTGCACGTGACACCTAGTCCTGTAGTGATAATCTCCTGCTAATAAAACAGATTGTACTGAACCCACAGCAAGCTGCTAGTAAGTTACGCAATTCTGGAATCAGGCCCTCTACAACATGCTGCACGCAGTTTAAATCACGAAAACTTGCTAATGAATTCCTTATATTGACCAGGCAATTATACATACACTTATTTTATTTTTTTTAATTGACAAGGCTGTATGAGGGCGTTTTTTTTTTTTTCTCTATTGTATACTGCCCAGTTGACAGTTTTACAGTCTTCTTGTGCATACCCAATAAGTGTACAGACTGATTAAAAAAGGATGGAGAAAAAAATTATACCTATCTTATTCATAACTGAGAACAAAACAAAAATGTATTAACAAAACAGAAAACACTATCCAAGTTGTGTCCATACACTACAAATGTTCAGTGATTCACATCGGTGACACAGCAGTTATCTAGGCGGCCATCCACTTCTGACCAGACGCGTGACAGCATATCCTCGGATATGGACTCCGCTGTTTCAGTGATGTGTTGTCTTAGGTGGTTTAGATCCTGTGGCTTTGACAGATACATTAAGATCTTGAGGTGACCCCACAGAAAGAGGTTGCAGGGTGTGAGATATGACAACCATGGAGGTTAGCGCAACATCGGTGACTCATTGTTTCCGGCGTGGTCAATCCAACATTTCGGTAAGTTTCATTCAGGGATCGGCCAACTTCCACATGGATAGGAAAAGGTGCGTCATCCTGCTGATAGAGGAAGATCTGCCAAATGTAATCTCTGTGGCATAAGCCTTTCCTTTAACATATCCAGGCAAGAGTGGCCATTGACTATCTTCGGCAAAAAAGAAGGCACCGTAGACTTATCGCCTGGTCACTGCTGAGAACATATTTACTATGGATTCCATAAAGACGCATAAAATTTGGGGCTCAGAAAAACTAACACTGTGGCCAATGTTCCAGTCTCTTCCAAAGTCCTAGGGCGGCCCGGACTTTTCCCATGACACAAAGGGTAGTTTAGAATAGCTTGACCCATTGCGAAACGCAGTTTCTATGTGGAGCACATTTAATAAATTTATTCTGAAAATTTGGCTGTAGTATCAAAGCAGACAGTCCAGACAATAGCCGACGCTCACATCTTTAAAAATTGCATTATTGATCCAGTACTTTAAAAAAACATAAAAAGTGGTTAAACACAACAGCACAAAAGTTAAAAAGGCAGAAAAGAAATATCTGCTGCGCTCCCAGGCAACATGTTTCAGACCTGCATGGACCTTTGTCAAGCCAAAAGACCATGCAGGTCTGAAACATGTTGCCTGGGAGCGCAGCAGATATTTCTTTCCTGCCTTTTAAATTTTTGGGCTGTTGTGTTCAACCATTTTTTTGTCGTTTAAAGTACTGGATCAATAAAGCAATTTTTTTTAAGAAGATGTGAGTGCCGGCTATCGTCTGGACTGTTGCTATTGCTCGAGTAGTTTGCCGTGTACCCATAGAGGTAAGCCGACTGCTCTAGAATAATAAAAGCTGTGATTCTTTGAAATGGACAACCAAGTCCATACAGTCACTTGCCATTAATCACTGATGATACAGTAACTACAGGCCCGTACTTTTGCATCTTCCTCTTTCTGAATCGCCCGCTGACTAGCCAATAAAATATTTTAAAAAGGTTTTAATAATGTCATTTTTCATCTTTTTCAGGGCGAGACAGATGGGGAAGATTATTTTTATTAACATTTTCTATTTACAAATATTGGTTTAAAATGTTCTACAAGAAATTAAAAAAACACCACTGGGGGCCATTACATAGATTTTTTTTTATGCTGAAGAACTGATACGGGGTAACTTTCAGAAGAACCTGGTAGCAATTAAACAGTTCTGAACCTGAAAGTTCAAGCATCGATATCGCCTTATAGAAACAAGTTACTAGAAACAGTTTTCACAACCGTTTGCAATGTACACAAAATGACCATTTCTAAATTACTTCAGATCAGTAAGTGACAATAATACTCATACAGAGTGCTGTACCTGCTGTACTTTCTGCTTAGCTTCTTCAAGATGGATTTTCAGCTGCTGGCTTTCCTTCTGTAAATTCTAACAAAAAAGAAACAAAAGTTAATTCAGTTTTTTAAACAGCTCCTCATGGGCGGGGTTTGGAAAGGCTATCCATTTTATTGGATTCTCTCTCATCACTACCCGTAAATAATTTTAAGTGGGGGTTGCCCTTGATTTCCTATTCACCTTGACATCACACAAAACTATTTTCCAATTGAAGTAATTGAGAGAAAAAAAACAACTGTCTTGGTAACACAAATATTGGTTATTGCAACCAATAATGGGTATGTCTGCAAAGTAAGCACTTATTACTTGGACCTAGCTTTTCTATTAACACATCTTACTCCTTTCAACATGTTTACATATGCCTTCACAGTGTTTGCTCCACTAATCCTCACTCTCCTTGGCTATCCCCAAACCCCAGCACCATCTAGCCAAATAATCATCTCCCCTTCCCTCTTTCCTCCCCTGACCTGCTCCTCAACTTCAGATCTGTCCTAATAAAACATAAAACAAGCCAGCCACTCTCCTTCTCCCACATGCTCTCCCTCTCTCCCTGCTTCTCCTCACTGCTGGTGACATATCTCCCAATCCTGGACCCCCACAGCTCATACCTCCCATTAATTCCCCTTTCTACCGCTATCTAATATGAACTACTGCAATCTCTCCAACGTAAAACCCGTGCCATTGACACCCACCCCCTGCTCCCTCTCTCTGGAGCACTCTGGAATGGCCGCTCCATATGCAATAAGCTTCATGTCCTCTTTTTCTCTCACAATCTTGCCTTCCTCGGCCTCACAGAAACATGGCTGACACCCTCCGACACCGCCTCCCCTGCTGCGCGGTGTTACGGCGGCCTCCACTTCACCCACATTCCTCGCCCCGGCAGCAGACACGGCGGAGGGGTGGGTTTTCTCCTTTCTACTAACTGCACCTTTAACCCAATACCACCTCTACCCTAACTTATCCTCCCCTCTTTTAAGTCCACTCTGCCCGCATCTACTCTCTCCTCCAACCTCCAAGTGGCCGTCATATACTGACCTCCGGGACCGGCCACTGCATTTATTGACCAATTCTCTACCCGGCTTCTTCTCTTTCTTTCCATTGACATTCCCACTATCATCATGTGCGACTTCAACATCCCTACTGATACCCTTCAGTCAACAGCCTCCAAACTGCTGTCCCTTACTTCATCTTTTGGACTTACTCAATTGTCCTCCTCAGCCACCCACACAGACAGACATACATTAGACCTGGTCTTCACAGTCTCTGCTCTCTACCTAAACTTCACAACCTCACCTCTCCCTCTATCTGACCACCATCTACTCACTTTTCATCCCTCTTCTCCTCACCGGTCACCCATGTCCAGCAACATGCGCACCCCCGCAGAAACCTTACACACCTAGACGCCCACACACTCTCTGACTCTATTCTACCACTGGAATCCATATCCTCACTCCACGACACAGAAAGTGCCACTGCTTTCAACAATACCACTCTCGCATCAGCTATTGACATGGTCGCCCCTCTCGTTCATGGCAGAGTGTGATGTATCAATAGACAACCCTGGCACAATAACACTACTAAAAAGCTTCAGCAAGTGTCCAGGGTTGCAGAGCGGCATTGGAAGAAAACAATTTGCAAGAGGATTTCACTGCACTCAAACAAGCAACACTCGCTTTCAAATCTGCCCTCACCTCTGCTAAACAGGCCTACTTCACAACCCTCGTATCTTCCCTATCCTACAACCCCAGTTATTCAAATCTTTTAACTCCCTCCTCCGCCCACCACTGCCCCCTCCTACCTGCCTCATCTTTGTTGAGGACTTTGCCACACACTTCAAAAATAAGATAGACCAAACAAGGCAAGTCATTATTGTTCAACCATCACAACCTCTTTGTATACCAGACCAATGCCCAAACCCATAACCTCCCTCTCCAACATCAGTGAAGGGGAGCTTAATTGTCTCCTCTCCGAGTCACACCTCACCGCCTGTGCACTCGACCCCATCCCATCTCCTCACCACCACACTTATCCCATCCCAAACCTATCTCTTCAACCTATCACTAACTTCTGGTACCTTCCCTTCTGCTTTCAAACATGCCACAATCACATCTATCCTTAAAAAGCCAACCCTCAACCCAACCGCTATGTCCAGCTATCGCCCAATATCGCTGCTCCCATTCGCTTCCAAACTCCTGGAGCAGCACGTCCACCCTGAACTTTCCTACCACCTCTCATCTAACTTGCTCTTTTTTTAAATACGTTTATTAGACAACAACAAACAGTAGACGGATTTTGGTAAGAACTTACCTGTAAAATCCTTTTCAGCGAAGGAAGGAAGGGAGACACACTAGTCATTACTAGTGGGTAGGCGGAGCCCAGATGGGATAGACACCTCAGATTAAAAAGAGTGTTGACCGGCCCCTCCAGCTCGGGCTCCTCCTACTCCAGCTCTCCAGTCGTACACAAGCTAAGGAAGAGCAAATATCACCAGCGGAGCAACATAACCCCTTCTGAAGGACTTCAGAGAAAAGACAAGAATACAGGTTATGCATGTAACAGGAAAAAACCACACAGTTCCAGGTACTACTCACTGAACCTGACTACTGCGATGAGCTGGCGATGCTGGAACAGAGCCTTAGCGCGCCGACCTCAGCCCAGATAATCGCTATCAGAGAAGGGTCACGCCGCATCTGAAACACAACAACACACTTCTGCCATGGGAGGGAGCTGTGTCTCCCTTCCTTCCTTCGCTGAAAAGGATTTTACAGGTAAGTTCTTACCAAAATCCGTCTTTCAGCAGCAGATGAGAAGGAAGGGAGACACTAGTCATTACTAGTGGGACGTCCCAAAGCAGTCCAAAAATTAAGGGTGGGAAAAAACCAAAAAAGGCAGATCCCAACAACCTAGGTAAACGCGCAACTAGCGCTAAATACAAGTTAACGAGAACTTTAAACTACAGCCGCCTGCAGGACCCTACGTCCTAAGGCCGCATCAGCGGAAGCACTAACGTCCACCTTATAAAATTTTGTAAACATGTGGACAGAGCGCCAGGTCGCCGCCCGGCAGAGCTGAGCTGCCGAGGCCCCTTGATGAAAGGCCCACGAGGAACCCACAGCCCTCGTGGAGTGAGCTCGGATCTTAATCAGGCAAGGTTCGCCCTTAAGTCGGTAGGCCTCTAAAATGGCCGACCGAATCCAACGAGCTATAGAATCCTTGGAAGCTCGTTGACCACGCCAACGACCTGCTGGAATCACAAACAGAGTCCGACTTCCGAAAACCTTGAGTAATAGGCAAATAGAACTTCAAAGCCCGCACTAAATCCAATGTGTGCAAGGCCCGTTCCTTCGCATCCCTCGGCTCCGAACAGAGCGAGGGCAACACAATATCCTGGTTAACATGAAATTGTGACACCACCTTAGTGTAGAAAGTCGCCTCGTGTGCGAAGTACTACGCGATCCGGGTGAAACTCCAGAAAAGGAGGCGAGCAAAAAAGAGCCGCCAAGTCAGAAACCCTTCTCAAAGAGGTGACCGCCACTAGGAAGGCAACCTTCCAAGAGAGCAAAGAAAGGTTAACAGAATCCATAGGCTCAAAAGGCCCATGTTGAAGAGCCTCCAAAACAAGATTGAGCCGCCAAGGAGAAAAAAGGCGCCTTCCGGGTGGAAATTGACGGGTTACTCCGCGAAAAAGGGAACGTACGTCCCTACGCGAGGCGATATCCTTCCGAAACCGCAAGGACAGAGCAGAAACCTGACCCTTCAGAGTGCTAACTGCCAAACCCTTGTCCAGCCCGTACTGCAGAAAAGCCAACAAATTGGGAATGGAAAAAATCCTCGGGTTCCTTGAAGAACCCAAACACCACGAAAAGAAGGCTTCCCAAGTCTTGTGATAAATCCTAGTAGTAGCCGGACCTCTGGCAGCTCGCAGAGTGGCAATGACTTCGGCTGAAAAAACCCTGACGGGTCAATATTTCGGTCTCAAGAGCCACGCCGTCAAACGCAGAGACTTCAAGTCCGGATGACGAACGGGCCCTTGGGTTAACAGGTCCGGGCGAAGAGGAAGTGGAAATGGAGGTGCTGCCAGAAGCGACACCAGTGTCGAGAACCACATCCTCCTTGGCCAATCTGGGGCTATCAACATCGCCGGGATTCTCTCCAGTCTGATCCGACGCAACACCAGAGGAAGTAAGGATATCAGGCGGGAACACATAGATTAGCTCGAATTGGCCCCACGGAGCCATCAGAGCATCCACCGCCACAGCCTTCGGGTCCTTGTACCTGGACATGAACATCGGTAACTTGGCATTGAACCTGGATGCCATCAAATCCACTTGGGGAGTTCCCCAACGGGAGCACAGCAGTGCAAAAATTTTCGTATGAAGACTCCATTCTCCGGGATCCATCTTCTCGTGACTAAGGAAGTCCGCCGTGGTATTCTGGACTCCTGGAATGTGAATCGCAGAGATGGCCGGTACCTTGGCCTCGGCTCATACCAGGATCCGAGACACCTCCACCATGAGCCTGGAACTCTCGTCCCGCCTTGATGGTTGATATACGCGACCGCCGTCGCGTTGTCTGTCTGCACTCGGACTGGTAGACCGCTTAAAGGGACCGTCCAGTGTTGGAGGCAAAGGAAAATTGCCCTCAATTCCAGGATGTTGATCGGTAGGACAGACTCTTCCGACGACCATATTCCCTGAATCCAGAGATCGTTCCAGACACCCCCCCAGTCCGTCAGGCTGGCATCGGTCGTTATGACCGACCACCTCGGAGGGAGAAATGACTTCCCCGGGAAACGCTTCGGACTTAACCACCATCCTAGGACTCCGCACCTGTGAGAGATGACACTGCAATCCTGGGAAGCCTGGATCGATCCAAGGCTCAGAATGAGCCTTTGGAGGGCCCTGGAATGAAACTGGGCAAACAGAAGTGCCTCCATGGACGCCATCAAACCCAGAAGGCGCATACACCTTCGAAGGGACATTGCTGTCGAAGACTTCATAACCTGTACATGTCGAAGGAGACATGCTTGCTTGCCTGGAGGCAGGGACACCACTGCTCGTACCGTGTCGAAATGCATCCCTAAAAACAGGATTGACTGCGACGGTTCCAGAGACGACTTTTCCCAATTGACCAGCCACCCGAAGTCCTCCAGGAGCTGAAGGGATAGATTGCGAGCCGTCACCGCCTCCTCCTTTGGGGATGCCACCATCAAAAGGTCGTCCAGGTAGGGAGAATCGAAACCCCCTGTCTTTGAAGAATTGCCATGAGAGGCGCCAGAATTTTTGTAAAAACTCTTGGCGCTGAGGCCAACCCGAATGGCAGAGCCACAAACTGGTAATGGTCCTGACCTATGGCAAAACGAAGGAAGCGTTGGTGAGCCCTTCCGACTGTAACATGCAAATAAGCGTCGCGAATGTCGATTGACACCAAAAAGTCGTTCTGCGACAAGGCTGCCACAACGGAGCGAAGCAACTCCATGCGGAATTTCCGGGTGTGGACATGCCGATTCGATCTTTTGAGATCCAGAATGGGGCAAAATTTGTCCTCCTTTTTGGGGACCACAAAGAGGTTTGGAATAAAACCCTCTTCCCCGGTCCTCCTGCGGAACCGGTACCACCACACCCTTCTGCAGAAGGGAATCGACCTCTCGCAGTAGAGCGGCAAATAGCTCGGGCTCTGACGGAATGCGAGATTGGCAAAAACTGTCTGGGGGTCGAGAAGAAAACTATAAAGTAGCCTGCCGATACATCCCGCGTCATCCAGGCGTCCGGGACGCGGGAAACCCAAGTCAATTTGAATTGGAGCAGGCGACCCCCCACTCGAGAGCTCTCGAGTGAGACTCTGGCGTCAGTCCGCCTTAGCGGGCTTTTTGTCAGCTTCTCGCTTGTCTTGACGGAAACTTTGTTTCCAGGAAGTGCGGGATTTCTGAGAGGTCTCTTTTCCTGAAAAAGAGGGATGACCCGATCCCCAAGAGGGCTGACCGAACCGTCCCCTGGACCGAAAGGACCGCCGACTACTATCGGCACTAGTCCTGCCAGACGCAGAAGTCACAGCTCTTCGCTGCAGTAAAGCTGTTTCTTTTGCCTTTGCCTTGGCAATCAGCTCCGTGAGGTCAGATCCAAATAGCTGACCACCTGCTTGGAAACCGCGTCCCCGGTCCACTGTCTAAGCCACAGTGCTCTTCTGACTGTGAGCGCCGAGGATTGCGCCCTGGACAACAGTGACGCAGTATCCTCCAACAACTTGAAAAGCCCATCTACCTCGATAGAGGGGATCCATCTTGCCACGCCGTCCGTAGAGGTCCAACCAGCTCAGGGAAGCTTTACAAGCACACATTGCCCTGAATCCATGACCTGTGGCCTCTAGATGGATTTTTCTGCCATCTCCGTTTTCCTGTCCAGCGGGTCCTGCAGACTCGCCTTCCCTCGCTAAGCTGGAATAAAGGGGCATCCACTTCAGGAGAAGGAATCCAATTATCAATCAACTCCGTAGAACACGGATACAGACTGAAACATCCGGGCCGACTTACCAGGACGTCTAGTTACCTCCTCCGGTAACTGTAACGCCCTCATGGCTCCAATAAAAGCCTTCGTACAGCCCAAAAGAGAGGCAGAGTGTCCCTGCCGATCCTCCTTGTCCGAATCGGACATCTTTACGCGGGAAGGAAGGCACCGGCTTGTGTCGCTTCCTGCCATGAGAAGATCTAGCTGACACCCAATAACCTAGAAGGTCAGACAGGCCATCAATAGAACTAGCGAGGGCCTCCATTTTGACATCACTGGAACCTCCGACCGCTGTGACGTCGTCGAGGTCTGCGTGTCAGATACGCGAGACTGATCCTGTAGCGGATCTGGGAGACGGTCCGCACCTCCTGGACTCTGATCTGACATGTCCTTACACAGTATATGGCAGGTTAAACCTGTCAGTAACTAAAACAGTGTGGTTTCTTAAAGAAAAAACGAACGCTGAAGGGTTAAAGCTCTTAAAGAGAGAGCTACCCCAGCTGTCCCCCAATAAAGGGTTAACCGCCAAAGAAGGGGTTAATGTCGCAGACTCCCCACAACCCTTGTTTAATGAAAAGGGTGTGCGAGCCCCAATAAAGGGTTAACCGCCAAAGAAGGGGTTAATGCCGCAGACTCCCCACAACCTCTGTTAATGAAAAGTGTGTGCGAGCCCCAAGTGCCTCTTATAAGGCAGCAGCTGCAGTAAAGCTATGCCACAGTAAATCGCAACGACCGTCCAAAGTCGTCAAGGAGATCGCTAACCGCCCATGCGCCGCCAATGAGATCGCCCAGATTGGCAGGCACCAGCGACATCAAAACGATCACACAAAAGATCGCATCAGCACGCGTCGCCACCGGGATCGCCAGCGGGAACGTATAGCGGCAGCAACTTTAATGTCACAGACTCCCCACAACCTCTTTAATGGAAAGGGTGTGTGAGCCCCTCTTATGAGGTAACAGCTGCAGGACAGCGCAGTCTGTCACCCATTTGTGCCTCAGAAAGGCGCCTGCGCTGTGGGGGTGAGGGGGTTAAGCTTCTGCTCTGACGGGCAGAAGCAACTCACCCAGCTGGTCGCGGTGTAGCGTCTTGTCGGGAGGGGGGGGAGAGTGGGGAGCCGGAGGAAGCTTTCCGCTCCCTGCTTCAGTAATGGCCGCCGCGCTGTGCCTCCGATGTGCTCCATGTAGAAAAGCCGGAAGAGGAGACAGCAGTAAAGCGCGCGCTCAGAGCGCCGCGAAAATTCAAAAAAAGGCGCGCAACTCCTCTCTCCCCCGCTCCTATGTCCTGCAGGCATCCACCTGCGGACAAAAAACACTAGTCACCAACATGTATACATGTAACAGCGGCTGCCGCAGCAGTCGCTGAAGCACTCAAAACACATTAAAATGTGGAGTACTCACCCAGCTGAGCGCCACAGGGACCCCCAGGGATTTGTGGCGCTGTGCCCATCGCTTCCCTCAGGGCAGGGAACGCAGTGACCCCAGAAGCGCGGTTTGCGTCCCCGCCAGGGAAGCCACCCTCATCCCCCAGGGCCGGCAGGGTTCTGCAGGGACCTCCATACAGGGTATACAGATCCGCCAAGGGAGAGGTGGGGGTCCAGCAGCGCTGAGACCCCTGAGACCTCTAGACCCTGAGTCCAAGTCTCTGTCCGATAAAAATAATAAAATCTTCTGAGGAGCTGCTTCAGTAGCGAATATCCTCTGAGACCTCAAATTTTAGACTGGAGAGCTGGAGTAGGAGGAGCCCGAGCTGGAGGGGCCGGTCAACACTCTTTTTAATCTGAGGTGTCTATCCCATCTGGGCTCCGCCTACCCACTAGTAATTAATAACTAGTGTGTCTCCCTTCCTTCTCATCTGCTGCTGAAATACACATTTTGTAAATAGCCAGTGCAATATATACACAATTATCATAATATCTGTAATGGAAGAAAACCAACAAGCTTGCATATGGAGGTATTAGTACAGATTTCAATTTCACAGGTCCTCATTCTCTTGCGAGGCCTATGGATAATCTAGGAGTAGCTACAAGAACCCATTATTCCACTATACAAATGCTTGGCTCCGCATACCTCTGGATAACACATTACAACTAACACATCTAACTTCCTACCCTGCTGCCAAAACAACTTCCATAGCACTGATGACATAATAAACCTATAAAGTATAAGCCAATATATTTTCTCTACAGCTGTTATGCTAATAACCACTATCTACGCGCTGTTATAGTGAGGTGAGATGCATTCCAGACATCCCAGATCTTATTAAACTTCCCCAAGCAACCCCTGTTCTTGTATAGTGTCCGCTCATATGGTATTATTGAATTTACCAGTTCAATCCAAGCTCTAAGAGAAGGATGCTGATTACCCATCCAGCGCAAGGCCAATATTTTCCTGGCTAAAAAAAGTGTCTCCCGCAGAAGAATTTTGATGTGGTGTCCCCATATCTCTTCCTCCAGCACCCCAAATAGACATACCAATGGAGTGAGAGGAACAGGAGAGCCTATGAGGGAGGTTAACAGCGTGGTCACCTCGCTCCAAAAAGATAGAATAGTTGGGCATCCCCGCATCATATGTATGAAATCTGCATCCATTGTATGGCATCTGAAACATTCTGAGGATTGGGACCACCCCATCCTAAATAGCCGTAGTGGGGTCAGATATGACTGGTGCACTATATACATTTGAGTCATTTTGTTATTGGCTGATGGGGACACCCGATTGGAGAACCAAGAATCTCCTCCCAATCTTCATTTTGAATATCTGGAACTAGAGACCGCCACCTCTCCCTTACTGACGATAAAGCAGAGTCAGAGCCCGCGGACAACATATAAGTATATAGGGTAGAAATAAGACCCTGGGGGCCTTGTGATTTAAGAATCCCTATCAAAGGGAAGGATGATATTGCTTGGGTCATATTTCTGTTATGCAGATATTTTGAATTGCTGATCTAAGCTGTAGATATCGGAAAAATTGTGACCTTGGGACACTGTATTTAATCTGCATTTGTTCAAAGGACATTAGGACATTGTGATCATATAAATCTTTAATCGAGGAAATATTATATGAGATCCAGAATTGAGTGGACGGATGGTTAAAAACATAGCATCGGGAAAAGAATACAATTCCATAATGGCATTTCAGCTACTATAAGTCACCTAAACGAACCAACTCGTTTAAGT
Source organism: Oophaga sylvatica (assembly GCA_033576555.1). Classification (NCBI taxonomy): domain Eukaryota; kingdom Metazoa; phylum Chordata; class Amphibia; order Anura; family Dendrobatidae; genus Oophaga; species Oophaga sylvatica. The sequence goes on from JARQOD010000001.1 coordinate 406,199,342, forward strand.
TGGTCTCCAGACTGACCGATGCCAACCGGAGTAATGGGTAATAAATCCCTCAGGACATTAGTGGTTTGTCTACTTCTAAAAACCCCCAACAAGCAATCAGTCCCGCAGCATGAGCCAGATGACTCTCCGAGTTAGGCAAACAATTATTAGGCATTCATCTAATCAGAGCTCTGACTTGCCCGGCCAAGTAATATAAAAAGAAATCCGGCAGTGCCGCCCCGCCCAGCTGTTTAGACCTATGTAAGGTAGACAGTTTGAGTTTAGGTTTAGTCTTCCCCCATATAAAGGATGAGATTAATGAATTAAAGTCCTGAAAAAAAAGATTTAGGGATCAGTACTGCACTGTGCTGGAGGGAGTAACTGAGTTTGGGGAGTAGGATCATTTTAATCAGATTAATACGTCCGGAGGCAGATAATGGCAATTTACTCCAGATAGCAAATTTAAGTTTAACAAAATCCAACAGCGGGAGAATGTTATTTTTAAGTCTAGTCTCTATATTTTGAGATATTTATTCCTAGGTAACTAAAGTTAGTTACAACAGGTAAAGGGGATAACGTTTCAAGGTGATCCATTGGACCCAGGGAGAGAGGCATCAAGGCGGATTTATCCCAATTTATGTATAATCTAATATATAAAGCTGAATGTATGTATGTATGTGTGTATGTGGGTATGTTTGTCCGGGATTGGAATCCGCACCGTCGCACTTATGGGCATGAAATTTTGCACGCCCGCACGTCTCGACCCCGAAAGAGTCCTAGGCTATGTTTTGAATCGAAATTTTAACCCCGCGCGTTCCAAATCGCCAAACAATTTTGGCCCTATCTACATAATGGGGAGAAAGCTGCTTGTGTGTATGTCCGGCATAGGAATCTGCATTTACGGGCATGAAATTTTGCACACCCGCACGTCTCGACCCCGGGAGCGTCATAGGTGGTTTGATAAATTTTACCGGCTATTCAAAATCGCAATTAATTTTTGGTCGGGATTTTATGGAATCTGCACCGTTGTACTTACGGGCATGAAATTTTGCAGCCCGCACATCTCAACCCCAGGAGATCATAGGACTATGTGTTGAATGAAATTTTAACCCCGCGTTCCAAATCGCCAAACAATTTTGGCCCTATCTACATAATGGGGAGAAAGCTGAATGCTTGTGTGTATGTCCGGCATAGGAATCTGCATTTACGGGCATGAAATTTTGCAACGCCGCACGTCTCGACCCCGAAGCGTCCATAGGCTATGTGTTGAATGGAAATTTTAACCCCCGCACGTTCCAAATCGCCAAACAATTTTGGCCCTATCTACATAATGGGGAGAAAGCTGAATGCTTGTGTGTATGTCCGGCATAGGAATCTGCATTTACGGGCATGAAATTTTGCACACCCGCACGTCTCGACCCCGGGAGCGTCATAGGCTAGGTTTTGAGTAGAAATTTTAACCCGCCCATTCCAAATCGGCAAATAATTTTGGCTCGGGATAGGAATCTGCATCGTTGTACTTACGGGCATGAAATTTTGCATGCCCGCACATCTCAACCCCAGGAGCATCATAGGCTATGTGTTGAATGGAAATTTTAACCCCCGCACGTTCCAAATCGCCAAACAATTTTGGCCCTATCTACATAATAGGGGAAAAGCTGAATGCTTGTGTGGTATGTCCGGCATAGGAATCTGCATTTACGGCATGAAATTTTGCACACCCGCACGTCTCGACCCCGGGAGCGTCATAGGCTAGGTTTTAGTCGAAATTTTAACCCCGCGCATTCCAAATCGGCAAATAATTTTGGCCCGGGATAGGAATCTGCACCGTTGTACTTACGGGCATGAAATTTTGCATGCCCGCACATCTCAACCCCAGGAGCATCATAGGCTATGTGTTGAATGGAAATTTTAACCCCGCACGTTCCAAATCGCCAAACTATTTTGGCCCTATCTACATAATGGGGAGAAAGCTGAATACTTGTATATAGATATAATCATTACAATTTGTTATAACTAACCGTAGTTAGGTACTATGCCCGGGCAGCGCCGGGCTCTTCAGCTAGTCCTGAATAATTACTAAATTTGTCTGTAGTAGCAATTACATGGGGTAGTGTTTCTTCTGCTTTGTCCATAAATATCACCATATCATCGGCATATAAGCCAATGGTAACTAAACGGCCCGCTATTTCTATGCCTTTAATGACAGGGGTTGATCTTATACGGATCGCCAACGCTTCGATTGCAAGCGCAAAAAGGGCCAGGGAGAGCGGGCAACCTTGGCGTGTTCCTCTTGCCAAAGAGAATGATTCGGATACAGAGTTATTTATTAAATTATTCGGGCTTTTGGTTTCATGTACATCGCGCATATCCACTTCCTAAATTTGGAACCGAATTCATATTTTTGTAAGCATGCAGATAAAAAAGACCACTCAAGAGAATCGAAGGCCTTAGCCGCATCCAGCGACCCCAAGGCCCATTCATTATCTGGCACTAAGGAACTGTACTGGACCACTGACTGAACTCTCCTAATATTAATAGATGTATTTTTCCCAGGCATGAAACTGGTCCGGTCCGGATGTATTATTTCTAATATCACCGAATTCAATCTAGTGGCCAGGATTTTAGTGAAAATCTTATAGTCCACATTTACCAGCGATATGATCCACATTCAAGAGGATCCTTTCCCTCCTTCCTAAGCACTATTATATTTGCCTCATAAAAGGAGTCTGGTAAAGAACCTTCCTCCCAGGTCCTCTGAAACACCCTCAAAAGGAGTGGTGCCAAAACATTCCGATATTTCCTGTACATTTCTATGGGAAATCCATCCGGCCCAGGCGCCTTCCCAGAGGCCATATCCGCTATGGCTTCATTTATTTCCTCTATCGTGAAGTCTGCATCCAGAAAGGCTTGTTGGGCGGGGCTCAATGTGGGAAATTTTACGTCTGATAAATATTCAAGTCAGTCCGAAGTGCTAAAACCCTCTCTGGAACTTCCGTATATACTCGAGTATAAGCCAAGATTTTCAGCCCATTTTTTAGAGCTGAAAGCCCCCTCTCGGCTTATACTCGAGTCATATACAGGGGGGAGGCGGAGCGCAGCTGTTCTATATACTCACCCCTCCGCCGGTGCGGTCTCTGTTCAGCGGTCAGGTGGTACCGCTCATTAAAGTCATGAATATGCACATATTCATGACTTTAATGAGCGGTACCATGTGACCGCTGAACACTGACGCCGGAGACCGCGGGAGAAGAGCAGGGCAGAGACGCGCCGGCGGAAGGGTGAGTAAAAGCAATATTTACCTGTCCCGTTCCACCGCTGCTCGCCGCTGTGACCTCAGGTACTCTTGCTGCGATGTTCAGGCAGAGGGTGCGATGACGTGGTTAATGCGCGCCGCGCCCTCTGCCTGATCATTCACTGCTGGAGGACCCGGAAGACAGCAGCGCTCAGCGGTGGAACGGGTGACAGGTAAATATCGCAGGTGCTAGGGCCCTGAGCGAGCGGTGACAACGGCACCTGTCCCCCATAACGTGCCGGTGTCCCCACCTGCTCACGACACCGGCACCTGGCCCCCAGCGACGAGAGGTATGCGGCAGCATAAGGGCCTATTCAATGCAGCATGGGGCATCTATGGGGGCATAATACATGAAGCATCTATGGGGCATAATCTAAGGGCATCTATGGGGCATAATCATGAAGCATCTATGGGGCATAATCTAAGGAGCATCTATGGGGGCATAATCTATGGAGCATCTATGGGGGCATAATCTAAGGAGCCTCTATGGGGGCATAATCTAAGGAGCATCTATGGGGGCATAATCTATGCAGCATCTATGGGGGCATAATCTATGCAGCATCTATGGGGGCATAATCTATGCAGCATCTATGGGGGCATAATCTATGAGCATCTATGGGGGCAAATCTATGAAGCATATATGGGGCATAATCTATGGAGCATCTATGGGGCACAATACATGGGCAGCATATGGGGCACAATACATGGGCAGCATATGGGGCACAATACATGGGCAGCATATGGGGCACAATACATGGGCACATACGGGCACAATACTGGGCAGCATATGGGGCACAATACATGGCACTATGGGGCTCAATCTATGGCGCATCTTGGGGCATAATACATAGGGCAGCATGTTGGGCACAATACATGGAGCATCTTGTGGGGCATAATACATGGGGCAGCATATGGGGCATAACATCGCTTAGTTACCCGCAGTGTACGTTGGATACCATCGCCCTGATGCAGGGAGCTGGTAACCAAGGTACACAGCGGTTTTCCAGGCGCTGCGCGGTGCCTGGAAACCCGCTGTGTACCTTGGTTACCAGCTCCCTGCATCAGGGCGCTGGTATCCAAAGGTACACAGCGGGTTTCCAGGTACAGCCCCGCGCCTGGAAACCCGCTGTGTACCTTGGTTACCAGCGGATCGCTGTTCTCCCGCCTGTCACACGCAGCGATGCGTGCCTGTCAGCGGGAGGACCAGCGATCAAAAAAATGTCCAGGACATTCAGCGACGATCAGCGATACCCAGCAGGGGGGCTGATCGTCGCTGAATGTCACACACAGCGATATCGCTGGGGAGCTCGCTGCTGCGTCACAAAACTAGTGACTCAGCAGCGATCTCGCTAGCGAGATCGCTGAGTGAGACGGGGGCTTTAGACATAGGAGCATTTTGTAAAAAAATTGCCAATTCTTGTGTGACCCAATATAACCATTCAAGTCTCTACTGCAATGAATAAACATTATCTTTCTGGTCCCAATTACCTCCATTTGTCTTTCCTTGTCTAGAATCACCTTCTCGCGCTCGTTAAATCGTTCTTCTATCACCTTTAAGCTTTCCTCCCTGCTCTTCAATCTGTGAAAATATCAAACACGACTACTTCAGCCTTGGCTGCAAAACATCTACTTATTTCACATAATCAACTGAAAATTAAAGGGATCACCCTAGGAAGTCCGGGACTTGCAAATTGAGGACCGGTCCAGAACACTGACACAAGATCTGAGGGGTCCGACATGCTGCACACCACAAATCAGCAGACATCTGTCTTTGCAGTGACTAGATGTGAGCAAGGGTCGGATACCTCCAATCTCCCATCGTTGGATACATAATCAATATCCAAGTACTGGACAAACCCTTTAAACCAATTATATGGTAAAAAAAATCATATACATACTGATTTTGAAGATCCTGGATTTGACTCCTAGTAGTAGAGACCTATATATTTATGAAAAATGAAGAAAAAAAAATTAAGTCAGAAGAAAAGCCAAGAAAAATATGTAAATGTAATCAAATGCATTTGTAGTAAATTACTTGACTATTGGGAGAGATCTGTTACTCAAGCCAAAAAGGAGGCAGCGAGAAGTCAATGGGAAACCATGTCGTTTCTAAACTTTGTAGTGTTTCAAAGTAAAAGATGGCCGAATACAGGGACACTATCTTCGGCTTATACCGCTTCCAAGTCAGGTGGCAAAAGTCTAGACATCTGGGACTGTACATATTTGACCTTGATACTTTAACAAAGAACAGCATTGTGGGCATTACCTGTTCAGCTTTCTCAAGCTGGCTAGTTGCCAATGTTTCCTTCAGTGCTTCTACTTCATTAGTCAATTCCTTTACAAGAATGAAAATGACACAAATGGGATGCAGGACACAACACAATGGCATGAAAAAAAAAAAAAAAAGTAAACCGGCAGCTGGTGTCAGCACAAAATGACTGTTCAAACCAAGCACATGCGCTCGCTGCACCCTTGGTGTGGCCGAGGAGCTCAGTGCACCTTCCATCCTCTTCCTTGATTCACAGCCGTGGATTTAAAAAAAGCCAGAGATGGATGGAAATCAAGAAGGTGCATTAAGTGTTTGAGCTTAGTTTGAACAGTTATTTTGCTCTGACAGATTTACCTGAAATGCATTTAGCCCATTTATTAATGTTACAGCTAAATCTTTCTTACAGCACCAAAGATTTTGTTTTAAATTTGAAAGCAAATTAAATGCAAAGAAATACTTTATTTATTGGAAATTAAGAACAATGAGGTGTGTATATATATAATATATATATATATATATTATATATATATATATATATATATATAGGGATTTTTGTGTACTCACCGTAAAATCCTTTTCTCCGAGACGCTCATTGGGAGACACAAACCGTGGGTGTTATGCTGCTGCCACTAGGAGGACACTAAGCAATACATAAGCAAATAAGATTAACTCCTCCTCCTGCAGTATACACCCTCTGTTGGCTCAATCCTGAACCAGTTCGGTGCCAAAGCAGTAGGAGCTCATAACAAATACATATGTCATAACCAAACAGAGGCTCGAGGCTACTGAGTAAACAAGGGTGGGAGCTGTGTCTCCCAATGAGCGTCTCAGAGAAAAGGATTTTACGGTGAGTACACAAAAATCTCCTTTTCTCCATCGCCTCATTGGGAGACACAAACCGTGGGATGTCCCAAAGCAGTCCCTGGGTGGGAAGAAACATCACCACAGATGTAGCCTCGTAAGCCAAATGCATAAACGCTTTAAACAGCTTAAGAGAAAACAACTCACAGATGCGCCACAGCTGATTGCAGAATCTGTCTGCCAAGAGTCGCATCTGAAGAGGCTTGAGCATGAACTTTGTAATGCTTGACAAAAGTGTGCAGACTGGACCAGGTCGCAGCTTTGCACACTTGCTGTGCTGAAGCCTGGTGCCGAACGGCACAGGAGGCCCCCACAGATCGAGTGGAAAGTGCCTTAATCCCAGCCGGGATAGGCGACTCTTGACACGGTACGCCTCTTGGATCATCAAACGGATCCATCTGGCTAACGTGGCTTTGGAAGCAGGCAAGAAAACCTTGCCTGCGTCCCTCCGGAAGCACAAACAGGGCGTCCGATTTACGGACAGATGCAGTTCTCGAGATGTACTTTCGGAGAGTCCTCACCAGATCCAAGGTTTGAAGGGCTTTTTCAGTACGGTGAACTGGAGCCGGACAGAACGAGGGCAGGACTATATCCTCATTGATATGAAAAGCCGAGACAACCTTGGGCAAGAAGGAAGCAGAAGTCCTAAGGACTACCTTGTTCTGGTAAAAAAAAGATAAAAAGGAGATTTACAAGACAAGGTTGCCAATTTCGATACCCGTCTGAAAGGGGTAATTGCAAATAGGAAGACAACCTTCCAAGAAAGAAGAGGTAAGGACACTTCTGGCGAAGGCCCGACGGGAGATTCCTGTAATGCACTGAGGACCAAATTAAGATCCCAAGGTTCCAAAGGTCTCTTGTAGGGAGGAACGGGATGTGACACTCCTTGGATAAAAGTCCTGCCCTGAGACTTAGATGGAATCTGACGTTGGAAAAGAACGGATAAGGCGGAAATCTGCCCCTTGAGGGGAGAAAGTGCTCATCCCGAGTCCAAACCTGTTTGAAGGAATTCCAGAAAGGAAGGGATGGAGAACACCAAAGGCGAATGGCCTTTATCTTTACACCAGGAAAAAAATGTTTTCCAAACACGATGATAAATGCGCATGGAGACTGTCTTCCTGGCATTGATCATTGTAGAGACAACCCTTTTTGAGGAAAAAAACAGCCTGGCTCAAGATCCAGGCTTCAATGGTCATACAATCAAATTTAACACCTTCGAATTGTGATGGTAAATTGGACCTTGAGAGAAAATCCAGATGATCCGGTAGTCTCCAGGGTACGTCTGCGACCAGACGTACTAGTTCCGCATACCACGGACGGCGAGGCCAGCCCGGGGCGTCAAGAATGAGGGAAACGCCTTTTGCCTCGATTTTTCGGATTACCTTGGGAATCAACGGAAGTGGCGGGAGTATGGAAGAAAGGCGAAATTGACTCCAAGGAGGACTAACGTATCCGAGCCGATGGCTAGGTGATCGCAAGATCGACCTATGAGGTCTGAACTTTGATTTAAAAAATTTTTGGGTGCAGAGACCATTCTCCCGAGTCTAGACCCTGGCGACTGAGAAAGTCGGCCTCCCAATTGTTCACTTCTAGGATGTGAACCACGGAGATGGGCGATCGGTTTGACTCGGCCCACCTCAAGATGTGAGATCCTCGATCATCGCCATTCTGTTCCGAGTGCCAAGGGTCTTGAAAAAGGCACTACAGCCGAAACGCGCGTCGGGGCGGACGCACCTGGTGTTTTCTCTTCACTTAAACAGGTATACCGGTACTTGAAATGATGTTTACCATAACCATCCTTTTGTGATTCATTTCGTGTTTAAGTTGCAGTGATATCATGGACTATTGTTGTTTTCATTTGATCTCCATGTTTATTTATTTATTACTGTCCATTGATATTATAATTATAGCAAAAATTTCTTTTGCTTGTAAACCATCTGCTCTTTGAGTTATTTTGGCCAGCATTTCTATACATATATATATGCACCATTTGCAAGATTTATGATCTATGCTATCGGCCATTTTCACCAGTGTGTTTCCTTTTTCCACTAGTGCTTATTGGCATGAGCCTTTACCACTGTCCAATCCTGCTCCTTTTAACGATGTGTATAAATAAAATATATATTTTTGTACCACATTTTTGGACTCTTTGATCGTTCTTTGTTCATTGTTTATACCCAACCGAAAAGGCTAGCATCGGTGGTCACTACCACTCAATGGACGGCAGAAAAAAAGTTTCCCTTGACTCAAGGAAGAGAAATTTATCCACCATTTCAGAGAACTTCTGACTCTGGGAGATAGACGAAAGTGACGACCTAAGGACGCTGGGTTCCTGTTGCAGACGGATAATAGCTCCTGTTGAAGAGGTCTGAGATGAAAGTGAGCAAACGGTACTGTCTCGATGGAAGCTACCATTTTTCCCAGGAACTGCATGGCGAACCGTAGGGATTGGGAACGGCCTGGGAACAACAGGAGTACTCCCCGCCTCAGCTAAGCAATCTTCTCTGAGAGAGAGAAACCACGCTTCGGGAGGTGTTCAGAATCATTCCCAGAAAGGAGAACTTCTGAGAAGGTATGAGAGAGGACTTGTCCAGATTTAACAACCAACCCAGGCGAGAGAGGGTGTTGATAGTAATCTCGACGCTCTCTGTGCAGGCCCGACGGGTCGGTCCTTTGATGAGAAGGTCGTCTAGGTATGGAAGGGCCACCATGCCACGTGTGTAAAGCTGACATGACAGCCGCCATGACCCTTGTGAACACTCTGGGTGCGGTAGCGAGACCAAAAGGCAGAGCGGCAAATTGAAAAAAGGTTGTCTGCAACAGCAAAACACAGAAAACTTGATGGCCTTTGAAATAGGAATGTTTAGATATGCGTCCTTGATAACTACTGACGCCAGATATACGTTTCTTTCTAGAGAGAGATTCCATTCTGAAATGGCGGACTCTGATGAATTTGTTCAACAGTTTGAGACCCAGGATAGGACGCAAAGAGCTGTCCATTTTGGGAACCACAAAAAAAGGTTTGAATAAAAACCCTTTGAACCTTTCCTCGTGAGGAACTGGGATGATGATGCCGCTGGAGCGAAGACTGTTCAAGGCGTGAAGAAGAGGAATTGCGAGGACATTGGACTTTGGGGGGCGAGACTGAAAGAAGACCCTTGGGGAAGAGAAGGGAATTCAATTCTGTAGCCGGAGTCTACGATATCTCAAACCCATCGGTCGTGAATGACCGACCACCAGGCCTCGCGAAACAGAAGCAGGCGTCCGCCTACCCTGTTTGGCTCCCCGGGCCCTGCAAGTAGTCATTGTGAAGAAGATTTGTTTCCTGATTGAGAGAATCTGTTTTTTCCAGGGCTGAGTTCTGACTGATGGTTGCGAGCTTCTATCTCTGTGAGACGATGCAAGAGAAGAGGTCGAAGCCGAGGACCAGTTAAAGGAGCTGTGAAATGGCCGGGAGCGACTTTGGTATTGAAGCCAAAAAAAAGCAGTTGATTCTGCGCTGTGGAAGAAATTTACTTTTGCCACCTGTAGCGTCAGAAATAATCTGATCCAGACGATCTCCAAAGAGACACCCTGGATGATACAGCAATGAAGTTAAAGATTTCTTTGAAGCAGAGTCTGCACGCCATTCTCGGAGCCAGAGAGACCTTCGAATGGCAATGGCGGCTGTGAGTGCAGCGCAATTAGCTGCGTCTAAGGACGCATGGACTAAATAGTCACCTGTTCGGGTAATCTGATAAGCCAGATTATGTGCCTCAGGGGGAAGAGGAATATCACTAGTAATCTTAACCAGATCCTCAGCCCAAGCCACCATGGGTCTCACCACCCAAGTGGCCGCAAAAGAAAGAGAGGAGGAAACTCCTGCAGCCTCAAAGACTGATGTAGCGAGGTTGTCCACCTGTCTATCTGAGGGATTTTTAATAGATGAGCCATCAGAGAGGGACAGACGAGTCTTTGAAAAAAACGTCTGTCTGGTCGGTCCCTTTTGTCCCTGAACAATGTTCGTGAAGTCCGGGTGGATAGTGAAAATTTTTGGAGAGATAGGATGATCCGGGTGAGACCCGGGTTCTTCATCTACCTTCAGGGCTTTATTAAGTGCCTCTATGAGAGAGTCTAGGGACTCTGAAAAAAACCCTGGTGAATGCGGGTCATCACCAATATCCGACTCATATTCGGAATCGTGACCACTGAGATCTCTGGGAGAGGGGGAGCGAGAGCCTAAACTCGCTGACCCGCAAGACGGATTGGGAGAAGCATTATGGCGGCGCTTCCCAAACGGCCGCTGTGCTGATGCTGTGGGTCTACCTCTATCTGATGAGTTCTCTCTGAAGATTGATGGACCCCTTTTTGGAAAAGGGATGCCCTTAGTCAGAGAATCCATAGAGTGTGCCAGAAACGCAGGCCACTCAGAAGGACCCGGTTCACTGAGATCAGGAGTACATAGGGGTTCCTGAACGAGAGTAGGGGGTCCCTGAGCGGTAGGAGCAGAGGGCTCTTGGGCACATGATGCACAAAATGGAGACCCATGCTTTGATGGCAGGGGAGCATTGCATGAGGCACAGGCGGCATACACCAGTGTGTGGTTTTTGTCAGGCCTTTTTGATCCATTGATTGGGACATTTTTCACCTGTGAGCCTGCAGCAGGAAAAGGGTTAAACGCTGTGTCGTTTGCAGCGCTGTCCCACTAGAAAGATGGCACAGAATGGAGACCCATGCTTTGATGGCAAGGGGACATTGTATGAGGCACAGGTGGCATGCACCGCAGTGAGGCTTTTGTCTGGCATTTTGGAGGCCTATGATTGGGACATATTTTTCTATCTATGAGCCTGCTGCAGTAGAAGGGGTTAAGCGCTGTAAGCTTACCCAGGTCCTGAAAAAAAAAATAGCGCTGGAGAATAGGCTGCCGCTGCTGAGGTATCGCCCACACTGAGGGTCGCGGTATCCAACAAGATGGCGACCGAGATTTGGGCTTTAGGCGCTTCTCGTGGTCCGAGAGGCGCCAGAAACAGTGGGCGGTGCGAGAAGGGGCCTGTGGAGAGCGTGCAATGTGGGCGGAGCTCGCGATAAGAGCGGTAAACCCGCCCAATTCTCGAGGCCTACCCCGGCCTGGAGCCGGGGACTAAGTTTATCGGCCGGCCCTGCGACCCGATAGAGGACGCTGGTGCGTCCTGCCCCACGTCGTAGTCGGGAAAAAGACCTTTAAGACGTCGCTCTGCGCTACAGAAGGGAAGCAGGAGCAGTCGCAATGGAGACCAAGGTGCATCGCATCATTGTAAAACCCTGGTTTAAAGATGTACTCACTGTGGAGCTCCTTGCTCAGAGTATCAATGGCTGACGCATCCGTACCTTCTCAATCCGCCAACCCTTTTATAGGGAGGCGGAGAGGATTCCAGTCTCATCATCCTAGCACCAGCCACTTTCAATGGGTGGTGGTGAGGGTTGTATTTCCAAATATTCCGGAGCGCAGTTACAGCCTTATGACTCATGGGGAGAACGGACCATGAAGGAAACCGTCGCCCGATGGTAGCGTAGCAGGAGAGAAACGTGGAGGCAACACTCCGTGTTTTCGCCTGTTGATGGTTGTGGGAGATCGGGACTTTTCCTGCAAGACCCGTCGCCCTTCCATGCGTGAAGAAAGAAAAATAATAAAGATTGGAAAAAAAAAACACGGATTTTGGTAAGAACTTACCTGTAAAATCCTTTTCAGCAAGAAGGAAGGGAGACACACTAGTCATTACTAGTGGGTAGGCGGAGCCCACATAGGATAGAAACACCTCAGATTAAAAAAGTGTTGACCGGCCCCTCCAGCATATAGGGCTCCTCCTACTCCAGCTCTCCAGTCGTACCCAAGCTAAGGAAGAGCAAATATCACCAGCGGAGCAACATAACCCCTTCTGAAGGATTTCAGAGAGAAAAACAAGGGGACAGGTTATGCATATAACAGAAATAACCACACAGTCTCAGGTACTACTCACTGAACCTGACCACTGCGATGAGCTGGCAATGCTGGAATAGAGCCTTAGCGCGCCGACCTCAGCCCAGATAATCGCTATCAGAGAAGGGTCACACCGCATCTGAAAACACAACAACACACTTCTGCCATGGGAGGGATGTGTGTCTCCCTTCCTTCTTCGCTGAAAAGGATTTTACAGGTAAGTTCTTACCAAAATCCGTGTTTCAGCAGCAGATGAAGGAAGGGAGACACACTAGTCATTACTAGTGGGACGTCCCGAAGCAGTCCAAAAATAAGGGTGGGAAAAAAAAACAAAAGAGGCAGATACCCAACAGCCTAATAAATGCGCAACTAGCGCTAGCTACAAGTTCACAAGAACTTTAAACTACAGCCGCCTGCAGGACCCTAAGTCCTAAGGCCGCATCAGCGGAAGCACTGACGTCCACCTTATAAAATTTTGTAAATGTGTGGACGGAGCGCCAGGTCGCCGCCCGGCAGAGCTGAGCTGCCGAGGCTCCTTGATGGAAAGCCCACGATGAACCCACAGCCCTTGTGGAGTGAGCTTGAATCTTAATCGGGCAAGGTTCGCCCTTAAGTCGGTAAGCCTCTAAAATGGCCGACCGAATCCAACGAGCTATAGAATCCTTGGAAGCTCGTTGCCCACGTCGACGACCTGCTGGAATCACAAACAGAGAATCCGACTTCCGAAAACTTTGAGTAATAGACAAATAGAACTTCAAAGCCCGCATCAAATCCAATGTGTGCAAGGCCCGTTCCTTCACATTCCTTGGCTCCGGACAGAGGGCAACACAATATCCTGGTTAACATGAAACTGTGACACCACTTTAGGTAGAAAGTCGCCCCGTGTGCGAAGCACTACGCGATCTGGGAGAAACTCCAGAAAGGAGGCGAGCAAGAAAGAGCCGCCAACTCAGAAATCCCTTCTCAAAGAAGTGACCGCCACTAGGAAGGCAACCTTCCAAGAGAGAAAGGAAAGATTAACAGAGTCCATAGGCTCAAAAGGTCCATGTTGAAGAGCCTCCAAGACAAGATTGAGCCGCCAAGGAGACACAGGCGCCTTCCGCGGCGGAAAATTGACGGGTTACCCCGCGAAAAAAGGAACGTACGTCCCTACGCGAGGCGATAGTCTTCCGAAACAGCAAGGACAGAGCAGAAACCTGTCCTTTCAGAGTGCTAACTGCCAAACCCTTGTCCAGCCCGTACTGCAAAAAGGCCAACAAATTGGGAATGGAAAAAATCCTCGGGTTCCTAGCAGAACCCGAACACCACGAGAAGAAGGTTTCCCAAGTCTTGTGATAAATCCTAGTAGTAGCCGGACCTCTGGCAGCTCGCAGAGTGGCCATGACTTCGGCTGAAAACCCTTGACGGGTCAAGATTTCGGTCTCAAGAGCCACGCCGTCAAACGCAGAGACTTCAGGTCGGGTGACGAACGGGCCCTTGGGTTAACAGGTCCGGGCGAAGAGGAAGTGGAAGTGGAGGCGCTGCCAGAAGCGACACCAGTGTTGAGAACCACGTCCTCCTCGGCCAATCTGGGGCTATCAACATAGCCGGGACTCTCTCCAATCTGATCCGACGCAACACCAGAGGAAGTAAGGATATCGGCGGAAACACATAGATTAGCTCGAATTGGTCCCAAGGAGCCACCAGAGCATCCACTGCCACAGCGTTCGAGTCCTTGTACCTGGACATGAACGTCGGTAACTTGGCATTGAACCTGGATGCCATCAAATCCACTTGGGGAGTTCCCCAACGGGAGCACAGCAGTGCAAAATTTTCGGATGAAGACTCCATTCTCCAGGATCCATCTTTTCGCGACTGAGGAAGTCCGCTGTGATATTCTGAACTCCTGGAATGTGAATCGCAGAGATGGCTGGCACTCTGGCCTCGGCCCATACCAGAATTCGAGACACTTCCATCATGAGCCTGAAGCTCCTCGTCCCACCTTGATGGTTGATATACGCGACCGCCGTCGGTTGTCTGTCTGCACTCGGACTGGTAGACCGCTTAAAAGGACCGTCCAGTGTTGGAGGCAAAGAAAAACTGCCCTCAATTCCAGGATGTTGATCGGCAGGACAGACTCTTCCAACGACCATACTCCCTGAATCCAGAGATCGTTCCAGACACCCCCCCAGCCCATCAGGCTGGCATCGGTGGTTATGATCGACCACCTCGGAGGAAGGAAGGACTTCCCCGGGGATAACGCTTCCGGACGTAACCACCATTCTAGAGACTCTCTCACCCTTTGGGAGATGATGACACTGCAATCCAGTGAAAACTGCGATCGATCCCAACGGTTCAAGATGAACATTTGGAGAGCCCTGGAATGAAATTGGGCAAACGGAATTGCTTTCATTGACGCCACCATCAAACCCAGAAGGCGCATACACCTTCGAAGGGACATTGCTGTCGCAGACTTCATAACCTGTATATGACGAAGAAGACTCGCTTGCTTGTCTGGAGGCAGAGACACCACTGCTCGTATCGTGTCGAAATGCATTCCCAAAAACAGGATTGACTGCGACGGTTCCAGAGACGACTTCTCCCAATTGACCAGCCACCCGAAGTCCTTCAGGAGCTGAAGGGATAGATTGCGAGCCGTCACCGCCTCCTCCTTTGAAGACGCCACAATCAAAAGGTCGTCCAGATAGGGAAGAATCGTAACCCCCTGTCTTCGCAGAATCGCCATAAGAGCCAGAATTTTTGTAAAAACTCAGTGCTGAGGCCAACCCGAATGGCAGAGCCACAAACTGGTAATGGTCCTGACCTATGGCAAAACGAAGGAAGCGTTGGTGGGCCCTTCCGATGGGGACATGCAAATAAGCGTCACGAATGTCGATTGACACCAAAAAATCGTTCTGCGACAAGGCCGCCACAACGGAGCGAAGTGACTCCATGCGGTATTTCCGGGAGCGGACATGCCGATTCAATCTTTTGAGATCTAGAACGGGGCGAAATTTGTCCTCCTTTTTGGGGACCACAAAGAGGTTGGAATAAAACCCTCTTCCCCGGTCCTCCGGTGGAACTGGTACCACCACACCCTTCTGTAGAACGGAATCGACCTCCTGCAGTAGAGCGGCATATAGCTCGGGCTCTGACGGAATGCGAGATTGGCATAAACTGTCTGGGGGTCGAGAAAGAAACTCTATGAAATAGCCTGCCGACACAACCCGCGTCACCCAGACGTCCGACACGCGGGAAGCCCAAATCGGTTCGAATTGGAGCAGGCAACCTTCCACTCGAGAGCCCTCGAGTGAGGCCCTGGCGTCAGTCCGCCTTAGCGGGCTTTTTGTCAGCTTTCCGCTTGTCTTGGCGGAAGCTCTGTTTCCAGGAAGTGCGGGATTTCTGAACGTTCTTTTTTCCCGAAAAAGAGGGACGCCCCGATCCCCAAGAGGGCTGACCGAACAGTCCCCTGGACCGAAAGGACCGCCGACTAGTACCGGCACTATGCCTGCCAGCCGCAGAAGACACAGCTCTTCGCTGCGGTAAAGCCGTTTCTTTTGCCTTTGCCTTGGCAATCAGCTCCGTGAGGTCAGATCCAAATAGCTGACAACCCTTGTAAGCTAAAGAAAGCAAACCTTGCTTGGAAACCGCGTCCCCGGTCCACTGTCTAAGCCACAGAGCTCTCCTGACTGTGATCGCCGAGGATTGTGCCCTGGACAGCAGTGAGGCAGTATCCAAACCTGCATCACTGCCATATCGTGCTGCATCCTCCAATGACTTAAAAAGCCCCTCTACCTCGGATAGTGGGGATCCATCTTGCCACGCCGTCCGTAGACGGTCTAACCAGCTCAGGGAAGCTTTACAAGCACACATAGATCCTAGCACTGCTCTGAATCCATGACCCGCGGCCTCGTAGATGGATTTCGCTGCCATCTCCGTTTTTCTGTCCAGCGGATCCTGCAGACTCGCCTTCCCTTTAACAGGAAGCAATGAGGATTTGCTAAGCTGGGATAAAGGGACATCCACTTCAGGAGAAGGAATCCAATTATCAATCAACTCCGTCGTACACGGATATAGCGTCTCAAAAAACCGTGTCCCCTGAAAACGTTTATCTGGACACAGGCGTTCCTTCTCCACTGCCTCATTAAGCTCGTCCAGAGATGGTAAGGCTGATCGCGACCTATGCGACTCCTGAAACATCCTGGCCGACTTACCAGGACGTCTAGTTACCTCCTCCGGTAACTAACGCCTCCCTCATGGCTCCAATAAAAGCCTCTGTACGGCTCAAAAGAGAGGCAGAGTGTCCCTGCCGATCCTCCTTATCCGAATCGGACACCTCCCAATCCGAGCTTGAAGGGGAACCCTCCATGCCCGAAATCTCCGAGTCGCTAAGCGGGGAAGAAGGCACCGGCCTGTGTCGCTTCCTACCATGAGAGGATCTAGCTGACACCCAATAACCTAGAAGGTCAGAAAGGCCATTAATAGAACGAGTGAGGGCCTCCATTTTGTCATCACTGACACCTCCGACCGCTGCGCTTGATGCCGTCGAGGTCTGTGTGTCAGATACGCGAGACTGATCCTGTAGCGGATCTGGGAGACGGTCCGCACCTCCTGGACCCTGATCCGACATGCCCTCACACAGTATATGGCAGGTCAAAAACCTGTCAGCAACTAGAACAGTGTGGTTTTCAAAGGCAAAACGTACGCTGAAGGGTTTAAGCTCTTAAAAGAGAGAGCTACCCCAGCTGTCTCCCAATAAAGGGTTAACCCCAAAGAAGGGGTTAATGTCGCAGACTCCCCACAACCCTTGTGTAATGAAAGGGTGTGCGAGCCCCAGGTGCCTCTTATGAGGTAACAGCTGCAGGACAGAGATACAAAGGTATGCCACACTAAATAAGAAGGCCAACGAGATCGCTAACATATTGCGCTGAATTGTACATCGCAATGACCGCCAAAGTCGCTAAGGAGATCGCTAACCACTTATGCGTCGTCAATGAGATCGCCCACTGTGGCAAGCTACTAGCGACATTAAAAATGATCACAAATTTAGCGACGTTATTGTGATCGTAGCGGGAGCGTTCCGTGTGACAGTACCTCCTGCGCTGTGGGTGTGAGGGGGTCAAGCTTCTGCCCTGAAAGGTAGAAGCGACTCACCCAGCTGGCCGCGGTGTAGTGTCTTCCTTTCGGTCGGTCGGGGGGAGCGGAGAGTGAGGAGCCCGAGAAGGCCTTCAGTAATGGCCGCCGCGCTAGAGGAGAGAGACCGGAAGAGAAAAAGGCAGGGAAGCCACGCCCCCCGCCGGTTTCAAAAAAAAGCGCGCGACACACTCCGCTCCCGCTCCCATGTCCTGCAGGTATCCACCTGCGGACAAAAGTACACAATCACCACACATGAATACACGTAGCAGCGGCTGCCGCAGAGGCCGCTGAAGCACTCAAAACACATTAAAATGTGGAGTACTCACCCAGCTGAGCGCCACAGGGACCCCTCAGAGATTTGTGGCGCTGTGCCCGTAGCTTCCCCCCAGGGCGGGGAACGCAGTGACCCCAGAAGCGCGGTTTGCGTCCCCGCCAGGGAAGCAATCCTCATCCCCCAGGGCCGGCAGGGTTCTGCAGGGACCACCTTACAGGGTAATACAGATCCGCCAAGGGAGAGGTGGGGGTCCAGCAGCGCTGAGACCCCTGAGACCTCTAGACCACTGGCGGTCCAAGTCTCTGTCCGACTAAAATAAAAAAATCTTCTGAGGAGCTGCTTCCAGCAGCGACTATCCTCTGTGACCTCAAATTTTAGACTGGAGAGCTGGAGTAGGAGGAGCCCTATATGCTGGAGGGGCCGGTCAACACTTTTTTAATCTGAGGTGTTTCTATCCTATGTGGGCTCCGCCTACCCACTAGTAATGACTAGTGTGTCTCCCTTCCTTCATCTGCTGCTGAAAGTGGGGTCTGAGAGCAGACCCAAGTGCCTCCTACAGACACTAAGCAAGAACTGGTTCAGGATTGAGCCAACAGTGGGTGTATACTGCAGGAGGAGGAGTTAATCTTATTTGCTTATGTACTGCTTAGTGTCCTCCTAGTGGCAGCAGCATAACACCCACGGTTTGTGTCTCCCAATGAGGCGATGAGAAGAAAATGTATATATATATATATATAATTATATATATTAAAAACACACACGCATCTCACAAAATTAGAATATCGTCAAAAAATTTATTTATTTCAGTTCTTCAATACGAAAAGTGAATTGTGGAAACTTCACACTAGACCTTGGAAATCAAGGTCCCAGAGTCTAGAGGAAGAGTGGAGAGGCCACAATCCAAGCTGCTGGAGGTCTAGTGTGAAGTATCCACAATCAGTGGTGGTTTCGGGAGCCATGTCATCTGCTGGTGTAGGTCCACTGTGTTTTATCAAGACCAAAGTCAGCGCAGCCGTCTACAAGGAAATTTTAGAGCACTTCATGCTTCCCTCTGCCGACAAGCTTATTGGAGATGGAAATGTCATTCTCCAGCAGGACTTGGCACCTGTCCACACTGCCAAAAGTACCAATACCTGGTTTACAAACAACAGTATCACTGTGCTTGATTGGCCAGCAAACTCGCCTGACCTTAACCCCTAAGAGAATCTATGGGGTATTGTCAAGCGGAAGGTGACACCAAACCCAACAATGCAGACGAGCTGAAGGCAGCTATCAAAGCAACCTGGGCTTCCATAACAGCTCAGCAGTGCCACAGGCTGATCACCTCCATGCCACGCCGCATTGATGCAGTAATTGATGCAAAAGGAGCCCCGACCAAGTACTGAGTGCATTTACTGATCATACATTTCAGTAGGCCAACATTTCGGATTTTAAAATCATTTTTCAAGCTGGTGTTATAAAGTATTCTAATTTACTGAGATAATGACGTTTGGGTTTTCATTGGCTGTAAGACATAATCAACACTAACAGAAATAAACACTTGAAATAGATCACTCTATTTGTAATGACTCTATATAATATATGAGTTTCACTTTTTGTATTGAAGAACTGAAATAAATTAACTTTTTGATGATATTCTAATTTTGTGAGATGCACCTGTATATATATTGTGAATGGGCTAAAGTACAACATGTGTGATGGCACAGGTGCATGGACAACAATGTAACATGGACTTGGATGATAACGTTAACTTCATCTTCTTTATGGGACCAAAGTTTCTATTTCGTGCTTTACTTATTTTCCCTTTTTTCGATAACCATAACTCCCCCCCCCCAATGATATATCCTGTTCTGGGCTAGAATTTTAGCAAAACGAGGCCTATTTTGAATGATATTATCCATTTTACCACATCATGTAAGCGGCAAAAAAAAAATCTAAGTAGGATGAAATCATGGGGGGGGGGGAATTTGATTACGTCTTTTTTATTTTATTTAAATGGTATTCATTTATCTTTATTTATTGTAGGAATAAAAAAAATTTCTGTGTTTATGTTACTATTTGCTCTTTTTCTTCTTATTATTATTGTAATACAATTAGAGTGTGAATGGGACTGGGAAATACCTGCACAGTTCTCCCCTCCTTGTCAGCCCTCAGCTGCTGAGCCTGTAGGAGATCTTCTACCGACTTAATCTTGCCATCCTTCTCATGGATCCTAAAAGGATCATTTACATTTTATAAAACAGAAGAATAAAGTTCACACCATTATGACAGCCTATTAGGACACTGTAAAGCTAATCAGTCATGTTTAAGGCACAGTCCGCAGCAACTGGTGATTGTACGCAAGTTGTCAAACTGGATGTCGCGATTTGATCACCGTAGGATCGAAAGGGTTTAAAATGACATTAAATACACCGGATTCCATTTTGGTGGTTGTCTCCCCACTAAGTATTCCTTGTGAGCATCTGCTATGAGGCTTATGTCCATAGACCAGACTCGCAAATTCAGCTGTCAAATGGACACTTATACATGGACGGCTCAAGTTTGCCATCTGATTTTGGAGAAGGAGGTCTCGTAGGACTGTGGATAACCCCCTATACGAGAACTAGGCGCTGAAATTCCAACTGCCCAATCCTTCTCATCTGTCGGGAGCCCTTCATCCACATCCGACGGTCTCCCAGTTGCGCCAAAATGGGCAGATTGGAAACGGTTGATTAAACTCTGTTCAATTTGTCACACAATGCCCCCCCCCCACAAAAAAAAAAAAATCAGCATTAACTTACGCCGTTTTTAGATCTTCAACCACAGATGTGAGGGCTACCTGAAAGAATACACAAGGCAAAAATTAAGGCAAGGTTTGGTAGCAAATATAGGCAAAGTGTCATCGGTTTGCGTAAAAACGTTACAGCTTATCTGCATTATTGTTTAAAAGGATATTATTCCCATCAAATAAAGTGACGGTATAATGTTGAAATGGGCCATTATGGTAGTAGTTGAACGTCTAGGACCGCTACAGCTGCGATAACGGCAAAGCAGAACTTTATACCCTATCTCTATACTAGAAGCTTAAGTCGACACAAATTTACTTTAATCAGGCCATGCTGCTGTTTCGTGCACAGTGGCAAGAGTCAACGCTGGATAATTAAAGATTTTTTTTTAGATTTCGAAAAATGTTAGGGAAGAAAAAAAAAAAAGCCTATGACGCTGCTCTCTATGTCTTCTCGCCCGTCAAAATGAAAGCGTCGCAGCCCAAGTAGATGGATGAGCCACTTAGCTCACTTATTGGCTGTAGTGCTGTCGATATTAACAGCTTTCAAAACAATGGAAGCTGTGAAGTCAGTGCCGAACCGGGGGAGGGTGAGTAAAGAATTTTGCATTATAACCCTTAACGACCGCCAATACGCCTTTTAACGGCAGCAGTTAAGGATACTTATGCCTCAGCGCCGCTTTTTAACGGCGCTGAGAAATAAGTGTATAACGCCCCCCAGAGTCTGAATTTCTGGGGTCTCGGCTACCGGGGGTAGCTGAAACCATAGAGAACATGAATCGGGTAGGACTTTACCGACCCCAATGTTGTGATCGGTAAATAACGGTGGAATAACAGCAACCGCAAAAAAAAAAAAGTCTGATTTTCCTTTTAATTTCTCTTTCGTCTGATGTTCTGATGTGATCGCACATCAGTTGAGAGAGAATTCAGGTCCCCCCGTACCCTCCCCCCTCCACCGGGACACTGGCGTCTCCTTCCGGGAGAAAATGGCAGGCGCAGAAATTTTTCCTATTGGTGCATTTTGATCACTGTGATAGACCCTTTCACAGTGATCAAAATAAAATAATATTAAATCAATCCCCCACTTTATCACCCCTTTAGTTAGGTAAAAATAAAAAAAAATAAATGTATTTATTTCCATTAGGGTTAGGGTTGGGGCTAAAGTTAGGGTTGTGGTTATGGTTGGGATTAGGGGTGTGTTGGGGTTAGGTTTGTGGTTAGGGTTATGGGTGTGTTGGGGTTAGGGTTGGAGTAAGAATTGGAGGATTTCCACTGTTTAGGTACATCAGAAGGTCTCCAAACGCGACATGGCGCCACAATTGATTCCAGCCAATTTTGCGTTTAAAAAGTCAAATGGTGCTCCCTCCCTTCTGAGCCCTGCCATACATCCAAACAGTGGCTTTTCCCCACAGATGGGGTATCGGCGTACTCAGGAGAAATTGCAAATTTTGTGGTCCATTTTCTCCAGATACCCTTGTAAAAAAAAAAAAAAAAAAAGGCTCAAAAGTAAATTCTTTGTGAAAAAAGTAAAATGTTTATTTTTTCCTTACACATTCCTTTAGTTCTCGCGAAGCACCTGAAGGGTTAATAAAAATCTTGAATGTGGTTTTGTGCACCTTGAGGGATGCAGTTTTTAGAATGGTGTCACTTTTGGGTATTTTCTGTTATATTGACCCCCCAAACTCACTTCAAATGTGAGGTGGTCCCTAAAAAAATGGTTTTGTAAATTTTCTTGGAAGAATGAGAAATCGCTGGTCAACTTTTAACCCTTATAACGTCCTAACAAAAAAAAAAATTATGTTTCCAAAATTGTGCTGATGTAAAGTAGACATGTGGGAGACATGGATTTTTGTGTACCGTAAAACCCTTTTCTACAAGCCACTCATTGGGGGACACAGGACCATGCGTGTTACGCTGCTGCCACTAGGAGGCTGACACTTAGTAGACACAAAAAGATTAGCTCCTCTGTATACATCACACACACTAGCTCCAGGCGAACCAGTTCTGTGACAAAACAGTACGAAAAAAAGAACAATATATGAGAGTATACCAAAGTCAAACCAAAGAACATACTCAAGCCGTCAGGCCAACAGGGTGGGTGCTGTGTCTGTGCAGATTAAGGAATTTTTATCCCAGATACAAAATTGAGTGTCAGGTCAGATTTTCATTCATTCTCTAAGGGACTTCGGGGTAAAAAGCGAGTGCAGAACTCAGCAGCACCATTGGGAATTAAGTGGCGGTCCGTCATGTGCATCGCAGCTCCATCATATAGGGGGATAATGCCGATCAACTTCTTTTCATCAGATACCCCAGTTAACTTTATGGCTTGTACATCAGCAAAGGTTTATATCGCCAGCAAGACTGATTTTAGGATAATGCTGGAATTCTCAAATGTATCACTTTATTACACTTTTTTATAAAGATGGAAGAAAAAAAAATGTTGCAGAATTACCTGATCATTGTGTAGTGCCTTGATATTCTGCAAATCCTTTCTTAAGGATGAATTTTCATCCCTCAGCAACTAAAAAAAAAAGAAAATACGGTAGATGAAAAGTCAACCACCAAACGCTTTAAAGGTCCAAATACACAGCGGCTCAAGCAGGGCCGGCTCCAGGTTTTTATGGGCCCCGGGCGAAAGAGCCTCAGTGGACCACGATTCATGATGCACAGATACAGCAGAGAAATATAGGTACAGTACAATGCCAAATACTTCACTTCTTCCATTACATGAGTGATATCTATTGTAAATTGTACAATAGCTCAAAAACCGCCAAATCCTCACAGCGCACAGAACAGACTGGACAGTACAGTCCTCCATACAATATTATGGGCACCACAGTCTCCCCCTCATCACCCATATAATACCCCATGCAGGATGTCACCCCCATATAATGCTCCATACAGAATACTGGACCCAATATAATGCTCCATACAGGATACTGGTCCCCATATAATGCTCCATACAGGATACTGGTCCCCATATAATGCTCCATACAAAATATGGAGCTCTCCTCTGCGCTGTACTGCGTTCTGCACTGTTACGGCTCAGGAAAGGGCGCTGTGGAAAGACTCCCCATTATCATCATGATTGCCTCCTTATCATCATCATGCCTCCCATCATCATCATGGCCTCCCCATTATCATCAATGCTGCCCTATCATCATCCTCCCTCATCATCTCTCTCATCATCAATGGCCTGCCCCATTTATCATCATCAATGCCTGCCCATCATCATCATCTCCTCCCCATCATCATCTCATCTCTCCATCATCAATGCCTGCCCATTATCATCAATGCCTGCCCATTATCATCATCTTCTCCCCATCATCATCAATGCCTCCCCATTATCAGCAATGCCTGCCCATCATCATCTCCTCCCCATCATCATCAATGCCTGCCCATCATCATCTTCTCCCCATCATCAATGCCTGCCCATTATCATCAATGCCTGCCCATTATCATCATCTTCTCCCCATCATCATCAATGCCTCCCATTATCAGCAATGCCTGCCATCAGCACACACAGACAGCACACAAGCACTCTCTCACATACATACACACACCACACAAAGCACCGCACTACATACACACAGACACACACAGAGACCACACGTCTTACCTGTCCAGCGTCCTGCGCTTTCTGCCACAGCCGGCCGCTGAATGATGACGTCATTCAGCGGCGCTGCTGTGAGAGGAAGCGCCGGCGCCCCCTGGAGCCCGGAGCTGCGGCAGCGGAGGCACGGGAGAGGTAAGTATTGTGCCAGCTGATGCCGGGGCCCTGAGCAAGCGGGGGGGGGGGGGGGGGGGGGGCCCAGTGGCGGCGCTGACACCGCTCTCCTCCGCTAACGGGCGCGGGGGTGCCAGACTGCGAGTGGGCCCCCCCGCCTGCTCAGGGCCCCGGCACTTGCCCGGGTGTGCCGGGTGCTGACGCCGGCCCTGGGCTCAAGTCTCGATCACTAAATATAATCAGAAGGCGGAAACGCGAGGCAAATGTAGCAGAGAAGTTTGGTGAATATTTTACTAATAGAATATTAATTGTAAGGGACAATAAGCAGGTTTCTAGGTATTTTGGATTATCAGACTGCCATAGAAAAATATATGTAACTGATCACAAATGGATCAGAAGGAACATACTGTTTGCAAACAAACTCTGCTCCATATATATAATATATTATATATATATATATATAATATATAATATATTATATATATATATATTATTATATATATTTTTTTTTTTTTTCCTTTCAGAAGAGGACACTTAATGACAGATCTTAGATGATTTTTAGTTTTTCCGCTCCAGTGCTGGATTATCAGAATGTGTTGATTCTGGATTAAAGGAATACTGCCGTATGTATGCTCAATAGTTACCGTAAAGCCTCTTCTTTGTTTGCAACTTCTATTAGACCCGTCTCCAACAACTCTTCAACAGTTTTGAGTTTTTCATCCTTTTCTTGCATGCTTAAAAAAAATAAAATGAGAAGTGTCCAGATGTTACATTGCTCTGTAATGAAAGTATAACGAAAACAACCACATCTTAATCAAAATGGCCCCGGCAACCAAGCCTGCGCAATAGCATCTATCACGTTCCGATAGATGTTACTGTGCAGAAGCCTTCATCTTGATGGAGCCTATTTTTTTTCTCTATCAAAATGGCACCTGCGCAGTAGCATTTGTTGGAACGTGATAGATGCTATTGCACAGGCTCGGCTGCCGGTGCCATCTTGATTAAGATATAGTTTATGTCGAAGTATAACGAAAACAACCACAAGATGGTTTTCATCACCAGGTATCATTGTAATCAGTATAACAGCGCCGACCTGACAGTGTCTGTAGGTTACTGTGCACAATCCTGCCGACAGGTTCCCTTTAAGCAACTTCCTAAAGTATAAATCAGCATTTAATAATGAACTAACCAACATCAGCTAAATAATTGAAACGTATTTAATATCTCTCCGTCCAATAAATACCTTAAAAAATTAAACTAAAATAAAAAAAAAACTAAAAATAAAGTGGATAACAGCACAGAGGGGACAGATAGTTACCTCTTCTCCAGATGAACAAGCATTTCTTTGTGTGTCTAAAGAGGGTGACAAAGCAAATAATCAGATGCCATACAATCATACCAAGTGCATAATTATGTCTGGTGCTTTTACATGTGCGGATATATTTGAGCAATGTCATCATCTGCACAATTGTCTGACTAGTCAGAAGTCTGTGTGTATAATCCCAGCTGTACCTGGTCCCGAGACTGTTCCTGCAGCTTCTGCACCTGAGCCTGTAACTCGTTATTGAGATTCTGTAGAATCTGAAATCGCAAGGAAATGGTGTTCAATAATGTGCCACTTGTGTCCAGCACACTGATCTGATCAGTAACTGCATACTTAGCAACTCCCCGACGCATCAAAACTATTCTCTTTATTAGAAAGACTGTTATGACAGCGGACTTTGAAAAATAAAGGCAACCAAGAGGGAAATGGCCGGATGCGGGGGGAAAGAATATTGAGGGCCAGGCACTGGACATCGGAAGGTAGGGTCAAAGGCAGGCGCTGGAGGGTAGGTCAAGGGCCAGGCGCTGGACGCGGCAGGGTAGGGTCAAGGGCCAGGCGCTGGACGCGGCAGGGTAGGGTCTAGGGCCAGGCGCTGAAAGGCAAGTTCGAGGGCCAGAAGCCGGGCGCAAGGGGAGGGAAGGGTCGAGGGCCAGAGGCTGGGTGCAGGGTCGACCAAAGGGCCGAGGGCCAGAAGCAGGAAGGGGGAGGAAGAGGGTTGAGGTCCAGAGGCCAGGTGTAGGGGAGGTGGGGGAGTTTGAGGTACAGAGGCCGGGCGCAGGGTCGAGAGACAGAGCCGGCGCAGGTCGAGAGACAGAGGCCGGGCGCAGGGTCGAGAGACAGAGGCCGGGCGCAGGGTCGAGAGACAGAGGCCGGGCGCAGGGTCGAGAGACAGAGGCCGGGCGCAGGGTCGAGAGACAGAGGCCGGGCGCAGGGTCGAGAGACAGAGGCCGGGCGCAGGGTCGAGAGACAGAGGCCGGGCGCAGGGTCGAGAGACAGAGGCCGGGCGCAGGGTCGAGAGACAGAGGCCGGGCGCAGGGTCGAGAGACAGAGGCCGGGCGCAGGGTCGAGAGACAGAGGCCGGGCGCAGGGTCGAGAGACAGAGGCCGGGCGCAGGGTCGAGAGACAGAGGCCGGGCGCAGGGTCGAGAGACAGAGGCCGGGCGCAGGGTCGAGAGACAGAGGCCGGGCGCAGGGTCGAGAGACAGAGGCCGGGCGCAGGGTCGAGAGACAGAGGCCGGGCGCAGGGTCGAGAGACAGAGGCCGGGCGCAGGGTCGAGAGACAGAGGCCGGGCGCAGGGTCGAGAGACAGAGGCCGGGCGCAGGGTCGAGAGACAGAGGCCGGGCGCAGGGTCGAGAGACAGAGGCCGGGCGCAGGGTCGAGAGACAGAGGCCGGGCGCAGGGTCGAGAGACAGAGGCCGGCGCAGGGTCGAGAGACAGAGGCCGGGCGCAGGGTCGAGAGACAGAGGCCGGGCGCAGGGTCGAGAGACAGAGGCCGGGCGCAGGGTCGAGAGACAGAGGCCGGGCGCAGGGTCGGGCGAGAGAGACAGAGGCCGGGCGCAGGGTCGAGAGACAGAGGCCGGGCGCAGGGTCGAGAGACAGAGGCCGGGCGCAGGGTCGAGAGACAGAGGCCGGGCGCAGGGTCGAGAGACAGAGGCCGGGCGCAGGGTCGAGAGACAGAGGCCGGGCGCAGGGTCGAGAGACAGAGGCGGGCGCAGGGTCGAGAGACAGAGGCCGGGGCAGGTCGAAGACGGGGGCGCAGGGTCGAGAGACAGAGGCCGGGCGCAGGGTCGAGAGACAGAGGCCGGGCGCAGATAGTGGCTAAGTATCATCAGCTCCTAACATGTAAAAGCTCTTTTTCCCAACAGTGCTAGGGCAAAGTATCACTCTCCCTAAATAATTCTGTGAATTACAGGGAATGCAGCATATACCTTGTGCTCCTCCATGGTACTGGCCACCTTCACAAGCTCAGCCTCCAGTCTCTCTTCCAGAGCTTTGATCTTACCATCCTTTTCCCCAATACTGAGGAAAGCAGAGAACAAAGACATATCTAGTACAATTGTATCCATCACAGACAGTTTAGGCTAGTTTTACACTAGCGTTCGGCAGAGCTGCGGAGGGCTGCGTACTTCCTCTGTCAAGCTCCGCCCACTGCCGCACCTCTTCCTTTCAGCGCCGCCTACGTCTGCACGCGTCCTGCGTACCCTATCTTTAACATTGGGTACGCAGGCCATGAAGATGTATGCGGATGCCTCCGCATGCGTCGTTTTGACGCTGCGCCGAACGCAACATGTTGATAATGAGACTGCTGAAAATTTAGAATAAGTCCTTGGAGAAAGATAGAAAATTGCAAGTTTTCTAATTAACGTGTTTCCACGTTTTCAAATAACTCTAGATAGAAAAAACAAACATAATACCACGCATGTAAAATAAAATTGGATTTCAAAGCTAAGTTATTTTAGATTGAAAAGCTAAATGAACCCGGTCAGCAGGAGCGCAAAAACAAAAGGTAAATTATTAGAAAATCTTTTTATTGAAGTTATCCACAACGCGTTTCGACAGGCATTCCTGTCTTCCTCAGGTGGCAGTGTACAGAAATGCACAGGGGGCAGGTATTTAAAGGGGAAATGACCAATGGGGAGTGATAAATAATTACATCATGAACAGTTAAAACATATTATAAATACAATTATAAAATAGATTACATGCCAGATAAAAACAATCACAATATGGTTAAAAAACTGTTAAAAAATGCTTTATAAAAAAAAAAAAACGTAAAAAAAATCTCAATTAGCTTTCTCAATTATAAGATTTAACCCCTCTGGTACCAAGGTGCCTAGATTAAAAACCCAAAAAGCTCTCTCTCCATTTACAAATCAATAGTTCCATTAATGTAATTGAACATTTTAAGCGTATATTATCCCATAAGCTGGTGAACGCTGGATCATTTAAAAAGGATGATTGTTGGGCTATCACTAACCCTTTAGGAACCAGACCCTCTGAGATGTATTGTTGTAGGAAAAGGACATCAATATGGTTAGTGATTTCCACCTTGCTATGATTCTCAAAGGCAGAAAATAATTTAATAAGGTCTTTTCTATCCTCATCATCCAATCTGGGGTTTAGAGGGGTAGGGGCACATGACCAGATCGTGTCCCCAGAAACTGTATAATCCTCTCGTACCCCATCCTTGAATTTGAATACTTGGGGTCTTCAGTTCTCCTCCAATAAATCCAACACAGGAATTTAATTTTTGGATCTTATGATCAATGTTGATAACCATGGTCAAATCTCAACCTCCACTTATTTTAAGCATGTAGACGTCAACAGCTATCTTAGGACAATTTTCAGGAGCAACCAAACTCTTCGCAACCTTGTGGCTCCTAGCAACACATCCGTTAGGCTTTTACCTTCAGGTTGTTTTGCATGCAGGGCCCCAAAATGTCTCTGTTGCGCATCCATTTTAAATGGGGTGCAACATTTTAAATCCTGTACCACCGATACAACATTTAAAATTAATTGCCATGTCACTTGCCAATCAAGCTATGTGATCTATTAAAATTGAATGTGATTATGGATTACAGTACGTGGGCAGGACAATACAGACTATGCACAATTGACTTAATAAAGACCGTCAAAATATTAGGAACGGGTTTTTATTGCATAGCCTCTCTAAACATTTTTTGCTTGTGCATAATAAAAATCCAAGCTCGCTGAAACTCACTATCATAGATCACATTCAAGATGATGTGACCAACCGTTATGAGAATTTAATTAGGAGAGAGAGCTTTTGGATTTTTAAACTAGGCACCTTGGTACCAGAGGGGTTAAATCTTATAATTGAGAAAGCTAATTGAGATTTTTTTTTTTTTAAGTTTTTTTTTTTTTATAAAGCATTTTTTAACAGTTTTTAACCATATTGTGATTGTTTTTATCTGGCATGTAATCTGTTTTATAATTCTATTTATAATCTTATGTTTTAACTGTTCATGATGTAATTAATTATTTATCACTCACCATTGGTCATTTCCCCTTTAAATACCTGCCCCCCTGTGCATTTCTGTACACTGCCACCTGAGGAAGACAGGAATGCCTGTCGAAACGCGTTGTGGATAACTTCAATAAAAAGAAGATTTTCTAATAATTTACCTGCTGACCGGGTTCATTTAGCTTTTCAATTTATTCTCCTCATCTTAGGCACCCGGCTGGGGCTGCATCTCACTGCCTAATAGCTACGCATGGCTGGCGCTCCTATCTGACCATCTACATCACTGTTTGAAGTTATTTTAGATGACTCTTTCTTTTTATAGTTAGAGAACACCTCAGCTTTCTTAGACTCCAGAACATGAGATCGGATCCTTGTGGCTTAGTCTAGATAGGCTATTCGGGAACCAGGAAAGCTGGGTGACAAGCTATCGGGGGTGGGGAGGGGTGGGGGAGTGTGTGCAGTAATCCCAGTCATCATCCATCTCTACAAGTAACATGACATTTCAGCCATCCACACCCATTTATATGCCGATTACCCACATAGAATAGTACTAGTATTGGTGTTAAACACATACCTCTTCTCCAATTTTTCCAGCGACTGAGCAGCAGCAGACTGAAACAGAAAATGCATACACTATTATAATCTCCTGGTAACATGCAGAGTATAGAAAGGGTAGGAAATGGCCAGTGAAAACTGATGTACAGCACTGGTCACCACACAGAGAGGATCAGAGTGGTGGCTGCCTTTCAGAGAATTCCAGTCCTGGGGTGTGTAGAGCCCCCATCACTGTTCCCAGGCTCCCCAATGTGACATGAACACTGCAGCCAATCAGTGAGCTCAGCCGTTCTGAGCAGCTTATGCCGTGTTTTTGGGGAAAGCTGCTAAGCTCAGTCATTAGCTGCAGTGTAACGTCGATGCTGCAGCCATTTATTAGACCCCGCGAGCAGCAGCAGAGACGAGGCACTAAACCTACTTCTTTAAATAGTCAATAAAATAGAAACTAAGGATGTTTTTTGTTGAGAATTTTTTGCCACAGTGGCTAAGTACTGAATAACACACCTACTACTTGTCATGACGTGCATTTTAAGCATTCAGCATGGATGCAAGTTCTGGTCTTAATTGGAAATCTACTGAATTTTAAGGACCAGCAATATAAATCTAGATGATGACTGTTAGCTCAGATCAATAAAACCAGGTAGTGCTGCATTCATACACCATTTGTGTCCACAGGATAGGTCATTGGACTCCACAAACGCTTCATAGGGCCTTATATCGCAAAGGAGGCCAAGTTCAAGAATCAGGGGTGTAACAGGTGGTCCGTGCAAAGACCGTGACACATGAATGTGTGAATCCGTCCTGAGGCCTAGACTTGTAGTTGTAATCTGGATGATAAAATGTGTTCACATTACGTCCGTCTCAAGTTAACAAATTAGGGGCCCTCCTTACCTGTCCACTCTTAACAGCATGAATACCCTGCAGCTCAGCCTTTAGTGATATGTTTTCTCTCTGTAGTGTCTGGAAGAGATTGAGATGTCGATGTGACAACGAGTTCATCAGTCATAAAAGGACTGAAAACAGGTGAGCAAATACTAAAAAGACGGATTTTGGTAAGAACTTACCTGTAAAATCCTTTTCAGCGAAGGAAGGAAGAGAGACACACTAGTCATTACTAGTGGGTAGGCGGAGCCCAGATAGGATTGACACCTCAGATTAAAAAGATGTTGACCGGCCCCTCCAGCTCGGGCTCCTCCAACTCCAGCTTCTCCAGTCGTACCAAGCTAAGGAAAGCCAATATCACCAGCGGAGCAACATAACCCCTTCTGAAGGACTTCAGAGAAAAGACAAGAATACAGGTTATGCATGTAACAGGAAGAAACCACACAGTTCCAGGTACTACTCACTGGACCTGACCACTGCGATGAGCTGGCTTTGCTGGAACAGAGCCTTAGCGCGCCGACCTCAGCCCAGATAATCGCTATCAGAGAAGGGTCACGCCGCATCTGAAAACAACAACACACTTCTGCCATGGGAGGGAGCTGTGTCTCTCTTCCTTCCTTCGCTGAAAAGGATTTTACAGGTAAGTTCTTACCAAAATCCGTCTTTCAGCAGCAGATGGAAGGAAGAGAGACACACTAGTCATTACTAGTGGGACGTCCCAAAGCAGTCCAAAAACTAAGGGTGGGAAAAAAACCAAAAGAGGCAGAATCCCAACAACCTAGATAAATGCGCAACCGGCGCCAAATACAAGTTAACTAGAACTTTAAACTACGGCCGCCTGCAGGACCCTACGTCCTAAGGCCGCATTAGCGGAAGCACTGACGTCCACCTTATAAAACTTTGTAAACGTGTGGACGGAACGCCAGGTCGCCGCTCGGCAGAACTGAGCTGCCGAGGCCCCTTGATGAAAGGCCCACGATGAAGCCATAGCCCTCGTGGAGTGAGCCCGAATCCTAATCGGGCAAGGTTCGCCTTTAAGTCGGTAAGCCTCCAAAATGGCCGACCGAATCCAACGAGCTATAGAGTCCTTGGAAGCTCGTTAACCACGCCGACGACCTGCTGGAATCACAAACAGAGAGTCTGACTTTCGAAAACCTTGAGTAACAGACAAATAGAACTTCAAGGCCCGCACTAAATCCAATGTGTGCAAGGCCCGTTCCTTTGCATTCCTCGGGCCCGGGCAAAGCGAGGGCAACACAATATCCTGGTTAACATGAAATTGCGACACCACCTTAGGTAGAAAGTCGCCCCGTGTGCGAAGCACTACTCAATCCGGGTAAAACTCCAGGAAGGGAGGCGAGCAGGAAAGAGCCGCCAACTCAGAAACCCTTCTCAAAGGGGTGACCGCCACTAGGAAGGCAACCTTCCAAGAAAGTAAAGAAATGTTAGCAGAGTTCATAGGCTCAAAAGGTCCATGCTGAAGAGCCTCCAAGACAAGGTTGAGCCGCCAAGGAGACAGGCGCCTTCTGCGGCGGAAACTGACGGGTTACTCCGCGAAAAAAGGAACGTACATCCCTACGCGAAGCGATAGTCTTTCGAAAGGCAAAGACAGGGCAGAAACCCGACCCTTCAGAGTGCTAACTGCCAAACCCTTGTCCAGCCCGTTGCAAAAGGCCAACAAATTGGGAATGGAAAGAATCCTCGGGTTCTTGAAGAAACCGAACACCACAAAAAGAAGGCTTCCCAAGACTTGTGATAAATCCTAGTATTAGCCGGACCTCTGGCAGCCCGCAAGTGGCAATGACTTTGGCTGAAAAACCTTGACGGTCAATATTTCGGTCTCAAGAGCCACGCCGTCAAACGCAGAGACTTCAGGTCCGGATGACGAACGGGCCCTTGGGTTAACAGGTCCGGGCGAAGAGAAAGTGGAAAAGGAGGCGCTGCCATAAGCGACACCAGTGTCGAGAACCACGTCCTCCTTGGCCAATCTGGGGCTATCAACATAGCCGGGATTCTCTCCAGTCTGATCCGACGCAACTCCAGAGGAAGTAAGGGTATCAGCAGGGAACACATAGATTAACCCAACGGAGCCACCAGAGCATCCACCGTCACAGCCTTCGGGTCCTTGTACCTGGACATGAAAGTCGGTAACTTGGCATTGAATCTGGATGCCATCAAATCCACTTGGGGAGTTCCCCAACGGGAGCACAGCAGTGCAAAAATCTCCGGATGAAGACTCCCTTCTCCGGGATCCATCTTCTCGCGACTGAGAAAGTCTGCCGTGATATTCTGAACTCCTGAAATATGGATCGCAGAGATGGCTGGCACTCTGGTCTCAGCCCATACCAGGATCCGAGATACCTCCACCATGAGCCTGGAACTCCTTGTCCCGCCTAGATGTTCGATATACGCGACCGCCGTCGCATTGGCTGTCTGCACTCGGACTGGCAGACCGTTAAAGGGACCGTCCAGTGTTGGAGGCAAAGGAAAATTGCCCTCAATTCCAGGATGTTGATCGGCAGGACAGACTCCTCCGACAACAATACTCCCTGAATCCAGAGATCGTTCAGACACCTCCCCAGCCCGTCAGGCTGGCATCGGTGGTTATGACCGACCACCTCGGAGAGAGGAAGAACTTCCCCAGGGATAACGCTTCCGGACGTAACCACCATCCTAGAGACTCTCGTACCCTGTGGGAGATGATGACACTGCAATCCAGCGAAGCCTGCGATCACCAACGGCTCAGACTGAGCCTTTGGAAGGCCCTGGAATGAAACTGAGCAAACGGAAGTGCCTCCATGGACCACCATCAAACCCAAAGTCCTCCAGGAGCTGAAGGGATAGATTGCGAGCAGTCACTGCCTCCTCCTTTGAGGACGCCACATCAAAAGATCGTCCAGGTAGGGAAGAATCAAAACCCCCTGTCTTCGAAGAATTGCCATGAGAGGCGCCAGAATTTTTGTAAAAATTCTGGGCGCTGAGGCCAACCCGAATGGCAGAGACACAAACTGGTAATGGTCCTCCGATTGGAAAGTGCAAATAAGCGTCGCGAATGTCGATTGACACCAAAAAAGCGTTCTGCGACAGGACCGCCAAAACGGAGCGAAGCGACTTCATGCGGAATTTCCTGGCGTGGACATGCCGATTCAATCTTTTAATCCAGAATGGGCCGAAATTTGCCCTCTTTTTTGGGGACCACAAAGAGGTTAGAATAAAACCCTCTTCCCCGGCCCTCCGGCGGAACCAGCACCACCACACCTTTCTGCAGAAAGGAATCTACCTCCCGCAGTAGAGTGGCAAAAAAACTCGTGTCTGGGGGTCGAGAAGGAACTCTATGAAGTAGCCTGCCAACACAACCTGTGTCACCCAGGCGTCCGACACGCGGGAAGCCCAAATCGGTTTGAATTGGAGTAAACGACCCCCCACTCGAGAGCGCTCGAGTGAGACCCAGGCGTCAGTCCGCCTTAGCGGGCTTTTTTCTAGCTTCCCGTCGTCTTAACGGAAGTTCTGTTTCCAGGGAATGCGGAATTTCTGAAAATTCTTATTTTTTTTTTAAAAAAAAGAGGGACAACCCGATGACGAATAATCCCCTGGACCGAAAGGACCGCCGACAACTACCGGCACTAGTCCTGCCAGACGCAGAAGTCATAGCTCTGCACTGCGGTAAAGCTGTTTCTTTTGCCTTGCCTTGGCAATCAGCTCCGTGAGGTCAGATCCAAAGGCTGACCACCTTGTAAGCTAAAGATAGCATACCCTGCTTGGAAACCGCGTCCCCAGTCCACTGTCTAAGCCACAGTGCTCTTCTGACTGTGACTGCCGAAGATTGCGCCCTGGATAGTAGTGACGCAGTATCCTCCATGAAAAGCCCATCTACCTCGATAGTGGGGATCCATCTTGCCACGCCGTCCGTAAACGGTCCAACCGGCTCAGGGAAGCTTTACAAGCACACATGGATCCTTAGTACTGAATCCATGACCCGCAGCCTCGCAGATGGATATTGCTGCCATCTCAGTTTTTCTGCCTGAAAACGTTGTAAAGCTGATCACGACCTATGCGACTCCTGAAACATTCGGGCCGAATTACCAGGACGTCTAGTTACCTCCTCCGGTAACCAACGCCCTCATGGCTCCAGATTGGCAGCTACTAGCGACATTAAAACGATCACACAAACGATCGCATTAGTATGCGTCGTTATCGGGATCGTTAGCGGGAACGTATGGTGGCATTAATGTCGCAGACTCCCCACAACCTCTTTAATGGAAAGGGTGTGCAAGCTCTCTTATGGAATAAAAGCTGCAGGACAGCGCTATCTGCCACTCATTTGTGCTTCAGAAAGGCGCCCGCGCTGTGTAGGGTGAGGGGGTTAAGCTTCTGCCCAGACGGGTAGAAGCGACTCACCCAGCTGGTCACGGTGTAGCGTCTTGCCGGGAGGGGAGGAGTGAAAGGCCCGAGGAAGCTTTCAGCCTGCTTCAGTAATGGCCGCCGCGCTGTGCCTCCGATGTGCTCCATGAGAGAAGCCGGAAATGGAGACAGCAGTAAAGCGCGCGCTCAGAGCGGCGCGAAAATTCAAATAAAAGGCGCGCAACTCCTCTCTCCCCCGCTCCTATGTCCTGCAGGCATTTACCTGCGGACAAAAAACACCAGTCACCGACATGTATACATGTAACAGCAGCTGCCGCAGCAGTCGCTGAAGCACTCAAAACACATTAACATGTTGAGTACTCACCCAGCTGAGCGCCACAGGGACCCCCAGGGATTTGTGGCGCTATGCCCATTGCTTCCCCCCAGGGCGGGGAACGCAGTGACCCCTGCAGCGCGGTTTGCGTCCCCGCCAGGGAAGCCATCCTCATCCCCCCGGGCCGGCAAGGTTCTGCAGGGACCACCATACAGGGTAATACAGATCCGCCAAGGGAGAGGTGGGGGTCCAGCAGCGCTGAGACCCCTGAGACCTCTAGACCCTGAGTCCAAGTCTCTGTCCGATAAAAATAATAAAATCTTCTGAGGAGCTGCTTCAGCAGCGACCATCCTCTGAGACCTCAAATTTTAGACTGGAGAAGCTGGAGTAGGAGGAGCCCGAGCTGGAGGGGCCGGTCAACACTTTTTAATCTGAGGTGTCAATCCTATCTGGGCTCCGCCTACCCACTAGTAATGACTAGTGTGTCTCTCTTCCTTCCATCTGCTGCTGAAAAAGTCTTCCTAAGAGCATACTATGTGGAGACCACTCTCGGGAGACGACCCTTTGCAGATGCCCAAACATTAAAAAGAAGAGCGAAAGGGTGCTCAGTTCTGTAGGGTGCTCAGTTCTGTAACCTGTGTGACACTACTACCTTCAGCAGGGACAGTTGGGTTTTCAGCTGTATACTGAGAGTTGTATTTTCACCAACGCCAAAATCTTACAGTTTAGAGACCACAGCAACATTTTGGGAATTCGTACTTTTTAGCTTTACCAAACAACTTCTTTAAAGTTTAAAATGTTATTCTAGATTTTTCCAGGACTCGTCCATTACCTTAAGTTCCTCTCCACTGTTTGCAAAATTGGCTTGCTCAAGAGCTACAGCATCCTTCACCTGCCTTATCTCCTTGTCTTTCTCTTCAATGCTGCAAAGACAAAATAGTATGCCTCTAACTGGCGGAGACGGCACAAGGAACATATAAAAGCCATCACTATAAGCAACGTTAAATTGACTTCAGAAATAGATTTCAACTGAGGAAATGAATCAGTGCCAGGGTCCCAAGGTGCTAGCCACAGACTACCTCGAATATGGGCTCTCCAGAAGGCCCCTTTAGAAAGGGACTCAGGTGGGACTGAGCAAGGAAGGACATCACCAAAGCTATGGACATGGATAATACGGATATCAGTGATGAGATGACTATTCCTTCCAGCAAGATAAGTCTCGAATGTTCACCTGTCCTCTCATCCCCATTTATAGTGGGTGTGGAGAACCTTTACAGTGAGCAAAGAAAAGCTAAATTCACCTATTCTGCTGTTCTTTAAGAAAAATTGGGTCGTTAATCTTCTGAAGTTTCTGCAAGAGCTCTTTTATCACACAATGCTGGGACCCGGCTTGTACAACGTCAATCAACTGCATCAAATCCACTTACGTTTTCTGTAGCTGCTCAGCAATAACCGATACTGAAGCCTGAAAAAATAAACATTTTGGTGAAATTTCCATTAATAACCGACACAATTTGAGCATTGCACTCCCTGCTCGCAAGCTGGTCACCGACTCCACACGTTCACCAATATGCATCCTGGTAGTTTTCAGTATCTCATGATCGCTGATATAGAAACCTAAATAGTAGTGTTATACCCCACAAAAATGCCCCAGAAAAAAAAAAAAAACAACTTTGATTTTCTTATAAAAGTGGTCTCATTAAGAGGACAGCTGTTTATAAGCCCAATGAAGGCACAAAAAAAAAAAAAAAAAAAAAAAGCTATTCAGGACCCCCATCTAGGGTGCAGATTAGTGCAAACGGCTTCCATTCTGATGGACTCGAGTCATCCTTATAGATCACATTACAGCCAT
The DNA here is from genome assembly GCA_033576555.1 of Oophaga sylvatica. NCBI lineage: Eukaryota > Metazoa > Chordata > Amphibia > Anura > Dendrobatidae > Oophaga > Oophaga sylvatica. The sequence goes on from JARQOD010000001.1 coordinate 406,236,834, forward strand.
CAAGTCCTTTAGAAGATTAAAAGCAGTCTTTAACATATAGAAAAACCATCAGAGCTTACCGTGTACATCTGGTTTCTGTCACAAAAAAAATTGGAAAGGGCTACCAACCTAAAACTCTGAAGAGGAGAGGGCTAATCTAAGGATGGAAGAGGTCTTCAGCAAGACATCTTGTAGAAGAGTCTACAGACCAGCAGCTTACTTATCTTACCTGGGCTTGCATTTGTGCAATGTACTTCTGTATTTGAACATTCAGTGATTCATTCTGCTTCCTAAGTTCCTGCAATAAAAAAAAACAAGTGATTACAACATACCGTTCTATAGATATCCAAACCTATAGAAAAAAAAACACATCCTATAAGTGTCCTTACACTGGAATGTCAGACTTGTCACTCTCAAAAAGGAAAGCCATTACTTCTTAGATCCAAGTAAGAGGCCTCTCATACAGCCAAATCAGATTTCATGCTTGGCACTGAGGAAGGGCAACAACCCGAAACATCTACAAATTGAAATTCTGGTTTGGCTTTTATCCCAAGTCATATGGCAAGAATTGTTAAGGGATCGATATTGACTTTTAGAATTGCTGCTTCCAATAGGTGGCGCTAGAGTTCAAGTCCTCTTTCTCTCTGAAGAGAAAATTTGCATATTTTATTTCCCAGAGGAGCTTTGCATGGCCTATAAGTATCCATACACTGGTATGTTAATCTCGAAAAGACGTTTGCCCTTAGACCCCCAAGTAAGTTTTTATGGCACACATATTTAAGAATCTTTTTTTAATCATCCCCAAGTCACTTATGCAATAAATAAATATATATGTTTTTATTTTCCATATCACATTTCCTGAGTATGCATTCAGGAAGATGAAGATAAATAAAAAATAAATATTCACCAAACATTCTGATGGATTTTAGTAAAAAAAAAAAAGTAAAATCATGAAATCCAACAGCTTTCATTTTGACACTTCCAATACTCCAGAGATGACAGAGCCTACAGAATCCACCATTCATAATAAGCGAGAATCACAGATCACCTCCTCCCTCTCCCTGTACAATCGCCTCTGCACAGATCACAGAGCATGCCTAGAAAATTTCCCACATAAATTGCATGCATATACAATATTTTCCTTACTTTGAGTTCTTCTCCGTTATTTGCAGAATTAGCACGTTCGAGAGCCAAGGATTCCTCCTTTTGTGTTAATTCCATTTCCTTCTCTAGAACCCTAAGACGATAACACAGGTTAAGTAGCTAATGGACTATAATCAAGAGGACATTTGCCTTTTAACATATTCTTTAATTAGTAAAGGTACTGTCAAGGAATTATCACAGGTCTTTAATAGTATTGGCCTTCTCTATTGGGCCTTTTTATTCTCCAGGGCCCGGGTGCGTATGCAACCCTAGCACCCACAATAATTACACCCCTGGTCATTGTTTGCTACAGGATTACAGTGACTTCTCTTGTAGATGCTGTATATTTTTAATGACACCCACAGAATAACTCCATTAATAAAAATTTTGGTAGCACTTACTTTTTCTTTAGCTCATCCACGATAACTGAAGCGGAAGACTAGGTAAAAAAAAAAAAATCTTTATAAAAAAAAAAAAAAAATCAAAGAATGATATTCTATTTGCAAAATAAAATAAAAAATGTGATCAATAGGTCTGAAATAGATTTAATTTGTCTGTATACAATTTGTTTGTATTCTTGTGTCTGACTGTAAGGCAACTGACTGCAGCAGAAGCCTCGCCCCTTTTTATAAGCTCCACGTCTAAAGGTACTGCCACACTATCACAATCCGCTAGCGATTCTCGTTAGCGTGCATACTAATGAGATCGCTAGCGGGATTTTTTTATATTCGTAGTAGCTACCTTTAACTTATCGATGTCGTTAAGACGTATCGCGGTTAGCGATCTCCTTAACGACTTTAGCGGTACAAATAGTACGCTAAATCGCTAAGAACAAGGCTCTACATTAGCGATTAACTTACCAGCGGGAGCGCCGACGATAAAATAGGGTCCGGAGCGATTCCAGCGACGAGCGAGATCACAGCAGGAAGCTCGTCGCTGGCAGATGCCGCACAGAACAACATCGCTAACGGGATCGCTAAATAGTGACGTTTTTAGCGATCCCGTTAGCGATGTTGTTCAGTGTGGCATACCCTTAAGATAGTCAGACAGAATATATCAGCAGGTGATTAACAGTGTGTTCTGTGAGATTTCTACAAGTCTAGGTTTCAAGTGTAGGCAAAAATTCTAACAGACGGACAAAATTATTTTTTATTTACTGTTATCGATCATTTCTACGTTACTTATTTTTTTTAAATCTGTATTTCCTGCCTACAACCTAGTGAAAAAAAAACACTACATAGAAGACTGGAAGGATAATAGAGTTGGACAAGTGCATCAGAACAACAGGACTCTCCCCATAGGCTCCTCCCTGCTGTCCTTTCCAGTTGGATGCAGGCAGAGTATACAAATTTATGACATAGTAACAGTTAGCAAGGCTGAAAAAAAGACATTTGTCCATCCAATGCAGCCTATATTCTGTCAGAATAAATCTTCACATCTACATCCTTCTAAAGAACCTAATAATTGTAAGTGACACTGACACTTTAAGACAGCCACATGCCATCTGACCTTTTCAAACAGGTACTTCTCACAAAATTAGAATATCATCAAAAAAGTTAACTTACTTCAGTTCCTCAATACAAAAAGTGAAACTCATATTATATAGAGTCATTACAAACAGAGTGATCTATTTCAAGTGTTTATTTCTGTTAATGTTGATGATTATGGCTTACAGCGAATGAAAGCCCAAAAGTCATTATCTCAGTAAATTAGAAACATTAACAAAAACACCTAGAAAGGCTTCCTAAGCGTTTAAAAAGGTCCCGTAGTCTGTTTCAGTAGCTCCACAATCATGGGGAAGACTGCTGACTTTACAGATGTACAGAAGGCAGTTATTGACAGACTCCACAAGGAAAGTAAATTTTGCATTTCATTTAGAAATCAAGGTCCCAGAGTCTGGAGGAAGAATGGAGACACACACAATCCAAGCTGCTTGAGGGTCTAGTGTGATGTTTCCGCAATCAGTAATGGTTTGGGGAGCCATGTCATCTGCTGGTTTAGGTCCACTGTGTTTTACCAAGACCAAAGTCAGCGCAGCCATCTACCAGGAAATTTAGAGCACTTCATGCTTCCCTCTGCCGACAAGCTTTATGGAGGTGGAAATTTCATTCTCCAGCAGGACTTGGCTTCTGTCCACACTGCCAAAAGTACCAATACCTGGTTTACAAACAACAGTATCACTGTGCTTAATTGGTCAGCAAACTCCTCTGACCTTAACCCCAAGGAGAATCTATGATGTATTATCAAGAGGAAGAGGAGAGAAACCAGACCCAACAATGCAGATGAGCTGAAGGCTGCTATCAAAGCAACCTGGGCTTCCATAACACTTCAGCAGTGCCACAGGCTCATCGCCTCCATGCCACGCCGTATTGATGCAGTAACTGATGCAAAAGGAGCCCGGACCAAATATTGAGTGCATTTACTGAACATACATTTCAGTAGGCCAACATTTCAGATTTTAAAATAGGGATTTTTGTGTACTCACCATAAAATCCTTTTCTCCGAGCCAATCATTGGGGAACATAGGACCATGGGTGTTATGCTGCTGCCACTAGGAGAACACTAAGGCTATGTGCCCACGTTCAGTATTCTTAGCAGAAATTTCCTGAGATAAACCGGACTTTTTCCCAGGAAATCCGGACGCGTTTTTTGCGGGGTTTTTTTCCGGGCATCCTAGGTCAATAATATAGCGGGAAATCCACAGATTAACCGCAAAATTAATGAACATGCTGCGTTTTTTTTGCAGAAAGAAAACGCATCATGTGCGCAAAAAATGCGGAATGCATTTAACTAATGGGATGCTTAATATCTGCGTTTATGCGTTTTTGCAGCGGAAAATAGCCGCAAAAACGCTACAAAACCGTGAAAACTCCTGAACGTGTGCACACAGCCTAAAAATAGGAAAAAGATTAGCTCCTCCTCTGCAGTATACACTTTCTTGCTGGTTCTGATTGAACAACTCTGACAAACTTAACAGTTTCAGGTCCAGAATGGGCCGCATTGTTCCGTTCTTTTTCGGAACCACAAATAGGTCCGAGTAAAACCCTTGAACCTTTCGTTTTGCAGAACCGGAACAATGACTTCTGCTTTACGGAGCCATCTATGCCTTGGTAAAAGAAGGATTTTTGGTACTTACCGTAAAATCTCTTTCTTGGGAGTCTTCATTGGGGGACACAGGTTACTATGGGGTGTATGTGCTGTCACTAGGAGGCTGACACTATGCAAATTAGGCAAAAGCTGACTCCTCCCCAGCAGTATACACCCACCGACAGGCACAAAGCAACTCAGTTGGTGCAAAAGCAGTAGTAGTAGGAGTACCTATGATGACCGGAGGCACGGCCTATGTGCCAACCCCAAAGCAACGGTCTAAGGTCCAATGTGGTACGGATTTAGGGGAGGGTGCTGTGTCCCCCAATGAAGACTCCAAGAAAGAGATTTTACGGTAAGTACCAAAAATCCTTCTTTCTTTATCGCTTCATTGGGGGACACAGGTTACTATGGGACGTCCAAAAGCAGTCCCAAGGGTGGGGATTCTAGGTATATTAGAGAGAGAGAGAGGAACTTAGGTCGGTCGGTGGGAAACCGCCGCCTGTAGTATCTTTCTACCCAAGCCTGCGTCCGCCGAGGCGTGGGTATTAACTTTGTAGAACTTCACGAAGGTGTGGAGGGAAGACCAGGTTGCGGCTTTACAGATTTGCGCCGCCGAAGCCTGGTGACGAATGGCCCATGAGGCTCCCACCGCCCGGGTAGAGTGCGCCCTCACTCCGGGAGGGGCTTGTTTGTTCTGGGATCGGTATGCCTCGTGGATCGCTGAACGAACCCAACGGACGATTGTGGATTTTGAGGCTGCGAGCCCCTTGCGACGGCCTCATAGAGGATGAACAGGGAATCCGCCTGACGAAAAGTGGTGGTTCTAGAAAGGTAAATTCGGATCGCCCTGACCAGGTCTAGCTTGTGGAGGGATCCTTCTAAGGGATGAACTGGTGAGGGGCACAGTGACGGGAGGACGATGTCCTCGTTGATGTGAAAGGCCGAGACTACCTTCGGAAGGAAGGAAGGGACAGGTCGAAGGACCACTTTATCCTGATGCAGAATCAGAAAGGGGGGGGCGGCAGGACAGGGCCGCCAATTCGGACACCCTTCTGAGAGAGGTGATGGAGACCAGGAAGGCTACCTTCCACGAGAGTAGAGTGAGAGGATGTCCTTGATCGGCTCAAAGGGGGTACGCTGTAGAGCGCTCAGGACCAGATTGAGATCCCAGGGATCGATCGGGGGGCGGTAGGGGGGCGCTAGGTGAGCGACCCCCTGCAGGAAGGTCTTCACCTGGGGCGAGGAGGCCAGTTCGGACTGGAATAGCACGGATAGAGCTGAAACCTGACCCTTTAGGGTGCTGAGGGAAAGGCCGGAGTCCAGCCCGACTGCAGAAAGGCGAGGACGGAAGGCAGGGAAAAGGTCATAGGTAAGAGGTTGTTCTTCTCGCACCAGCGGAAGAAAGCCTTCCAGCACCTGTGATAAATGTGGGAAGACGCTGGTTTTCTGGCCCTTATCATAGTTTGGATGACCCTTTCCGAGAAGCCTGCGCTCCTCAGGACCGCGGCCTCAACGGCCATGCCGTTAAAGTGAGCGACTGAGAATTCGGGTGGAAGAGAGGTCCCTGTGAGAGAAGGTCCGGGCAGTTTGGGAGTCTCCAGGGTACGTCCGAGAGCATGTTTACCAGCTCCGCATACCAGGCCCGACGTGGCCAATCTGGGGCTACGAGCAGGACAGGGACTCCTTCCGCCTTTATCTTCTTTATTACCCGTGGAAGCAGGGGGAGGGGTGGGAAGAGGTAAGGCATCTCGAACTGGGCCCATGGGACGACGAGTGCGATCGCAGCCGAGTGCCATCGGGTCCCGGGATCTGGCCACGTACTGGGGGACCTTGTGGTTTGATCGAGATGCCATTAGATCGACGTCTGGGACGCCCCACCTCTGGCAGATTTGGTTGAAGACGGCCGGGTTGAGTGACCACTCGCCGGCTGCCAGTTCCTGGCGACTGAGGAAGTCGGCTTCCCAGTTGTCCACCCCGGGAATGTGTACGGCGGAGATGGCAGGAACGTGGTGTTCTGCCCAATGTAGGATCTTCCCTACCTCGGTCATAATCTGTTTGCTGCGAGTCCCTCCTTGATGATTTATGTATGCCACGGCAGTGGCGTTGTCCGACTGGAGGCGGACTGGTTTGCCCTTGAGGGGTTGCCAGTGGAGGAGGGCCAGGAAGATTGCCCTGATCTCCAGGAGGTTTATCGGCAGGAGGGCCTCGTGTGTCTCCCAGCGGCCCTGTGCTGTGAAATGCTGGTAGACCGCGCCCCAGCCCTGCAGGCTGGCGTCAGTGGTGATGACCTGCCACCAGAGAGGCAGAAACGACCTTCCGCGTAGGATGGAGGAGGCCAGTGTCCACCAAGTAAGGGATTGTTTTACTTTGGGCGGCAGGATCACTGGGCGGTCTAGGGACGCTGGATTCTTGTCCCATGATGACAGAAGGGCAAGCTGGAGGGGACGTGTGTGGAACTGCGCGTATGGTACTGCCTCCATGGAGGCGACCATCTTCCCCAGGACTCTGAGGCCGAAACGTAGGGGAAAGGGTTCCGGTCGTCTTAGGGCTTTGATCCCCTGTCTAATAGAGTAGTATTTCTCCTCCGGGAGAAAGACTCGAGCCTGAACGGTGTCGAGTTCCACGCCCAGGAAAAGAATGCGTTGGGTTGGAATCAGGGTAGATTTTTCCCGGTTGATGAGCCACCCGAGGCGGGACAGGGTGCTCAGGGTGATCTGAAGGCTTTGATTGCAGTCCTGGCGAGACGGGCCTTTGATTAGGAGATCGTCGAGGTAGGGGATTATGAGAATCCCCTTGGACCGGAGGATGGCCATGACCGCCGCCATGACCTTTGTGAAGACTCTGGGGGCGGAGGCCAGGCCGAACGGGAGGGGTGTGAACTGGTAATGGTGTTCCTGCACCGCCGGAATGTGTAGATAAGCATCCTGTATGTCCACGGAGCAAAGGAATTCCCCCGGCTCCATGGAGGTAATTACCGAGCGCAAGGACTCCATTTTGAAGTGGCGGGTCCGAAGACGGCGGTTCAACCGTTTGAGGTCTAGGATCGGGCGAAGTGACCCGTCTTTTTTCGGGACTACGAAGAGGTTTGAGTAGAACCCGGAGAATCGTTCGTTCCGCGGAACGGGGACGATCACTTCCGCTTCCAGCAGGGAGGCTACTGCGCGGAGAAACCCGGGCGATGTGAGGGTTGTTTTGGTGGGTGAGAGCCGCAGAAGCGTCTCTTTGGGCGGGAGGAAAACTCTATTTTGTATCCGGACGTGATGATCTCCCTTACCCAGGCGTTGTCGACGACTGAGAGCCAGGTGTCCTTGAACCGAAGGAGTCTTCCCCCCACCCTGAAAGGGTTTCCAGGTGGGGGTGGCCCGTCATTTAGGGGTGAATCTTTGGTTCCTGTTATTGGTTGACTTAGGAGGGCGGCTCTTGTTTTTCCAGTGGGGGTGGAGGTTTCCTTCTGTCTCCGTGGAAAGGGGGTCGGTCCTGTTGGGTGGAGCCGCCTGGGGCGGTGAAGGTACGGAAGGGACGAAAGGGCTGTGGTCCCTTCCTGTTGTAGGGCCGTTTTGTTCTGGATTGGGGTACGGAGGTACCCTTGCCCCCTGTGGTGTCAGAGATGATCTGGTCCAGTCTGGACCCGAAGAGCATAGAGCCCTGGAAGGGCAGGCTAGTTAGGGACTTTTTTGAAGCTGGATCCGCGTTCCACGCCCTTAGCCAAAGGACCTGGCGGATTGCGGTGATGCTGCTGTTTGCCCTTGCGGAGCAGGCGGCGGCATCCAAGGAAGCGTTAAGGAGGTATTTGCCTGCTTTAACGATCTGGTCTGCTAGGTCGTAGAGGTCTTCTTTTGGGGCCTCCGATGCGACGCCCCGTTTGAGAATTTTTGCCCAGGCCGATACGGCTTTTGCCACCCATGTGGAGGCGAAGTTGGGGCAGAGTGATGCGCCTGATGCCTCAAAGGCGGACTTTGTCAGGGCTTCGATCTGTGTCTGTGGCGTCCTTGAGGGCCGCGGCGTCCAGGATGGACAGAACCGTATGGGCGGACAGGCGGGAGATAGGCGGGTCCACCTTGGGGGGCTCGGACCATTTGGCTACCAGATCAGAGCTGAAAGGGTATAGGACGTCTAGCCGTCTCCTTCCGGGAAGCGTTTCTGGGGTTATCCCAGTGTCGGGCTGTAGTAGCCTCGAACTCCTTGTGATTGGGGAAAACCTTTGAGGGTCGTTTGGCTTTTTTAAATATGACGGGGTCGTCCTGGGTGACTGCCTCGTCCTCCTTAATTTCGAGGGTTTGTACGATAGCCGAGATGAGGCTATCCACCATGTCCCGTGTCCCTGAGGGCTGATCGTCCTCGGAGTCAGACCCTGCCTGGGACGTTACGTCCGACCCGGTGTCTGCCTCCGGGGAGGGAGACCGGGTAGCTCTGGGCGGGCTGGGGGCCGCTGATGGGCCCGGTGAGCTGGACGGGGAGCTAGCACGAACACGCTTTCTGGTTCTGTTCCTTGCTCTGCCTCTGTGAGGGTCGTGGTCAGGTGCAGGCGAATCGCCGTGGGTGGCGTTCGTAGCACTGGTGGCGACGGCGGGCTGTGGCATACGCTCCAGGAACTGTATGAGGGACTGCGATATTTTTGTCCAGTCCGAGAAGGACTGAGACATGGCGACGGCCCACTCGGAGGCGTGTGGGCGCTCTCCTCTCGGGGGTTGGTGGCATCCTGATGGGCAGACATGGTGGTGGTGGTAGGGACGCAGGACGAGCAGAGGGGGGACGCTTGGCCTGAGGCCCACTTTTTCTTACAAAGGGCACAAGCGTAGTGGATCACCGTGGGGATCTGAGCGTGTGCAGCGGGGTTGAGCATAGGTAGGCCCTGGGAAGGCGTGCGCTATTGTCAGCTGCTGAGCGATTAAGGCCTAGCGCGGTGGGCTATACTGCTGAGTGGGGGCTACCTGGGGTTTTGGTAGGGTCTGTCGGGTGCAGAGCCTGCCAGTGCCCCGCTTACCGGTACCCAGCGATCGGCGGCGGGAGCTGCGGTTGCTGTGTCCCCCTGAGGCCGGCGGGTGGTGAAGCCGGGACGGATCCTCCTGTGCTGGCGCTGTGGACGCGTGCAGAGTCTGGAGGCTGTTGCAGCGTCCACGTGGTGAAGCAGGAAGCGCCCTGGTTGGATCGCCTTATGGGCGATGCTGGCTTCCTGTGGGGTGGAGCCGGCGCTGGCAAGGCCGCTTTCCCAGCGCTGAGGACGCGACACTGAGGTGTTTCTCCGGGTGGGGGCGTGTCCGGGCCGGCGTCTGACGTCAGGGCGTCAGCCGGGAAGCCTGCGCGTCACAGGAAGGGGGGGAGTGGTCTGGCCGAGAACAATGAGGCGAGGGAGGGTCAAGATGGCGGCGCCGCGCAGCGCGAACTAGCGTGGGGCAAATGCGCGGCCCTGCGCCCGTGGCTATCGGGGCGCTGTCTACCCTGTCCCCCTCTGGTGGGTCCCGGAGCGATCGCGCAGCGGTGGCGTTGGGTCAGGTTGGGCTGGGGGGGGTACCTCTGTCCGTGTGATCTCTGTCCGGTGTTAGATGCTGGAGCTGAGGATGTCAGGATCCCTCGTGGGTGCAGAGGGTCCTGTTGATGATCCTCCTTCCCGCACCGTCTCCGGACGGTTCAGAAGACGGCATCGACTCCTTTAGTCGGGGGGGAAGGCCGGTGGCCGCCGTCTTCCTCTCAGCCCTCTCCTGGGAGAGGGGTGAGGAGGGGCGAAGCAAGGACTAGTCGCCCAGGATCCTCTGAAGCACCCGTGAGGGTGACAGAGGACCAAGTCCTGCCAGCGGGTCTGAGAGTGGGCAGTGTGGATTATTCGCACGCTGCTCTCTCAGTCGCTAAAGTGTGGGTAGAATAGGGTGAGTGATCTGCACCCTGTTACCCGAAGAAATGAATCTGGAAAACAAAGGGAAAACGTTAATAAAACACACAAAAAACCTGTATGGGAATAAAGACTGCAGATCTGGTGTTAGATCCAGGTCCGCCTCCTACAGACACTAAGCAAAAACTGAGTTGCTTTGTGCCTGTCGGTGGGTATATACTGCTGGGGAGGAGTCAGCTTTTGCCTAATTTGCATAGTGTCAGCCTCCTAGTGACAGCACATACACCCCATAGTAACCTGTGTCCCCCAATGAAGCGATAAAGAAAAGGACGCCACCCAAGCCCCTGTTTTGGGAGGACGTGACTGGAAAAAACGTGTTGGAGGGCGAGAATAAAACTCTATTTTGTATCTAGAGGACACCAGATCTCTGACCCACTTATCGCGAACGACCGAGAGCAAGGCTTGACGGAACAAAAGCATAAGGCCGCCTACTTTGTTGGGTGTCCATCGGATACTGCAACGAGTCATTCTGTAGAGAATCTATGGGATCTGGATCCTTTAGATCTAGACTGTTTTGGCCTGCTCTTCCAGGAATGACTGGGTCTGTAAGAGACCTGGCCCGATTTGGAAGATGTGGTCAAAGAGGACCAGCCTGTGTTGCTGCTAAAGGGTCAGAACCGAACTTGCAGTTGACTTCGAAAGGGCTGACTGGACTTTTGCTTGGAGAGAAATTTACTTTTCCCTCCGGTAGCGTCGGAGACAAGTTGATCCAATTTTTCTCCAAATAAGCGACCACTCTGGTAAGGCAGAGAAGTTAAAGACTTTTTCGAAGCAGAGTCCGCTCACCACTCCCTGAGAAATAATGCCCTCCTGATGGTGATGGCGTTCGCGGCTGCCAGTGCAGCGCAGTTGGCTGCATCAAGAGAGGCTTCAAAAAACAAGAAACAAATATCCTAAAATAAAATGAAATAAAAAATATATTGCAAAACATGCATGAGGTTGTAATAATAATAATAAGGGTATTTGGTAAACATAATTTTGATCAAAAGAATGTACAAGCCATCCCGCCACGTCAAGGCAACCCTTTGTGGGACAGTCCTAACTCTTGTATTAAAAACCTTTCCACCTGTCAAGTGACAAATGTGAACAAGGACAGAGAGACTGAACCCACCAGTAAAAGCATAGGCCAGACAGGATAGATTTTTCAGCTCAGAAGCAGGGCGGTCACACCCTTATATGCACAAGATGCACTAAGAACTAAATGAAAAACTGGGTCTGAACTGAAAAGAGAGGCTTGTATCACATAATCCCCGGCCAGAGAAATCTGGTTAGCCAGACTCGCTGCCTCAAGAGGAAGGTTACTGTCCTGAATGGCTTTAGTCAAGCCTCCGCCCATTTGACCATAGCTTTAGCCTCCCAGGTCACGGCGAAGGATGGAGCAAGAGCGGAGCCAGAGGCTTTAAAGACTGACCGAGCAACTGAAGGAGACTAAGAGACTATCATGAAGGAGACTATCACTGAAGGAGACTATCACTGAAGGAGACTATCACTGAAGGAGACTATCACTGAAGGAGACTATCACTGAAGGAGACTATCACTGAAGGAGACTATCACTGAAGGAGACTCACTGAGGAGACTCTATCAATCATTCCTTAGATCAGGAGCAAAGGGATATCTTGTTTCAAGAGGCTTTTGCCCTGAGAAACATTTGTCTGGCCGATCCCTAGGTCTTTGAACATTGTCCTTAAACTCAGGATGATTGACAAACACCCTATGAGAAAGCTTAGTCCTTTTGAAGGACAACGCGTGATCTGGGTTCGAAGTCGAGCCCTCATCCACCCTCAGAGTCTTATTGACTGCGTCTATGAGAGTATCTACTGTGTCCTGATACTCCTGCGAATCCGGGTCTATGGACGCATCAGACTCATTCTGAGTTGTGATCGCTGCGAACCCTTGGAGAGGGGGAGCGAGAAACGGAACTCACGGATGCCGAAGCACGAGAGTGCTCGGGGGACATGGTATGGGTCCGTTTTTGTGCGTGTTTTGATAGGAAACGGCCCCTGCTGGTCGACGGTTCCCGCACAGGTGAGGGACTCTCTGCATCAGTCCGGCGGATGCCCTGACTAGAGGAGGGATCCTGGAGAGACAAGGATGTCGCCCACTCAGGGGGACTAGGTCCACTAGAGTCGGTAGCGGCGGAGGGCTCCTGGACGCATACAGTGTCAGAGGCCGTGCAGAATGGAGTATTGTGACCCCGGGGCAAGAGTATGGCAAGTGGTATATGAGGCGAAAAAGCCGGATTACGTACCGGTAATGCTCTTTTAATGAGTCCACGACAGCACCCACTTGAGAGGGATCCGCCCATAGGAACAGGAAACCTACAGAGATAAAAGAGGGCGGTCCGCCTCTCCTCCTCAGTTGGATTTCAGAGTACCCAGAGGACCGCCAGTATTAGGCATTTATATTTTTCAATTACATTCAAGAAGGTATATACACAGTCTATTAACTTTCAGGGAGGGAACTGAGTGGGTGCTGTCGTGGACTCATTAAAAGAGCATTACCGGTACGTAATCCGGCTTTTTACCCTTCGCCACGACAGCACCCACTTGAGAGACTTTCAGAGACTTTCACCTGGGAGGGACCACCGTGCTGAGAACTGCTCTACCAAAGGATAGGTCAGAGGAGGATGATAAATCAAGCCTGTAGTGGTTGTAAAAAGTGGAAGGAGACGACCAAGTTGCGGCCTTACATATAGATTCGATTGGGACGTCTCCTCTTTCTGCCCAGGAGGATGCCATGGCCCTGGCGGAATGTGCTTTTATGCCTTCTGGGGGATCTTCATTTTTTGAAGTATACGCCAGACAGATTGCTTCTCTGATCCACCGAGATAGGGTGGCTTTCGTGACCCCGTATCCCTTTCTTTGGCCCTGGAAGGATATAAAAAGAGCCCTACTCTTCCTCCAGCTAGCCGATCTTTCAATAAATTTTAACACTATTCTTTTCACATCTAACATGTGATATTTCTCTTCTGACGGAGAAGAAGGGTTACTAAAAAAGGAGGGTAGGTGAATTTCCTGCGATCTATGGAACTTCCCTGCCACTTTTGGTAAATATGAGGGGTCAGGTTTTAAGATTAACTGATCCTGGAATGATAGCAGAAATGGAGGATCTATAGATAATGCCTGCATGTCACTGACTCTTCTGGCTGAGGTTAATGCTACCAAGAGTACCATTTTAAGAGATATAACCTTAAGGGGTATGCAATCTAACGGTTCAAAGGGTGGACCTGTTAGGGCGTCTAGAACCAGGTTTAGATCCCAAGGAGCAATTCTAGATATATGAACTGGTGTAATTCGTTCACAAGCCTGGATGAATCTAGCTATCCATCTATTACCAGCTAGATTATAACTATAGAGTGTTCCTAGTGCAGATACTTGGACTCTAAGTGTGTTTACTGATAATCCTAGATCTTTCCCTTTTTGTAGGAATTCTAAGATAAATTTTATCGGAATCTCTTTAAAGTTGAGATCTGGATGGAACTCTAAAAATCTTCTCCATATCTTGGTGTAGATTTTAGTAGTGGTTGGCTTTCTGCTATGTAGTAAGGTGTTGATTAATTCCTCAGAGAACCCCCTTGTTCTCAGTATTTCCCCCTCAAGTTCCACGCCGTCAAGTGGAGACTGTCCACTCGAGGATGGAAGAAAGGCCCTTGAGAGAGAAGCCTGGGAGTTGAAGGAAGTATCCAGGGGTCTGTCAAGGACATCATTTGAAGGCATGAGAACCAAGGTCTCTTGGGCCAGAATGGGGCTATTAATATTATCCGTGCCCTGTCAGCCCTGATCTTCCTGATGACTTGCGGTAGCAATATGATTGGGGGAAAGGCATATGCTAGCCTGAACTGCCACGGACTTTGAAGGGCATCCAGAATTTCTGGCTGATCTGCCATACTCAGGGAGGCGAATCTTGGTAGTTGTCTGTTCTGACGAGTGGCAAAAAGGTCTATCTGCGGAAGGCCCCATAGTGACACAATGTTTTTGAATATTTTTTTGTTTAGGCACCACTCTCCTTGTGCAGGGTGTGGTGACTTAGGAAGTCCGCTTCTGAATTGTCTATGCCTCTGATGTGAAGAGCTGACAGAGAAACAAGTTTTTCCTCGGCTAAGAAAATATTTCTTTTGTGGAAGACATTAATTTGTCCGACCGTGTTCCGCCTTGTTTGTTGAATATATGCCACTACTGTGGTGTTGTCCGAGAGGATTCTTACATCTTCTCCTTGAAGCTGCGGAAGGAAATGATATAGGGCATGACCCACCGCTTTTAATTCTTTTAAATTTGAGGAATCGTTTATTTGTTTTCTTCCCCACGGCCCAGGGAAAAAATTTCTCCCATGTGAGCTCCCCATCCTGTAGGGCTGGCGTCAGTGGTAATGATACGAGAAGGTGTTATTACCCAGTCTACTATTTCTGATAATTTATTATCATCTAACCACCAGTATAATGAATGTATTACTACGTGGGATAAGGTGATTTTGTTTGTTAGATGACCTCTAGCATAGGCTTCTTCTGATATTATTTGGTGCTGTAGATCTCGGGTATGAAATTGCGCCCACTTAACCGCCGGAATACATGAAGTGAGGGACCCCAATAGGGACATTGCTTCTCTCAGAGTCATGCGAGGTTTCCTTATTGCTGCACTGACTTTTGTTTTTATCGCTGATATTTTTACCTGTGGCAGAAGACATTTCTGCACTGTTGAATCAAATTGGAGGCCTAGAAAGGACTGGACGGACTGCGGCTCGAACCTGGATTTCTTGCTGTTTATGAGCCAGCCTAGAGCCTGTAGGGATAAGATTGCATCATTAACCCATGTGGTACATTGTGCTACTGAATTTCCCACTATCAAAAAGTCATCCAGATACGGTATTATTAGGGTATTTTTTTGTCGTAGGAAGGCCATTACTTCCAGCATCACCTTTGTAAACACTCTTGGTGCAATCGAAAGTCCAAATGGCATCGCTGCAAACTGGAAATGATGTATGATGCCGTCTAAGGAAACTGCCACTCTGAGGTATTTTTGGTATCTGGAATGGATTGGAAGATGATAATAAGCGTCTTTTAGATCTAAACCTGCCATATGCAGTTGGGAAAAAGCAGTTTAATTGCCGATCTAATGGATTCCATTTTAAATTTTTCATTCCTGATGAACGAGTTTAATCTTTTCAGATTGATGATTGTTCTGAATGAGCCATCAGGTTTTGAAACTAGGAAGAGCGGGGAGTAAAATCCTTTCCCTTCTTGCTCTACAGGCACCGAGATCAATACGTTTTTAATTATGAGATTTTTTATCTCATTTTCAAGGGCCTGTTGTTGTACCGGGTAGCTTAAGGATGTTAGTATAAATGTATTTTGGGGAATTTGATGAAATCTTATTTTTAACCCATGTTTAACTATGTCCAGGACCCATATATTGGTGGATATTTTTCCCCATTCCTGGAAGAATGATTTCAGTCTTCCCCTACTGGGGGGACTGGTTGGTGCATTTTATCTTTCCCTACGGAAGGTATGTCCTCTGAACATAGCAACTTTATTTTTTCCTTCCTTCGATGACCAGCGGTTTTGGTTTTCAGTTCTTCCTTTACCAAATGGTCTCCTCTTAAACGCCCTCCTAAAGGATGGAAGAGGGGGGTTAGGGAAGGCCTTCTTTCTTTCTAATGCCTTTTTGAGGATGTTATCCAATTCTTTTCCAAATAAAAACTCACCATCACACGGAATAGTACAGAGTTTTGATTTGGATTGTGTGTCTCCTCTCCAACTCTTAAGCCATAGACTTCGTCTGCATTATTTAATAGGCCTGTTGTTCTGGCCGCTAGGCGTAGTGAGTCGGCCGAGGCGTCGGCTATAAAGGCGGCCGCTCCTCGAATTAGGGGAATAGCAGCTCGTAACTTGTCTCTGGAAATTTTCTTCTCTATTTGTTGGTCAAGTTGATCAATCCAGACCAGCATAGAATGGGCCGTACAAGTACTGGCTATCATAGGTTTGAATGTGCCAATAGCTGCTTCCCACGCTCTTTTAAGTGAGGCTTCGGCTCTGCGGTCAAGGGGATCTTTTAATAATCCTGCATCTTCCACCGGTAAGGATGACTGTTTTGAGGAAGAGGCGACCGCTGCATCAACTTTTGGAACTTTAGACCAGTTGGATAATTCCTCGTCGCTGAAGGGGTACCTTCTTTTTGAGGCGGAGGGAAGATAACCCCTCTGATCTTGTTTTTCCCACTCCTTTTTAATTAAGGCCTTCATGGCCGGAATCACTGGGAACGCTCTTCTTTTCCTATCTGTTAGGCCTGCGAACATGATTTCTTGAGTGGTTTGAGGTCCCTTTACATCTGGACAGCCCATGGTGTTTCTGACAGATTTCACTAGACTGTCCATGTCCTCTAAAGGAAAACATGAACGCCCCCCCATATTTGAGGAGGATGAGGAGCAGAGGATGCAGATGATTCTGCTGTATCGGATGCTATCCCTTCCTCTGGATCTGAGTCGGAACTGGAAATTACTGCTTTTTTCTTTTTTTCCCGTATGGGTGCTTTTTTGGGTTGATTAAGGGCCTGTAGCTCTGCTCTTATTATAGCCCTTATGTCCGATTCCGAAACGGACGCTTGTTGCACTGTATCCTTTATGCATGTTTTACATAACCTTTTTGTATATGTCTGAGCTAGTGGGCACCTACAGAGGCCACACTCTTTGTTTTTTGTTTTCCCTTTTTTCTTAGCCTGAATGATTATCCAAAGAGGGAGGGAGAGGAGAGGGAGAGAGAGAGAGAGAGAGAGAGAGACCTGTCAGCTTTTTATAGGCAGATAGTGATAACTCACCCAGTGAAGCTGTCAGTACCGATTGGGAAGGCGGTGAAACAGGTCTCGTGGCGTGGGTTCTGTGGCTTACGTCCGAGGATTTATGGTCTTTGAACGGAGCTTCAGTATCCTCTGCCGGGGGATGCGTGCTTTGTCCTGGGGAAGACATGCTTGCACACTGCTACCCGTTAGCAGGGCTTTTTATTGCCACTTCCTGTTGCCTTCTAGTATCTCCTCCACCCCGCTTCTCACCCTTTTTTTTTTTTTTTTTTTTTTTATTTATTATATATTGTATATATATATTATATATATATATAATATATACACACACACATATACACATGATCATGCATTAACTTGATGTATCTGAATATGGGGCTGTTTTGCAACTTTGTGCAGCAGCCGCAGTATATATTACCGAATTGATCATCTCCCCTTTTTTTTTTTTTTTTCAAGTGGGGAGTGGGTGGAGCTGGGTGGAGGGGGCGGGCGAGTGGGCGGGGCAGAGCCTCTGCTTCCACAGCCCTCAGCGTCAACACTGGGTGGAGTGGGTGGAGCTGGGTGGAGGGGGCGGCGAGTGGGCGGGGCGGCGTCTCTGCCTCAGCCCATTGAACGTCTGCGTCATTGCTGGGGAACTTCCAGTGACCCGGAAGTTCCCCCTTACCGCTTCCTGTTGGCTCCAACGCTGACGCCGTCCCTCCATGTGAGCTCACCGTTTGTGCTACGCTTTCTCCATGTGCTGGGCTGCTATCCTGGATCCCCACACATCGTACACCTCTCAAAATCGCGGTCGGCCTGACCGACCACCATTTTGGATCCTGTATGCATGTCAGACGAGGGGGAGCCGGATTCCAGCACTCCCCGACGCTGCTTCCGAAATGGAGCTCCTGCCGTTCCAAAACACCGCACAGGCAGCTGCAATCTCAGGTATTTCTTCCCTGTAGGGATATCCTGCGGTTTCCCATAGGAACAGGAAACCAACTGAGGAGGAGAGGCGGACCGCCCTCTTTTATCTCTGTAGGTTTCCTGTTCCTATGGGCGGATCCCTCTCAAGTGGGTGCTGTCGTGACGAAGGGTAAAAACACTGTTTTGCTAGCCTTCTTGGATGCCTTAGATTGTGACATAGTGTACCCTTGGGAGTTCCTGGTAGGATACTGCACTCAGGACAGAGTATAGGGCAGTACTGCAGAGAAGGGGTTAAGCTCAGCTTTAGCAGCTTACCCAGGTCCTGTGTCTCAAGGGTGATGTCCCTCTGTCCAGCTCCTCACAGTGCTCTATCAGCGTTGCTGTGTCACCCGGACGGTGCCCCGCAGCTATGCGCTCCTCACAGTGCTCCTGTCAGCGTTGGCGTGTGGGATGTCGGAACATGGTCGCCAAGAGTAACAGGAGCGCTTCTTGTTTGAAACGAGAAGCGACTGAAGTGTGGGTGGAGCGGCTCTGGTGAGCGGAGTTGAGACCTAGTCCGGTAGGAAGCCGGGGGCTAAATTTACAACGCCAGTCGGGGCGCTGCAGCTGCTTACAGAAGCTGGATGCTAGCTGCCTGAAGATCTGGATGGCAGATGCTGGTTGCTTAAATCCACCATCCCTTTGTTGGGGAGGTGGAGAGGGACTGTCTGCCTCCTTCCATCATCCGCTTTCAGTTAGTGGTGAAGCAGTGGGGGCTGGACGGTAGCCATATAGGGCCTCTGTACATCCTATGGGTTCAATCCCTTAGGATGGGACAGGTCCATTTGTCCAGCTATAGGCCTGGCTCCAGAAGGTAGTACAGGGAGGCGACACTCCTTGTTCCCTTCTGTTGATGGTGTGGGGAGATCGAGACCCTGAAGTGACCCATCACCCCCAAAATGAGACCAGGCATAGCATATAAACGATGCAGGAGGGGTACGAGGAGGCGACACTCCGCGTTCCCGCCTGTTGATGGATTGGGGAGATCAGACCCTTGAAAGTATCCGTCGCCCCTGTAGTCCATTGTAAAAAAAATGGTAAAATGTAAAAAATAGAGTAAAAAATAAAATAAAAAAATTGTGCTCTGAAGGCCAGACCCAAGTGCCTCCTACGGACACTAAGCAAGAACTGGTTCAATTAGAGCCAGCAAGAGGGTGTATACTGCAAAGGAGAAGCAAATCTTTTTCCTACATTTACTTAGTGACCTCCTAGTGGCAGCAGCATAACTCCCATGGTCCTGTGTCCCCCAATGAGGCGAAGGAGAAATCATTTTTTCAAGCTGGTGTTACAAAATATTCTAATTTACTGAGATAATGACTTTTGAGTTTTCATTGGCTGTAAGCCATCATTATCAACATTAACAGAAATAAACACTTGAAATAGATCACTGTGTGTAACGACTATGTAATATACGAGTTTCACTTTTTGTATTGAAGTACTGAAATAACTTAGCTTTTCAATGATATTCTAATTTTGTGAGAAGCACACGTATGTACTGAGAACCCTTCGTCAGGCTCCCTAGAGATATACTTCATAGTGGTCTCATACGAAACAAATACACTACTCAAAAAAATAAAGGGAACACTTAAACAACAGAATATAACTCCAAGTAAATCAAACTTCTGTGTAATCAAACTGTCCACTTAGGAAGCAACACTGATTGACAATCAATTTCACATGCTGTTGTGCAAATGGAATAGACAACAGATGGAAATTATTGGCAATTATCAAGACACACTCAAAGAAGTGGTTTTGCAGGTGGGGACCACAGACCACATCTCAGTATCAATGCTTTCTGGCTGATGTTTTGGTCACTTTTGAATGTTGGTTGTGCTTTCACACTCGTGGTAGTATGAGACGGACTCTACAACCCACACAAGTGGCTCAGGTAGTGCAGCTCATACAGGATGGCATATTAATGCGAGCTGTGGCAAGAAGGTTTGCGGTGTCTTCAGCGTAGTGTCCAGAGGTGCTACCAGGAGACAGGCCAGTATACCAGGAGATGTGGAGGGGGCCGTAGGAGGGCAACAACCCAGGAACAGGAGGAGCACTGCCAGAGCCCTGCAAAATGACCTCCAGCAGGCCACAAATGTGCATGTGTCTGCACAAATGGTTAGAAACCGACTCCATGAGGATGGTCTGAGTGCCCGACGTCCACAGATGGGGGTTGTTCTCACAGCCCAACACCGTGCAGGACACTTGGCATTTGCCACAGAACACCAGGATTGGCAAATTCGCCACTGGCTCCCTGTGCTCTTCACAGATGAAAGCAGGTTCACACTGAGAATATGTGACAGACGTGACAGTGTGGAGACGCTGTGGAGAGCGATCTGCTGCCTGCAATATCCTTCAGCATGACCAGTTTGGTAGTGGGTCAGTAATGGTGTGGGGTGACATTTCTTTGGAGGGCCGCACAGCCCTCCATGTGCTCGCCAGAGGTAGCCTGACTGCCATTGGGTACAGAGATGAGATTCTCAGACCCCTTCTGAGACCATATGCTGGTACGGTTGGCCCTGGGTTCCTCCTAATGCAGGACAATGCCAGACCTCATGCGGCTGGAGTGTGTCTGCAGTTCCTGCAAGATGAAGGCATTGAAGCTATAGACTGGCCTGCCCATTCCCCAGACCTGAAACCGATTGAGCACATCTGGGACATCATGTATCGCTACCATCGACCAACGTTGCACCACAGACTGTCCAGAAGTTGGCGGAGGTTTTAGTCCAGGTCTGGAAGGAGTTCCCTCAGGAGACCATCCGCCTCCTCATCAGGAGAATGCCCAGGCATTGTATACAGGCACAGGAAGGTCATACAGGCACATGGAGGCCACACACGCTACTGAGCATCATTTTGACTTGTTTTAAGGACATTAAATTCCACTTAAATTTTGTGGGTGACTCCAAATCCAGGCCTTCATTGGTTAATAAATTTGATTTCCATTGATGATTTTTGTGTGATTTTGTTGTCAGCACATTTAACTTTGTACAGAACAAAGTATTCAATGAGAATATTTCATTCATTCAGATCTAGGATGTGTTATTGAGTGTTCCCTTTATTTTTTTGAGCAGTGTATACCATATTTTTCTGACCATAAGACGCACTTTTTTTCCTCCAAATTTGGGAGGAAAGTGTGGTCGGAATGTAACATGTGGGGAGGGGGGCAGGGGTCAGCGGTGGAGGGAGATTGCAGGAGGCAGGAAAATATCCCCTCTGCTGCAGGAAACAAGCGCTGGGGAAACCCCTGGTCCGGATACTTAAGTGCAGTGAATATTAATCAGCGCTTCCCCGCCCACCTATCAGCTGAGCAGTGAGCAGCTAATCACAGAGCCACATGGTTCCCCAGCGCCTGATTCCTGCAGCAGCTGGGCAGATCGGTGTCTGAAGTAGAAGGAGGCAGCAGGAGCAGAGTGCAGCAGGAGGCATCGCATACCTGACAGCCTGGGGCTGTGCTGATGTGATGCTGAATGCTCCTGTGGAGGACCTGTGATGAGGTCATGAAGAGGGCGGGCTGGAGCATCACATGACCAAAGCCCTGCCTCTTCATGATGTCATCACAGGTCCTTCAGACACACTGTATAACAGAGAATTAATTAAAAGGTTAGGCTACTTTCACACTTGCGTTTTTTTTGCGCAGCGCATCATGCGCACATGAAACCCATTAAAAAAACGCATCCCTGTCTCTATCATCCCTGTCTCTATCATCCCTGTCTCTATCATCCCTGTCTCTATCATCCCTGTCTCTATCATCCCTGTCTCTATCATCCCTGTCTCTATCATCCTGTCTCTATCATCTCTGTCTCTATCATCTCTGTCTCTATTTCTATGCAGCCGCACGCTCCAGTCTGAGTGCCAGCGGCAGTGCCGGGTGTTCATGCGAGAGACTCACACGAAATCGTGCGAGTTTCTCGCATGTGTGACCCCGGCCTTATTCTCACCCTCCAGCGTCTTCACATAGTAGTTTACAGACACCACACGGGTCCCGCAGCACCATCTCCTACCCGTAGCTTCCTACATAATAACATGCTATTATATAGAATAACACCACATATAATAGTATGTTATTTATGTTATTAAATTTTTTACCACATTTTTTGCTTCAAATATATTTTTCCCTATTTTCCACCTCTAAAACCTGGGTGCGTCTTATTGTCCGGTGCGTCTTATAGTCCGAAAAATACGGTATATCATCGCAGATATAACACTAGGACACACAACTGGTACCTGAGCTTGCATCTGAGAAAGATATTTCTGCACCTGCATGGAGAGGGCTTCATTTTGATTTCGTAAATCCTTAAAATGAATGAGAAAATAGACAAATAAATATTACTGTAACTCCGGAGAAGGTGCACATATGACATGAAGTTGGGACGTACAACCAGATTTGATGCGCATGCCTGGAAAGCTGATCATAATTCCGCAACAGCAGGATCAGCCGAGTTTGCTCAAAAAAATATGCACGAGTCCCCACGGCTGCATGTCTCACAGATGTTCGACAGTCGCAACATATGCATGGATTTCCTGTTTGTTAGGCAATCACTGCATGTGTTGCGACTGTCAAACAGCGCGAGACATGGAGCCACAGGGTCTCGTACATATTATTCAAGCACGCTGAAGACACTCAGTTAGCTCCAGAGCATGGATGGCGGATAACACCTTATGTGAGCATGCTTGCTCATCACTAATCACCACCCCATGACTGAAGTATGTATGTATTATATATTATATATATATACATATATAGTACTGGACTTTGACGTGGTCAAAAATCCGCTCACGGGATAAGAATGAAAGAAAGACAGTAAAGGAAAGAAAGTACAAACTGCTCAATCATAATGAGCTCACTGACAATTCTTAGATAACTCATTCTGCAGCCAGCCATAGACAGTGAAAACATAAGGCTATAAAAAGGCAAACAGGAAAATGTTTAATGATCATTTTAAAAGGGTGTTTTCCAGGCGGGTATTTCCACTTCTACACATCAGGAGTGGAGAGAAGTCAACTACATGCTAGATAGTCAGGAAACCAAGAAAACTATCTGAAGTCAACCGAATATTGTGCATGGGTTATATTATTTACAATAGGACTCATGTACAATATTCCCGGCCAGTGGTCAGATGCCAACACCGCCTCTATGAGAGAGCTGGCAGATGATGGGAGTGCCGGTAGTCCCTTACCGATCAGATATATATAGCCAATCCTAATTGATAAACCATTTAATGATCTATCTAGGGCTTTATTTTTTGTTCTATTTTTTTTTTTTTTTTTAAACTATGGGCCTAAAAGCTAACAGTCATGTAGTTGTTAGCCATCTGCCTGTTCTACCTGGTGCCAACACACAGCGCTCATTGACTGCTCCTGCCGGTGATTCAGCTGCTCCACGTCAACAGAGCAGCTCTTCCTGCTGCTTTGTCAACAGGTAGTGACTGTTCACATCATGATGATTGACAGCTCGGCTCCAAGCAGTCAGTCAGCGGGGAGGCGGCTGTCACACAGTAGGAAATTGGTAGTCAACCCATCGACAGAGCAGCAGGAAGAGAAGTAGCTGCGCTGATCGGCACCGAGCACAACAGGCAGGTAGTTACCAACCATCTGCCTTTTAGTCCTGGGGCCTATAATAAAAAAAAAAAAAGTAAATAATTTTGTTTTTTATTTTTGGGAAAGGGGATCACGCTTTGAATTTAACATTCCAAATGTATAAAAAGGGGGAAAAATAACATGGTAAAAATTGACAAAAAAACTAGACAATTTCACATAAGGAAAATAAAACAGGAAATTTACGCATGACGTGACACGTATGGCAGCCACTCTAGGCAGCTCACA
Organism: Oophaga sylvatica; assembly: GCA_033576555.1. Classification (NCBI taxonomy): domain Eukaryota; kingdom Metazoa; phylum Chordata; class Amphibia; order Anura; family Dendrobatidae; genus Oophaga; species Oophaga sylvatica. The sequence goes on from JARQOD010000001.1 coordinate 406,260,480, forward strand.
TTAGATCAAGGGATCTGTTCTCATTTTCTGTTGGTTTAGGCTGGGCCTACAGGGTGACTTTACCCACAACACAGGTGTTTAGTCTGCAGACTTGTGAATGCTTACATTGTGCACAGCTTGCGCTGTGAGATCTGTCCAATGCCGGCATCAAGGCAGAGCAATCATGTGACCGCTAGTATATGACTTGCATACGTCCGTCCACAGTTCGACTAGACGTGCGCGGCATCGGTCAATGCAAGTGAATTGAGTGATGCCGCACACGTCTGGTCAGAATGTGGCCAGGAGAATTTATACAGCATACTTGTGGTCAAAGGATCACTCGGTCTCTTTGCCGGCACTGAAAGTGTGTGCTGTGCTCAATGTGAGAGGACACAAGTCTGCAGACCTTCATGAAAGTCAGACGAGCCCTTTAAACTTTTTCTCAAACCAATAAGGGTGAAAGTAAAAAAAAAAAAAAAGCACAAGTGTGAACCAAGACTAATGTTTGTAGTGGAAACAAACCAGCACAATGGAAATCAGGAGCCACAAGAACATCACATGCTAAGGGGAATATGAGCGATTCTTGTTCGGACCTCCACAAGACAGTACCTGCACCTGCATCTGAAGGTTCTCGTTCTGTCCTTCATTCATGAGCTGCCTGACTCGCTGTTCCAACTGCTGGTTGGTCACCATGGTGTCTGTAAGTTTGCTGTGCAAGCCCTGGACCTCAGCCTCCTTGGACATAAGCTTTCCCTGAAAGTCTGTCAAAAAAATTAGGACAAGGCGTATTGTATATGCAAAACATACTGTATATATTAGAAAAAAAAAAAAAAAAAATTTCAAAAAAGAAAAAACTAATGACCTTGCTGACTTATTTCTAAATCGGACATCCTTTTCCTTAAGTAGCCTTCAACTTCTTCCCATCTTCTTTCGGCTTCTTGCTTCTGAGCCTTAAAAGCAAAACAAAAACAGAAAAAAAAAATCACAATGGCTGACAACCTCCACCTAAAAGCAGAAAAGATCTACCCATCTTCAGACTTGTGAAAAAAAAAAAACAAACAAAAGTTGGAATAGGGATGAGAAGCATCTACACCACCTTCTGGAGATCATGATCTGGCCACACTGATGGCCACAGCTCCTTAAAAAAGCACCAGATTCGCCAAGACCAACGATGGAATTCTTGCAGTAGAACTAAGGACCTCTTGGATTCTGTAGTTACTCAAAAGCTGGATAAACCAGAATGTCACCTTTTTACATGACACTTGGTTTAGGTGAAATCCGCCTCTATATTTGCCTTGGTATTAATCAGGGGGACGCAGCTTGCATCCTGGGGTCCACATGCGGCCTTTGATGCCATTCTGTGCAGCTCCTAACCATCTGGGCACAGAAGTGATTGTATGTGGTTGGCTGTTAAAATGTGGTTTGCATGATAGAGGAAACGAGTGGCTCAATGTGCCGGAGCTGGAACCGAAAGTATTAACACCCTCTGAAGTCTCATTCACACATGAGCTTTTTTTCCCCGTACAAGAAAAACAGACCAAGTTCTATCAGAGTCTCATCACAGTTTGGTCCGAGCATCGTTATTTTTTTCCACATACGAGAAAGTATAAGAGTTTCTCCACATTCTATCAAACAGTCCATGAAAATCAGACCACACTCAGATGGCATTCAAGTGCTTTCAGTTTTTTTCACGGACCCATAGACGTGCAGTGCAGTTTGATCTGACACTCAGATCAAAATGGGACGTGTCACCGTGATTTTGCACGGACCACTCGGTCCAAGGAAAATAAAAATCAAGACAAGTGAGTGGCCCCATAGACTGCCGTAGGTAGGAGTGTTATCCATGAAAAACAAGTAGCGCTCGTACAATAAAAACTGATGTCTGAATGAGGCCTTAGTCTCCTACATATCAGGAGAACGGGGGTCACTAGGACAGATGATCCTTTAGGCCTTCAACGAGAAAAACGGAAAAAAAAAAAAAAAAAAAAAGGTTTTGTGCCAACATTTTTAAAGACCAAAAACTGTATTCTTCCGTCTACTGACCAGTGGAAGGGATTGTGTTTTGTTTTGAGCACCGAGCCGACATACTGGTGCCAATTTTGGGTACATACAATGTTTTGCTTGCAGTTTATTGCATATTTTTGATGAAATGCAATGCCCAAACAGGAATTCTGACATTTCAGGGTTTTTTCGTTCATTTTCTTTATGGCATTTGTGGTGTTAAATAATTTTACACTTTGATAGATTGGAGTATCAGCGCAGCAAAAACACGGATTTTGGTAAGAACTTACCGGTAAAATCCTTTTCAGCGAAGGAAGGGAGGGAGACACAGGAATTCATTACTGATGGGTAGGCGGAGCCCCAGACCAGGATGTCACCTCAGATCAAAAGCGTGCTGACTGGCTGGCCCCTCCAGCTCGGGCTCCTCCTACTCAGCTCCAGTCGTACCAAAGCTTTAGGGAAGAACCAAGATCACCAGCGGAGCAACATAACCCCTTCTGAAGAAACTTCAGAGCAAAAACACAAGGATACAGGTTATGCATGCAAAGTAAGCCAAAAACCACAGAGTTCCAGGTACTATTCACTGAACCTGACTACTGCGATGAGCTGGCGATGCTGGAACAGAGCCTTAGCGCGCTGACCTCAGTCCAGATATCGCAATCAGACAAGGGTCGCGCTGCATCTGAAAACATCAACACACTTCTGCCTTGGGAGGGTGCTGTGTCTCCCTCCCTTCCTTCGCTGAAAAGGATTTTACCGGTAAGTTCTTACCAAAATCCGTGTTTCAGCTGCAGAATGGAAGGGAGGGAGACACAGGAATTCATTACTGATGGGACGTCCCAAAGCAGTTCAAAAATAAGGGTGGGAAAAAACCAACAAGAGGCAGAAACCCAACAACCTTAACAACAAAGCGCAACCAGCGCTAAACACAAGTTCATCCAGAACTTTAAACTACAGCTGCCTGCAGGACCCTACGTCCGAGGGCTGCATCAGCGGAAGCACTGACGTCCACTTTTAAAACTTCGTAAACGTGTGGACAGAGCGCCAAGTTGCCGCCCGGCAGAGCTGCACTGCCGAAGCACCTTGGTGAAAAGCCCACAATGAAGCCACAGCCCTCGTGGAATGGCTTGAATCTTAATCGGGCAAGATTCACCCTGAAGACGGTAAGCTTCCAATATAGCTGACCGGATCCAACGAGCTATAGAATCCTTGGAAGCTCGTTGACCACGCCGACGACCGACTGGAACCACAAATAGGGAGTCCGTCTTACGAAAACCTTGAGTAATAGATAGATAAAACTTCAAGGCCCGCACTAAATCCAATGTGTGTAAAGCTCGCTCTTTCACATACTTCGGATCCGGGCAGAATGAAGGCAACACAATATCCTGGTTGACATGAAATTGTGACACCACTTTAGGTAAAAAATCACCCCGAGTGCGAAGCACTACACGATCCGGAAAAAACTCCAGAAAAGGAGGCGAACAAGAAAGAGCTGCCAACTCAGAAACTCTCCTCAAGGAAGTGACTGCAACAAGGAAAGCCACCTTCCAAGAAAGTAAAGAAAGGCTAGCAGAAACCATAGGCTCAAAAGGTTTATGCTGAAGAGCCTCCAAAACAAGGTTGAGCCGCCAAGAAGACACGGGTGCCTTCCGCGGCGGAAACTTACGAGATATACCTCGGAAAAAGGAGAGCACGTCTCTATTCGAAGCAATGGTTCTCCGGAACAATAAGGACAGAGCAGAAATCTGACCTTTCAGGGTGCTGACTGCCAAACCCTTGTCTAGCCCATGCTGCAGAAAAGCCAACAGGTTGGGAATGGAAAATTTTCTCGGGTTCCGAGAGGACCCCAAACACCACGAAAAGGTTTCCCAAATTTTGTGGTAAATCCTAGTAGTAGCCGGACTTCTTGCAGCACGAAGGGTAGCAATGACCTCGGCTGAGAAACCTCTACGGGTCAAGATTTCGGTCTCAAGAGCCACGCCGTCAAACGCAGGGACATCAAGTCCGGATGACAAACGGGCCCCTGAGTCAACAAGTCCGGTTGAAGAGGGAGTGAAAAAGGAGGTGCCGCCAACAGCGACATTATTGTCGAGAACCACACCCTTCTTGGCCAGTCTGGAGCTATCAAAATAGCTGGAATTCTCTCTAGTCTGATCCGACGCAGTACTAGAGGAAGTAAGGATATCGGCGGAATACATAGATCAGCTCAAACTGATCCCACTGAGCCACTAGAGCATCCACCGCCACAGCCTTCGGGTCCTTGTACCTGGACATGAACGTCGGTAACTTGGCATTGGACCTGGATGCCATCAAATCCACTTGGGGGGTTCCCCAGCGAGAGCACAGTAGTGCAAAAACTTCCGGGTGGAGGCTCCATTCCCCGGGATCCATCCTTCTGCGACTGAGAAAGTCCGCTGTAATATTCTGAACCCCTGGAATGTGAATCGCCGAAATGGCTGGTACACTGGCCTCTGCCCAAATCAGAATTCGGGACACCTCTACCATGAGACTGGAACTCCTTGTCCCACCTTGGTGATTGATATACGCGACAGCCGTCGCATTGTCTGTCTGCACTCGGACTGGCAGACCGCTCAAAGGGACCGTCCAATGTTGGAGGCAAAGGAAAATCGCCCTCAATTCCAGGATGTTGATCGGAAGAACAGACTCTTCCGATGACCATACCCCCTGAATCCAGAGATTGTTCCAAACACCCCCCAGCCCGTCAGGCTGGCATCGGTGGTTATGACTGACCACTTCGGAGGGAGGAAAGACTTCCCCAGGGAGAATGCCCCTGGACGTAACCACCATTCTAGAGAATCCCGCAACGCGCGAGAAATGGTGACGCTGCAATCCAGCGAACCTTGCGATTGATCCCAACGACTCATAATGAGCCTATGGAGAGCTCTGGAATGAAATTGGACAAACGGAAAAAACCTCATGGACGCCACCGTCAGACCCAGAAGGCGCATACCTTCCGAAGGGACACTGCTGTCGCAGACTTCATAGTCTGTACATGCTGGAGCAGACATGCCTGCTTGTCTGGAGGTAGGGACAACACCGCCCGTACCGTGTCCAAATGCATCCTCAAAAGAAGGATTTTTGGTACTTACCGTAAAATCTCTTTCTTGGAGTCTTCATTGGGGGACACAGGTTACTATGGTGTATGGTGCTGTCACTAGGAGGCTGACACTATGCAAATTTGGCAAAAACTGACTCCTCCCCAGCAGTATACACCCACCGACAGGCACAGAGCAACTCAGTTGGTGCAAAAGCAGTAGTAGTAGGAGTACCTATGGTGACCGGAGGCACGGCCTATGTGCCAACCCCAAGGCAACGGTCTGAGGTCTAATGTGGTACGGATTTAGGGGAGGGTGCTGTGTCCCCAATGAAGACTCCAAGAAAGAGATTTTACGGTAAGTACCAAAAATCCTTCTTTCTTTATCGCTTCATTGGGGGACACAGGTTACTATGGGACGTCCAAAAGCAGTCCCAAGGGTGGGGATTCTAGGTATATTAGAGAGAGAGAGAGAAACTTAGGTCGGTCGGTGGGAAACCGCCGCCTGTAGTATCCTTCTACCCAAGCCTGCGTCCGCCGAGGCGTGGGTATTAACTTTGTAGAACTTCACGAAGGTGTGGAGGGAAGACCAGGTTGCGGCTTTACAGATTTGCGCCGCCGAAGCCTGGTGACGAATGGCCCATGAGGCTCCCACCGCCCGGGTAGAGTGCGCCCTCACTCCGGGAGGGGCTTGTTTGTTCTGGGATCGGTATGCCTCGTGGATCGCTGAACGAACCCACCGGGCGATGGTGGATTTTGAAGCTGCGAGCCCCTTGCGACGGCCCTCATGGAGGATGAACAGGGAATCCGCCTGACGAAAGGTGGTGGTTCTAGAAAGGTAAATTCGGATCGCCCTGACCAGGTCAAGCTTGTGGAGGGATCTTTCTAAGGGATGAGCTGGTGAGGGGCACAGTGACGGGAGGACGATGTCCTCGTTGATGTGAAAGGCCGAGACTACCTTCGGAAGGAAGGAGGGGACGGGTCGGAGGACCACCTTATCCTGATGCAGGAACAGAAAGGGGGGGCGGCAGGACAGGGCCGCCAATTCGGACACCCTTCTGAGAGAGGTGATGGAGACCAGGAAGGCTACCTTCCACGAGAGTAGAGTGAGAGGGATGTCTTTGATCGGCTCAAAGGGGGTACGCTGTAGAGCGCTCAGGACCAGGTTGAGATCCCAGGGATCAATCGGAGGGCGGTAGGGGGGCGCTAGGTGAGCGACCCCCTGCAGGAAGGTCTTCACCTGGGGCGAGGAGGCCAGTTCGGACTGGAAAAGCACGGATAGGGCTGAAACCTGACCCTTTAGGGTACTGAGGGAAAGGCCGGAGTCCAGTCCCGACTGCAGAAAGGCGAGGACAGAAGGCAGGGAGAAGGTCATGGGTAAGAGGTTGTTCTTCTCGCACCAGCGGAAGAAAGCCTTCCAGCACCTGTGATAAATGCGGGAAGACGCTGGTTTTCTGGCCCTTATCATAGTTTGGATGACCCTTTCCGAGAAGCCTGCGCTCTTCAGGACCGCGGCTTCAACGGCCATGCCGTTAAAGTGAGCGACTGAGAAATCGGGTGGAAGAGAGGTCCCTGTGAGAGGAGGTGCGGGCAGTTTGGGAGTCTCCAGGGTACGTCCGAGAGCATGTTTATCAGCTCCGCATACCAGGCCCGACGTGGCCAATCTGGGGCTACGAGCAGGACCGGGACTCCTTCCGCCTTTATCTTCTTTATGACCCGTGGAAGCAGGGGGAGGGGTGGGAAGAGGTAAGGCATCTCGAACTGGGCCCATGGGATGACGAGTGCATCGCAGCCGAGGGCCATCGGGTCCCGGGATCTGGCCACGTACTGGGGGACCTTGTGGTTTGACCGAGATGCCATTAGATCGACGTCTGGGACGCCCCACCTCTGGCAGATTTGGTTGAAGACGGCCGGGTTGAGTGACCACTCGCCGGCTGCCAGTTCCTGGCGACTGAGGAAGTCGGCTTCCCAGTTGTCCACCCCGGGAATGTGTACGGCGGAGATGGCAGGGACGTGGTGTTCCGCCCAATGTAGGATCTTCCCTACCTCGGTCATGATCTGTTTGCTGCGAGTCCCTCCTTGATGATTTATGTATGCCACGGCCGTGGCGTTGTCCGACTGGAGGCGGACTGGTTTGCCCTTGAGGAGGGGCTGCCAGTGGAGTAGGGCCAGGAAGATTGCCCTGATCTCCAGGAGGTTTATCGGCAGGAGGGCCTCGTGTGTCTCCCAGCGGCCCTGTGCTGTGAAATGCTGATAGACCGCGCCCCAGCCCTGCAGGCTGGCATCGGTGGTGATGACCTGCCACCGGAGAGGCAGAAATGACCTTCCGCGTAGAATGGAGGAGGCCAGTGTCCACCAAGTAAGGGATTGTTTTACTTTGGGCGGCAGGATCACTGGGCGGTCTAGGGACGCTGGATTCTTGTCCCATGATGACAGAAGGGCAAGCTGGAGGGGACGCGTGTGGAACTGCGCGTATGGTACTGCCTCCATGGAGGCGACCATCTTCCCAGGACTCTGAGGCCGAAACGAAGTGGAAAGGGCTCCGGTCGTCCTAGGGCTTTGATCCCCTGTCTGATAGAGTAGTATTTCTCCTCCGGGAGAAAGTTTCGCGCCTGAACGGTGTCGATTTCCATGCCCAGGAAGGGAATGCGTTGGGTTGGAATCAGGGTGGATTTTTCCCGGTTGATGAGCCACCCGAGGCGGGACAGGGTGCTCAGGGTGATCTGAAGGCTTTGATTGCAGTCCTGGCGAGACGGACCTTTGATTAGGAGGTCGTCGAGGTAGGGGATTATGAGAATCCCCTTGGACCGAAGGATGGCCATGACCGCCGCCATGACCTTTGTGAAGACTCTGGGGCGGAGGCCAGGCCGAACGGAAGGGCTGTGAACTGGTAATGGTGTTCCTGCACCGCAAAGCGGAGGTACCTTTGGTGTTGGATGCAGACCGGAATGTGTAGATAAGCATCCTGTATGTCCACGGAGCAAAGGAATTCCCCCGGCTCCATAGAGGTAATTACCGAGCGCAAGGACTCCATTTTGAAGTGGCGGGTCCGAAGATGGCGGTTCAACCGTTTGAGGTCTAGGATCGGGCGAAGTGACCCGTCTTTTTTCGGGACTACGAAGAGGTTCGAGTAGAACCCGGAGAATCGTTCGTGCCGCGGAACGGGGACGATCACTTCCGCTTCCAGCAGTGAGGAGACTGCGCGGAGAAACCCTGGGCGATGTGATGGTTGTTTTGGTGGGTGGGAGCCGCAGAAGCGTCTCTTTGGGCGGGGAGAAAACTCTATTTTGTATCCGGACGTGATGATCTCCCTTACCCAGGCGTCGTCGACGACTGAGAGCCAGGTGTCCTTGAACCGAAGGAGTCTTCCCCCAACCTGGAAGGGTTTCCAGGTGGGGGTGACCCGTCATTTAGGGGTGAATCTTTGGTTCCTGTTATTGGTTGGCTTAGGGGGGCGGCTCTTGTTTTTCCAGTGGGGGGTGGACTTGAAGGAAGGTTTCCTTCTGTCTCCGTGGAAAGGGGGTCGATCCTGTTGGGTGGAGCCGCCTGGGGCCGTGAAAGTACGGAAGGGGCGAAAGGGCTGTGTTCCCTTCCTGTTGTAGGGCCGTTTTGTTCTGGATTGGGGTAGGGAGGTACCCTTGCCCCTGTGGTGTCGGAGATGATCTGGTCCAGTCTGGACCCGAAGAGCATAGAGCCTGGAAGGGCAGGCTAGTTAGGGACTTTTTTGACGCTGGATCCGCGTTCCACGCCCTTAGCCAAAGGACCCGGCGGATTGCGGTGATGTTGCTGTTTGCCCTTGCGGAGCAGGCGGCAGCATCCAAGGAAGCGTTAAGGAGGTATTTGCCTGCTTTAACGATCTGGTCTGCTAGGTCGTAGAGGTCTTCTTTTGGGGCCTCCGAAGCGACGCCCCGCTTGAGAATCTTTGCCCAGGCCGATACGGCCTTGGCCACCCATGTGGAGGCGAAGTTGGGGCAGAGTGATGCGCCTGATGCCTCAAAGGCGGACTTTGTCAGGGCTTCAATCTGTCTGTCTGTGGCGTCCTTGAGGGCCGCGGCGTCCGGGATGGACAGAACCGTATGGGAGGACAGGCGGGAGATAGGTGGGTCCACCTTGGGGGGCTCGGACCATTTGGTTACCAGATCAGAGCTGAAAGGGTATAGGACGTCTAGCCGTCTCCTTCCCGGGAAGCGCTTTCCGGGGTTATCCCAGTGTCGGGCTGTAGTAGCCTCGAACTCCTTGTAATTGGGGAAAACCCTTGAGGGTCGTTTGACTTTTTTGAATATGACGGGGTCGTCCTGGGTGACTGCCTCGTCATCCTTAATTTCGAGGGTTTGTACGATAGCCGAGATGAGGCTATCAACCATGTCCCGTGTCCCTGAGGGCTGATCGTCCTCGGAGTCAGACCCTGCCTGGGATGTTACGTCCGACCCGGTGTCTGTCTCCGGGGAGGGAGACCGGGTAGCTCTGGGTGGGCTGGGGGCCGCTGATGGGCCCGGTGAGCTGGACGGGGAACTAGCACGAACCCGCTTTCTGGTTCTGTTCCTTGCTCTGCCTCTGTGAGGGTCGTGGTCAGGTGCAGGCGAATCGCCGTAGGTGGCGTTCGTAGCACTGGTGGCGACAGAGGGCTGTGGCATACGCTCCAGGAACTGTATGAGGGACTGCGATATTTTTGTCCAGTCCGAGAAGGACTGGGACATGGCGACGGCCCACTCCGGGGGCGTGTGGGCGCTCTCCTCCCGAGCGTTGGTGGCATCCTGATGGGCAGACATGGTGGTGGTAGGGACGCAGGACGAGCAGAGGGGGACTTTTTCTTACAAAGGGCACAAGCGTAGTGGGTCACCGTGGGGGTCTGAGCGTGTGCAGCGGGGTTGAGCATAGGTAGGCCCTGGTAAAGCGTGCGCTATTGTCAGCTGCTGCGCGATTAAGGCCTAGCGCTGTGGGCTATACTGCTGAGTGGGGGCTGCCTGGGGTTTTGGTAGGGTCTGCCGGGTGCAGAGCCTACCAGTGCCCCGCTTACCGGTACCCAGCGATCGCGGTGGGAGCTGTGGTTGCTGTGTCCCCGAGGCCGGCGGGCGGGTGAAGCCGGGACGGATCCACCTGTGCTGGCGCTGTGGACGCGTGCAGAGTCTGGGGCTGTTGCAGCGTCCACGTGGTGTGCAGGAAGCGCCGGAAGGAGGTGTGTCCGGCCAGGGGGCGGGGAACGCTTGTCCCTGGTTGGCTCGCCTTACGGGCGGTGAGTTGGCTTCCTGTGGGGTGGAGCCGGCGCTGGCAGGACCGCCCTCCTAGCGCTGAGGACGCGACGCTGAGGTGTTTCTCCGTGGGGGGGGCGTGTCCGGGCCGGCGTCTGACGTCAGGGCGTCAGCCGGGGAAGCCCTGCGCGTCACAGGAAGGGGGAGTGGTCTGGCCGAGAACAATGAGGCGAGGGAGGGCCAAGATGGCGGCGCCCTGTTGTAGCGCGAACTAGCGTGGGGCAAATGCGTGGCCCTGCGCCATGGTTATCGGGGGGCTGTCTACCCTGTCCCCCTCTGGTGGGTCCCGGAGCGATCGCGCAGCGGTGGCGTTGGGTCAGGTTGGGCTGGGGGGGGGGGGGTACCTCTGTCTGCTGTCCGGTGTTCGATGCTGGAGCCGAGGATGTCAGGATCCCTCGTGGGTGCAGAGGGTCCTGTTGATGATCCTCCTTCCCGCACCGTCTCCTGACGGTGCAGAAGACGGCATCGACCCCTTTAGTCGGGGGGAAGGCCACAGCTGGTGGCCGCCGTCTTCCTCTCAGCCCTCTCCTGGGAGAGGGGTGAGGAGGGGCGAAGCAAGGACTAGTCGCCCGGGATCCTCTGAAGCACCCATGAGGGTGACAGAGGACCAAGTCCTGCTAGCGGGTCTGAGAGTGGGCAGTGTGGATTATTCGCACGCTGCTCTCTCAGTCGCTAAAGTGTGGGTAGGACAGGGTGAGTGATCTGCACCCTGTTACCCGAAGAAATGAATCTGGAAAACAAAGGGAAAGCGTTAATAAAACACAAAAAACCTGTATGGGAATAAAGACTGCGGATCTGGTGTTAGATCCAGGTCCGCCTCCTACAGACACTAAGCAAAAACTGAGTTGCTCTGTGCCTGTCGGTGGGTGTATACTGCTGGGGAGGAGTCAGTTTTTGCCAAATTTGCATAGTGTCAGCCTCCTAGTGACAGCACCATACACCATAGTAACCTGTGTCCCCCAATGAAGCGATAAAGAAAACAGGATTGCCTGCGACGATTCCAGAGAAGACTTCTCCTTTGAAGCCACAACCGAAAAGGCCGTCCAAATAGGGACGAATCGTAAGTCCCCGTCTTTGAAGGATTGCCATGAGATTTTGGCGTCAGAATCTTTGTAAAAATTCTGGGCGTTAAGGCCAAGCCGAATGGTCGAGCCACAACCTGGGTGAGGTCTTCCGATGGGAACATGCCAAAAAGCGTCGCGAATGTCGATTGATCGTTCTGCGACAGGACTGCCATAACTGAGCGAAGCGACTTCATGCTCGGCTCTGACGGAATGTCAGAAGTCAGTCCGCCTTAGCGAATTTTTTTTTTTTTTTTTTTGCCAGCTTCTGCCTTAACAGAAGTTCTGTTCCCAGGGTATGCGGAATTTTCTGAGAATTCCCCCTTTTTTTTTTTTAAAAAGAGAGAGACGACACAAACCCCCAGAGGGTTGGTCAGATCATCCTTGAACCGAAAAGGACTGCCGATAACTATCGGCACTAGTCCTGCCAGACGCAGAAGTCACAGCTCTGCGCTGCGGTAAAGCTGCTTCTTTTGCCTTTGCCTTGGCATCAGCTCCGTGAGGTCAGTCAAATAGCTGACCACTTTCTAAGCTAAAGATAGCAAACCCTGTTGGAAAACTGCGTTCCATCCAAGTCACAGTGCTCTTCTGACTGTAACTGCCGAGGATTGCTCCCTGGATAGCAGTGACGCATTATCCTTCAACTAGAAAAGCCCATCTACCTTGATAGAGGGAAACTTGCCACGCCGTCCTTAGACGGTCCAACCGGCTCAGGGGAACTTAACAAGTACACCTAGATCCTTAATACCGAATCTATGATCCACGGCTACACAGATGGAAATTGTTGCCATCTCCGTTCTTCTGTCCAGCGTGTCCTGCAGACTCGTCTTCCCTTTTACCAGGAAGATTTGCTAAGCTGGAATAAAGGGACATTCACTTCAGGAGAAGGGGTCCAATTAACAAATAACTCCGTAGAAAAACGGATACAGTTTGTAAGGTCATCGCGACCCATGCGACCCTTGCAACATCCGGGCCGACTTACCAGGACGACTAGTTACCTCCTCCGGTAACTGTAACGTCCACATGGCTTCCACAGAAATTTTAGTACGGCCCCTGAGAGAGGCCGGGTGTCCCTGCCGATCCTCCTTGACCGAATCGGACTTCTTCGCTAAGCGAGAAGGAAAACACCGATTTGTGTCGCTCCCTTGAGAGGATCTAGTTGACACTCCATAACCTAAAAGGTCATCAATAGAAACCAGTGAAGGCCTCCATTTTGACACCATTGGAACCTCTGACCGTGTATGAGTCGAGGTCTGCGTGTCAGATACGCGAGGCTGATCCGTAGCGGATCTGGGAGAGGGTCTCTGACATGCCCTTGCATAGTATATGGCAGGATAAACCTGTCAGTAACCAGAGCAGTACTTAAATAAAAAACAAACGCTGAAGGGTTAAAGCTCTAAGGCGAGAGCTACCCCAGCTGTCTCCCATTAAGAGTTAATCTCCTAAGAAGGGGTTAAAGTAGCTGACTCCCCACAACCTTGATAATGAAAAAGGGTGTGCGAATCTCAGGCGCCTCTTATAAGGTCGCAGCTGCAGGACAGCCATGCCACACTAAACAGAAAACGTTCCACAAGATCGCTAAAAAATTGCGCTGTTTTTTATAACGCAATGACCGCCAAAGTTGTCAAGGAGATCGCTAATCGCCTATGCGATTGCCCAGATTGGCAGTCACCAGCGACACTAAAAATGACACACAAACGATCGCAATATTATGCGACGCCATCAGGATCGTCAGCGGAAACGTATAGTGGCAGCATTAATGTCGCAGACTCCCCACAGCCTCTTTATTAATATTAAAAGAGTGTGCGAGCCCCTTATGCGAGAACAGCCGCAGGACAGCGCAATCTGTCACTCAGAAGTGCCCCAGACGGCGCCCGCGCTGTGGAGGTGAAGGGTTAAGCTTCTGCCCGGCGGGCTAGAAGCGACTCACCAAGCTGGACACGTATTCTTGCCGGGAGGGGAGGAGAACGATCCGGGGAGCTTTCAACCTGCAGCGCTTTATCAGCAATGGCCGCCGCGCTCTGCCTCCGTGTGCTCCATGTAGAGGAGCCGGAAATGGAGGCTGCAGTAAAGCGCGCGCTCAGAAGCGGCGCGAAATTCAAAAAATAAAAAGAGCGCGTACTCCCCTCCTTTCCCTCGTCCTGCAGGCATCCTCCTGCGGACATAGAAAAACTAGTCACCGGCATATATATGTACAGCGGCTGCCGCAGCAGTCGCTAAAACACTCACACACATTTTACCAAAATGTGGAGTACTCACCAGCCGAAACGCCACAGGGACCCCCAGGGGTTTCTGGCGCTATGCCCATGCTTCCCCCCAGGGCAGGAAGCGCAGTGACCCCAGTGTGTGGTTTGCGCCCCCGCCAGGGAAACTCTCCTCATCCCCCAGGGCCGGCAAGATTCTGCAGGGACCATTATGTAGTTACAGATCCGCCAAGGGAGAGGCTGGTGAAATACACTGATAAACATGTAATAGCGCTGTCACCGCAGCACTGAAGCATACTGATATACATGTAATAGCGCTGCCATCAGACGCTAAAGCACTCACACATTAATAATAAAAATTTGTGTGGAGTACTCACCAGCCAAAGCGCCACAGGGACCCTCAGGGGTTTCTGGCGCTGTGCCCATGCTTCCCCCCAGGGCGAGGAACGCAGTGACCGCACGTGTGGTTTGCGTCCCGCCAGGGAAGCTCTCCTCATCCCCCAGGGCCGGCAAGGATTCTGCAGGGACTATTGAGTAAATACAGATCCGCCAAGGGAGAGGTTGGGGTACAGCAGCGTTGGTACCCCTGAGACCTCTAGACCAACTGGTGATCCAAGTCTCCTGTCCGAATATAAAATAATAAAATCTTCTGAGGAGCTGCATTAGCAGCGACCATCCTCTGGACCTCAAATCTTAGACTGGAGCTGAGTAGGAGGAGCCCGAGCTGGAGGGGCCAGCCAGTCAGCACTCTTTTGATCTGAGGTGACATCCTGATCTGGGGCTCCGCCTACCCATCAGTAATGAATTCCTGTGTCTCCCTCCCTTCCATTCTGCAGCTGAAATTAACATGTGTTTTAACACTTATTTTAAATAGGGAAGCATGGGATGACAAACTTTTGCTTTCTTATTTTTGGAATTACGGTATTCCAAAAACCTTTTCAAAATTACCTTTATAGTTCATCTGCCATCGTTTGATAGCTTGGGGTATACACTGCAATACCTTGGAACTGCGCTATATATAAACAAATAGTGTTTCTCTGTGGCTGGGCTTCACTGGAGGACCAAAATGGTGACAGCGGGGCTTTCAAAAAGCCTTCCGCCATTGTAGGACATCGACGAAACAGCAGTGATCAGTGTGTTCCTGACCTGTGCATTGCGGGCTCAGCTTCTGAGACCGCTCCATACAACCTCATTCTCCCCATGACGCACAATTATGTCTTGGGGAGGGTTGGGGTACTTATTTAAGAGTGAAAATTTAAGTTCTTCTCATGATACTCCATTTCATCTCAGCTGTGCCTACATTACCTACATGTACAACAGATGAGCAGCTCCAAGTACAACTCCATGAAAGTCTTTTTGCAAGGCCCGATTAGTATCAGCACGATCAGACCTATCTAGGGATAAACACAGTCGTTTCGCACCTTCATTCCAGCAATCGTTTGCTCATGGTTCTTCTTCTGCATCTCCTCTTGTGCCAGGTTTCCATTTTTATCATTCAGTTCTTTGACAAGTCGGGCATAGTCCTGCCGAAGCTTAGTGAGCTCACTGGATTGCCTAGAAACCGAAAGAAAGAAAGAAAAAAAGCTTGTGAGTTTTATTAGTATTAGGATCCTTAGTGGTTTAAAAAGATAACACAGGAGAAAAAACATACTTGCTTTCCATCTGGTTGCTGGCGGAGCTCACAGCATCTCGTAGAATACCGTTCTCCTGCTTCAGGTGGTTGATTTGGCTCTCCAGCTGCTCGCGGACCTGCTGAAACTACAAGGTGCACCGGAGTCATTATATGTACGTGATCATTTACCACTACACAAAGTATAATCAGCAAAAAATGACTTATTAGTCAAGCACTCTGCATATATTTGTTGTCTATGGAGCGACTTGCCCCAATAATTTCACATGCCAAACAGCCTATAATGGTGAGCACTGTTGCTTTCTATCATCTAGGCTGCAACCAAGGCCGCCGCCTCCCCCCCCCCACAAGGCCTGCCCACGGGGGCCGCCTCCTCCCCCACCCACAAGGCCTGCTCACCGGGGCCCCCTCTTCCTCTCCCACAAGGCCTGCTCACCGGGGCCCCCTCTTCCTCTCCCACAAGGCCTGCCCACGGGGGCCGCCTCCTCCCCCACAGCGCCTGCCCAGGGGGCCGCCTCCTCCCCCACAACCTGCCCACGGGGGCCGCCTCCTCCCCCCCACAAGGCCTGCTCACCGGGGGCCGCCTCCCCCCCACAAGGCCTGTTCACCGGGGCCGCCTCCTCCCCCCCACAAGGACGCCTAATCCCCCCCCACAACGCCTGCCCACCGGGGCCGCCTAATCCCCCCCCCACAACGCCTGCCCACCGGGGCCGTCTCCTCCCCCCACAACGCCTGCCCACCAGGGCCGCCTCCTCCCTCCACAACGCCTGCCCACCGAGGCCGCAGCCTCCCCCACAACTACTGTCCACCAAGGCCTCCTCCTCACACAACGCCTGTCTCTCAAGATAGAACCCTGTGTACAAACAACTTATTCCTCCTGCCTAGACTGAATTCTTGGGATGGAACAACTCTGACTCAATCGGAGTCAAAGCATTACGTTGAACTGGCATCGGACGTACTGGACCTTCATGTGGTAGGGGAAGGGAACTCTCCATGTTAAAGTTAACCGTCATTTTAATTATTTCATAATTCAAAAATACACAAGAAAATAAGCAACTTAAAATCATGTAGTCTATCATGGAGGCGACAGATGAGTAACACAAACTGTTGCCTCCTTAAAAGTTTCATAGTTCTAGTTTTGTTTGCCCTTGTTTCTTGTTATTGTTTTGGGCTCACTAACCATGAGACAATACAAACTCTACCTGGTGTTTATCCCATGTAATTATACAATGACCCTTGATTGAACTACTAACTGCTACATAATGGATCTGTGAATAGTCATGCATGATTAACCTTATCTCATTGCTGAATGATCTTCATTAGGACTTGACTTTGTGATATCTTAGCTCTTCTGTCTTATGTGTAACATCTAATATTAGATATCAGTGAGCGGGGTAGCCAATTTGTGATCAAGGGTGCCAACCTCCGCATCCAGGAAGGTTTACAAATTTATGTTATCCAGAGGGCAAGAGAGACACTTCCGCCACATGTGATTTATACTCTAGGTGTATTGTTTTTTTCATTTTTCTTGTATTATTCTAATTTTGACCATTTTAAGTAATATAAATGAATGTTATATTTTAGTGGAGTAAATTCATGATACGTCGATACCCCATATGTGGTCGAATACAACTTTTGAGACACAGTGCAAAGCTCAGAAGGGAAGAGGCGCAATATTGGAGTTCAGATTTTGCTGGACTGGTTTGTGGGTGCCATGTCACATTGGCAGAGCCCCTGAGGTGCCAGAACAGCAGAATCCCCATAAGTGACCCCATTTCAGAAACTACACCTTTGAATGAATTCATCTAGGGGTGCAGTGATCATATTTACACCACAGGTGCGTCACAAAATTTTATACCATTGGGCAGTGAAGAAAAAATTAAATTTTTACCACCAAAATTTGTTTTAGCCCCAGATTTTACATTTTCTCACAGGAAAATGGGTAAAAATGGCACCAAAATTTGTCCCACAATTTCTGCTGAATGTAGAAATACCCCATATGTGGCTGTACAGTACTGCTTAGCCATACAGCAATATTCGGGAGGGACGGAGCGCTATTTGCCTCCTGGAGCGCAGATTTTCCTAAAATAGTTTGCGGACTCCATATACAGAGCCGTGCTAGAAGAGCACGATCTCCCTTCTGGACATTATACCCTTTGGGAATATATCTACGTATATAGTGACGATTTTGACTCTGTGGGCGTTTTCCAAAAACAGGCAGCAGGATGTTGCTCGCAGCATTTACCAGTACACTGTACTAAACTCATGCACCCGTAAGTTAGGCAGGCTCTCATCGCTACAGAAATGCCAAACATGGACGCAATATGTGGTTTAGGTACACTGTGGGGCTCAGAAAGAAGGGGGCATTTGGATTTGGGAGCGTATAATTTGCTGAATTTCCTTTGGGGGTCGAAGAGCCATTTTGCTTTTCCAGAGCCTTTGTGCTACCTGTAACGTGGAAGCCTCCTATATCTCCATTAACAGATGATGACGGACCTGAGTGGGGACTTGCTTCTTTTGTGGATTGAGATGAAGCTTTTATTGGGAACATTTTACATAACATTTAGGATCACATTTATCTGGCGCTCTACGCTGAGCACTTACTTTGGGGTTTCCATCTAAATCGCTGAGTGACCTGATTCAGATAAAACCCCCGTGGGATCCATTCACTCTAATGAGGCAGCAGAGTTACTCTGGACTCCGTCTGGCTCTGTTCAGCTGTGGGGGACTGCACTTTGATGCTCTTCTAAAAAGATGGATACCGAAGGATTATTCGCCCAGACAGCGTTCACAGTGCCTCATTATAGGGAATCTTCCGCCGGAGGTTCTGTCTGAATCATGTATTTCAGAGATTTACACGGAAACCCTGGTGCAAGCGCTCAGCATACAGTGCAGGACAAAATGCGCCGAGCCTCACTGCGATCTTTGGGAGGCAGAAAGAACAAATCAACAGCATGTGAAGAATTGTTTTTTTCTCTATCGCTTCATTGGGGGACACAGAAACCATGGGTGTATGCTGCTGCCACTAGGAGGCGCTGACACTATCCATATGCAAAAAAAAAGGTTGGCTCCTCCTCTGCAGTATACACCCCACCAACTGGCATCAAGCAAATCAGTTTTAGCTTAGTGTCAGTAGGAGGTGGACACGGGTCTCTTGAGACCCATATCTACCTAATGTGCGTCGTTTCCTTTCAGGTTTTTTTCCGGAGGGATACAGTGTGAACAGTCAGTACTATATTCCCACGCAGAGACTATGAGTACGGCGTGTACTGTCACCCCGTATCCTCATATGTCTGTTACCATGCAGGACCCCCAGGTCCCTAACACGGACGTGTGTTTAGGTGACTACAGGGAACAAGGAAGACCCGGGCCTGCCTCCGTCTCCCACCCACTCGCCCACCAGAGCCTGTCGGTGACGGAGACATGGACGTCCGCAACTGGAACCCGGACGTCCGAACATCTTCGGAGGTATTGTCCTTTTTCCTCCCACATAGCAAGAAGATAGAAGATGATAGAAGAAAAGAAGATAGAAAAAAAAAAAAAACATAGGAGCAGGACACAGTAGTGGTCATGAGAGACACTCTCCCCTCATTCCAGGTTCACTCCTGCGGACAGTAGTGCCCTTGGGTATCCCTAAGACTCCCTTCCCCAGGTCACCATCTTCTGTGCCAGGTCCCGACCTTTAAACGTTACTTGTGGGGCCACGCTGATACCGCTAAGCGCTTCTCGTAGGGGCCTCCTTTTCTAGGCTTTTCAGGGGCCTCCGCGCCGCCCCCCCCCCCCTCCGGCGGCCGCTTCTAATTGAGGCCCCGGCTTCAATTTGGGCCTAGTGAAGCTGCCGGCTCCGCCCCCTGGCTTCCGGGCGGGCTTTTCTCCCGCCCGGCCTTTCTCACAGCGCTGCCTTAAGTTCCGCTCACCTTACCCAGCGTCACTGTGGGCCGGAGCAGCAGCCATTTTGCCCAGTTATCGTCTCTCTGCTCCGCCCCCCCTCTCTCTTCGTCACTAAGAGGGGGATTTTCTTCTAACAGCACACGTTTTTTTTCTCCTGGGCCAGGCGCCATCTTCGGCTACTTCAGCCTCAGACATCACACTTCAGGAGCAGCCATCCAAAAATCCGTGAGAGCTGACACTCTCCTCTGTCTCCCAACCTTTCTGGCATCAGATAGTGGTTTTCAACCCACTCCTCGTTTCCAACCTGGTCAAATACTTGTGTGCTCTTCTTGTAATGGCAGACTCCCTTCAGGTCAGTCATCTCCCCTCTGCCAGGCCTGCAAAGACCCCACGGTACCCACCCAGGAACTTCCTTCTGTCCCGGGCGATTCTGAGCCCCCTACCCCGGAGTGGGCTGTTTCTCTGTCACAATCCGTAGCGGACCTCACCAGGGTGTCACAGACTCTAGTGTCCGTTTTGGACAGATTGCCCCTTCAACACCCGCAGCCGCCAGCGGGTCACAAGACTCACAACAGCCCGGTCCTTCCAACTCAGGCCGTAAGAGACCTAGACTGGAGAACCGTTCTAGTGGCCTCACCAGACGACCCTTCTCGGCGTGATCCCTCTCTAGCGCCCTCCTCTCCGGAGTCTGGCGAAGCGTCTTCAGACGCGTTTTCGGAAGATGAGTCGGACCTGGATTCGGATCAGGCCTCCAGCATGACGGACATGGTGCAAAGCCTGATTGTGGCAGTCAATCAGACCTTAGGCATCAAAGATACCGCTACGGAATCCGCACAGGAATCCTCCGTACCGATCAACATCTCTCCCTTCGCCACTGGGAACCGCTTCTCAGGGGCCTGCCGGTCAGGATTCAGACGGACAATGCCACGGCCGTGGCGTACGTCAATCACCAAGGAGGGACCAGAAGTTCTCTGGCAATGGCCGAGGTTTCCAGGATCCTTCATTGGGCGGAGGCAACGGTTCTGGCAATATCCGCTGTGCATATCCCTGGCGTGGACAATTGGGCTGCCGACTTCCTCAGACGCGAGGGTCTCGCGGCAGGAGAATGGTCCCTGCATCCGGACGTCTTCCATCAGATCTGTCTTCGATGGGGGACTCCGGACGTGGACCTCATGGCGTCCTGGCTGAACAGGAAGGTTCCACATTTCGTCTCCAGGTCCCGCGACCCTCTCGCGTTGGAAGTTGATGCTCTGGCAATTCCCTGGTCGCAATTCGCTCTTCCTTACCTATTCCCTCCTCTTCCCCTTCTTCCCAAATTGCTGAAGAAAATCAAGGCGGAGGGGGTGCCAGTCATTCTGATCGCCCCAGATTGGCCCAGAAGGTCTTGGTTCGCAGACATTATCATCTTCTGGCGGATGCTCCCTGGAGACTTCCAGACAGGCCAGATCTTCTGTCACAGGGCCCGATCTGCCACCTGAGTTCTCCGTCGCTCAATTTGACGGCGTGGCTGTTGAGACCGCGGTACTGAGAACTTCCGGGTTCTCCGATCGGGTGATTCGCACCATGATCCAGGCCAGAAAACCGTCGTCCTCCAGGGTCTACTATAGAACCTGGAAGGCCTATTTTCGCTGGTGTGAGTCCAACGTCTCCCCGCCAATGAAGCTGTCGCTCCCAGCGGGACTGGATTCTGGCCTCTCCCTTGGTACTCTAAAAGGGCAAGTGTCAGCCCTTTCTATCCTCTTTCAGAAATCCTTGGCATCTAGTCCTCAAGTCAGGACGTTCCTTCAGGAGGTGGCGCATACGGCTCCTCCGTACCGGAATCCGGTGGACCCTTGGGACCTCAATCTCGTTTTGGAGGTTTTGAGGTCGGCTCCCTTTGAACCTCTCAGAGAGGTTCCATTGTCTGTTTTGTCCTGGAAAGTGGCTTTTCTTGTAGCAATCACTTCCATCAGACGAGTTTCAGAATTAGCGGCTCTGTCCTGTCGCCCTCCTTTCCTGGTTCTTCACCAAGACAAGGTAGTGTTGCGGCCTCCGCCTTCCTTTCTTCCCAAGGTGGTATCCACCTTTCACTTGAACGAGGATATTGTTCTGCCTTCCTTCTGTTCGGTTCCGACTCATTCTTTGGAGCGCTCGTTGAACAGGCTAGACCTGGTCCGGGCAGTGAGGATCTACCTGGACAGGACGACTTCCTTCAGGAAGTCGGATCTTCTGTTCGTCATTCCAGACTGGGCGCGGAGAGGCCTGCCGGCCTCCAAGGCTACGATTGCGCGTTGGATTAAGACTGCAATATTGGAGGCTTACCCGGTTAAGAACAGAGTCCCTCCCTCTGGGATTAAGGCTCACTCCACCCGGGCAGTAGGCGCCTCCTGGGCGGTTCACCATGGGGCATCCGCCCTACAACTTTGCAAAGCAGCAACCTGGTCTTCCATCCACACGTTTGCCAAATTTTACAAGGTCCACACCTAAGCTTCGGCGGACGCCAGCCTAGGCAGAACGATCTTGCAGGCGGCATTGGGGACTTTGCCGACCTGAATGGAGTTTCTTGCCTTTTTTCTCCCACCCCAGGGACTGCTTTGGGACGTCCCATGGTTTCTGTGTCCCCCAATGAAGCGATAGAGAAAACAGGATTTTGGTACTTACCGTAAAATCTGTTTCTCGGAGCACTCATTGGGGGACACAGCTCCCTCCCATATGTTTACAACTCTTGCCTTTCTTCTCATTGTTATTGTTATGATTGAGTTGTCTGTTTTAATGTTTGATTCTGTCATGATTCTTCTCCTACTGCTTCTCACTAACTGATTAGCTTGATGCCAGTTGGTGGGGTGTATACTGCAGAGGAGGAGCCAACCTTTTTTTTGCATATGCATAGTGTCAGCGCCTCCTAGTGGCAGCAGCATACACCCATGGTTTCTGTGTCCCCCAATGAGCGTTCCGAGAAACAGATTTTACGGTAAGTACCAAAATCCTGTTATTTTTTACGCCATTTCTCATGCAGTGTGATTAGAAGACTTTATTCTTGGGGTCGGTGAGATTACAGCGATACCAGGTTTTTATGTTTGGCTGCTGTCACACACTAAAGGACGCTTTTATTGCAAAAATCCATTGGCATATTTTGATGTTTTGGTGCTTTTACACAAATTATTTTATTGAAAAAGAAATATTTTTGCGTCGCTTCATTCTGAGAGCTGTAACTTTTTAATTTTTCCGCAGACCGAGCTGTATGGCAGCTTGTTTTTTTGCAGGACAAGATGACGTTTTCAGAGATTCCATTTTTATTGGTCTAGCGTATTTTATTCCACTTTTTGTTCGACAGCATGATAAAAAAAATGAGGCAAAATACAATGTTTTATTTTTTCAACGGTGTTCACTAAAGGGGTTAGCCAGTTGGACAGTTTTATAGGTTGGGTCATTCCGGACGCGGTAACACCAAATGTGTACTTTTTTTTTTTTTAAATAAATTTATTTATTGGATTCATATTTTTTCTTTGTGATTTTTTTTCATATTTTTACAATTTTTAGCTATTTTTTTCTTTGCTTTTTTTTAAAAATTGTTCCAGGATTTGGAAATCAACTTCACACTAATAGCTCCAGCGCTGATCTAATGCTCTGCAAAGCTTCTGCATTGCAGGGCATTAGATCGGAGTCCGACATGCAGGGAGGAGGCGTGTCAGCTCGTGCTCTGAGCATGAGCTGACAGGCCACCGTCCATGGGTGACCGCATGGCCATCTTTGGGCCCAGGGTCACAACGCGATAGCATCACAACGCATCTGCGATGTTGATGTCACGAATTTCAGCGGCATCAGAGGGATTAAACGCCCGCTATCCAGAAAAATCGATCGTGGGTGTTGAGGCAGGGTGTCAGCTCTCATTATAGAGCTGACAACCGAATTTGAATGAGGTGGCACTCAGCGCGAGATTGCACAATCATAGTGCCGTATATATACTGCAATTTGTGGGAACGCAACTCTGACAACGATATATATATATTATATATATATATATATATATTGTGTGCATAATTATTAGGCAAGTTGTATTTGAGAGGATTCTTTTTATTACTGAACAACTATGTTCTCGATCAACCCAAAAGACTCAAATATCAAAGCTTAATATTTTTGGAAGTTGGAGTGGGGTTTTTTTTTTTTAGATTTGGCTATCTTAGGAGGATATCTGTTTGTGCAGGTAACTATTACTGTGCAGAATTATTAGGCAACTTAATAAAAACCAAATATATACCCATCTCACTTGTTTATTTTCAACAGTTAAAGCAATATAACACAAAATTTAGAAATAAACATTTCTGACATTCAAAAACCAAAAAAAATAAAAAATCAGTGACCAACAAAGCCACCTTTCTTTATGATGATACCCAAAAGCCTTCCATCCATAGATTCTGTCAGTTGCTTGATCTGTTTACGATCAACATTGGGTGCAGCAGCCACCACAGCCTCCCAGACACTGTTCCGAAGGAGATCCCGAGACTCACTTATGAGGCACGTTCTCTATGGGGTTCAGATCAGGTGAACAAGGGGGCCATGTCATTATTATTTTTTCTTCTTTTAGACCTTTATTGGCCAGCCCGCTGTGGAGAATTTGGATGCATGTGATGGAGCATTGTCCTGCATGAAAATCATGTTTTTCTTGAACGATACCGACTTCTTCCTGTACCACTGCTTGAAGAAGGTGTCTTCCAGAAACTAGCAGTAGGTCTGGGAGTTGAGCTTCACTCCATCCTCAACCCGAAAAGGTCCCACAAGTTCATCTTTGATGATACCAGCCCATACCAGTATCCCACCTCCACCTTGCTGGCGTCTGAGTCGGAGTGGAGCTCTCTGCCCTTTACTGATCCAGCCTCGGGCCCATCAAGAATCACTCTCATTTCATCAGTCCATAAAACCTTAGAAAAATCAGTCTTGAGGTATTTCTTGGCCCAGTCTTGACGTTTTATCTTATGTTTCTTGTTCAAAGGTGGTCGTTTTCCAGCCTTCCTTACCCTGGCCATGTCCCTGAGTATGGCACACCTTGTGCTTTTTGATACTCCAGTAACGTTGCAGCTCTGAAATATGGCAAAACTGGTGGCAAATGGCATCTTGGCAGCTTCACGCTTGATTTTCCTCAATTCATGGGCAGTTATTTTGGCCTTTTTTTATCAACACCTTCTTGCGACCCTGTTGGCTATTTGCCATGAATCGCTTGATTTTTCGGTGATCACACTTCAAAAGTTTGGCAATTTCAAGACTGCTGCATCCTTCTGCAAGACATCTCGCAATTTTTGACTTTTCAGAGCCCGTCAAATCTCTCTTCTGACCCATTTTGCCAAAGGAAAGGAAGTTGCCTAATAATTAAGCACACCTTATATAGCGTGTTGATGTCATTAGACCACACCCCTCCTCATTACAGAGATGCAAATCACCTGATTTACATAATTGGCAGTTGGCTTTCAAGCCTATACAGCTTGGAGTAGGACAACATGTATAGGAAGGATGATGTGATCAAAATACTCATTTGCCTAATTCTGCACACAGTGTATATACACACGTTGGGAAGGGATTAATTCATAACTATTTGAACGGTATCTGATGTTAAAATAATCATCTCAAAGTTTCATCATTTTAATATAGTTTAGCTCTTTCACACTTGCTTTTTTTTGCACGTTTCGAGTCACATCAAACCATTAAAACGTGTGCATACGCTTGTAAACCTGCGATATTTTCGCTAACGTGGCATTACACAAAAACGCAGCGTTGACCGATTTTATGCGTTCAAGCGTTATTGCATGCATTACGTTTATCGGCCATGGGTCTGTCTACTGTCACATCTCTGTCTCTATCATCTCTGTCCTCGTCATCTGTCTCTATCACTCTGTCTCTATCTCTCTCTCTCTGTCATCTGTCTCTGTCATCTGTCTCTATCCATCTCTGTCTCTATCATCTTGTCATCTGTCTCTATCATCTCTGTCTATCTCTCTGTCTCTATCATCTATCATCTGTCATCTCTGTCTCTATCATCTATCATCTGTCTTCATCTGTCTCTATCCTCTCTATCTCTATCATCTGTCATCTCTTCCTCTCTGTCTCTATCATCTGTCATCTCTGTCTCTATCCTCTCTGTCTCTATCACTCTCTGTCTCTATCCTCTCTGTCTCTATCCTCTCTGTCTCTATCCTCTCTGTCTCTATCCTCTCTGTCTCTATCCTCTCTGTCTCTATCCTCTCTGTCTCTATCCTCTCTGTCTCTATCCTCTCTGTCTCTATCCTCTCTGTCTCTATCCTCTCTGTCTCTATCCTCTCTGTCTCTATCCTCTCTGTCTCTATCCTCTCTGTCTCTATCCTCTCTGTCTCTATCCTCTCTGTCTCTATCCTCTCTGTCTCTATCCTCTCTGTCTCTATCCTCTCTGTCTCTATCATCTTGTCATCTCTGTCTCTATCATCTGTCATCATCTGTCTCTATCATCTTCATCTGTCTCTATCATTTGTCCTATCATACCTCACTATCATATCTGTCTCTATCATCTATCATCTCTGTCTCTATCACCTTGTTTATATCTACACTCCTCACAAACATTGTTGCTTGTGTAGGGATGGTTTAAACAAGTGTGTAGACAGCAGCGCACCCATAGACTGTAATGTTATTTTTTGCGCATAGCGTGCGCACGGCTGTTTATAAAGTGTTTGGGCGGAAAAAAAATGCAACATGTAGCATCTAGCGCGTCTGGGCGCACACCTGGAAAATGTGCAGCGCACGACAACGCGTGCAAGCGCTAGACCATGCGCCCGCCATGTTAAAGATAAGGGAACATTGCGCATGCAACCGATAACCCACGATGCGCTGCGCGATAAAACACAAGTGTGAAACTAGCCTTGAAAACTTTTTAAAAAGTTCAAATATTGAAAGCAACCTAAAACAAACAAAAAAAAAACAATAACAAAAAACCACGCCTTGTTGTATGTCCTTAGTCTTGTCTGGTTTCCTGCATCTCCTCCCTCCCCCTGTGAAATAACCGAGCTGTCAGTGTGTCCATGGGAGGTCACGAGTTATTTATAAGTGCGTATCTACACAGCCAGGTACGCTGAAGGATGTCTCGGGGGCACCATCTGTTCTCAGCTTACACTCTGCTTTGGTATTAAAAGGAAGCTGAGCCATGATTCAGTCCGAAGCTATAAATGTCACATCTGCGTGTGGGGTTATTTAAAGTGGCAGCAGGGTTAGGGCTGACATTAAGGAGTAGGAACGAGGACGCGTCAAGGCAGATCTGACAAAGGAGAGGATAGTGATGGACGGAGCAGGACAGATCAATGCTACTATTACTTATTGGTATCTACTATGAGACGACTGTTCAGAAATGCCATCTTAGTCTGCTTGCCGCCATACAAAAAGTAGTGTGCAACGACAAAATGCAATTAAAGGGGTTGTCCAATCTGTCTATATAGGTTATTTCCGATGCACAAAATTGTGCAAATTTTGCTAGAAAAATGATGCAGATTTACATCAAATCTCATACATTGCATTGCCAAGTGTGAAAATTGATAGGCTGTGGAAGTTGGCATTGAATGAAAGTGGTTGTCCGAATTATGTTAGAAGTCTGCAATCACTGTAGGTGACTCCTCAATGTGCGCGCTGCAAGGATTCTTCAGATAGTGACCGAAAATATATGATTTGCATACATGTAGTCACGTGCCAACTAGCCGTGCAGAGCGTTGTTCAATGCAAGTGTACTTCTAGTCTGAATGTATCCAGAAGTATGCAAATCGAATACTTGCGGTCATATGAGCATCCGCTCCAGGCACCGGCGAATCCTCACAGTGTGCAGTGCACAAGCTCTGAGTAGTCACAAGTGTGCAGTCATTAGAGTGACTGCAGACTTGTCGCCTAAGGTCAGACAACCTTTTAACACTGCATATTTTCTCTGCATTCTGAGAATAGTATATAGAAAAATCTCATCCACCACACTAAAGCCCCCGTCTCACATAGCGAGATCGCTGCTGAGTCACAAGTTTTTTGACGCAGCAGCGATCTCCCCAGCGATATCGCTGTGTGTGACACGCAGCGACGATCAGCCCCCCTGCTGGGTATCGCTGATCGTCGCTGAATGTCCTGGACATTTTTTTGATCGTTGGGCTCCCGCTGGCCAGCACGCATCCTGCGTGTGGCAGGCGGGAGACCAGCAATCAGCTGGTAACCAAGGTAAGTTCACAACGTGTGTTTCACCTAGGCGGTTGGGCGGGGAGCCTAAAAACCCGATGTGTACTTGGTACCAGGTCCTGCACAGAGCGCTGGTATCCAAGTACACGCAGGTACTAAGCGATGTGCGTCGCTTGTTACCCGCATAGTTGCTGTCCTGATCGCTGTTGAGAGATGCCTGTTTGGCAGCTCAGCAGCGATCATGTAGTGACACACCAGCGATCCTGACAAGTTCATATCGTTGTCGGGATCGCTGGTGTGTCGCTATGTGTGACGGGACCCTAACACATAGCAGATTTTCATTCCAAAAAATCCCAGCTGCATATTCAGGTCAGGAATGGAGAATGCACAGGATGGGATGTAATATAACAGGAGACACAACTTCCTGCGCGCCTCAACATTTACATCACTTTTTTTTTTTTTTTTTTAAAACAGAAAATGTCCGGCATGTCCCAGACGTATTTATAGCCTGGGATGTTAAAGAATAAAGGGCCATGAACTGTGGGTTAAAGGCCAAGTACATCAGCTCATATAATAAGCCTTGGGCTGAGAATCGCTTAGAGCAGTGGTCCCCAACCTTTTTTGCACCAAGGACCGGCTTCAAGCAAGTCCATTCTTCCATGGCCCGGCAGGGCGGGGATGGAGGTGTGGCAGGGGTGGGGCTTTGGTCATAAGGGGGCGTGGCTATGGACGGGGTTGTATACCATTGTATACATGGCTCCGCTCTCACCCTTGTATGCAAGGCTCCGCTCCCACCCTTGTATGCAAGGCTCCGCTCCCACCCTTGTATGCAAGGCTCCGCTCCCACCCTGGTATGCATGGCTCCGCTCCACCCTGGTATGCATGGCTCCGCTCCCACCCGGGTATACATGGCTCCGCTCCACCCTGGTATACATGGTCCTCCCAGCTCCCACACCTGGTATACATGGCTCCGCTCCCACCTACTCGTATACATGGCTCCGCTTCCACACTGGTATACATGGCTCCGCTCCCACACTGGTATACAGTCATGGCCAAAAGTTTTGAGAATGACACAAATATTATATTTTCACATGATCTGCTGCCCTCTGGTTTTTATGTGTGTTTGACAGATGTTTTTATCACAGACAGAAATATAATAATTGCAAACATATGAGTAACAAAAGCTTATATTGACAGTTAGAATGAGTTAATGCAGCAAGTCAATATTTGCAGTGTTGACCCTTCTTCTTCAGGACCTCTGCAATTCTCTCTGGCATGCTCTCAATCAACTTCTGGACCAAATCCTGACTGATAGCAGTCCGTTCTTGCACAATCAATGCTTTCATTTTGTCAGAATTTTTAGGTTTTTGTTTGTCCACCCGTCTCTTGATGATTGACCACAAGTTCTCAATGGGATTAAGATCTGGGGAGTTTCCAGGCCATGGACCCAAAATCTCTATTTTTTGTTGCCTGAGCCATTTATTTATCACCTTTGCTTTACGGTCCTGGCGCTTGCTGGTCTTTCTTGGGCCCCGGAGCCTTTTTGGCAACAATGGAACCTCTCTCCTTGAAGTTCTTGATGATGTGATAGATTGTTGACTGAGGTGCAATCTTTCTAGCTGCGATACTCTTCCCTGTTAGGCCATTTTTGTGCATTGCAATGATGACTGCACGTGTTTCTTTAGAGATAACCATGGTTAACAGAAGAGAAACAATGATGCCAAGCACCAGCCTCCTTTTAAAGTGTCCAGTGGTGTCATTCTTACTTAAATGACAGATTGATCTCCAGCCATGTCCTCATCAACACCCACACCTGTGTTAATGGAGCAATCACTGAAAAGAGGTTAGCTGATCCTTTTAAGGCCGGGCTGCAATGATGTTGAAATGTGTTTTGGGGATAAAGTTCATTTTCTAGCCAAATATTGACTTTGTAAGTAATTGCTGTTAAGCTGATCACTCTTTATAACATTCTGGAGTATATGCAAATTGCCATTAGAAAAAGTGAAGCAGTAGACTTTGTAAAAATTTATATTTGCGTCATTCTCAAAACTTTTGTTCATGACTGTACATGGCTACGCTCCCACACTGGTATACATGGCTCCGCTCCCACACTGGTATACATGGCTCCGCTCCCACACTGGTATACATGGCTCCGCTCCCACACTGGTATACATGGCTCCGCTCCCACACTGGTATACATGGCTCCGCTCGCCCGTCCTCCCCCATACTTACCCTCCTCGCTCCGTAGCTGAACTTCCCTGCGTCCCTGTCGGCCGCGGCAGCTTCCTCCTGTGCGCAGCGGTGACGTAGTACCGCTCATTAAGGTCATGAATATGGACGCCACGCCTATGGGAGTGGCGTCGCGTCCATATTCATGCCCTTAATGAGCGGTACTACGTCACCGCTCAGCACTGGATGAAGCTGCTGCGGCCGACAGGGATGCAGCGACGGAAGGTGAGTATTGAGTCTTCTTGAAGCCGTTGGCTGTAGCTGTCACTACAGTGCTACAGCTGCCGGCTCCATGTGTGACCAGCATTCTGTGCCGTGGCTCCACGGCCCAGCAACAAAACTGCAACGGCCCGGTCCTGGGCCGCGGACCGGCAGTTGGGGACCCCTGGCTTAGAGTTTGCATTAGGCTTTATATACACTCCATTACGCTACCAATAATTAATGGCCGTTTCTGTGACCCCACTATTACACGCAGGGGCAGAATTGTCATTATAGGACATGCCTTGGATCTATTTTTTACTGCACAGTGCAATAGCTTACGTGTATGCTCAGCGTCAGCCAAAACTAGGCATGCTCTGCCACCCAAGGGCACTTTTTAGCTATTTGTACACTTATTATAATAATAATTTTTTTTTTCTATAGCGCCAACATATTCCGCAGCACTTTACATTATAGAGGGGACTTGTACAGACAATAGACATTACAGCATAACAATAAACACAGATCAAAGTAGATACCAAGAGGAATGAGGGCCCTGCTTGCAAGCTTACAATCTATGAGGAAAAAGGGGAGACACGAAAGGTGGATGGTAACAATTGCTTTCATTGTTCGGACCGTCCATAGTGTACGAATCGGTTGTTCATGTAATTCTGCATGAACCAGTTAACAGCCAAAGTATGTAACAGTACAGACATAGAGTGCTATTAAATGCATAAAGCGGGTGAGAACATGACGCGAGGAATCTGATTATGGTAGAAAATTTTTTTTGGGAATGGGCCAACAGGGATAATTATTAGCTTATTAGCTTTTCTGGTCCTTACTTTATGCTGCATTTGCTGAGCTTCCTGATAACTGCCATGGATCTTAGTCTGGAAAACGCCATGTTCTTTCTCCAACAGGCTGATGCGTTCTCTCGCTTTTGTTTCCACTAGGTTTGATTTTTGCTTCTCCGCTGCCAGTTCCTATAATGAAAGGAATTTAAAAAAAAAAACAAAAAAAAACGCATTATAAGTCCAAGTCCATACAGTAAAATCAAAACACTAGATTCTAATAAATCTGGGAAACCACGACGGCAAGTTAAAGAAGTTTTCCAGTTTTCAAAAAAATCCTGTCGACTGGCTGCACTTCCGGTTATAACAAACTGTCCTTAACTCACCCTCACTGGGTCCAGTGCAGAGTTTCCTTTGTTGCTCTCTGTGTGTTATTGTCCGCACTACTGAGATCACGTCAACAACGCTGCAGCCAATCAGTGAGCTCAGCAGCTTATGCAATCAACTCGGACAGAACTTCTGTGCTCAGTTATTGGCAGCGGCGCCGTCGATGAGACGTCGGCACTGCAACCACCAACAGACACCAAGAGAAGGCTTTAACTAAGAGATGGACCCGGTGACAGCGAGTTAGTCTTTTTTTTCTTAAACTAAGCCAGGAAAGCTTAGCACTTTCTTAATTTTTGCTATCAGTGGAGAGGTGTGAGCACCATTTTTCTGAAGGGTTACCATGAGCACTGAGCCTATTAGGTACCCAAAATGAATGATTACAGAGCTTCACTTTGATTCTCTAAGCTTGACAATGACACTTTACACCCCAGAGGAGCGGCTAGTTACCTGCGAGAGTTGCCTGCACTGGTCCTTCACTAACGCAGCTTCATCTTAGCAGCAGAAAGCAATTTTTCCTTTTCCTGTAACTGAAGCAAAGCGGCAGAGTCGCCCTTATTTGCCTAAGGGGGAAAAAAAAAATAAAAACATTTCAGAAATTACTGCTAAATTTACCCAGAGGGTGATTAAGTATGATCTGTAAGGATCCATTCAGTCAAGTGTTTGCAGTTCTTCCCATTACATTTGACAATAATAATATGGAACAATAGGCGATGAAAGCGGCTACTTCCTACAGACATTGGCACAAGACGACATACAAAGCTGAAGCGAACCCAACAGAAGGGAAACCCACTCACACTAATGAGCGCAAGTGATAGACAATCTGCAAACACCTTTTTCTTAGTCACTGAAAGTGGATCTCAGGCATTTATTTTACTGCTCGGAGTCCAGAACAATTTGCACAAGCGAGCTAAGCAGCAGCGCAATAATTGCCAGAACTCTGATGGTGAGTGTCCAACCTATGGGCTGCCCTCCGATCATGAGCAATATGCAGGGAATAACAGTAAGAGGTGGGTTGCAGCCAGAGACCCCCCATATAAGAGTAGTCTTCTACAGCTCGATTTCAACAGCTTGTAAACTTTTAAATATATATGGCTGAAACTGTGCAGCCACGGTCTGATTCGCGCAGCTCGGGGATCGCGCAGCTCAGGGATCGCGCAAGCTCGGGGATCGCGCAAGCTCGGGGATCGCGCAAGCTCGGGGATCGCGCAGCCTGTATCAGCTGTCAAATTCCCTTCTTACCTTTTGTTCAGGTGATTGCAACCAGTCGGTCGTGAAGAGATTAAAAACTTCATCCTTACCTTGTTCACCATCTCCTGCACAGAAGTGGACTTGGCTTTCAGCATCTCCACCACGGACATGGCCTCATCTTCTGAGACAATCAGGTTCTTCATGGTGGACAGAAAATCTTTAAACTTCACTTCGGCATTTTCTTAAAAATATACATAAAGAAAAAACATTTATGGAATGATTTAGGGTTAACATACAGAGGTCATGGGAGACAGGAGTCGGTGCTCAGGATCCCCGCCTATGAGCCATTATGGGAATCAGTCTTATAGAGGGCTTATGCATTACATGACGGCCATTCATCGGAGCTGACAAGACACCGTGCAAATATTACGGCTCAGACGACTCTAATATACAATCAGGGGTTAATATTTAATAAAAAACAAAAAAGGATAGTTACCTTTGCGCTCACCTTTGTCGGTAGCATTCTTCCCTCTCTTGCCCCCGCTCTTCTGTACTACCTCGATTATCACGGCTTTCTCAGAACTGGCCATTTCCTTCTTCTCCACCACGGCTTGGTCTGAGTTGTCCATCAAGGGGATGTATACTGTTGGATGGATTAGCGGCTCATCTACCAGAGGTGGAACTAAAAAGACAGAGTTTTGCTATAACAAAAACAAAGAACAGACCTGGTAACCTAATCAGCAGAAATAATCGCAGACCTCCCAGTACTATGCTGACCCACACAGCAGTTTACCTGATGTAATTCTCACAGAGTAAAAAGGATCCACATGATAACTGGCAATGGTCTGATTGATGGCGCCCCCACTGCTAGAACCACCATTGATTACAAAAACGGAAGTGCACAGTCCTCAATTTAATTGGAGCCAGTCAGTAAGAATCAGGGACTGGATACTCGATTACATGTCAGCTCCAGCTTTTCAGAGAAGCAGACTTTAAGGATCCAAGCAGCCTGCCGCCCCCAGCCTGCATCTCCCCGCACCTCTCTTCCTATGTACACATACGGAAAAGACAAGACCTGTCAGTTACCTGGAGAGGTGCAGGGAGAAGCCTGGCTGGTGGCAGCACTGGACTATCCTCATCGCTCCCCCATGGTACCTAAAGTTCTGAAAAGACCTGTCAGTTACCTGGAGCAGTGCTGGGAGAAGTCTGGCTGGTGGCAGCAGTGGACTATCCTCATCGCTCCCTATGGTACCCTAAAGCTCTCACAGACCTGTCGGTTACCTGGAGCGGTGAGAGGATAAGCCTGGCTGGTGGCAGCACTGGACTGTCCTCATCGCTCCCTATGGTACCCTAAAGTTATCACAGACCTGTCAGTTACCTGGAGCAGTGAGGGGAGAAGCCTAGCTGGCGGTGTCACTGGACTATCCTTATCGCTCCCCCATGATACCCTAAAGTTCTCACAGACCTGTCAGTTACCTGGAGCGGTGAGGGGAGAAGCCTAGCTGGTGGCAGCACTGGACTATCCTCATCGCTCCCCCATGGTACCCTAAAGTTCTCTAAGTGAAGCAGTGGTGAAGCAAGTGTACTCCGCTGTCAGTTCCATAGACTTTGAATAAAGTGGCAGGGCGCATGCTTCATTACAAAAAGGGACTCAGAGGTCCCCCCAATCTCGTGATTTGTGGGGATGTCACGTGCCAGGCCTTCAATATCATAATTGTCTCCTCTGCTCACAATAGAGTCTCTGCCAGTCTACCTCCACTCTCCCCAACAACTACATACCACTTTCTACTTTCTGCCTCTTTTTCGGTGCTGTCTTCTTCCCAGATTCCTGTGGCTTCACCTCGGCCAGTGGAATGATGGATTCCGGCTTCTTAGAAGGAACCACTTGTTCGTTTTTTGGCTCCGGTGCGATAGGGGAGTCATCTGAGCAAGACATAAGCAACATCTTATTACTCTATATTTCCAATCCAAAAAATCTTTTATGAGAAATAATGAACGGAAAGAAACAAATCTCCCAAAACCTAGATTAACTATCGCATTTCTGGTTTACTGAAAATTTTATTTCCTCTTTCTTCCCCAAAACCATATTTAGCAGACGAGGAAGATAAAGTGGTTGCTACCCGGATCACAGGCAAAAACGTAGTAAAATCCTTCATTCTCATCCCTGCTTAAAAGGACAGAAAAGAACAAAGACAATTACAAGTTCCTACAGATTCTTTCCTTTTTGGCAGTGTCCCAGGCCTGCCATGTGTGGTTCATGCTCTCCTATGGCGCTAGTAACCTCTTCCTGCCATAATTGTTTATGACGCCACTTCTTATCCTGCATAATCCCATCCCCCAAGAAATAACAGCCCTGGAGCATCTTGCACCTATATATTATGCCGTACCTCTTATTCCTCCTGGAAAAGTTTGAATAGACAGCTGGGCGTTACCAGTTGAAGACCCGTCCCCACACACTCTACAATCAGAGCTGGCAGTATTAGACTGTAAGAACACCCCAATACCAAGAGGAATGGCGACGCCATATTGTCTATATAACTGTAAAATTATAAGAGGAACGGCAAAACGCTGGGGGTCTAACAAAAGATGCCCCAGAATTGTGATTTCACAGGGAATACAAGTAATGATAACAGATATGTCAGAACTGTCGACAGGTTGCCCTTAAGGGAGCCATTCTATTAGATAAATAGGAGACAAACTTGGCAATTACCAAGACGATCTGCCACATGCCATAAATGTTTTTTTTGTTTTTTTTTTAAACCCGGTGTAAATGCCACGGTTCTCCTGAATCCAATGTTGTTTTTCTTGTGTTCCTACCCCTCTCCATTCCTGAGATATGGCCCCCTTTTCCCTATATACAAATCTAGTCTCTCCTTTACAAGTGGGAGTGGTCCTCAACTCTTCTACGGGCGTCTTGAGGACCACGTCCAGTTGGCTAACAAGACTAATGTATTTACAGGGAAAAGGGGGCAATGTCTCAGGAACGGAGAGGTGCAGAAACAAAAGAAAAATGACGTTTGATTCAGGAGAACATACTGATAGGGAATCTAGAATGTGAGCCCCATCGGGGACAGCGACGATAATGTGTGCAAACTGTAAAGCGCTGCGGAATATGTTAGCGCTATATAAAAATAAAGATTATTATTATTATTATTATTATTATTAAAGGAGAACAGCAGCATTTACACCAGATGACACAATAAAGTTACATATTTACTGTGATTGACGGGCTCTCCTTAATGTGTATTGGGGTCTATTTTCTGAAGACGGCAGAGGAAAAAAACTGGGTTCCCCACCGGTCTCGGTGCTTCCTGCCCATTCCGGATGGAAACGTGATCACTGGCTATAACAGTGCTGGATTGGTCCCATGTCCACCCAGACCGAGCAAGAAGTATAGCCATCGGTGAGAGACCTGGTAAGTGGTGAGTATAGGCATCTCCATCACCCGACATACCGCGCCCGTTCTTCTGCTTTTTCTGCCCCTGCTTTTTCTTGGATCCAGGAGCATCAGGCGGTGGCGTCGGCTGCTTTGTCACAGGAACAGGTTCAGGTTTCTTCACAGGGTTCTTTGCCCCGTTGACTTCCTTGTTGACGTGCTCCTCTACCACTGGCTTTGGCTGCTTCTTGTCCTTCTTCTTCCGCTCTCTGACATTGGTAATGTTCTCTGCTGGAAGTACAGGAGCCGGAACAACATGTTCCTCTTCACTGGACAGAGCGTCTCCCAAGTCAAAGTCACGTAAGGGTGCTTCGGAATCAGACTCGTGATGGTTGCCGTTTTGAGTTTCTTTCTTCTTGTTCTTTTTTTTCTCCACTTTCTTTTTTTCAATCTTCGCAGGAGGGAGTTTCAGGTCCTTCTTCTGTTTTGCAAGAACCTCATCGTAAGAGGTCTCTTTCATGAAGAGGCAGAAGAAGAGGATGCTGACCAAAATGACCACCAGTGGGACCAGGATAATGAAATGCTCGTAAAACTCCATTGTGCTTTCTTAAGGTTGTGTAGGTCTTCTTTCTACAAATAGATAGAAAAATAAAAAAGGTAGACTTAAAAGGGCAATAATTGCTAAGACAAATTTGAGATGTTGAAACATGGTTGATTCTGGAAGATGGAGCAAGACCCCTAGGTGGGACCCGTATCTAACAGAAATGTATTCGCTTTGCTTGTTTCAATATTAAAAGGGGCTGCCTTAACTTTCTTCAGGAGTGCACCGCTCCTCTGCATTCCTGCTTGATGGTGCACTCTTGATGATGGGCAGTTTAAGCCAGTGACAACCTCGAGTCGCTGTCCCAAACTGTGCACTCTCCAATGATGCAAGCAGAGATAGCTTTGTATCTGCACCATCGGAGGAGCAGAGGGGGACTGAAGCTAGTTGGAATAAACTTTTTTCAGGAGCACACGGCTCCACTGCCTCGCCGCTTCCTGCTTGTCGGTGGCAGTGGACTCCTGACGGCTGACAGTTTGGCCCCCAGTGACATGGTCGTGGTGCTGTCTCGAACTGTGCACTCTGCAATGCTGCATGCAGAGGTAACGTTGCCTCTGCACTATCGGGAGAAGCACAGGGGGGCTGATACTAGCCAGATCCATGGATCCGGTCAGCTCCAAATACACCCATACGCTCTCCTTCACCGGACAGAGTGGTCAACGGAGTGCTCATATGGCCTCCATTGGGTTGATATATGTCAGTTACACATTTTTGTACGCACAAATGCAGATATTAAAAAAAAAAAAATCATATACTGATACTTTTTATGCAATAGATGCAGATGGGCAAATGATGTAGGGAAAGATTATTACACATACACACACACACACACACATATACACACATACATATAATCTCCATCTGTAGGAAGTAAACATACCTGTGACAGACATTGAAAACAACAATAGAAGACCACAAAATTAATACATTTATTCCTAGATTGGAGCAATTGTTGCAAAAGGAAAAAACACGAGAGAATCCTTAACCAATCCAATCACATAGAAGGACACAACAAAGTACTTTTCACTTTTACATAGGAGCTAGTGAGTAACCAGAGAGGCGAAGGCATGCAGGCCGATTTACCTAAGCCTGCTTACAAAGGATAACAAGTGTATGCTGCCCTGCACCCCATGGACCAGAGCGCTCAGACTGAACACACTCGTACTCATGAGCGTTCACTCAATGGCCGGACAAAATAAGACACTCACTTTAATAAATACGATCATGTAAGCCGACATAGATTATAGTAAGTACACCAGCCTCATCAGTTGTAAGAGCTTTACTTATTAATGCAGGTATTTTGTACTGGGAAATCTGGAGAAAAATGAACTTCTAAAAGGCCATTTGTCTTTCTCACAAAACTAAGGCATCCAAAACATAGTAGTCCGTGCAAGTGGGACTGGCACAAACGCACGCTGGACAGCAGAAATGTTGACCTGCATCGTTCACATCTATACGTGGATGCCGATCACAGTCCAGTTGATGATGGACCATCAATAATTCTGCATTAGGGTCCCACCCAAGCCACTTGACACTACACATGGTGACAGAAGGCATAAGACAGCTGGCTATGTGCTAGGAGGATCCATCCCTGCCACTCGTCTGCAGTCACTGTGTCCTCGCCCCTACTGCCCGGGCTCTGCCAGGCTCTCACTGCCTTCTACAAGCAAACCAGAGCTAAATAAATCGAGCCCTTGTGAAGCACAATGAGCGACAACTCAGCCATCATAAAATGCTTTTTGCTCCTCACTTGATTAACCTGATCCAATCAGACTATTTGCTGAGCACTATAATCTCAGCGCTTCGCATGCCCTCTAGGGAAAATACTTTTCATTTTTCTCCACAAACGTTGCAGCTGAAATGTGTTCCTGCAATTTTAAGGGATAGTTGCAATCAGGTTTATGTTACGGTAATTTATTTTTCTCTATATCAATCTTTAATACAAATAAGAATATTGCAATTTTCACACTAAGATGTTTGTTTCTAAAGACACTAACTTCCTGTTATTTCAGGAAATTCACAAACATTAGCAGCAATGATCAGACTCCGCCCCCTATCTTTTGTATTGAGGCATCTAATGAGCGTGTGTAAATGTCAACTGCGAAGGGAAGGGAGGAGGAGTGACAGTCCACTGCGATTGGTGGATCCTGGTGCTATGTCCCAACATTGTAATCCTGCCTCTGATAAGGAGACTGCTGAAAACTCACCCTGAAATGACAGGAAGTATGAATTTGAAATTGCCCCAGAGGCAGTGTGAAAGTTGCAAGACTTCTAATTTTGTTTTTAAAATTGTGATATATATACATATTGTAAGGCAGCGCTTGTCATCATCCTGGGGAATACTCGCTTCGCTGCGCCAATCAATTCACACTTGCAATGTCTTTTCATTATTTTCATTATGTAGCAGTTTATTACTTCATAAACTCCATGTTTCCGGGTCCACTCCGTGGCCCGCCGACACACATATAAACAGTATTCGTGAGCCAAGAGGCACACAGGCCCACTTGCTCCAGGTACAGCCTCCCGCAAGGTAACAATTGAACAATGTCCATATAAATGTCCATATGACAACGAGTATTACCTTGTCCGGGGTTTGGCTGCTTCAGTCCATTTAGTCCGCCACCACTGCGGCTTTGCGGCTTCCCAGCTGGGGTCTCTAGCCGTCGTTCCCTCTAAGGCTACTGGTATGCCTTCACTTAACATCCAGCCTTCGCCTTCCGGGGCTCTTCACTACAGTCCATTTGCCTTCCAAGGCCACTAGCATCCACACAGGATCCAGACTCTGACCTTTCAGGCAGTCAGGCTTCACTCGGCCTCACACAAAACGGTGTCCCCCATACCAGGGGAACAGCAACAGGCCTCACGCCTATCACTGACACACCTGTCTCCAATTAAGCAGGGTTTATATACCCTTACACACACACACACACACATACACAGGACCTGAGCTGATGTCACAGTCATGTGTTCAGACTTGTGTGTGTAAAAGGACCTGTGTGATGTCACAGTCATGTGACTAGTCAGCTGGGGAAAGGAACATGGACAGTCAAAACACACAAACTGAGCCATTAAAGGAATGCCAGCCAAGGGCTGCATTACAAAATCCCCCCCCTCTGTTCAAACTTGTGGGGCTGAACACATAATATATCCAATCACCTCAACCCACAGTTCACACAGAGACCATGTACTTGTCCATTGCTCTATTCCTTAGGGACCTACCGTCTGTCATTGTCACAGACTTCGTCCAGTCACATTTCCGGGTTGTAACCTTGTCAGGTCTCCCCCTCGCTCCCAGCGGTCAATCGTAACCTTGTCAGGTCTTGCCTGGGTATCTAAGGTCCGGTTAGACTTCGTACTGTCCCGTACTCTATCGGGTCGTCTGTATGGGCCTCTCAAACCTGAGTTACTGGAGGTCTCACTACCTCTAAACCCACGCCCACTACCCTCAGAACGTCTTGAAAGGTCCCTAACTTCAGCCTTAGCTGTTCTGTTATTCAGGGGCCCTTTCTCTGTCGGGTCTCACTATTCTTAGACGGCTGCCATCTTCTGCTGCTCAGATGATGCTGTCTATCTACTCGCTGTCTAGCGAGATTCAATTGTTCTACCTCTCGCAGGTAGGTCACACGGTACGCCACCAGCATGCGCACATATTCCAGACTTTCTTCCGTTCCTATAGCGTAGAATGACACCATGCCGTCTTCATCCGGTATCCAGTCCCGACGATCACGTGGACTGCTTACTTTCACCACACCAGACTTCTTCACCATCATCTGCATGGCTCGACCATTTCTCCCAATCAGCTTTCTCACCAGAACATGAGGCACCCGGATGACCTTTTCCCGCAGACTGTGAGCTTTTCTCATAAGCTTCAGTTGTCTAACGGCTTGTTCTGTCTTCAACCGGAGAACCCGCTTTGTGCGAATACATCGCCAGTGCATGTCACTTAGGATTGCCACCCTCTTCACTGTAACTTCGGTCGTGGAAAAGACCACCAGCTGTTTAGCTCCTGAGGTCGAGTACACCTTACAGGCTCCCACGGCCTTCTTAAAACGCTTCATGCACAGACTCATGGGTGCATTCTTCTCTCAAGTCCTCAGGTACATCTACGAGGC
Organism: Oophaga sylvatica; assembly: GCA_033576555.1. Taxonomy (NCBI): domain Eukaryota; kingdom Metazoa; phylum Chordata; class Amphibia; order Anura; family Dendrobatidae; genus Oophaga; species Oophaga sylvatica. The sequence continues at coordinate 406,300,574 of JARQOD010000001.1, forward strand.
ACTTATATCGACACGTTTAGGTCTCACCAGTCGTTTCCAGACGATCCACCAGCTCAGGGTTCAGGGACAACTGACTTTCAGCTTCTTCCCCCTTTACACTTCTTCTGAGCTGACTCACAGCTACAAATTCGCGAATTTCCGTCCTGACCACTTCCATTTCACATTTATCTTCCGTTACCACACTCTTAGCTCTCCTCAGGTCTACCTTTTCCCGGCAAAAGGGAGCGAGTGCAATGCGTTTGCCCTTTTCTTTCTCCAAGGAGGCCTTGTTCACCGAGTGACACTTTATCAGGCGACTTTTTAGCCCGAGAACTTCTTCCTCTAGTTCCGCCATTCGCCTCTCAGCTGCCCGTCTCTGAAGCTTCTCTTGCGTCCGCCGTCCACTGGGCTTGTAACCACTCCTTGAGCTCCTTAATCTCGGCTCCGACATCCACCGAATCATCCGAACTCACGTCACTCGAGGAAGTATCTGCTTTACACCTCCCATCTCCAGTGGCCAACTCCTGGCCCTGGTCTGTAGCTTCTTTGATGGACTCCTCCATCTTTTCCCGCTCAGCTTCCATTTGGCTGAGTTTTTCCTTAAGGCACATCTCCGCCTTCTGGAGAGTATCACAGGACATCTGTAGCTGCTTCACCCGAGCTTCCAGACCTAGGGTCTTTCTGCGCAGATCACCATTTTCATCACGGGTGTCCTGCAGAGTGGTCTCAACCACCTGGCGCATTTGCTCTGCATCCATCTTATCCTCTTCTAGTTTTTCTTTGACCCTGAGGAGATCCACATAATCTCTCTTAATCTGTTGCAGTTCCCTACTGCGTTCACCACACTCCTTCTTGGAGTCACACAGCTCCTGGTTGAGCTGTTCACGCAGTCGTTCTAGGATTTGTTCACTTCCAGAAACTCCATCCTGCAGCGCCTCCTTCTCACGCTTCAACTGCAAAACCTCTTCCTTGATTTTGCGGCGGTCCTCTTTACTTGCGTGGAACATCTCCTTCCACTGGATAACTTCCATGTTGCTTCCTTCTAGATCTCGCTGGTCTGAGGACACGTCCTCCAGGTTTTCACATAATTGCTGCACGTCACTCTGACACTGCAGCCGAATAGGTTCCAGCTCTTGGCCATGACTGGCCACCTCCTCTTCTACCTCTAAAGGAGGATCCACACTTGAAGCATAGGCACACAGTACTACATTCTCTTTATTTTCATTTTCAGCGAGTACTACCGGAACAACCTTTTTGTGGCCCTTGCGCCGTCGACGACGAGAGGGGGACTCTCTCCCCTCGTCTAGCCTCTCCTGACTGAACTCACTTCTTACTTTCATAGTGTCCCAGTCAGCTACGGGGTCTGTGTCACTCCCCATGGTGTTGTGGACTAACAGGTCACCTCCCACTTTGACGTCACCCCCTTCTACTGGAGCTGCCCCGTTATCAACGGTCACATTGTCATTTTTAGGAGGTACCAACCCATAACCAGTAACAATTTTCAGTTTTCCACACTCTACACTCTTGTGAAAATCCGCCCCTTTTTTAGACTCCGCCCCCTTTTTAACAACCACAACCGGCAGGGTAATTTTTACACAAAAAATCAGCAGTAGTCTTAGGACTCAGTTCACAACATCTCTTACCACCTCCCTGGGCACTCTGTGACAACACTGGCACCCCCGGAGAGTCCATAGAATGGTCCATTGCCGCCATTCTATACGGTGCCCACAGCTCCCGCACCATGTCCAGTTGCATGTCCAGTAGACGTTTCTCATATATGCAGTCTGACTCGTCAGACCCATTCGCTGCTCCGTTCACAGCCATCGCGGTGCACTGTTCACACCAGAACTTCACCGCTTTCCCTTGAAAAATTTTCGTGGCCCCGCCGAGCCACAGCAAAACCGGATTTGAGTGCGACGACAATCTTCGCAACTCCGCCGAGTTGCAGCCAAGAACCGGATTTGAGTGCGACGACAATCTTCGCAACCCCGCCGAGTTGCAGCCAAAAACCGGATTTGAGTGCGACGACAATCTTCGCAACCCCACCGAGTTGCAGCCAGATGCTTTAACCTTCGTGACCCCCACCGAGTCACAGCAAGATGCTTGTATCCACACTCGTCGTCCTGTGCCGTTGCCCCTAGCAACCGGGCTTCAGTCGCCCCTAGCAACCGGACTGCAGTTGCCCCTAGCATTCTCCACATGTAAGGCAGCGCTTGTCATCATCCTGGGGAATACTCGCTTCGCTGCGCCAATCAATTCACACTTGCAATGTCTTTTCATTATTTTCCCAATGTAGCAGTTTATTACTTCATAAACTCCATGTTTCCGGGTCCACTCCGTGGCCCGCCGACACACATATAAACAGTATTCGTGAGCCAAGAGGCACACAGGCCCACTTGCTCCAGGTACAGCCTCCCGCAAGGTAACAATTGAACAATGTCCATATAAATGTCCATATGACAACGAGTATTACCTTGTCCGGGGTTTGGCTGCTTCAGTCCATTTAGTCCGCCACCACTGCGGCTTTGCGGCTTCCCAGCTGGGGTCTCTAGCCGTCGTTCCCTCTAAGGCTACTGGTATGCCTTCACTCTAACATCCAGCCTTCGCCTTCCGGGGCTCTTCACTACAGTCCATTTGCCTTCCAAGGCCACTAGCATCCACACAGGATCCAGTCTCTGACCTTTCAGGCAGTCAGGCTTCACTCGGCCTCACTAGGCCTCACACAAACGGTGTCCCCCACACCAGGGGAACAGGAACAGGCCTCACGCCTATCACTGACACACCTGTCTCCAATTAAGCAGGGTTTATATACCCTTACACACACACACACACACACACACACACAGGACCTGAGCTGATGTCATAGTCATGTGTTCAGACTTGTGTGTAAAAGGACTGTGTGATGTCACAGTCATGTGACTAGTCAGCTGGGGGGAAGGAACATGGACAGTCAAAACACACACACTGAGCCATTAAAGGAATGCCAGCCAAGGCTGCATTACAATATATATATATATATATATATATATATATATATATATATATATATATATATATATATATATATATGTATTTTTTTTTTTTTTTTAAATACACATAACACAAACTTTTTAAACAATAGGTAATTCCATTTTTCCACATTTCCACTTAAAGTAACCAAACTCCAGCAGCAAAGAGTTTCCTTTCTAATGTGAAAGATATACATTTCTATAAATTACTGAAACACCAGGGGACGCCGCACAATCCTGGCAGCGAGCAATCATCTTGGGAGTCTAATTTGGTCACGGGCAGCTAACATGAGCACGATCCAGCCAGATCCAGTGCGTGCAAGATCTCAGAATGGCCTAAAGCAGAAGATATTGAGAAAAAGTCACAACTGCCCAGACACAGACCTGCCTAAATATCCACTGAAGCTGACCTCACGCGTGCCATCCAGCCAGGAGTGGTGCCACCATTAATAAGGAGCAAGATTTCAAGAAATGACACTATGACAAATACACAATTAAAAGAGTAGAACTGAAAATAGAACACCAAAAAGGGCCTGAGAAGTCCGTTTATAAATTGGTACTTCCACATTTTAAGAACCCGGGAACTTTCCATTTTCGCACTTTTGTTCTTTTCCTAACCTAGTTAAGAGCCATCACGTTTCTTTTTTTTTTATTTCTCTACTGACAGTCGTATGAGGACTTGTTTATTTGATCTTTTTTCTTGACGAGTCGTAGTTTTAAATAACACAATTCATATTATTATAGAACGTGTACTGAAAAATAGGGGCAAGAAGTTGAAATCGTGGAAGCAAAAAATAAGTGATATACTTATTAAGACTTGGCAAATGGATTCTACATTTATATGTTTTTGTTTTTTTTTAGATATTAGGGATAAAAAATTCTGAACTTTGTAATACATATATATATACATACATATATACATACATACATATATACATACATATATGTATATATACATATATATATACATACATATATACATACATACATATATACATACATATATGTATATATACATATATATATACATACATATATACATACATACATATATGTATACATATATGTATATATACATATATATATACATACATATATACATACATACATATATACATACATATATGTATATATACATATATATATACATACATATATACATATATACATACATATATGTATATATACATATATATTACATACATATATACATATATACATACATATATGTATATATACATATATATATACATACATATATACATACATACATATATGTATATATACATATATATATACATACATATATACATACATACATATATACATACATATATGTATATATACATATATATATATATACATACATATATACATACATACATATATACATACATATATGTATATATACATATATATACATACATACATATATACATACATACATATATACATACATACATATATACATACATATATGTATATATACATATATATACATACATACATATATACATACATACATATATACATACATATATGTATATATACATATATATATACATACATACATATATACATACATACATATATACATACATATATGTATATATACATATATATATATACATACATACATACATACATATATGTATATATACATATATATATATACATACATATATACATACATACATACATACATACATACATACATACATACATACATATATATATATATATATAAATATAATTTTTGGAGACCCCCAACTTATTTTCATATCTGGGAAGCTTGCTTTTTGTGCACTGAGGTATACTTTTTATTGATAACATTTTGTGGTACACATGACTTTTTTGATCGCTTTTTGTATGTGTATATACTTTTTTTTTGTCATTTGAAGGATGGTTTAAATCAGGGTCTCAAACTCGCGGCCCGTGGGCCAACTGCGGCCCTCGGGACACTAGTTTGCGGCCCTCACCTCATGGGCCCTCGGTACAGTACTTTGCTGCCCTCACCTCGGCTGGGATCACACATGCGAGAAACACCTCATGTGAAATCCCAGTCACTCATAGTACCGCTCATTAAGGTCATGAATATGGACGCCACTCCACTCTCATAGGCGTGGTGCCCATATTCATGAGCTTAATGAGCGGTACCACAGAAAGATGTCAGCACTCCATGTGCTGGACCAGCGGAACTGCAGCAGGAGGTGGTGAGGTAAGCGGGCAGGGAGCGATACAAGCAGTTCCGCTGCCTGCAAGACAAAGTAAGCAGGAGCGGAGCTGCAAGGATCCTTCCTGCCCGGCGCCCGCGCTTCCTGTCTCTGACACAGAGAGCAGCGCCGCTGGATGACGACATCATTCAGCGGCCTGCTCTATCAGAGCAAGGAAGCGCGGGCACCGGTAATGCTGCGGACAGGTGAGAGGTGGTGGGTGTGTGTGTGGGTGTGTGTGTGTGTGTGTGTGTGTGGAGGAGAGTGATGGGGAAAAAGCAGTGATGGGGAAAAGCAATGGGGAAAAGCAATGATGGGAGTGATGGAGAAAAGCAATGATGGGAGTGATGGGGAAAAGCAATGATGGGAGTGATGGGGAATAGCAGTGATGGGGAAAAGCAATGGGGAAAAACAATAATGGGAGTGATGGGCAAAAGCAATGATGGGAGTGATGGGGAAAAGCAATGATGGGAGTGATGGGGGAAAAGCAATGATGGGGAAAAGCAATGATGGGAGTGATGGGGGAAAAAGCAATGATGGGAGTGATGGGGAAAAGCAATGATGGGAGTGATGGGGAAAAGCAATGATGGGGAAAAAGCAATGATGGGAGTGATGGAGGGAAAAGCAATGATGGGGAGATGGGGAAAAAGCAATGGGGGAGAATGAGCGCTGGGGGGAATTACTTCTTGCTGTTAACCAGATAATGTTTTCTTGTCCACCACACTGCAGTGTCAAAAGAGGAAGACAGTGAGACAGGGAGCAACATCACATCAGAGAGCTCTTGACCTCGAAACAGAAAATCCTCAGATCCTGGTATTGTAACATAATATTAAGAATAATATTTATTCATTGATATTGCGCTATTAACTCCACAGCACTATACATACATCATCAACACTGTACCCATTGGGACATTTGATAACATTGAAATGTTTTTGTAAGACCTTTTCTTGTGGAAAACCTGATGCGGCCCAGCCTCACCCAGATTCTACCTCCAGCGGCCCCTGGGTAAATTGAGTTTGAGACCCCTGGGCCTTAAATAGTAAAATAAAAGATGACACCAAATAAGTTAGTTTTGTTGTTTGTTTTTCCAGTTCTTAATTTCTTAATAGGGAAAAGTATGTATATTAAAAAAAAAAAAAAAAAAAAAACAGATTAACTTTTTTTTTACCCCACTTTTCAGCCCCACCTAGTATAGTGCCGTACTAGAGTAGAGCTGTATATAACTACACTTCTTCTATGAAGCCCAGCCTCTCACACTATTGAAATCCCACAGTCTATGATTGAGAGCAGCATGTAAATGGCTAACAGCAGCAATTGGAGCTTGGGATGCTGTCACAGCGCAAATATTTTTTTTTCTGAGACTACTGTGGTTGTTGTCTTATTTTGCAGCTATTCCTTCCTTCTTATACTAGTGCCACTATTCGTATTTATTTCCTAGAGCTACATATATGGTAGTAAAATTATGCTTCTTCTATGAAGCCCAGCCTCTTGCACTGAAACCCCACAGTCTGTGATTGCGAGCAACATGTAAATGTTTAACAGCAGCAATCGGAGCTAGCTTGGGACGCTGTTACAGGCAGATGCCGGCTACGTAAACCAGCTGACATCTTAAGTCTATGAAGCCGGTTCAGATCCTGAAAAAGGGAGTTGTCAAACAACCAAAGAATTAGGAAGAGAAGGGGAGGTGGGCACTTGAATGGTTTCCTGAGGCACAAAGTAGATTCTTTATACATTGCTATAATTAGTCTTCCTCTAACAATATACTAAAATATGAAAAAAATGCTTTATATATAAATATTAAAATATATATAAAACACTTAAAACCCATAAGTGTAGGAAGTAACACAGGAAATTACTCTGTTTCTCATCCTGGGATCCCAAGAACAAGGACCTTTTACGACAGGAAAGGCACACAGAAATTAAAAAGGTGCTGTACAGAGCTGAATACAACTAGGAGCCAAAATTATGGCACAGACCAAAGAATAGAGAATGCTTTACCTGCCACCAAACCAAAACAAGGAATTACATCGGTGCTTCCCAGGATTGGAAATCTGATCAGGTTAGGAACCACTGCATTGTGCTATAGTATACGATTTCCCTCTGAGCCTCCGAAATAAGATGTTCAATGTAAGTGCTGAGTAATGGAGGATAATTATGACCGGGAACGCGTCGCCCCTTGCAAGGCAGCTGATGACTTTTGTGGAGAAGTGTGAAGCAGTGTTACAAAGTATTTCACAGGCTGTCCCTCCATTCTTAGAAACCGTGCTTCCGTCAAATATAGATTTCCCTTCCTTGGGAAGTGGCCTCAACATATAAATAGACAGCGTGGCTTCAAAAGACCTCAACCCCAATGTAAGAGCCAACACACAGGAAAAGGCCTAGTCTCCGTGATAGCACCGGCCTCACTGCAGCTTTATGATGCCCACACATTTCAGCACAGCACACCTTCCGTGCGCCCTTCTATGCAATGAAAGGCATGGACAAACACAATCATACCTCTACAAGCAAGACAGCGGTGGAGTGCCAAAGTTACCATAGAGGCTAGGCAAATAATGGGCATCATTGTGTAGGACACCTACAAGAGACTGCAACAACCCAAAATACAGAACTCCTTGCTAAAAGGAGATCTTTCATTAGGACAACCCCCATACTTTAAAACAATGCTCTGGACTCTGTTGTCATGTTTTTGTTATGTAATCTGAGAGCAGCATGGTATAGAGGCAGATACCCTGATTCCAGGGATGTATCACTTACTGGGCTGCTTGCCGTAGTTTTGATAAAATTCACCAGAGGACTAGTAAACCTGCTGCTATTTAGCCCTCTACCCACACCACTGATGCAAAGGCAGAAAGCTGCCAATCATGGTGTGGGCGGGGTTATACAGAGCTCCGCATTCAAAGGATCTGCAGCTGATAAAACTGTGATTCTATCAAAACTGCATTAAGCAGCCCAGTAAGTGATACATCGCTGGAATCAGGGTCTCTGCCTCTACATTATACTCTTCTCAGATGGGTTAGAAAAAATCCTGAATTGGCCAAGGATTGCACCATTATGGGTTCAAATCCTGGCTCTGACCTGTGGAAAATAAATTAAAAGTAAATTATATACTAAGACTCCTAACACTATAATACTACCTTAGGTGGCTGTTATAGCTGTTAAAAAAGTGTACAACCACCAACATGGGGGACTGGGGTTCAAATCCCAGCTCTGCCCTGTTGGAAATAATATACCAGTAGTGGTCCTTGGGCAAGACTACTAACACTATAGTGCCTACCTCAATAAACATTAGAGTTTCACGAACAAAGAGTCATGCTGGCTCGTACCAGATCCACAGAAGCAGGAATCTTACACACAGGACAAGACCCATGGTGCAGACTATGCAAAGAAACCTCAAACGGTCCAACACAGAGGCAGGATGCAAAATGCAAGCAGGAACAGCGTATACTGAACGCCACAACCAGGTAGCAGGAACTGTATACAGGAACATCTGCACAGCATATGGGCTAAGCCCCCTAAGTCCAGGTGGGAGACCCCAGAAAAAGTGGTGGAGAATGGGCTAAAATCCTGTGGGCCTTCAAGATCCAGACAGATAAGCAGGTGTTGGCTAACCAACCAGACATTGTCATAGTAGACAAGGATCAGAAGACAGAGAATTTCAAGGGAAAAGTGGAGCCAAACAGTGTTAAAGAATTGAATAAAAAATCCCCTTGAGGAAGCGGCTTCTTGCTGCAGCGAAACGTGCGTCAGGGCGTCTCACATCCCCGGACTTCCCGCCCTAAACCTCTTCTTGGTAAACTTTGGTATTGTTTACTTACTTCATGCTACTTTGGACAGCACTTTTTTGGGCCATGTGCATGTTGCAATATATACTGTATGACCAGGTGCATCATGATGGCTATTAATGATTATGATATGACCTGTTGATATACCGCTAAGCTCCTATTTACAATCCCTCTACTCCATCCTTATATGGGACTTTCTTGGAGTCTTTAGGGGGGTGGGGGTATTTACTTCTCTGTATGAATCACTGGTACTATTGTTGTTGTTATTTTTTATAATTATGTATCAATAAAATTGGAATTTTTTATTCAATTCTTTAACACTGTTTGGCTCCACTTTTCTCTTGAAATTCTCTGTCTATTGGAGCTGGTGTATTCTGCCGGAATGTATTGACATGACTACATGCCACTTTCTTGTTTTTTGAAAATGTACCTGGGATTTTTTGTATTACTAAGGATCAGAAGACAGCAATGATAATAGATGTGGCAGTGCTAAGTGATAGCAACATCAGAAAGAAGGAATATGGGAAACTGGAGAAATACCAGGGCCTCAAAGGAGAACTGGAGAAGATGTGGAAGGTGAATGCAACAGTGATTCCAGTGGTGATAGGAGCACTTGGAGCAGTAACCCCTAAGTTGGAAGAATGGCTACAACAGATCCCAGGAGAAACATCTGAGCTCTCTGTCCAGAAAAGCGCAAGATCCTGCGCAGAACCCTCAAACTCCCAGGCCTCTGGTAGAGGACCCGAGAATGAGAAAGGACAACAAAAGACCACATAAATACATATATATATATATATATATATATATATATATATATATATATATATATATATATATGATTTGTAGCATAATTTTGCAATTTTTTTTCTCAATCCAAATCCTTACTGGTTCTGTACTTAGGAGTCCAGTGAGCGGTCCCTGTGATTAATATGGTTTCCTGTATGAGTTTACATACAGAGGTTAATATATTATAGATCGATAGAATGTTTTGGCTACAAATTGGGTTTTAAAATAAGAATTCTTCTCGCCTACCAATGTCAGCACTTGATCCGCACTCTTCCCATAATCAGCACAATACGCTTGAGCCACGGACATCAAGGACTAGACAAGGGGATAAACTTAGCCATGATCTGTTTATTCCCCGACATCCCACACATGGTCGGCTATTAAGAGAAACGCGCACATCTTTTTTTTTTTTTTTTTTTTATCTCCCCCGTTCTATTAGGATGAGTAAGAATCCGAATGAACCTACATGCTCTGCACACTGCGGTCAATCTGACAGTCCTAAATAAAAATACCAAAAATTGTTACAAAAATAGGAAAGAAAGTTAACATACTTGTGCAACACAGTAATTTGCACAGGACTAGTGATGCGACGTTATCCGAGCATGCTCTGGTGCTAACAGAGTGTCTTCGGCATGCTCGAAAAATAAGTTTGAGTCCCCACATCAGCATGTCTCGCGGCTCTTGGACAGATGTAGGGATTGCCTAACAAACAGGACATCATATCTGTAAGGCCTTATTCACATCAGTGTTTGGTATACGAGCCAGGTCCATTATATTATGTTATTTTTTTGTGAACGAACTGACTAAAAAGAAGAAAAAATGGAAAAATGTCCAATTCTGGTCTGTTTTGCAGACAGAACTCGTCCATTCAAGTCAACGGATCAGCAAAAAAAGCAGCGGTATACGGATGGCATCCATGTGTTTTTCCACTTTTCCTGGACTAGTTAGCTAAGAGACTATTAGGAAACATCCATTCAATATTTTTACAAGAGAAAACAGATGACACAGGGATGCGAAGATTTTCGGATGATGGCAAATAAGTCTCCAGCCAGGAATTCACAATGGAGTGGAAGAGAAAGAAAGAAAAAAAAATACCTTCACTAACTTCAAAAGAAATGACTCCCTATTGGGTAATTTTCCCCTAATTAAATGTGTTCGATTTCAGTAACAGTAATCATCCGATTCTCCCCTAACATTAAAGGTTGTGCACACTTTCATGCAATTTTTTTGATATTGATCATTTGCTTCCTAAATGCAAAGTTAAGCAATTTTCTAAGTAGCTTTCAATAACGCTTCTACCATTTTGTTGCTGCAGAGAGTGACAGTCTTATCTAGTCAAGTGATATAGGTAAAAAAAAATAGTTACAAATCAGTCAAAGCTTCTGCTATCATTCGGTGTTAGAGATAGCAGGAGGCAGAGTGACGAGGTTGTATACAGATCTCCACAGCACAGACAGGGGAAAAGGCATGTAAAGGCTCACGGAGGGTGGAGAAGACATCCTATAGTAAGTAATAAGTGCAGGATAGAAGCTGTACTGATGATTGTGGGAAAGGGAGGGTTCTTGGAGTTGATTACCATGTTATAACTTTCATGTTTGTATTTTCTTGAGAATGTTCATTAAAAATTATCTAATAAAAAAACAAAAACAGACCGATGGGTTAAAGACAAAAGTAGCAACCTTGATACACAGAGATCAGATCCAACCTATTTTCCTGGGAGAGAGAATCCCATAAGGATATGTGCACACAATGCGGATTTAGATGCGGATCCGTAGCGTTTGGGACGTGCAGATTCGCATCAAATCCGCAGTGTTGTGCACAGCCAATGTTAATGAATGGGAAATGGAGATTTGTTGTGCACATGCTGCGGAAAAATCAGCGCAGAAACGCAGCGTTTTTTTTCCGCAGCATGTCAATTCTTTTTGCGGATCTGCAGTGTTTCTGCACCCATTGACTTGCATTGAATCAGGGACATCCGCAGCAAAACCGCAGGTTTAAAAAAGGTCTGCGGATTTGCTGTGGATGTGGGTGCGAGAAACGCAGAAGATCGGGAGGAGGGAAGTGTGTGGGCGGAGACTATGCATGTCTGTATGCGGAAGACTGCGTGTTTGTGTGTGTGCGAGGGACTGCGAGTATGTGTGTGTGCGGGAGACTGCGTGTATGTGAGTGTGCGTGTCTGTCAGCCATTGTCTGATCACTGTATCACTCCGCCGTCAAGTCACAGGAGTTCATCCTGTCACTTGCGGCCCTGCTGTGTGGAAAATTCTCACGCAGAGTTGCCATCAAGTGAGAAGATGAACTCAAGTGACCCCTCAGTGAGCCATTGTCTCCTGTCAGTGTGTCACTGGAGGCCCTATAGAGTGGTCACATCTCCTGATGTGACTGCTCAATAGGGGAGATAGTCATGGGACTCGTTATCACATGGATTACATCAGACAGGGAATACACGGTTGTGTTTATTTTTTTTGTTTGTTTTTTTACAGAGAACGAGGGAGTCGCAGAAATTAGGCGTACAATAAGATGGAAAACTATGTGGTGTTTTATTTCACTAAAATACTTTATTCTGGCTGTGTCTTTATTTTAACCCATTTACCACTATACGATTAGTAATGGATCGGTGTCTTATTGACGCCTCTCCATTACTAACTGGGCTTGATGTCACCTTACAATACAAAGGTGACATTAATCCCTTATTACCCCAGATGCCACCACTACAGGCCAGTGGGAAGAGAGAGGCTAAGTGCCGGAATTGGCGCATCTTAGAGATGTGCCATTTCTGAAACGGCTGAGAGCTGGTGTTTGTAGCCGGAGGGGGCTAATATCCATGGCCCCTTCCTAGGCTATGAATATCAGCCTGCACCTGTCTGCATAGCCTTTCTGGCTATTAATTATAGGGGGACCCCACGTCATTTTTTTATTTGGGTCCCCCTATTTTAATAGCCAGTAAAGGCTAACTATACAGCTGCGGGCTGATATTCATAGCCTGGAAGATCCATGTGTATTAACCTCTTCCCAGGTTATAAACAGCGGCCCCCAGTCACTGGCTTTCCCTCTCTGGTGCAGAAAATTGTGCGGGAGCCCACGCCTTTTTTTTTTTTTCAATTAAACAGAAATTGCGCAGATTGTGTGTGTGTGTATGTATGTGTGTGTCTATTTAACTCTATGTACCCTTTTATTATGTTTTATAACTAAACATCAGGCTTGGTATTATCTATCCATCCATCGATAAATCTATCTATCCATCCATCGTTAAATCTATCTATCCATCCATCGTTAAATCTATCTATCCATCCATCGTTAAATCTATCCATCCATCGTTAAATCTATCCATCCATCCATCGATAAATCTATCCATCCATCCATCGATAAATCTATCCCATCCATCGATAAATCTATCCATCCATCCATCGATAAATCTATCCATCCATCCATCGATAAATCTATCCATCCATCCATCGATAAATCTATCCATCCATCCATCGATAAATCTATCCATCCATCCATCGATAAATCTATCCATCCATCCATCGATAAATCTATCCATCCATCCATCGATAAATCTATCCATCCATCCATCGATAAATCTATCCATCCATCCATCGATAAATCTATCCATCCATCCATCCATCGATAAATCTATCCATCCATCCATCCATCGATAAATCTATCCATCCATCCATCGATAAATCTATCCATCCATCCATCGATAAATCTATCCATCCATCCATCGATAAATCTATCCATCCATCCATCGATAAATCTATCCATCCATCCATCGATAAATCTATCCATCCATCCATCGATAAATCTATCCATCCATCCATCGATAAATCTATCCATCCATCGATAAATCTATCCATCCATCGATAAATCTATCCATCCATCCATCGATAAATCTATCCATCCATCCATCGATAAATCTATCCATCCATCCATCGATAAATCTATCCATCCATCCATCGATAAATCTATCCATCCATCCATCGATAAATCTATCTATCCATCCATCGATAAATCTATCCATCCATCGATAAATCTATCCATCCATCGCTAAATCTATCCATCCATCGCTAATCTATCCATCCATCGCTAAATCTATCTATCCATCCATCGCTAAATCTATCTATCCATCCATCGCTAAATCTATCCATCCATCGCTAAATCTATCCATCCATCGCTAAATCTATCTATCCATCCATCGCTAAATCTATCCATCCATCCATCGCTAAATCTATCCATCCATCCATCGATAAATCTATCCATCCATCCATCGATAAATCTACCATCCATCCATCGTTAAATCTATCCATCCATCCATCGTTAAATCTATCCATCCATCCATCGATAAATCTATCCATCCATCCATCGTTAAATCTATCCATCCATCCATCGATAAATCTATCCATCCATCCATCGATAAATCTATCCATCCATCCATCGATAAATCTATCCATCCATCCATCGATAAATCTATCCATCCATCCATCGATAAATCTATCTATCCATCCATCGATAAATCTATCCATCCATCCATCGATAAATCTATCCATCCATCCATCGATAAATCTATCCATCCATCGATAAATCTATCCATCCATAAATAAATCTATCCATCCATCGATAAATCTATCCATCCATCGATAAATCTATCCATCCATCGATAAATCTATCTATCCATCCATCCATCGATAAATCCATCCATCGATAAATCTATCTATCCATCCATCGATAAATCCATCCATCGATAAATCCCTCCATCGATAAATCCCTCCATCGATAAATCCATCCATCTATATAAGATAGATAGATAGATAATATTATCTATCTATAGATATATCTATCTATTATCTATCTATCTGTGTGTAAACAGTATTCTTAAATGGAGTACGCAAAATAAGAGTTTGGACAAAGAAATGACATCACAATTATTTTTTCTGTTAAATAATAGATCTTTATTTAGCTTACAAAAAACGCATACAAATAAGCATGAAAAAAAAAAAAAAACGCATAAAAACCCGCATCAAATCCGCACGGATTTTTACCTGTGTTTTCTGCCAAGAGGTGCAGATTCTGTGCAGAAAATTCTGCAGGCAAATCTGCAACGTGTTCACATGCCCTAATAAAAAAAAGTTGAAATATGGATCAGGCTGCAAATTGCCCATCAGGTGGATTGAAAACGAATGAAGAAATAAAGATTACAGTCAAACTTTAAAACTCTATTTTTTTCCCTATGTCAAAGGTGTCCACAGACATCTGATCTATTCCTTTACCTCTATACACATTAGACAGCCGTCAGCCAAACACTCTTCTGGCTAATCGACAAACAGCCTCTCAATTCCAATCCCCATACACATGCACGCTCAGGTCAGCTAAGAGTACATGTCTTCTCAATGGGGGCAGAGAGGAGAACAAAAGTGGGTTCGGATTAGTAGACTCACAGACCGCGATTGCAACGTTAATTTATTGTCCAACGCGTGCCTATAAGCAGACAAAGGTAAGATATCTTCTCCTCTCTGCTGTATACATCCAGACCCATCAGCAATGGAGACATTACATCTGTGGGGGGGCATCCTTTTTTTTTTTAAAGGTTAGAGCTGCAGCAATAAAGCCTTGTGTTTCCCAGCGCTTTATACACAGCCATGCTGCACCCGACCATCAATACTACTGTAATATAAAAACAGACTCCGAAATTAATTACCCCCATGACGTTGTGAATGGCACCCAACACATCCGATTCCTTGGCGTTTTACTTCTCCAATGTTTTTCTTGGCGGTCGCTATTGAATGAAATTTGCTGCTTCATTGAGAAACACCTTGTGAAAACATTGGACACTTGCCAAGACCAAAAGGTTGGAGGCTGCAGAAAACCTTCACAAGAGCAGATAACATTCCACATTTCACATTCTTTCTTGCAAAAAATAAATAAATAAATGAAATGCTAACGAGCTACAGAAAACCTGTGTCTCGTCGGCGGGCTTGTCTACTGTCCTGGGTGTCTAGCCAACCTGAAAAATAACATTATGACCACTAGAATGCAAAAGAGGCAAAATCAAAAAAGCCACTTCATCACCCCAATGAATAGACAATATCAGATTGCAGCTGGGAACCCCGCCGATCATCAGTAAAGACTCTGGGCAGCTTAGACACACGGCATGCCGCTCCATTCCAAGCTGATCATGCACCAGATTTCACAATACATAGTGCATAAATTATGTATATATTAGACCAGATGACCAACCTCATTAGGTCCAAGAGATTTAATGCAGTTTGTATTGTAAAATCTGGTAACACTGATGAAGGGCGCTGTGCTCAACTCTGCTATCTTGGGGTAAACTTTAACAGAGCGAATGAGCAATTTGCCACGTTATTTAGCTCCTCCTGCATGCAGTCTTGTCCTCAACTCTGATGATCAGTGGGTGTCCTAGTGATGGGACCGACAACAATCTATTAATTATCATTTATCTAGTGGATAGGTGACTTGTTTAGCTCTTTATACCTCTATATAAGAAGCCAGTGCAATGACCAGCTGATTGTAATCGGGTGCTACATGAGCTTGGTGCCCAATGTGCCTACCGTAGTAGTGCCACCTAGTGGTGAAATCGTCATGAAGACCATTCAGCCACAGCTTTCATAAATGTTGACTACTCTATGCAAGTTCCAAGGAAGCGACAAAGTAGAGCAACTACACCCCGATATTTGGAGAAATAATTGCTTGATAATAGTCATAGTACCTGGCAACCTTCTACAAGAGAACAAGGCCTCGGCACCATAGTACCTGGCAACCTTCTACAAGAGAACGAGGCCACGGCACCATAGTACCTGGCAACCTTCTACAAGAGAACGAGGCCACGGCACCATAGTACCTGGCAACCTTCTGCAACACAAGGCCACGGCCCCATAGTACCTGGCAACCTTCTGCAACACAACAAGGCCACGGCACCAAAGTACCTGGCAACCTTCTGCAACACAACAAGGCCTCGGCACCATAGTACCTGGCAACCTTCTACGAGAGAACGAGGCCACGGCACCATAGTACCTGGCAACCTTCTACAAGAGAACGAGGCCTCAGCACCATAGTACCTGGCAACCTTCTACGAGAGAACGAGGCCACGGCACCATAGTACCTGGCAACCTTCTACAACACAACAAGGCCATGGCACCATAGTACCTGGCAACCTTCTACGAGAGAACGAGGCCACGGCACCATAGTACCTGTCAACCTTCTGCAAGAGAACGAGGCCACGGCCCCCTAGTACCTGGCAACCTTCTACAAGAGAACGAGGCCACGGCACCATAGTACCTGTCAACCTTCTGCAAGAGAACGAGGCCACGGCACCATAGTACCTGTCAACCTTCTGCAAGAGAACGAGGCCACGGCACCATAGTACCTGGCAACCTTCTACAAGAGAACGAGGCCACGGCACCATAGTACTTGTCAACCTTCTGCAAGAGAACGAGGCCACGGCACCATAGTACCTAGCAACCTTCTGCAAGAGACGAGGCCACGGCACCATAGTACCTGGCAACCTTCTGTAAGAGAACGAGGCCACGGCACCATAGTACCTGGCAACCTTCTGTAGAACGGCCAGGCACATACCTGGCAACCTCTGTAAGAACGAGGCCACGGCACCATAGTACCTGGCAACCTTCTGTAAGAACGAGGCCACGGCACCATATACCTGGCAACCTTCTGTAATAACGAGGCCACGGCACCATAGTACCTGGCAACCTTCTGTAATAACGAGGCCACGGCACCATAGTACCTGGCAACCTTCTGTAATAACGAGGCCACGGCACCATAGTACCTGGCAACCTTCTGTAAAACGAGGCCACGGCACCATATACCTGGCAACCTTCTGTAAGAACGAAGCCACGGCACCATAGTACCTGGCAACCTTCTGTAATAACGAGGCCACGGCACCATAGTACCTGGCAACCTTCTGTGGCTGGTCTGTGTTCGGACTGTGTGGACGCATTTACCCTGCCTGATAATCGGGAAGGAGCGTTCCCAGGAACCATAGTTTCTGGATGACAGATCTGATTAAATCATCATTCTCGGCAGCTCATCGTCCTGTGTATAAAACACGTGCTGTCGATCACATCATGTTCTTTGTGCACGCGATCGTTTTACCAATCGTTCTGTGTGCACTGAAGTTCGGCACGCACGACTACAACACACGACGACCGGCTTGCACGTCGCCATCTGGCGATCATTTAATGGCCACAGTCATTCACATCAGACGAGGTCCAGCACAGCCCGTCTAACACTTCCGGTCTGACGTAGACTTACTCACCTTAGACACTTTCTCCAATGAGGTCTAATGCCATCATGCTAACCCGAAAGGGTTGGTTACACTGTGAGCCCACTGAAAAATGCATCAAATTTTGGAGCAAATTTCTGGAAGATGTGTAATCTTGCCCACACTCAAACATACATATTACAAAAGTCTAAATTTGAGCTAAGCATTACACAGTATTGATAAACCTGCCCCATTGTTCCTTGCTACATAATAGCAGTATGGCAGGACATTGTTGGTGCTACATGGCGGGACGTATAAGAAAAGTCACAGCAGGTAAGTGAGGTTCATTTAATAAAAAAAAAAAAATGGCATCAGAAGGCGACTACATCCGCAGTAAGCAGAAATGTGATGAACTAGGCCACCTGTACCGCAGGTTACTGCCTGTCTGGCCCTTCCCAAGAAATACCTTCCAGACAAGCGATGCCTTTTCCAATCACCTTCCCACGCCCGAGTTCTCCGCAACACGTGTGTCTCATTTAAGACAAGTGCCGGTGACTTAATAAAGGACCATCATACACGGTGGGATGGAGCGGCGTCCGAACTCCTGCCCCAGCAAGGCAGGCTGTCAGACAAGCGCTAGTTATTAGCATTGTTAGGGCACGACTGGCTAAGACTGTGACCCCAGCATTGAAGGAAAGCAAATAAATGACGGATTTTAAATGAATCTGCAGATACCAGAAAGAAGCAGCCAACAGGACTGGGAGGTGCCCGGCGCTGGGTATCGAAGAGAAAAATCAGTTCATGGTAAGTGGAAAGCTGGAGACTATGATTAATTACACCCATGTGAAAAGATAAAGTCTCTAAATGCCAGAAGCCGTCCCGGAAATGACACCTTCACATGGGTGACCTAAAACGTGGCATACACGACAACAGCAAAATTACTATAAAGGCCAATATGCACTAAAGGTGCCCAGGGGATAGCACCGCCTCTTCTTGTGCAGAGAGACAAGTCTACATGCCAGTGTAAGGAGACTTCTAGGCCATGCAATGCTCAATGCTGCATTCATGCAGCCAAAAATCAGATCTCATGTTTTGCACTGAGGAGGGGCAACACCCCGAGACAAGCTACGGGAGGCAAACTGTGCAAAGTTTCTAATGAAGCCCAATTACAAAAATAGGTTTTAACCCTAAGGCTAAGTGCACACGTTCAGGAATATTGCGTTTTTCGCGTTTTTTCCGTTTTCCGCGATTTTCCGCGGTAAAAACGCGAAAAAAACACAAGCATTAAGCATCCTATACATGTTAATTGATTCCGCATGTTTTGGCCACATGTTGCGTTTTTTTTTCCGCGAAAAAAACGCTTCGCGGAAAAAATAGCAACATGTTCATTAATTTTGCGGAATGTAAGCGGTTCATGTGCGATGGTACCCAGGGCCTGGAGAGAGGAGACTCTCCTCCAGGCCCTGGGTACCATATCCCTGGTAAAACAATAATTAAAATAAAAAATAATGACATTCTCACCTTCCGGCGGCCCCCGCAGCCTTCCCGCCTTCAGCGACGCTCCCGGCAACTCCCGGTCCCAAGAGTCCTTTGCGAGAATCACCCAGATGGCTAGCGGTCTCACGAGATTCTACGTCATCGGTGTGATTTGTCGCAATGCATCCTTGGGACAGGGAGTTGCCGGGAGCGTCGCTGAAGGCGGGAAAGCTGCGGGGGCCGCCGGAAGGTGAGAATATCATTATTTATTATTTTAATTATTATTTTAACATTAGATCTCTTTACTATTGATGCGACATAGGCGGCATCAATAGTAAAAAGTTGGTCACACGTGTCAAACACTATGTGTGACTCGTGTGACCAACCTGTCAATCAGTTTTCCAAGCGATGCTACAGATCGCTAGGAAAACGCTAGCATTCTGCAAGCTAATTACGCTTGCAAAACACTATTATTCTGGCGGGAATACGCATACAAAAAACGTGCATATTTCCCGCGGCAGAAG
This sequence comes from Oophaga sylvatica, assembly GCA_033576555.1. Classification (NCBI taxonomy): domain Eukaryota; kingdom Metazoa; phylum Chordata; class Amphibia; order Anura; family Dendrobatidae; genus Oophaga; species Oophaga sylvatica. The sequence goes on from JARQOD010000001.1 coordinate 406,320,584, forward strand.
TGCGGGATTGCCGCGGAAATTTCCGCGGCAATTCCGCAACGTGTGAACTTAGCCTAAATAAGAGTTTCAAGAAAAAAAAAATAATATATATATATATATATATATATATATATATATATATATATTCATTCAAGGGTGAACAATCTCTTTAGTTTTGATGAAAACAAACAAATCAACTAATACGATGATTTTTCATAGATAAACTTAAGGAACAATCGTTATAGCCGACTGATCGCAGAATGAGATTGTCTTTTCCTGAAATAATGGTTGTCCGCCTCTGTCACTGAATGACTAACAGGCCTACACACTGAACTGAGTGTGTACGAGGGCCGAAAAATGAATATGGTTCAACATTTTAAAGAGGTTTTCCAGTTCCAGAAAACTTGTCCCCAGTTTTTTTGTTTTTTTTTTTAAAATAAGAAGTAACAAGAACTGTGCCTTACTCACTCTCCCAGGGTCTAGTACCAAGTCTCCGGCGCTGCTTCTGGTGCCTGTTACTGACATGTACAGAAAGCACTGCAGCAATTCCGCAAGCTCCGCTCCTCTGCTCGAATTGATGTGACCTCAACACGGAAAACAATAACAGACATCCAGAACATCGGCGGACCTGGGGAGGTTGAGTTATGCACGTTTAGAAATTAATATACAGCTGCGTGGGAATAGGAGTTTTTCTGAAACCAGAAAACTCCTTTAATGACAGCCATGCGGGCTGCTTTTACTTAATGTGTACGAGCACGTTAGGGCAAGTTCACACTAGGCGTTTTTTCAGCAGCAAAACCTGATCTCTAGGCAGGAAAGAAGCTGCAGAAAAACAAGCATGTTTTTCTAGGTTTTACTTGCATTTTTTTGCGGCGGTTTTGGCATGCTAGATTTGTCTCTTGTGCATGCTGATAAAGTTTAGAGTAGAAAAAATAAATTCCTATTCTATAGAATCAGATTTTGGTACAAAAAACGCAGCAAAACCTGATACCGGCGTTTTTTCAGCATTTTTTTCACCACCCATTCATTTAAATGGGTGAAAAATGCTGAAAGAAGTGACATGCTCCATTGTAAAAAAAAAATATACAAAGAGCAAAATCCCGATGTAAAAACAAGTTGTGTGCATGAGATTTATGAAATCTCAGAATTTGCTGGTAAACGCAACTTAAAATTTGCATTAATAAAATGCATAAAAAACACCTAGTGTGAACTTAGCCTTAGGCTAAAATGGGCTGCGCATAAAAATCACGGACAGATAGAAAGATCCTCTTACGCTGCAGGAGCTTTCTAGCAGCTCTCTGATCTTGGGTAGCAGAGAGGCGTCCAGGTCACCCCCTTTAGTACAGTCCCAGCTCGGTCCCATATTTACCACCATTTGTTCTTCAGTTGCAAGTGGAAACACTCAGAAGAGCGGTGAATCAGTGCAGGGCTCAGAGTACGTTTACCCACTAGTCCAAACCAAACACCGCCTGCATGTAGCATTCAGTGGTTTCAGGGTGACCACACTTCAGTGCACGCAAAAAAAAAATAACCTAAATACAATGCAACATGTCATATAGAGAGCGTGCCAGCTGCGAGAAAGCGACAAAATAGCATAAGTAATGGCACAGGGCGGAACGGCTGGTACTCCTCTGGCTGATAACTTTTTTTTCCAAGCAGGAAAACATTAGCTGGAATTTTCCTCTCCCTCACAAAAACGTGGAGCAAAAAAAAAAAAAAACAAAGAAAGGTTTAAAGTCACAGAGCTTTGAACTCATACCTTCAATAGTAGAATATGAAGAGGGAATTGCTTAATTTGCAAACCTCTAACATGATCAGTCATTCCTTGTTGCACAAAAAAGTAACAAAGTAACAACATAGTAAAGGTGCAAAAGGAAACAGCAGCACGGCCCGACAGGCAGATTTACCATCACGCGGGCCGACGCAGATTTACCATCAGCGCAGGCCCGACGGGCAGATTTACCATCAGCGCGGGCCCGACGGGCAGATTTACCATCAGCGCGGGCCGACGGGCAGATTCACCATCAGCGCGGGCCCGACGGGCAGATTCACCATCAGCGCGGGCCCGACCGGCAGATTCACCATCAGCGTGGGCCCGACCGGCAGATTCACCATCAGCGCGGGCCCGACCGGCGATTCACCATCAGCGCGGGCCCGACGGCCGATTCACCATCAGCGCGGGCCCGACCGGCCGATTCACCATCAGCGCGGGCCCGACCGGCAGATTCACCATCAGCGCGGGCCCGACCGGCAGATTCACCATCAGCGCGGGCCCGACCGGCAGATTCACCATCAGCGGGGCCCGACCGGCAGATTCACCATCAGCGCGGCCCGACCGGCAGATTCACCATCAGCGCGGGCCCGACCGGCAGATTCACCATCAGCGCGTGCCCGACCGGCAGATTCACCATCAGCGCGTGCCCGACCGGCAGATTCACCATCAGCGCGGGCCAGACCGGCAGATTTACCATCAGCGCGGGCCCGACCGGCAGATTTACCATCAGCGCGGGCCCGACCGGCAGATTTACCATCAGCGCGGGCCCGACGGCGATTTACCATCAGCGCGGCCCGACCGCAGATTCATCATCAGCGTGGCCAACGGCAGATTCATCATCAGCGCGGGCCTGCACACTGCAGTACTCTGCTCTGCCCTCACCAGAGAGAGCAGTGCGCCTGCGCAGGAGCCGCGATGGGACGGAAAAAAGAGGCCGGTTTCACTACAAGATGGGAGGCGCCAGACCGGACCGCGACTCCCTCCGGACCGGACCGTGGAACGCCCCTGGGTGAGTATTTTATAACTCGTTTTTCTTCTTTCAGGTGACATCGGGGGCTTATCTACAGCATTCCAGAATGCTGTAGATAAGCCCCTGATGGCGGTGGCCGCAGCTTATAGGGCAAAAATGGGGTGACAGATTCCCTTTAAATTAGCGCTGCACCCCTTTAAATCTCCTTATTTGTGGAGGTCTCAAAGATCAAGTTAGGTTAGCGTTAAACCCCTTTAAAGTTGTCCCAAGTGGACCCCTCTATTGAGCTGGAGGGGATTTTCCTCATCAAGGCAATGCTTTTTAGTGCAATAGACCCATACGCGATAATCCCTAGTGGGGTTCTCCTTTATGTCATATACCCCCCCCCAAACAAAAAGGTGGGGGGGACATCCTTATAGGAGCAGTAGCTGCCGGGCACCGCAGAGCAGCTACTACTGTTTTGTTCCTTCAGCCAGGTCATCAAAGTTGAGCCCGGACCACCCCTTTAAGAATGCGTTAGCGAAGAAGGATTCATATTTTACATTGATGGTATCTGCACGTCAGAAAAGAAGGCAATCTGCCTCCAGCTGAAGGTCATGTTCAATATCAATGGTGGCCCCGGCTGGGAGACCATCGGGAGCCTACCGTCACACCTGAAGACTTAGGACCCTGCTGGAGATACGTGGTGCACGGAGGTCGCTCCTATTAAGTATACTGGATACTCACACAGGAACGAAGGGTGATAACTGGCATCGGAAACAATTTGGTGATAAACACGATGTAAGCAAATAAAACTGTATATACACAAGTGAGCTGATGTGTGCACAGCGTACAGAAGCAGAGGCCCTTGGAATATTCGCTGATGTGTACACAGACGCTGCCTGGGGTGTCACAGTCATATAGTTTTGGCATGTGCTCGTTATTCCTGTTGGCTCATTCAGTCCTATGTCAATTTAACCCTTCTGTAAAAGCCACTTCCCACACCCAGACATTACAGGATCTCTACAAAGCCTATCCGTCGTTCTGCTAAAATCATTCCCAGGATAGGGGTTTACTTGCGGATAAGTGGGGGTCCACCGGATTATCCAGCAGCCAGATCCCTTCAAAACCTGGGATCATATAAAAAGGTTAGGAAAATAGTTTAGAAATCACAAACTCGTCAAGTGCTCCCCTATTGCACAGAAATATAAACATTTTTCTTCCAAAAACTAGCGACACCCTTGTCCTGGGGGTTGTGTCTGGTACTGCAGCTCAGCGCAAAAGGACGGATCTGTGATGGCACACAAAGCCAGGTTTTACTAACCCTGTAGGGAGGTGAATACTTCTGCAACAATTTATTACAAGGTCAATTGCATTGTGAACAAAACATGAATCAAATGTGCAAAACATGCGATTGTGCCACCGTTTAGTGTTTTTTTTTTACCCCCCCTTAATTATCATTTTTCAGCAACGCGTCATCCAGTGGATTTGGGAAAAAATTGATATTCTATGTGCACAGAACGATCATATTAAAGATTGTTCTGTGCATTTCTGCCCAGTGCACAAGGTAGAGGAAGGCTGGTTAGTACAACCATTAAAAATCATGGGCGAGCTGGGTGACTGCCGCAAAATGACTACAGAAAAAAAAGGAACTAGAACAACAGGTCCAATACTTTTGTACTTTACCCCAGCAGACACTCCTCTGGGTGCGCCACGCCTGGGAGTGTCAAAGTCGTGGAAGATTGCTAAATAATATAAAAGGCACAGGTAACCCATGAACGCATACAGGTTACCCCAGGATGCCGTGCTAATAATCAGTACCAGAAACATAGTGATGGTGCAGTCAGACGGCCGGAAAAATCGGATCGAGATCAGATGGTAATGCACGGACTGGCTGGCGGCTCTCCTGACCAGAGCATGACAGCTTCATATATTTCTATGCAGCTGTCACGCTTGGGTGGGGAGAGTTGCCGTCCAGTCCGATCTCGGTCCGACTTACATGATCATCTGACTGCACTCTTGGTGGCATGATGGGATTCTCTGACAACCGATCAGTTGTATGTGATCTGGGAGGGTGTCAAAAATACCACCCACAATGGGAAACTCCAAATCAGGACAACATATTAATTATATTCTGAAATGTCAATAACCCTGGAGGGTTGGAAGGTACAGAAACTACTTATAGGAATGATCACAGAGTCCCGAAATCAAGGACCAAAAAGTGTGCTAGCTACCTGTAGTGCCTCCGATGTTCCCTACAGCCCACCAGGGTCGTTAGCACTCTGGTCTCATCATATATCATTAGTAAATTAGGGAATTGTCAGTTATGTCCATGTGGTGCCGCCGTAAAATGAAGCTTGTATTCCCTTCTACTAACTGGTTACTAAAAACAATACAAAATAATAAAGACGACAATAAAAAGAAAAATGTTTACTGTATGTATCTGCTACCTACAAACACACAAGAGGACAAAAAAAAAATACCAACATGAAGATGTGGGAACAGCCAGCGCCCCATGGTTAACTCCTGAGAAAGAGGGGTGCCTGACATTAGGGTCACCATTACAGCATTCACAGGGAAAGTCACCCCGCTCTCACACCAGTTGTAAAGTTGCTCAGTAATGGAGTGATAAGCCCCCCCGACATAACCGATTTCTACACGTACGAGAAAAACGGACTGGCTATTCCGATCAGAGTGTCATCAGTTTTTCTTGTAAATGGAAAGACCAAAAAATAATAATTCTCCGCATTCTCCATTCTGTCAGTCTATGAAAACGGGACCCCACTCATACAGGTGCATCCCACAAAATTAGAATATCATTAAAAAGTTAGTTTATTTCAGTTCTTCATTACAAAAATTGAAACTCAAATTATATAGATCACTCTGTTTGTAATGACTGTCAAGTGTTTATTTCTGTTAGTGTTGATGATTATGTCTTACAGCCAATGAAAACCCAAAAGTCATTATCTCAGTAACATTAAAATACTTTATAACCAGGACTGTGAAGACAGGAGTCGGAGCCCATTTTGGTGGAGTCGGTGTCATGGAAACTGAGGAGTTGGAGGTTTAGCTTACCGACTCCACAGCCCTGTTTATAACAGCAGATGACATGGCTCCCCAAACCATCACTGATTGTGGAAACTTCACACTAGACCTTGGAAATCAAGGTCCCAGAGTCTGGAGGAAGAGTGGAGAGGCCACAACCCAAGCTGCTTGAGGTCTAGTGTGAAGTTTCCACAATCAATGATGGTTTGGGGAGCCATGTCATCTGCTGGTGTAGGTCCACTGTGTTTTATCAAGACCAAAGTCAGCGCAGCCGTCTACCAGGAAATTTTAGAGAACTTCATGCTTCACTCTGCCGACAAGCTTTTTGGAGAAGGAAATTTCATTCTCCAGCAGGACTTGGCACCTGTTCACACTGCCAAAAGTACCAATACCTGGTTCAAAAACAACAGTATCACTGTGCTTGATTGGTCAGCAAACTCACCCGACCATAACCCCATGGAGAATCTATGGGATATTGTCAAGAGGAAGGTGAGAGACACCAGACCCAACAATGCAGACGAGCTGAAGGCTGCTATCAAAGCAACCTGGGCTTCAATAACAGCTCAGCAGTGCCACAGGCTGATCGCCTCCATGCCACGCCGCATTGATGCAGTAATTGATGCAAATGGAGCCCCGAACAAGTATTGACTGCATTTACTGATCATACATTTCAGTAAGCCAACATTTTGGATTTTAATATCATTTCTCAAGCTGGTGTTATAAAGTATTCTAATTTACTGAGATAATGACTTTTGGGTTTTCATTGGCTGTAAGCCATAATCATCAACGTTAACAGAAATAAACACGTGAAATAGATCACTCTGTTTGTAATGACTCTATATAATATATGAGTTTCACTTTTTGTATTGAAGAACTGAAATAAATTAACTTTTTGATGATATTCTAATTTTGTGAGATGCACCTGCATGTCATCGGAGTGCAGTCCAATTGTTTTCCCAGACCTATAGAATTTGCATTGCTGATTTTGCTTCGACCCAATGGATCATATTAGACACACCTTCAATTTTTTGGGCGAACTCCTTGGTCCAACGAAAATTAAAAAAAAAAAAAAAAGATCAGACATGTCCACAGCCCCCGAAGAATATCACGAGTGCGATCTGTGAAAACCACAGATAGCACTTATACGAGAAAACCTGTTGTGTGCACAAGCCCCAAGGCTGGTCATACAAGAAAAACCCAACCTTAATTTGAGGGAAGGTAACACTAAGAGCAATGATCAGCTGCCCCAAAAGAAGTCTAAAAACTTGTGAATTTACAATGCTAGTACAAACTCTGCCACATTCCTCTATTATTCCTCCTGGAAATGTTTGAACAAAACAGCAATATTGCAGAAGCATTTCCCTCGTGAAAAAGGGAGCCTCCATACAAACTACACTATCTCACAGGCGATGAGAGTACCAGACTAATACTACTGACAGCCAGCTGACCTAACGACACTTGAAAAAGTGGAAAATTCCTTTAAAAAAAAAAAAATATCAGAAAGGCTCACTTCAACTGGGTATTTAAACCACAGTCTAACGTAAGCCCCCGGACCTCAGCTTGGAGGTCTTCGTACTGACGTTCCCCTTTGTATACAAAGATTTCAGTTTCGATTCTGAGGAATTATAGCGAGAGTAACCCAACGTCACGCAGGAAGCGGCCATAGAAGAAACCTGACAGGAAGGGAGGCCTGTGACGCCATCATGACGCCTGCACAGTCTTCCAGGCACAGATTACAGGGCGAGCACATAAGTCTGGGTTCAGTAACCTTCAAAGCACCAGATGGCGGAGCGAGCAGCGAGGAAGGAGACGCCCGAGGCCTTATACCCCCTCATGGCTCCGCAACAGCACAGAAACCACAGCCATCTAATGGTGTTTACAGATTTGGGTTTCCTCTAGCAAAGATGAGAATTTTATAAGAGAATCTAGCGAGGAGAGGAGCCGTCCGCCCCTTACACAAGCCTTTATTGGGAATAGAGGCGTCTTTCTGCCCTGGTGCAGTCGGCACCCGTGCATTATACCAAACCTGCTGTAAGGGAAAAGTAACATTTTGCTTATCTGTACCTCAGGATGAAACAACCTGGCCCTAAAGTAAGGTTTAACAGGGCCCCCACCTGTTGTGCCATTATGGCAAAGGGGTCTTCGAGTTTGGGTGCGATCTCTGTACCCCTTACACAGCTACACCCCTGCAGCAATCAATGGGGGCTGGACATCCCCTTAATGCAAAGGGACTCATTTCTGTTTTCTGATGATGGCACTCCACATCTACAAAAGGAGAATTTAAGGGGGTGGGCATCCCAATAAACCTCACAGACTGGCAGCGCTACCCTCCCATGACTCCGGCAATCCTATCAGCTTAGAAACAAGTCCCCAGATTTGGGCCTCCAAGACGTCTAGGTGCCAACCATACAAACTATATCCTCCATTCTAGTAAGACATGGCCACAGTGCAAACAATAGGACATAAAACAGCATGACCAGCCAAGATTTAACCCATCACAGACATGGAGAAAGCAAAAAACAACGTCCGAAGCTCCGAATTCTTGCAAGACCAGCGTCGAGTCACAGAAGGAAGCGATTAATAAATGAAGAGCCCGACAGTGACAAATCGCCCCGAAATAACATCTGCCTGCACCAACACCGCTCCACTTTATTACGTCTCCATGACTGAACAGGTAACTGTGTCACAATACGCCGCCGTGCGGAAAGAGGCTGCGCCGTAAACCATTTCCCCACCGGAGGGCGAAGAACGCTCAGGGAAAGGAATGCAGTCCAAAGGTGACGCAACATTTAAAGGGGCCGCGGAGCTAAAGTACAAAAGTTTCTAAAAGGTGAAGGAACTGCAGATGTTATTCACACTGACGCATGGAAATGTATACGGGGGGGCCCCGAGAGATGGAGATTATGTGGCTGTAGAGAACTATAGGAGCAAGGACAAAAAAGCAGCGTATGGTCCAAACCCATATAAAAGAATGGACATGTTAAAAGTCAATATGTCCAATCATTATTTCCAGCGTCTGCCTTTGTTGGGGAGCAATAGACTCAAGGGGGGGGGGCAGTAGGTCTCCGTATTACATAAGACACCCGGGCTCAGCCATAAAGCAATATACAGACCCAGGAGCCGATATTCCAAAACCAAAAGACTGTTCTAGCCATTTAGTAATCCGGACATGCTACAGAGAGGAGCAGCGGCTGCATCACCGGTACTGCTCGTGCAGAGTTTGTCCTGCCCTGGCGCTACTCAGATGGCACAAACATTGGCGCACTGAGCAAGATTTCACCATTTTTAGAAACTGATGCCAAATTTCACTTCTTCCACTCCTGATCCAACAGCGGATCTACCCGTCTGCAGAATATGCTGCGTCAGGGCCATAGAGCCCCCTGGGGTTACCACCAAATTGCCCAAAAAAGAAAACTGGTGCCGGTTACATAACGCCCAACGCGTCAATCCTGGATACATGCACTGCAGACCGATCCCTAATATCGGTCCTAAGTCCATTAACCATTTCTTTCCTGGCTTGCATATTTTTGTGTTTGTTCTGAGCATCACAACTTCAAGAATCATCCGCTGCCCAGACCGTGCCAGGAAGGCAATGCCCACCTCGGCCATAGAAAAAAAAGACCAACAGTCTTACAAAAGCTGCCCACGTGGACGGATATCCCCCTCCCATGTATTGACATCGGGATTGCCTGGATAGAAAGGTCCACAATGACAACGTTTTCCTTCTGGGACCCTCAGCGGTTGTCGGTGATCTATGTGAACACCTGGAAATTACTGTATAATCTCCCTGCAGCGCCTCCACAGGAGAAGTAAAGTATTACACAGGGTCCTCCAGAGGGAGAAGCGCCCTCGAAGTGACAATAAGCGGACCACCCCTATAAAAGATGGGGCACATAAATAAAGGCGGCTGGTTGCCATGGAACCACATTATGTTGATGACCTCATTTAAAGGGACAATACGCAGTGTGCCATGTCCAGATGCAGACCGCTCCATTCAGAAGCGAGACCCTCAGCATAAAAAAGTATATACGTTGTGCACCACATTTGATGATGACAGAAAATAAAAACATAAAAAAGAAGTGACCAGGTGCCATGAAGCAGCTGGATGAGCAGAGCCCTCACACATAGATATGACAGCCGACTCGACTACTAGGAGGCATCACCATGGTCCTGACTGATGGCCAGTCCTGGAGAAGCTGCACCAGCCTCAGCCCCCCCTGCTGCCAGTCCTGGAGAAGCTGCACCAGCCTCACCCCCTGCTGCCAGTCCTGGAGAAGCTGCACCAGCCTCAGCCCCCCTGCTGCCAGTCCTGGAGAAGCTGCACCAGCCTCAGCCCCTGTGCCAGTCCTGGAGAAGCTGCACCAGCCTCAGCCCCCCTGCTGCCAGTCCTGGAGAAGCTGCACCAGCCTCAGCTGCCCCCTGAGCTGCCAGTGCCTGGATGGAGAAGCTGCACCAGCCTCAGCCCCCCCTGCTGCCAGTCCTGGAGAAGCTGCACCAGCCTCAGCCCCCTGCTGCCAGTCCTGGAGAAGCTGCACCAGCCTCAACCCCCTGCTGCCAGTCCTGGAGAAGCTGCACCAGCCTCAGCTCCCCTGCTGCCAGTCCTGGAGAAGCTGCACCAGCCTCAGCTCCCCTGCTGCCAGTCCTGGAGAAGCTGCACCAGCCTCAGCTCCCCTGCTGCCAGTCCTGGAGAAGCTGCACCAGCCTCAGCCCCCTGCTGCCAGTCCTGGAGAAGCTGCACCAGCCTCAGCCCCCCTGCTGCCAGTCCTGGAGAAGCTGCACCAGCCTCAGCCCCCCTGCTGCCAGTCCTGGAGAAGCTGCACCAGCCTCAGCCCCCCCTGCTGCCAGTCCTGGAGAAGCTGCACCAGCCTCAGCCCCCCTGCTGCCAGTCCTGGAGAAGCTGCACCAGCCTCAGCCCCCCTGCTGCCAGTCCTGGAGAAGCTGCACCAGCCTCAGCCCCCTGCTGCCAGTCCTGGAGAAGCTGCACCAGCCTCAGCCCCCTGCTGCCAGTCCTGGAGAAGCTGCACCAGCCTCAGCCCCCTGCTGCCAGTCCTGGAGAAGCTGCACCAGCCTCAGCCCCCTGCTGCCAGTCCTGGAGAAGCTGCACCAGCCTCAGCCCCCCTGCTGCCAGTCCTGGAGAAGCTGCACCAGCCTCAGCCCCCTGCTGCCAGTCCTGGAGAAGCTGCACCAGCCTCAGCCCCCCTGCTGCCAGTCCTGGAGAAGCTGCACCAGCCTCAGCCCCCCTGCTGCCAGTCCTGGAGAAGCTGCACCAGCCTCAGCCCCCCTGCTGCCAGTCCTGGAGAAGCTGCACCAGCCTCAGCCCCCCTGCTGCCAGTCTGGGAAGCTGCACAGTCAGCCCCCCTGGCAGCGGAAGCTGCACCAGCCTCAGCCCCTGCTCCACTCCGGAGAAGTGCCAGCAGCCGCCCGCTGCCAGCCCTGAGAGCGCACGGCTCAGCCCCCTGCTGCCAGTCCTGGAGAAGCTGCACAGCCTCAGCCCCCTGCTGCCATCCTGGAGAAGCTGCACCAGCTCTCAGCTCCCCTGCTGCCAGTGCCTGGAGAAGCTGCACCAGCGAGCCTTGTCCAGCGGAGACCGACGCTCGCCCCCACCTGTCCGTCCTGGGAGCTGCACCACCTCAGCCCCGCCTGCTGAGTCCTGGAGAAGCTGGCCGCCCAGCCCCATGCTGCAGCTGAGGAGGAGCGCACAGCCCGCCGCGAGTCGGAGAAGTGCACGAGCACAGCCCGCCGCGCCGTCCTGAGAGCGCCAGCCCAGCCCCCTCTGCTGCCAGTCCTGGAGAAGCTGCACCAGCCTCAGCCCCCCTGCTGCCAGTCCTGGAGAAGCTGCACCAGCCTCAGCCCCCTGCTGCCAGTCCTGGAGAAGCTGCACCAGCCTCAGCCCCCCCTGCTGCCAGTCCTGGAGAAGCTGCACCAGCCTCAGCCCCCCTGCTGCCAGTCCTGGAGAAGCTGCACCAGCCTCAGCCCCCCTGCTGCCAGTCTCTCCGCAGCCCCCCGGGGGACCCCAGCCTGTGCTCTCCATCCTCCCCGCAGACGTGTCCGGAGAGCCGGGCGGCCGCTGGGGCACGGGAGGCTCCTCCTGGTAGACGGGCCCGGCACATGGTGAAATCTCAGCCCGGCCGACGCCATCCTGCCCCCGGAGAAGCAGCTGCCGGACACTGCCCCGGGAGAGGAGCCTTGTCACAGAGGAGACCGAGCTCGGCCACCGGCTTACCTGTCCCGGGCCGCCGCTGCTCACACTCCCTCCGGCTGCTGATCGCTGGGTGTGCGGCCGGTCCCCGACTCATCCAGGTCCTACACGGGAGGAGGAGGCGGAGGACGGGGAGAGGCGGAGGGAGGAGCCGGGAGCACAGCACGTCCGCCGCCCGGTCCTACTGCCGCCCGCTGCTGCGGGATACACCCGACATCGACATATATTACACACCCGACACATTATACATATATTATACACCCGACATCTACATATATTATACACCCCACATATTATACATATATTATACACCAGACATCTATACATATGTTATACACCCGACATCTATATATTATACACCCGACACATTATACATATATTATACACCCGACATATTATACATTATATTATACACCCGACATCTACATATATTATACACCCACATATTATACATATATTATACACCCGACATATTATTACATATATTATACACCCACATATTTATACATATATTATATACACCACACATTATTATATATATTATACACCCACATATATTATACATATATTATACACCGACACATTTACATATATTATACACCCGACACATATTATACATATATTATACACCAGACAATTATACATATATTATACACCCGACATCTACATATATTATACACCCGACACATTATACATATATTATACACCCGACATCTACATATATTATACACCCGACACATTATATATATATTATACACCGACATTATACATATATTATACACCCGACACATTATATATTATACACCCGACATTTACATATATTATACACCCGACACATTATACATTAATTATACACACCGACATCTACATATATTATACACCCGAAAATCTAATATATTATACACCCGACACATTATACTTATATTATACACCCGACATTATACATATATTATACACCCGACATATTATACATATATTATACACCGACATATTATACATATATTATACACCCGACATCTACATTATTATACACCCGACACATTATACATATATTATACACCCGACATATTATACATATATTATACACCCGACATATATACATATATTATACACCCGAACATATATACATATATTATACACACCGACATATTATACATATATTATACACCCGACATTACATATATTATACACCCGACATTTTACAATATATCACCGACATTATATATTATACACCCGACCATTATACATATATTACACCCGACATTATACATATATTATACACCCGACACATTATACATATATTATACACCCGACATTTACATATATTATACACCCACACATATTATACATATATTATACACCCGACATATTATACATATATTATACACCCGACAATTATACATATATTATACACCCGACAATTATACATATATTATACACCCGACATTATACATATATTATACACCCGACAATTATACATATATTATACACCCGACATATTATACATATATTATACACCCGACATCATTATACATATATTATACACCCGACAATTATACATATATTATACACCCGACACATTATACATATATTATACACCCGACATATTATACATATATTATACACCCGACATTACATATATTACACCCGACACATTATACATATATTATACACCCGACATTACATATATTATACACAGACATATTATACATATATTATACACCCGACATTATCATATATTATACACCCGACACATTATACATATATTATACACCCGACATTACATATTATTATACACCGACATATTATACATATATTATACACCCGACATCTACATATATTACACACCCGACACATTATAATATATTATACACCCGACATTACATATATTATACACCCGACACATTATACATATATTATACACCCGACATTTATCATATATTATACACCCGACATATACATATATTATACACCCGACACATTATACATATATTATACACCCGACATTTACATATATTATACACCCGACACATTATACATATATTATACACCCGACATCTACATATATTATACACCCACATATTATACATATATTATACACCCGACAATTAACATATATTATACACCCGACATTTATACATATATTATACACCGACATTATACTATATTATTACACCCGACATTTATACATATATTATACACCCGACATTATCACATTATATTATAACCCGACAATTATACATATATTATACACCCGACATTATACATTATTATACACCCGACATTATACATATATTATACACCCGACATTTACATATATTATACACCCGAACATTATCATATATTATACACCCGACACATTATATATATATTATACACCCGACACATTATACATATATTATACACCCGACATATACATATATTATACACCCGAACATTTACATATATTATACACCCGACACATTATACATATATTATACACCCGACAATTATACATATATTATACACCCGACATCATTATACATATTATACACCCGACATATACATATATTATACACCCGACATTTTAATATATTACACACCCGACAATTATACATATATTATACACCCGACAATTATACATATATTATACACCCGACATTTACATATATTACACCGACAATTATACATATATTATACACCCGACATTTAACATATATTATACACCCGACATATTATACATATATTATACACCCGACATATTATACATATATTATACACCGACAATTATACATATATTATACACCCGACATATACATATATTATACACCGACATATTATACATATATTATACACCCGACATCTACATATATTATACACCCGACAATTATACATATATTATACACCCGACAATTATACATATATTATACACCCGACACATTATACATATATTATACACCGACATCTACATATATTATACACCGACACATTATACATATATTATACACCCGACATCTACATATATTATACACCGACACATATACTATATTACACACTTATTATTATACACCAGACAATTATACATATATTATACACCCGACAATTATACATATATTTACACCCGACACATTATACATATATTATACACCCGACATCTACATATATTATACACCCGACACATTATACATATATTATACACCCGACATCTACATATATTATACACCCGACACATTATACATATATTATACACCCGACATCTACATATATTATACACCCGACACATTATACATATATTACACACCCGACACATTATACATATATTATACACCCGACATCTACATATATTATACACCCGACACATTATACATATATTATACACCCGACATCTACTATATATTATACACCCGACACATTATACAATATTATTACACCCGACACATTATACATATTAATTATACTTATACCCGACATCTATATTATACATATATTATCACACCCGACATTTACATATATTAACACCCGACACATTCATATTAACCACATATACATATTATTACATCACCCGACATCTACATATATTATACACCCGACACATTATACATATATTATACACCCGACATCTACATATATTATACACCCGACACATTATACATATATTATACACCCGACATCTACATATATTATACACCCGACACATTATACATATATTATACACCCGACATCTACATATATTATACACCCGACACATTATACATATATTATACACCCGACATCTACATATATTATACACCCGACACATTATACATATATTATACACCGACATCTACATATATTATACACCCGACACATTATACATATATTATACACCCCCCCGACACATTTACATTATATACACCACATCTACTATATTATACACCCGACACATTATACATATATTACACACCCGACATCTACATATATTATACACCCGACACATTATACATATATTATACACCCGACTAGTGTTGAGCGATACGATACTGCAAATATCGGGTATCGGCCAATATTAGCTGTATCGGCCTTTCGATTCCGAATACCGATATTTTTGTCTTATCGAATACCGGAATCGGATTTGTCACTGTCACTGTGAGTGTCCGTCGGTCGGGTCTGTCACTGTCAGTGTCCGTCGGTCGGGTCTGTCAGGAGTCAGCGGCACTTACCCGGCAGAAGATCTCCGGCGGTCACATCCCGGACTGCTTGATGGCCGCCATCCTCTTCTCCCCGGCGGTCACATGCAGTTTCTCGCGATAACTGCAGTGACTGCTGGGTAATCCGGCCGTAAAGCAGTCAGTCCGATGACGTCACCGCCGGGAAGCAGGTAATCAGCTGTGCTGCGCGGGATGTCAGGCTCTGCCTGTCATTGCGATGTAGCAGAGCTGGATCGTCGTGGGACTGTCGTTACTATGGACTGCGTCGGACAGGTGGTATACTGTTGGTTTGTTTTTTTTCTTTTTTTACAGGAGATCGATGGCGTCGCAGGAATGAGTGTACAATAAAAGAAATAAAACTGTGTTGTCTCTTTTATTTCATTAAAAGACTTTTTTCTTGCTTTGTCTTTTTTTTATACATTTAATAACTTTGGGATTAATAATGGATCGGTGTCTTATTGACGCCTCTCCATTATTAACCGGGCTTATTGTCACCGTGCAATCAACGGTGACAATAACCCCTTATTACCCCGCTTGCCACCGCTACAGGGCAGTGGGAAGAGCCGGGTAAAGTGCCACAATTGACATCTTTTGATGCGCCAAATGTGGGGCTGCTGTAGCCTGGTATTATCAGGCTGTTGAGGGCCAAAATCCATGGGCCTTGACAGTCTTTTAATACCAGGCCGCAGCAGTCTGCATTTTACTTGGCTGGTTAACAAAAATAGGGGGACCCTACGCCGTTTTTTTTTCGAGGGGATCCCCTATTTTTGTTAACCAGCCAAGCTAAGCAGACTGCTGTGGCCT
This sequence comes from Oophaga sylvatica, assembly GCA_033576555.1. NCBI lineage: Eukaryota > Metazoa > Chordata > Amphibia > Anura > Dendrobatidae > Oophaga > Oophaga sylvatica. Next base: position 406,337,500 of record JARQOD010000001.1, read on the forward strand.
GGTATTATCAGGCTTGCAAGGTCCATGGATATTGGATCCTTACCAGCCTGAAAAACCAGGCCTCAGCGGTCTGCTTCATCTGGCTGGTTAACAAAAATAGGGGGGACCCCACGCCAATTTTTTTCGAGGGGATTCCCTATTTTTGCTAATCAGCCAAGATATGCAGACTGCTGTGGCCTGGTATTATCAGGCTGGCAAGGTCCATGGATCTTGGCTCCTTAACAGCCTGAAAATCCAGGCCTCAGCAGTCTGCTTCATCTGGCTGGTTAACAAAAATAGGGGGGACCCCACGCCATTTTTTTTTCGAAGGGAACCCCTATTTTTGTTAATCAGTTCCCTCTGACGTCACTGATGGTGTCCCTGGCTGACCTGAAGTGAAAGTGGAAAGCAATCAATTAAGCTTTCCACTTCCTCTCCTGTCAGCCAGGAGAGGAACTCATTCATTTGGGAGTTTACTGTGAGGCTGCAGCATTAGCTGCGGTCCCTGCAGTAAACATTAACCCTTTCTGATGGATTACACCGTGGGACCTGACTGTGCATGGGATAGGTAAGAATAATTTTGCTTTATTATTTTATTTTTATTACAGGAAATGGTTTTAGCAGGAAATAAAATATGGTCAAAAACTGTGTGATTATTTCATTAAACTTTTTTTTATTAAAGTGTGTGTGTTTGATTTTTCTTTCATACAATAGGATTAATAATTGATAGTTGTCTAATTGACAGCTCTCAATTATTAACCTGGCTTAAAGTGACCTTTCAATTGCAAGGTCATTTTAACCCCTTATTAACCCATTCGCCACCGCTACAGGGCAATGGGAATAGACGGGCAAAGTGCCAGAAAGGGCGAATCTAATTATAGATTTGTCTTTTCTGGGGTGTCTGGGGGCAGATGTTAGTAGCCAGGGGGGGCAAAAATAATGGTCCCTCTCTGGGCTATTATTATCTGCCCCACTCACTGGCTTTGTCTGTCTGGTTGCGAAAATAGGGCGGGAGCCCACGCATTTTTTTTAAACAATTTTACACCTCAATATATATTATATATATATAACATGTCATTGAATTTGTGACACATATATATATATTTATATTTATAGTTCATACACTTCTACATAGTATAATAGCCGCTAATTCAATTGCCGGCTTTTGTGAAAATGCAGAACCCGACATGAAATGACACTTGGTTTACATAGAGTTAACCATGTCTTTTCATGTAGTTTGATATCTGATTTGCACAAACAATTACATCAGTCTATGTGTGCAAAATTTCACACCTGTAGGGGTTAATTAAAGGTGTAAATTCGTAGCAAAAAAGTCCGTTTTTTTTCCCAACGAATTTACACCTTTAATTAACCCCTACAGGTGTGAAATTTTGCACACATAGACTGATGTAATTGTTTGTGCAAATCAGATTGCAAACGACATGAAAAGACATGGTTAACCCTATGTACACCAAGTGTCATTTCATGTCGAGTGCTTCTGTCTTTTCACAGAAGCCGGCTTTACCCGGTAATTGAATCAGAGGATATTTTACTATGTAGAAGTGTATAAACTATACATATATGTATATATATATGTCACAATGACATGTATATATATATATATGTATTCTATGTGTGTATATTTAGTGTTTACAAGGAAATAAAGGTTTTTTTTAGTTGCGATTTTTTGTTCCCATAGACTTACATTGGACTTCCGGTATCGGAATCGGATATCGACGATATTTAGTGATATCGGCGATACCATTCCGATCCGATATTTTTAGATATCGAGCAGTATCGACATCAACGACAATATCACCCGACATCTACATATATTATACACCCGACACATTATACATTATTAACACCGCACTACTATATTATACACCCGACACATTATACATATATTACACACCCGACATCTACATATATTATACACCCGACACATTATACATATATTACACACCCGACATCTATATACATTATTATACACCCGACACATTATACATATATTATACACCCGACATTACATATATTATACACGACACATTATACATATATTATACACCCGACAATTATACATATATTATACACCCGACACATTTACATATATTATACACCCGACATATTATACATATATTATACACCCGACATCTACATATATTATACACCCGACACATTATACATATATTATACACCCGACATCTACATATATTATACACCCGACACATTATACATATATTATACACCCGACATCTACATATATTATACACCCGACACATTATACATATATTACACACCCGACATCTACATATATTATACACCCGACACATTATACATATATTATACACCCGACATTATACATATATTATACACCCGACACATTATACATATATTATACACCCGACATCTACAATATATTATACACCCGACACATTACATATATTATACACCCGACAATTATACATATATTATACACCCGACATCTACATATATTATACACCCGACACATTATACATATATTATACACCCGACATCTACATATATTATACACCCGACACATTATACATATATTATACACCCGACATCTACATATATTATACACCCGACACATATACATATATTATACACCCGACACATTATACATATATTATACACCCGACATCTACATATATTATACACCCGACACATTATACATATTATACACCCGACATTTCTAATGTATACACCCACTATATACATTGTGGGACAGTGAAGAATGTGTTTGAATGGGTGTACATTCACTAGGTATAAGGAAATGTTGGCTTTGTAAACCTAGTGAGAAAAGGCCTAACACTACATCAGGCTTACATTCATTAGACCAGAAGTAGGGTCCTGCAAACACAATCAGGAGCTGTCTTTAGCCTGGACACAGGGAGGTGTCCGGCACAAGAAGCAGTCTCCAGATTGGGAGCTGTCTTTAGTCTGGACACAGGGAGGTGTCCTCGGCACAAGGAAGCAGTCTCCAGGATTGGGAGCTGTCTTTAGTCTGGACACAGGGAGGTGTCCTGGCACAAGGAAGCAGTCTCCAGGATTGGGAGCTGTCTTTAGTCTGGACACAGGGAGGTGTCCTGGCACAAGGAAGCAGTCTCCAAGAGTGGGAGCACTCTCAGTCTTGGACACACAGGAAGGTGTCCCGGCACAAGAGGTGTCTCCAGGAGTGTGAGCTATCTCAGTCTGGGTGCAGGAGGTACCCCGGACACAGGAGTAGCCTCAGTGCGTATCGGTGTGAATAGCGGCTGAATAGGAGTGGATCTCTCTCAAGTCTGGACGTTGGATGTGCCTTCAGACACAAGGAGGAGTATCTGTGAAACTCCATACTGGTAACATATATGATATGTGTTGTGTTGGGCCAGGCTGGTAGAGTCTGGGACCCGGATAGACAGGGCAATCTATCTAAGTGTAATTAGTGGCTAGACAAGCCCAGGTTTTCTGTTTATGCTTTATTTTATCTGTTTGCTGTGGACTTTAATAAAGCTGGTTGCGGCCAGTTTTACACCAGAACTGCTGTCTGAATGAACTGTTTTCATGCCATTCTGTCTACCCAGACAGCGATCCTAGAGCTATATCCCCTGGAATGCTACAATTGGCGGAGAATGCTGGGGCAGCGCAGGGGCTGATACAGTTAGTGCTGGAGTGTGCATGCAGCATAGAGGCTTAGAGACAGCAATGTGATGAACGGGCACACAGTCCGCCACACGGTAGCCCGGGGGTCACGGCTTGTGATCCCACCGCTGCCACCACATGTGATGGAACGTGCACACACACGACGGCTGCTGCCGTCCGACCCAGTAAACTGCAGGGATTTATAACTATCCCACTTCCACTTAGGAACTTGCAGCTCTCTGGCGCCCCCCTTACCCTCAGGTCAGTCAGGGAACTGCACCTAGGATAATTAGTCGCCAGACGGGTCACTTGGATGTGTGCTGGCTATTGGGCACGCTGCAGTGAGGGAATTATAATTACTCCTGGCTGCAGCCAGGCAGTACCCTTATAAACCCCGCTGCGTCACTGCCAGCGTCACCCAATAGATTAACACTTTACACCCCTTTCTTTTAGCTGCCACCAGCTACGGCTTTTGATGAACAATTTATCAAGAGGGTCCGTAGCAACCCCAAAACAGTAGCGTAGTGCTTCAGGCACGTGCAAATTCGTTTATAGAGCAGGAGAAACAAACTAATAAATTTATAGGTTTATTCCTTAAAAACCAGGCAGTGCTTATATAATATAAAAAGATGTAACAAACTGAGACAATATAGTTATATACAGATGCAGTTATAAAATAAAATAGGATTAAGAATGAAAATCACTCACATGGTTGTTAGATCATTACAGGCAAGCCAGGCTGGGGAAGGAGCCACACGTCATAGTTCATTGGGAGATCTCTTACTCAGGCCATCCCAGCAGAAAGAATAATCCCTAAGGAACTTCACTGTAAGACTTATGCATGTCAGCTTCTGACCTCACAAAAAGGGCTGGTCCTCTGGCCACCTCCCCTGGCTGCAAGCTATGGTTTGAGCTCTGCGATATCATAAGGTTCATAACTCGTCCTGTGAACCTATCAGAATAACGGCAGACCTATCAATGATCTCACTCTAGAATGACGGTTCCAATGAGCCCACACTTGGGTGGGCTAGTTCATGGGGCACCCGAGAATTCCATTTCTCGGGTTCTGTTGGAGTTACGGGTTTACCAGTACCACGGGAACGATGCCCGTCGGCGCATGGTTCAACACAATAACTTTCGTGTTTCTAGCGAATGCTCCCACCGTGTTATTCCAAAAAGAATGAATTCTCCAAAATGGCTGCTATAGGACTTTTGCAGGGTTTGCTAAGGCAAAGGAAAATTGCTGAGGTGGGAGGGATGAGAGATCGAGTTAGCTGCAGAGAGAAGGAGGGAGGGGTACTTTGCCCTGTGCTTGCAAACAGTGGGGTGGTAGTTCTAGCAACAGCACAAGACATGCAGCTTGCAATATCATCACACCTCCCCCCCTTTAGAGGGCGCTACGGAGGCATGACCTGTCGGTAATCCGACATGCGCACCTCAGCGGGTTCGCCACGTCGTGATAACCCATCAGCATTCCCATGATCACTGCCTTTCTTGTGTTGTACGGCAAAATCATACTGCTCCAGGGCCAGGCTCCAGCGTAGCAACCTACCATTGGTTCCGGACACTGTGTGCAGCCAGCTCAGAGGGTTGTGGTCGGTGACCACCTTGAAGGTGCGCCCGTACAGGTATGGCTGCAAACGTTGCAGTGCCCAGACCATGGCCAGGCACTCCTTCTCGATGGTGGAGTATGCCACTTCCCTTGGCAGAAGTTTCCGGCTCAGGTACAACACGGGGTGCTCCTGGTTCCCCGAATCAACCTGGCTGAGTACAGCACCGAGGCCAAATTCGCTGGCGTCAGTCTGTACCAGGAATGGCCGACTGCTGTCGACGGCTTTCAACACTGGAGAGCTGCACAGGGCTTTTTTCAAAGCTCGGAATGCCGCCTCACAGCCATCTGTCCAGTTGACTGTTTGGGGTAGACCGCCCTTGGTGAGGTCCGTCAAGGGTTTTGCAATGGCGCTATAGTTCGGTACGAAACGCCTATAGTACCCTGCAGTGCCCAGGAAGGACTTCACCTGCTTTTTGGTCCTGGGGGTGGGCCAGGACACGATCGCGTCCACTTTCTCGGGCTCTGGACTCATGGAACCCCCGCCTACCCGGTGCCCCAGGTAGTGGACCTCCCTCATGCCCATCTGGCATTTTCCCGGCTTGATGGTCAGACCTGCCTGGTGAATACGCTTGAGCACCTCCTGGAGATGCTGAAGGTGTTCCTCCCAGGTGGAACTGAAGACAGCAATGTCGTCCAGGTACGCCACAGCGTACTCCTCCAGTCCCTGAAGCAGGTGGTTGACCATCCGCTGGAAAGTGGCAGGGGCATTCTTCATGCCGAAAGGCATGAACGTGGACTCGTACAGTCCAAAAGGGGTGATAAAGGCAGATTTCTCCTGCGCCGCAGGGCTCAGGGGAATCTGCCAGTATCCCCGGCTCAGATCCATGATGGATATGTACTTGGCATTCGCCAACCGCTCCAGCAGATCCTCGATGCGTGGCATTGGGTGCGCATCAGAGGTAGTGATGGCGATGAGCCCCCTGTAGTCCACGCAGAACAGGGTGGTCCGATCCTTTTTTGGCACGAGAACTACAGGTGAGGCCCACGCGCTTTTGGACTGCCGGATCACCCCCAGCTGCAACATCTCATGGATCTCCTGGCGCATAATCTGCTGCACTTCCTCAGAGATCCGATAAGGTGTCCGCCGTAACGGGGCGTGATTCCCGGTGTCCACCTCGTGGACTGCCAACTCGGTCCTTCCGGGTCGGTTCGTGAACTCGGCCCGGAAGGGTTCCAGAGTGGTCAGCAACTGCAACCGCTGGGAGACGGTTAGCGAGGCATTTACCTCCATGTCCTCAATGGACCCATTGGCATTAGCTTGGGCCAGCATGTCTAGGAGGGGATCCTCTTCCCCGTCCTCGGGCAGATTGCAGACCGGTATGACGCAGGCTTCACGTTCGTGATGGGCCTTCATCATGTTGACGTGAAAGGCCTTGCGCCTACCCCGAGTGTGGTCAAGCGTGACCACGTAGGTGGCTGGGTTGAGCTGTTGGTGCACGACGTACGGGCCTTCCCAGGCTGCCTGAAGCTTATCCTTTGGTACGGGGACCAGCACCCACACCTTTTGACCCACCTGGTAGGTCCGCTCCCGGGCGTTCTGGTCGTACCAGTGCTTCTGGTCAGCCTGAGCCTGCGTCATGTTGTCATGCACCAACTGCGTCAAGGTCTGCATCTTGTCGCGGAAGCGCATGACATAATCCACGATGGACACTTCCGTGGGGTTTGGCTCATCTTCCCAGGATTCTCTTATCAACCCAAGGGGTCCCCGGACTCACCTACCATACAGGAGCTCGAAGGGGGAGAACCCCGTCGAGGCCTGCGGGACTTCTCTGTAGGCAAATAGCAGGTGTGGGAGGTACCGCTCCCAATCGCGTCCCTGGGTCTCAACCAGCATGCGGAGCATCTGTTTGAGGGTACCGTTAAAGCGCTCACACAAACCATTGGTCTGTGGGTGATACGCACTCGATACCATACGCGTCACCTGCATTTTGCTGCAGAGAGCCTTCATTAGGCGAGACATAAATTGAGTCCCTTGATCGGTAAGCATCTCCCTGGGAAATCCTACCCGTGAAAAGATGGTCACCAGTGCATCCACCACCTTATCTGCCCTAGTTGAGGACAGAGCTACTGCCTCCGGGTACCGGGTAGCGTAGTCTACCACAGTAAGGATGTATTGCTTTCCAGAGCTGCTGGGGACGGCCAGCGGGCCCACAATGTCCACCGCGATCCTCTGGAAAGGCTCCTCTATCACTGGCAACGGGATCAGGGAGCCTTAAGAGCAGGCCCCGCCTTCCCCACTCTTTGACAGGTGATACAGGAGCGGCAGTAGTTAGTCACATCTGTCCCCATCTTGGGCCAATAGAAGTGTTGAGACAGCCGTGCCTTAGTTTTGCTGATCCCCAAGTGTCCAGCGAGTGGAATCTCATGGGCAATCCTCAACAACTCACCTCGGAACTGGTGCGGGACGACCAGCTGTTTCCCCTCAACCACTCCTTTTGGGAATCTCCGGGTACTGTCTCCCGGTACAACCTTCCTCGTTCCCAGAACACCCTCTCCTTATCAGTCACGGAGGTGGGCGTCTCGGCGAGGTGCCTCAAGTTCTCCAGGCTTGCATCTGAGTGCAGAGCGGCCTGGAACTCCTGGCTGGAGGCAGCCAGAAGTGACGTCAGGGTTCCTCCCTCACTGGGACCCTCTGGGACCTGCTCTGGGTCCACCTCTGGTTCAGTCTCTCCGGTAGCGGAGGAGGGTCCAGATGGCAGGGCGCTACCTGCGATCCGGGCACTCTGACTGCGGGTGACAGCAGCTACATATGCAGTCTCCCCGGGGATTTCTATAGACCCATCAGCCTGCGCTGCTATGGGCTCTACCTCCCCATCCACCCCCAACACTTCAGGAGCAGTGCTACTTATGGGCCAGTTACCTTCCTCGGTGGCACTGGTCAGTGTCATGGCGTCACCTTCCTCCCGGTTCCCATGCACCTCCCCATTTCCTTGAGCACTGTCGCTTGCTCCTGCTAGGGGTTCCTCAGCCGTTCACTCCGCAGAGCGACGGGACTGAACGCTCCTGTACCTGTGGACACATCTACCACTTCAGAGAAAGGGTTAACAGATTCAGATGGCACAGATACATCACTATCAACATCAGTCCTAGGGAAAGAAAGGTTATCAGTTGCATCATCACTTCGCAAAGCATTAGCAGGTAACACAATCAGTTTCCCATCATCATCAACATCAACATCATGGTTAACGTTAACCTTATCATCAGATTGGGAAGGGGTGTCAGGGACATAGTACGCCACCATCCTCCCCAGATCAGTCCCCAATAAAACATCAGTGGGCAGGTTTTCGGACACCCCCACTTCCTTCACCCTGCTCCCGGTACCCCAGTCAATGAAAACTCGGGCTATCGGCAAGGGGTAGTGGACACCCCCAATCCCTGTGACAGTTAAGGTTTTCCCCGGAATCAACTCTTCAGGGGCCGCCAGTTCGGGTCGGATGAGGGTTCGTTCAGCTCCGGTGTCCTTGAAGCCTGTAGCAAGACGGGCCCCCACGCGGACGGGCTGCACGTTGTCATCAACCCTCCCCACCACACCACCCACCAAAAGAACAGAGGCGTTGGGCCCGGAGGCCTTGGCTGGGGGGTTCTTCTGCCTCTCCGGACAGGTGGCGCTGATGTGACCAGTCCTTTTACAGGAGAAACACTGGCGGGGGTCTGATGTAGGCCTGGCGCTGGCAAAGGGGATAGTGCCTCCAGAGGGACGACTGGCAGGGGCACTGGGGTTGGTTGCAGGCTTACCCCCTCCCCAGCGGGTGGCGACGGACTTCCGCACCTCGGGTTTCCGGTTGGCCTCATAGCTGTCGGCGATCCGTGCTGTTGTGACCGCGTCCTTTGGTTCTCGGTCCAGGATGAACTGTCGGACCTCAGCTGGGCACAGATGCAGGAACTGGTCTTTGATCATCAGGTCTTTCAGCTCCTCATAGGTGTCAACTGACAGTCCATGGATCCACTGGTCAAAGTGGGTCCTGAGTCCTTGCACCACATCGCTATAACTGTCGTGTGGGCCACGTTGGAGGTTCCGGAACTTCTTTCGGTATACCTCAGGGGTTAGCTGGTACTTAGCAATCAGGGCCTGCTTGATGGCCTCATAGTCACTGTCTTGATCTGGCGCGAGGGAAGCAAACGCCTCCAAAGCTTTGCCCTTTAGCCCGGGGTCAAGTACCTGACCCATTGGTTGGCAGGCAGCCGGTACTGTCTGCAGACTTTCTCAAAGGCCCGCAGAAAAGTGTCCAAGTCTCCGTCCCTTTCCAGCACGGGAAAGTGCTCCGGCCGGGGCTTGGGACTCTGAGTGCTGCTGGGCACACTGCCCTGAGCTGTGGAGGGCATTGCCCCTCGCTGGACCATCTCCAGCTCATGGGCTCTCTGCGCTTGGGCTTCCCGCTCGGCTCGGGCTCTCTCAGCCTCCCGCTCGGCTCTCTCAGCCTCTCGCTGGGCTTGGCGCTCGGCTCGGGCCTCCTGCTGGTATTGCTGAATCAGCTTCAGGCGCTACCCCCGGTCGTCGGTGGGGAGTTCCTCCAGGGCCGCCTGCAGGTAAGGGTCCATCCCGCCCTGGTTGTAAGCCTGCAGGGTTTGGGCCTCTGCTGCCGCCCCACCTTGGCTTGGGCCGGCTTCTGTGCCCTCCTCGCTCTCAGCGTGGTCCTGTGGCATCAGGACCTTGATCAGTTGAGCTTTGGTTTGGCCCCTGGGGTCAAGGCCTCGGGAAATGCATATTCCAGCAAGAGTGTCCCTTTTCTGCAGTTTGTACCAACTTGCTCCTATTGTAGCCATGTTTGCCAAATAAAAGATAGGATAGAAAAACAAAGAGAAGGAGGGGTAACCGCAAGTACACACAATTGTCTCAGGACTAATAAACACTGAGTCTGTTCTCCAAAACTTTAGTTGCAGGGTCGCTGAAGAACCGTGCAAGTTTTTTTAGTGAATGGAATGATTGCTCAAACCAGATCACTAATGCTCTATAATCCCACCGCTCTGCCACCAATATGTGATGAACGGGCACACAGTCCGCCACACGGTAGCCCGGGGGTCACGGCTTGTGATCCCACCGCTGCCACCACATGTGATGGAACGTGCACACACACGACGGCTGCTGCCGTCCGACCCAGTAAACTGCAGGGATTTATAACTATCCCACTTCCACTTAGGAACTTGCAGCTCTCTGGCGCCCCCCCTTTACCCTCAGGTCAGTCAGGGAACTGCACCTAGGACAATTAGTCGCCAGACGGGTCACTTGGATGTGTGCTGGCTATTGGGCACGCTGCAGTGAGGGAATTATAATTACTCCTGGCTGCAGCCAGGCAGTACCCTTATAAACCACGCTGCGTCACTGCCAGCGTCACCCAATAGATTAACACTTTACACCCCTTTCTTTTAGCTGCCACCAGCTACGGCTTTTGATGAACAATTTATCAAGAGGGTCCGTAGCAACCCCAAAACAGTAGCGTAGTGCTTCAGGCACGTGCAAATTCGTTTATAGAGCAGGAGAAACAAACTAATAAATTTATAGGTTTATTCCTTAAAAACCAGGCAGTGCTTATATAATATAAAAAGATGTAACAAACTGAGACAATATAGTTATATACAGATGCAGTAATAAAATAAAATAGGATTAAGAATGAAAATCACTCACATGGTTGTTAGATCATTACAGGCAAGCCAGGCTGGGGGAAGGAGCCACACGTCATAGTTCATTGGGAGATCTCTTACTCAGGCCATCCCAGCAGAAAGAATAATCCCTAAGGAACTTCACTGTAAGACTTATGCATGTCAGCTTCTGACCTCACAAAAAGGGCTGGTCCTCTGGCCACCTCCCCTGGCTGCAAGCTATGGTTTGAGCTCTGCGATATCATAAGGTTCATAACTCGTCCTGTGAACCTATCAGAATAACGGCAGACCTATCAATGATCTCACTCTAGAATGACGGTTCCAATGAGCCCACACTTGGGTGGGCTAGTTCATGGGGCACCCGAGAATTCCATTTCTCGGGTTCTGTTGGAGTTACGGGTTTACCAGTACCACGGGAACGATGCCCGTCGGCGCATGGTTCAACACAGTAACTTTCGTGTTTCTAGCGAATGCTCCCACCGTGTTATTCCAAAAAAGAATGAATTCTCCAAAATGGCTGCTATAGGACTTTTGCAGGGTTTGCTAAGGCAAAGGAAAATTCCTGAGGTGGGAGGGATGAGAGATCGAGTTAGCTGCAGAGAGAAGGAGGGAGGGGTACTTTGCCCTGTGCTTGCAAACAGTGGGGTGGTAGTTCTAGCAACAGCACAAGACATGCAGCTTGCAATATCATCACAAGCAATAAAGGTGAAGTCTGTTGAAATAGCAGCAGAGAAAAAAAAAAAAAAAATGTGTCAAGAGAAACGTCTGTTTGGAGCAGTCTTGGAGAGACAGTGGCCCTGATAGGGTCTGCAGAGAGAAAATGTATGCACAGCAAAGCTGAACTTGTTGTGAAAATGACTGTGGAATGTGCAGCAGCAAAAGAAAAGTCTGTGGAGCAGTCTTAAAGAGACAGGAGCCCTAATAGACTTTGCAAAGAAAAAAAAAAAAAAAGTGTCTGCACAGCAGAGCTGAATTTTTCTATGGAAAAGACTGTAGAGTGTGTATGTCTTGAGTGAAGACTGCCGTTGTTGAGACAGAGAAGTCTGACAGCATGGATGACAGCATGGAGGCGCTGTTTGAACAAATGGCGCAAGTTATTGTGCAACATAAGACTGCCGTGGTTGAGACAGATAAGTCCGGCAGTATCGAGGGGCTCGTTGAATACCTGGTCCAGGCCCAGCGGAGCATGGAGCAGCAGCGCCTGCAGCACCAGCAGCGCATGCAGGAGCACCGGCAGCAATTCCTGCAGCAGCAGCAGGAGAATAACCGGTTGTTGGAGCAGATTGCAGCTCTCCGCACCTCGTCCCAGAGTAATGTTGTGAAGGCACCTGACTTGTCCGCTGTAAAGAAGGCGGTAAGACGGTCCCTGAAAAAGATGACACCTCGTGATGATGTGGAGGTGTATCTCACTAGATTTGAGGAACTGGCAGAGAAGGAGAATCTGCCCCTATCTGAGTGGGCCATGATGGTCGCACCCTATCTGATTGGAGTGCCCCAGGTGGCCTATGCTGACCTGAGCGAGCAGGACAGCCAAGACTATGCCAAGCTGAAAGCGGAGATTCGTACCCGGCTGGGTGTTACGGTGACAGCCCGTGCCAGGGGAGTTCGTGACTGGAGATACAGTTGGGAGTCTGCAGTCAGCAAACCTGATTTTGGAGTTGAAAAGGTGATAGTGAACCGCTACACCCGAGCACGCCCTCCTGAGGTACAGCCGTCTGAGAGGTCGTCACTTCAGAGTTCCCGGACGCTGAACTCTCGCGGTAAGAGCGTTCCAGCTGTAGGGGACATATGGGAGGGTGATTGTGGTGGATAGTGTTGGAGATGTCGTGAAATTGCAGCCGGCTGTTCACTAGAGGGGGAGCCTATGTGCCGTGATGTTGGCAGGTCCCTCTCTCTCTGCGCAGAACCTGTGTGTGTGTCCACCTCAGCCGAAGAGACTGGACCACAGGTGTCCCCGATGGTTGTAAATGACTGCCCAGCACAGGCCCTCTTGGACTCAGAGAGTCCAGTGACTTCCATATGTGACAGCCTGATTGATAGGGAATTCATCCCTGATAAGCACCTGAGTGTGGTGTGCATCCATGGAGACACCAAAGTCTACCCAGAGACTGCCGTGGACTTGGTCCCTAAACTCGGGGAGGTTTCATATGAAGTGGGGGTAGTGAAGAGCCTGGTGCACCCCGTCATATTGGGTAATGACTTTCCCCAGTCTAAGGATCTCTGGGGAAAAATGTTTCTAATAGGCAGTGTGATGAAGCTCCTACTGAGGGTGCGCAGTCCCGAGGGGCGGAACACAATGCTAGTGGGACGTTAAATTTATGTGATAATGATGCTGATGCTTATAATGATGATGATGATGGTGATCATGATAATGATGATGACCATGATAATGATGATGATGATCATGATGATAATGATGACCATGATAATGATGCTGATGCTGATAATGATAATGATGATGAGCATGATAGTGATGATAATACTGATCATAGTCATGATAATGATGTTGATAATAATGATGACTGTGATAGTGATGAAATTCCTTTGCAGGTGATGTTGGGAGACGAGGATGGTGGTTCTCGGGAACCGAGTGTCCCTGACCTGCCTGTGTCCTGTGACAATTTTGAGAGTGAGCAGTGGCGAGACCCCACTCTTAAAACGGCACAGGAAAATATGATTGTTCTAAATGAGGTTTCCCAGGAGCCTGGCTCTGAGGAGAGATTTCCTCATGCTGCCATGGACAATAGCCTATTGTATAGGGACACTGAGGTCCAGGGAGAGGTCGTGAGTCAGCTCCTAGTACCTGAACTATTGTAATACTATTGTAGGAACTCGAGGATTCTGATAGCGTGGGGCAATGAACAATCAGAGACGGGTTTCTTTGAATGCAAATAATGTATTTGTGAAACAGCAAAACACCCAAAAACAATATTCAAACAACCCGTAGTGACATGCAATGAGTCCATATATATATACACAAGTCCAGTTATATGAATCCGGATATATAAGTCTTTGAACCTCTATAGCGAGGGTGGTAAAGTTCTTACGACGGAGTCCTCACACAAATGTGACCACAAGGTAAGTCTGATGCACAGGTAACGTGGCTGGATTTACACACTGCTGGTGTGTGAAGAGTCAGATCCAGGTATGCAGAAAACACAGGGAGGTCCAGGAACAAGTTAATCTCAGTTGTGGCTTAATTCAGTGAAGTCCAACAACAAGTTCATATGTCAGTAAGGTTCCAGTAACAGTTCCAACAGCTCTCACCAGAGGTAATGCACAAAGGGTTAAACAGCAACAGTTCAGAAACACAGTTCTTATCAGATGGAGTGAACCAAGGGTTAAATTCCCAAGTCAACAGTTTAGTGATAACACAGTACTTTGTGCAACTTACATATGCAGAGAATGTCCAGAGCCATGGGTAGAAACTGCTGTGGCTGAGAAACACCTGAAGATAAGGCTATGCACTTTCCTAGTAAATACACAAAAGATCTGTGAGGAACAAAGCAGCTGGGTTGCAGGGAAACGGAAGCAGAATATTCCAGCAGTGAAACCAACACCTGAGCCAGGCTTTAAACAAACGAACAGGAAGTAGGGCACACAAAACAGCAAACTCCATTTTAACAAAGGGCAAAATCATTGACAAAGTTACCTAGAAAACCCGGAATACTGACATTACTCCCCCCTAAAGACGGCCTCCGGACGGTCCTGGACCAGGCCTGTCCGGGTATCTTCGATGAAACTGAGCAATCTTCAGAGGCGCATTGATGTTACTTACTGGTTCCCAAGAATCATTTTCAGGAGAGTAACCTTGCCATCTAACTAGATACTGAAGCCGGTTTCTATGAAGTCTCGAATTAACAATATCCTGTACCACGAATTGTTCTTCGCCATCAACCAACACTGGTGGAGGGGGAGGTACGATACGTCCCTGAAACGTGTTAGGAGAGACTGGTTTTAATAAGGAAACATGAAATACTGGGTGTACCTTTAAAGTCCGTGGTAGCTTCAACCGACAGGCAACAGAGCTCACAATCCCAGTGATCTTGAATGGACCGATGAATTTCTGTCCCAGTTTCTGCGAAGGAACACCCAATTTTAGATTCTTGGTGGACAACCAAACTGAGTCTCCTACCTTATACATAGGTGCTGGTTTCCGGAATCTATCGGCCGACTTCTTGTAACGCTCCTGTGCTGTGGTCAGGGAGTCCTTCAAAACTTCAAGATTACGTTGCAACGCCGTCACTCTGTCTTCAACCGCTGGTACCGAAATCGTAACCGGAGACCTAGGCAAAATACTTGGATGATAACCCAGGTTGGCAAAAAAAGGCGTTACCTTCGTGGAACTGCTTTGGGAGTTGTTGTACGAAAATTCCGCTAGAGGAAGTAGCTTCAGCCAATCGTCCTGCAAATGACTGACGTAACAGCGTAGATATTGCTCCAAGGTTTGATTTGTCCGTTCGGTCTGCCCGTTGGTCTGAGGATGGTATGCAGAAGACAAGCAAACATTAATGTGGAGCGCAGAACAAAATCCTTTCCAAAATCTAGAGGTAAATTGTATTCCCCGGTCAGAAATGATGTCATCTGGTACCCCATGCAGCCGGAAAATGTTCTGGATAACTAGATCTACTGTCTCTGTAGCTGAGGGAAGACCAGCACACGGAATGAAATGAGCAGCTTTCGTTAAACGATCTACTACCACCAAAATAGTATTTTTACCACCAGAGGTGGGTAACTCCACAATAAAGTCCATCGAAATAGACCCCCAAGGGCGAGACGGTACAGGTAGCGGTTTAAGAAGACCAGTAGGTGAAACGCGAGGAACCTTGTACCGGGCACAAACTTCACAAGAGCGGACATAGTCATTCACATCCTTCAAGCAGGTAGGCCACCAAAAAAAACGAGTTAACAATTCCTGCGTCTTCTGTACCCCCCTATGACCAGCCAATTTAGAGTCGTGGACCAATTTGAGAACTCGAAGTCTTACAGCCTTGGGACATAAATACATCGATCTCTAAGCCACACACCATTCCGAAGGACAAGATTCACATTGTCAGGTGGAGCTGCAAGAAATACGTCACCGTCATAGGCCAGCTTGATCTCCTGCCACAAGTCCCGGTTCCGGAGCACTCCAACGAAATTGGCCTCCGACAAGATGGTCTTCGACGGGGTCCCAGGCACGGAATCCACGGTATGGATTCGGGATAATGCGTCAGCTTTCCCATTACGTGAACCTGGGCGGTACGAAATAATAAAATTAAACTGGTTCAAGAACAAACTCCACCTAGCTTGTCGAGGAGAAAGACACCTGGCAGACTTAAGGAATTCCAAATTGCGATGATCCGTGAGTACTACTACCTGCTGAGTTGCCCCTGCAAATGGTGTCTCCATTCCTTAAAGGCAGAAATAATTGCCAAAAGTTCCTTATCTGCCACATCATAGTTAAGTTCTGCAGAAGATAACCTACGAGAGAAGAAGGCACACGGGTGCAGCAAACCTTTGTCTCCGGTACGTTGTGAGAGGATAGCTCCCAATGCACAGTCAGACGCGTCCACCTCCACGATAAAAGGCTGTGCAGGATCCGGATGCATCAATATTGGAGCCGTGGTAAAACAACCCTTCAGGCGATCAAAGGCTTCCTGAGCTTGCGAAGACCATTCAAACTTCTTCCCCTTCTTGGTGAGGAGAGTGATGGGACGGACAATTTCTGAAAAATTTCGGATAAACCGTCTATAAAAGTTAGCAAAGCCAATGAATCGTTGTACCTCCTTAATGTTTCCTGGTACCGGCCAGTCCAAGATTGCCTGGATCTTGCTGGACTCCATATTCAATCCCTGAGGCGAGATAACATAGCCTAAAAATTGAATTTCAGAACAATGGAACTCACACTTTTCGAGTTTGATGTACAAATGATTATCTCTCAAACGTCTAAGTACGGTCTTGACATGTTCCTGATGTTCCTGTAAGGAGTCAGAAAAGATTAAGATGTCATCAAGGTAAATTACCACATATTGGTCCAATAAATCCCTGAAAATGTCGTTGGCTAAATGTTGAAAAGCAGCAGGAGCGTTACAGAGTCCGAATGGCATCACCAAATATTCAAAATGTCCATACCGGCATCTAAAAGCTGTCTTCCATTCGTCTCCGGGCCGTATACGGAGTAAATTATATGCCCCACGAAGATCTAATTTGGTAAATACTTTGGCCTGGCGAACTCTTTCCAACAATTCTGGAATTAGGGGCAACGGGTACCTGTTACGAATGGTTACCTTATTTAACTCCCGGTAGTCAATGCAGGGTCTTAGAGTACCATCCTTCTTCTTTACAAAGAATATTGGAGCTCCCGCTGGTGAAGAAGATGGTCGGATAAACCCCTTGGCTAAATTCTCATCTATATACTCTCGTAAAGATTTTAATTCCGGAGCCGCCAACGGGTAAACATGGCCGAAAGGAATCGCTGCTCCAGGAAGCAATTCTATGGGGCAGTCATACGGTCTATGTGGGGGAAGTTGATCTGCCTTCCTTTTATCACAAATGTCTGAGAATTCCTGATATATCAGAGGGAGAGTAGGTACCTGTATCACCTCTTCCAAGTTCTGGGTAACTGGAGCCGCTACAGTTGGACTGATGGTAGAACTGCACTTCGGGAGAAAGGTTATCTCCTTGGTTTCCCAATTGATGATTGGATTTTGTGACCGTAACCAGGGAATTCCTAAAATTACAGGAAAATGAGGAGAAGATATTAACATGAATGAAAGTGTTTCTTGATGGTCTGGTTCCATCTTACACTCCAGAGGCACTGTCTCCCGATCTACTGGTCCAGAAACTAATGGGGAACCATCCACCGTTTCCATAGTGATTGGTGAAGCTCTTAGTTGTGTCTTTATACCATGTTCCTTTGCAAAGAAGAATCCATGAAATTCCCACCTGCTCCAGAGTCTATCATGGCAGAACTTGATATCCACTGTTCCTCCCACTGAATCTGTATAGGAAGAGAACAATGTGAATATTTCTCCCCTTGATCTTTAGGGGAAGTCGGCATCAGTATTGGGGAAAAACCGCATCTAGATGTAGACTGGTTTCCGAAACTTCAGACTCAGCGTCTGTGTTATCATAATCCCCTACTACCGCCAACACCTTGTTTGGTCGCCTAGGACATTTAGGACAATTGATGAGGAAATGGTCCGATTGACCACAATAGAAACATAAGCGCTCACGGAGACGGTGTTCGCGGCGTTCATTATTCTCACGTCTCTGCAGTGAGTCCACCTGCATAGGCACCTCCTCAGCCTCTCGCGGGTTTTTGCCTGTGGTTTCCCTGGACGGAAGAGAGTAATTAGTAATGCGATTTACAGCGGCCCATTTTTCTTGTCTGCGTTCAGTTAAACGGATATCAATACGTACACAGTGCTGTATAAACAATTCAAACTCCTGTGGAGACTCTGAACGAGCTAGCTCATCCTTGATTGCATTTGACAAACCTTTTCTAAAGATTGGTAATAAAGCATTGTTTTCCCACTGGGTGTCCACCACTAACCTTTTAAATTCAGTAACATATTCTATGACTGACTGTTTCCCCTGGCGTAAGGAAAGCAAGGCAGATTCAGCGGTAGCACGGCGGTTGGGATCGTCGAACATTTGCGCCATGGCTGCCAGAAAATTGTCCAAATTATTTAGACGGGTATCATGACTTTCAACCATAGGATTTGCCCAAGCCAGTGCACGTGATGTCAACAACATAATAATACATAGAACCTTAGATCTATCAGACCGGTAGTAGGAGGCATGTACATCAAAAAATAATATACATTGATTAACAAACCCACGGAATTGACTTCGGTCACCATTAAAACGGAATGGAGGCAATTTGGGCATACTGGTGGATGAGGTAGGCTCAGTAGGTAAGGCCTCCAGGACTCCTAACCTAGAACGTAGATCTTGGAGAGCCTGACCAAACCCCTGTGCATTGTGGTTAACCCGAGACTCCAAGTCTCTAATCTGATTGAGTGCAGCCGCCACCTCCTGCTGCAAGGAGTTAACTATGGTGAACAATTTGTCTGCCCGTGTCTCCGTCATTGCCCCAGCAGAATCCTCTTTTTTAGGCTGGAATATCCTGTAATACTATTGTAGGAACTCGAGGATTCTGATAGCGTGGGGCAATGAACAATCAGAGACGGGTTTCTTTGAATGCAAATAATGTATTTGTGAAACAGCAAAACACCCAAAAACAATATTCAAACAACCCGTAGTGACATGCAATGAGTCCATATATATATACACAAGTCCAGTTATATGAATCCGGATATATAAGTCTTTGAACCTCTATAGCGAGGGTGGTAAAGTTCTTACGACGGAGTCCTCACACAAATGTGACCACAAGGTAAGTCTGATGCACAGGTAACGTGGCTGGATTTACACACTGCTGGTGTGTGAAGAGTCAGATCCAGGTATGCAGAAAACACAGGGAGGTCCAGGAACAAGTTAATCTCAGTTGTGGCTTAATTCAGTGAAGTCCAACAACAAGTTCATATGTCAGTAAGGTTCCAGTAACAGTTCCAACAGCTCTCACCAGAGGTAATGCACAAAGGGTTAAACAGCAACAGTTCAGAAACACAGTTCTTATCAGATGGAGTGAACCAAGGGTTAAATTCCCAAGTCAACAGTTTAGTGATAACACAGTACTTTGTGCAACTTACATATGCAGAGAATGTCCAGAGCCATGGGTAGAAACTGCTGTGGCTGAGAAACACCTGAAGATAAGGCTATGCACTTTCCTAGTAAATACACAAAAGATCTGTGAGGAACAAAGCAGCTGGGTTGCAGGGAAACGGAAGCAGAATATTCCAGCAGTGAAACCAACACCTGAGCCAGGCTTTAAACAAACGAACAGGAAGTAGGGCACACAAAACAGCAAACTCCATTTTAACAAAGGGCAAAATCATTGACAAAGTTACCTAGAAAACCCGGAATACTGACAACTATATAGAAGTATAGTGCTGGGGTTGTCACATAGTCACATACTTGAGGGACCAGATGGTGCAGTTAATGTTGTGGATGACATGTTAACTAAGGTTCCAGATCGGGATGTGAATGAGAATGAATTGTATACCCCTGAAAGTGAGAATGAGAAAGTAGATGTGCTAAAGAAAGTTCAGGGGGAATTAGAGAAAGGTGAAAAACCCCTTTACCTCCTGTGATAGTTGGTGACACATGGTCAGTGCACCAGGGACAGGAGGTACGTGAGTTTATGAAGAAGAGTCAGCAGAAGTGTTCTGATGTGCCAGGTCGTACTTCTCTGGCCAGGCACTATATCGAAACTGAGCCCGGCCCTAAGGTCAAGATGAAACCGTGCAGGATACCCGAGGCCCGCAGAGAGTATAGGCCTGGGAGGTACAGGGTAGTGCGGATGCTTCAGATGAAGAGAAAGCTGATGTTGGCTATGACAGTGGTGAAGATGAAGCTGATGAGGGCCATGACTGGTCCAGAGTTCACTGTCTCTGTTGGATTGTTGACCAGTCCTTCGGTCTGGATGACCAGCCCTCCGGTTTGGAGAAGAGGAGGGGATATGTGGGATGGGACAGTGAAGGAATGTGTGTTGAATGGGGTGTACATTTCACCTAGGTATAAGGGAAATGTGTGGCTTTGTAAACCTAGTGGTAGAGAAAGGTCACTACACCTTACATTCATTACACACTTGCAGCTCAGGCCTGAAACTACTCAGGTCTTAATTAGGAGACCAGAAGTAGGTGTCTGCAAACACAATCTAGGAGCTGTCTTTAGCCTGGACACAGGGAGGTGTCCCGGCACAAGGAAGCAGTCTCCAGGATTGGGAGCTGTCTTTAGTCTGGACACAGGGAGGTGTCCTGGCACAAGGAAGCAGTCTCCAGGATTGGGAGCTGTCTTTAGTCTGGACACAGGGAGGTGTCCTGGCACAAGGAAGCAGTCTCCAGGATTGGGAGCTGTCTTTAGTCTGGACACAGGGAGGTGTCCTGGCACAAGGAAGCAGTCTCCAAGAGTGGGAGCACTCTCAGTCTGGACACACAGGAAGGTGTCCCGGCACAAGAGGTGTCTCCAGGAGTGTGAGCTATCTCAGTCTGGGTGCAGGAGGTACCCCGGACACAGGAGTAGTCTCAGTGCGTATCCGTGTAAATAGCGGCTGAATAGGAGTGGATCTCTCTCAAGTCTGGACGTTGGATGTGCCTTCAGACACAAGGAGGAGTATCTGTGAAACTCCATACTGGTAACATATATGATATGTGTTGTTTTGGGTCAGGCTGGTAGAGCCGGGACCCGGATAGACAGGGCAATCGATTTATGTATAATTAGTGGCTAGACAAGCCCAGGTTTTCTGTTTATGCTTTATTTTATCTGTTTGCTGTGGACTTTAATAAAGCTGGTTGCGGCCAGTTTTACACCAGAACTGCTGTCTGAATGAACTGTTTTCATGCCATTCTGTCTACCCAGACAGCGATCCTAGAGCTATATCCCCTGGAAATGTTACAACATATATTATACACCCGACATCTACATATATTATACACCCGACACATTATACATATATTATACACCCGACATCTACATATATTATACACCCGACACATTATACATATATTATACACCCGACACATTATACATATATTATACACCCAACATCGACAAATATTATACACCCGACATATTATACATATATTATACACCCGACATCGACAAATATTATACACCCGACACATTATACATATATTATACACCAGACATCTACATATATTATACACCCGACATCTACCGTACATATATTATACACCCGACACATTATACATATATTATACACCCGACATCGACAAATATTATACACCCGACATATTATACATATATTATACACCCGACATCGACATATATTATACACCCCACATATTATACATATATTATACACCCGACATCTACATATATTACACACCCGACCCATTATACATATATTATACACCCGACATATTATACATATATTATACACCAGACATATTATACATATATTACACACCCGACATATTATACATATATTATACACCAGACATATTATACATATATTATACACCCACCTATTATACATATATTATACACCCGACATATTATACATATATTACACACCCGACATATTATACATATATTATGCACCCGACATATTATACATATATTATACACCAGACATATTATACATATATTACACACCCGACATATTATACATATATTATACACCAGACATATTATCATATATTACACACCCGACATCTACATATATTACACACCCGACATATTATACATATATTATACACCCCACATATAATACATATATTACACACCCCACATATTATACATATATTATACACCAGACATATTATATATCACATATATTATTACACCCCACATATAATACATATATTAACACCCACATATTATACATATATTATATACCCAGACATATTATACATATATTATACACCCGACACATTACATATATTATACACCAGACATATTATACATATATTATACACCCGACATCATACATATATTATACACCCGACAATTATACATATATTATATAACACCCGACATTATATATATTATACACCCACATATTATATATATATTATACACCCAACATATTATACATATATTATACACCCCACTATATTATACATATATTAACACCCCACATATATTATACACCAGACATATTATACATATATTATACACCGACATATTATACTATATTATACACCCGACATATTATACATATATTATACACCCGACATATTATACATATATTATACACCCCACATATTATACATATATTAACACCAGACATATTATGCATATATATACACCATACATTATATACATATATTATACACCCCACATATTATACATATATTATACACCAGACATATTATACATATATTACACACCCGACATCTAACATATATTACACACCCGACATATTATACATATATTATACACCCACATATATACATATATTACACACCCCACATATTATACATATATTATTCACCAGACATATTATACATATATTATACACCCGACATCTACATATATTATACACCAGACAATATTATACATATATTATACACCCGACATCTACATATATTATACACCCCACATATTATACATATATTATACACCAGACATTTATATATTATACACCCCACATATTATATATATATTATACACCCAACATATTATACATATATTATACACCCCACATATTATACATATATATACCACCCCACATATTATACATATATTATACACCAGACATATTATACATATATTATACACCCGACATCTACATATATTACACAAATGACATATTATACATATATTATACACCAGACATATTATACATATATTATACACCCGACATCTACATATATTATACACCCGACATCGACATATATTATACACCCGACACATTTATACATATATTACACACCCACATATTATACATATAATTATACACCAGATATATTATACATATATTATACACCCGACATTACATATATATTATACACCCGACATCTACATATATTACACACCCGACATATTATACATATATTATACACCCGACATCTACATATATTACACACCCGACATATTATACATATATTATACACCCGACATATTATACATATATTACACACCCCACTATTATATATATATTATACACCCGACATATTATACATATATTATACACCCGACATATTATACATATATTATACACCCGACATATTATACATATATTATACACCCCACATATTATACATATAAATTATACACCAGACATATTATACATATATTATACACCCGACATATACATATGTTATACACCCGACATATTATACATATATTATACACCCGACACATTATACATATATTATACACCCAACAAATTATACATATATTATACACCCGACATATTATACATATATTATACACCCGACATATTATACATATATTATACACCCGACATATTATACATATATTATTCACCAGACATATTATACATATATTACACACCCGACATATTATACATATATTATACACCCGACATATTATACATATGTTATACACCCGACATATTATACATATATTATACACCCGACATATTATACATATATTATACACCCCACCTATTAATTATATATTATACACCCCACATATTATACATATATTATACACCCGGCATATTATACATATATTTATACACCCGACATCTACATATATTATACACCCGACATATTATACATATATTATACACCCGACATATTACACATATTATTATACACCCATATATTATACATAATATTATACACCCGACACATTATACATATATTATACACCCAACAAATTATACATATATTATACACCCGACATATTATACATATATATACACCCGACATATCATATGTTATACACCCGACATATTAAACATATATTATACACCCGACATATTATACATATATTATACACCCCACCTATTATATATATTATACACCCCACATATCATACATATATTATACACCCGACATCTACATATATTATACACCCGACATATTATACATATATTATACACTCCACATATTATACATATATTACACACCCGACATATTATACATATATTATACACCCGACATATTATACATATGTTATACACCCGACATATTATACATATATTATACACCCGACATATTATATATATATATTATACACCCCACCTATTATATATATATTATACACCCACATATTATACATATATTACACACCCGACATATACATATATTACACACCCGACATATTATACATATATTATACACCCGACAAATTATACATATATTATACACCCGACATCTACATATATTATACACCCGACATCTACATATATTATACACCAGACATATTATACATATATTATACACCCCACATATTATACATATATTATACACCAGACATATTATATATATATTATACACCCCACATATTATATATATATATTATACACCCAACATATTATACATATATTATACACCCCACATATTATACATATATTACACACCCCATATATTATACATATATTACACACCCCACATATTATACATATATTATACACCAGACATATTATACATATATTATACACCCGACATCTACATATATTATACACCCGACATCTACATATATTACACAAACGACATATTATACATATATTATACACCAGACATATTATACATATATTATACACCCGACATCTACATATATTATACACCCGACATCGACATATATTATACACCCGACACATTATACATTGTAGCCTTTCCGGGGGTTTTAGCTCTGAGATCGCTGTCTGGGTAGACAGAATGGCATGGAAACAGTTCATTCAGACAGCAATTATGGTAAAAACTGGCCGCAACCAGTTTTATTAAAGTCCACAGCAAACAGATAAAACAAAGCATAAACAAAAGACCTAGGCTTGTCTAGCCACTAATTACACTTATGTAATGTCCCTTTCTATCAGGAACCCAGACTCTATCAGTCTGTGCCCAAAACAACACATATGATATATGGTACCAGTATGGAGTCTCCCAGATACTCCTCCTTATGTCTGAAGGTCCACCCGACTTCCAGACTTGAGAAAGATCCACTCCTATTCAGTAGTCATTATGCTGGAGGTTCACAGAGACACTCCTGTGTCCGGGTCCTTCCTGCACCCAGACCGAGACGGCTCCCCTCCTCTTCAGTAATCATCAGCATGTATTCTCACAGAGACTGCTTCCTTGTGCCAGGACACCTCTCTGTGTCCAGGCCGAAGACAGCTCTAACACTCTTGGCTTATCCGCATGGATTCTCACAGAGACTGCTTCCTTGTGCCAGAACACCTCTCTGTGTCCAGGCTGAAGACAGCTCTAACGTCCAGACTGAATGAGCTCTCTGACTGTGCTCCCAAGCACCTACTTCTGGCTTCCTAATCAACACCTGAGTGGATTCAGGTCTGAGCTGCAAGCGTGTACTGAATGGCAGGTGTAGTGACCTTTCTTTACCACCAGGTTTACAAAGCCACACATTTCGCTCATACCAGTCAGCAAGGTACTTAGGTGAAATATACACCTCATTCACCACATATTCCTTCACTGTCTCACATATCCCCCCCCTCTTCTCCAGACCGGAGGGCTGGTCATCCAGACCGGAGGGCTGGTCAACAATCCTAAAGAGACAGTGAACTCCGGACCAGTTATGTCCAACACCAAGTTCATCTTCACCATTGTCATCTGTATCTTCACTTAAAGCAACCGCACTACGCTGTACCGTCCCAGGCCTATGCTCTCTGCGGGCCTCGGGTGTCCTGCACGGTTTCAGCTTGACTTTAGTGCCAGCCTCAGTCTCGGTATAGTGGCTCACCAGATAAGTATGACCAGGCACGTCAGAACAGCTCTGCTGATTCTTCCTCAGAAACTTTCGTACCTCCTGTTTTTGGGGCACTGACCCTGTGTCACCAACTGTCACAGGAGGTATAGGGGTTTTCTCTAATTCCCCCTGAACTTTCTTTAGCACATCTACTTTCTTAAATATCAGTTGATTCATAAATTCTATCTCACAGAACCCAAGCGCCTCTGTCATGGTCTCTGACCATTCCGAGCCACACTGTTCAAACGATTGGCACTGTAGAGGGAGCTGATCGTTTTTCTTGGTCGGTACACATAATTTATCCTCTTCTGGTACAGGCTCACTTTGCATAAGACTCAGAGCTCTTACTTCTTTCTCCAGGAGATCCTCATGGCTACGCATCTTCTCCTGTAGTTGTTGGACGTCCTTTACGTCTTCGGCCCTTTCTTCAGGCTCTTCTGGTAGGACATGCTCAGAAGCCCTACCATCAGTCTTCTTTTCCACCACGTTCTGCATCCCATCTGAGCTCCCGTGTATCTGCAGCGGCAACGGAGCGACACATCGCCCCTCCCACTCACTGGGACGTGGTTCAAGTGTAGACTCCATGAAAATGTGCCTGAGCTCACCAAGGCCAACCCGAGGTCTCAAAATCTCATCTTGGGATTTATCCAGATCCTTTGTGTCGCTCGGGAACTCCGATGGCGCACCGGGCGCCGAACTTCCGGCCCGAGCTTCGCGAGTTGCAGCCACGGATCCGGACAGTACACCGTCCACGCCGCTGTCTCCGGCAGAAACAGATTCCGGGGCAGAGTCATTCCCCACATCTTCAGTCTTGTTCCTCACAGCTTCACTTGAGACCTCAGCTTCTGGTAAGGCACCTGGCCTGGTGTCCACCACTTCCATGGCTTTTTCCACCTCTGCAGCATCACCTTCAGAGTCCTTGGCCTGATGCAGATCCACACCACACATTGACAACTTCTCATTTTCAACAGCATCCACTTGTGCTGTGTTCAGTTTCAGAGTCCTGTCTTTCACCTTAGTCTTCGCCAGGGAACCGGCCAACTGTAAAACATCTTCAGATGCCATCTTCCGTCCGACTGCAAGGTCAGCCTCAGCCTTCCTCTCAGGACTCTCAATCTCCTCTGCTACCATGCCTTCCTCACTTGCACTGGTTGCTTTATTGTCATCAGATGACTCACTATCACCACCACTATCCCTGTCTGACCCCCTTTTCTCAGCCACATCTGGCTCACTTTCAGGGTTAGACACTTCATTTTCATTCACATCCGGCTCACTGTCAGGGTTATACAATTCATTCTCATTCACATCTTGATCTGGAACCTTAGTTAACATGTCATCCACAACATTAACTTCACCATCTGGTCCCTGGTTTCCCTCAGGTGGTCCCTCAAGTATGTGACTATGTGATAACCCCAGCACTATACTTCATATAGCTCAGGTACCAGGAGCTGACTCACGACCTCTCCCTGGACTTCAGTGTCCCTATACAATAGGTTATTGTTCATGGCAGCATGAGGAAACCTCTCCTCAGAGCCAGGCTCTTGGGGAACCTCATTCAGAACAATTACATTTTCCGGTGCCGTTTTAAGAGTGGGGGTCTCGCACCGGCTCACTCCCAAAATTGTCACAGGAGCCAGGCAGGTCAGGGACACTCGGTTCCCGAGAACCACCATCCTCGTCTCCCAACATCACCTGCAAAGAAATTTCATCTTTATCACGGTCATCATCATTATCATGATCATCATTATCATTATCAATATTATCATGGTCATCATCATTATCACATAAGTTTAACGGCCCACTAGCATTGTGTTCCGCCCCTCGGGACTGCGCAACCCCAGTAGGAGCTTCATCACACTGTCCATCAGAAACATTTTTCCCCCAGAGATCCTTAGACCGGGAAAGTCATTACCCAATATAACGGGTTGCACCAGGGTCTTCACTACCCCCACTTCACATGAAACCTCCCCGAGTTTGGGGACCAAGTCCACGGCAGTCTCTGGGTAGACTTTGGTGTCTCCATGGATGCACACCATACTCAGGTGCTTATCAGGGATGAAGTCCCTATCAATCAGGCTGTCACATACGGAAGTCACTGGACTCTCTGAGTCCAAGAGGGCCTGCGCTGGGCAGTCATTTACAACCACCGGGGACCCCTGTGGTCCAGTCTCTTCGGCTGAGGTGGACACACACACAGGTTCTGCGCAGAGAGAGAGGGATCTGCCAACATCACAACACATAGGCTCCCCCTCTATTGGACAGTTGGCTGCAATTTCACGCCAGCTCCAACACTGTCCATCACACTCTCCCACCCACATGTCCCCTCGGGCCTGAACCCGCTTATCAGCATACCCCATGTCCCCAACAGCTGGAACGCTCTTACCGGGAGAGTTCAGCGTCCGGGAACTCTGAAGTGACGTCCGCTCAGACGGCTGGTCACGGAGGCAGTCTTTGGGGCCAAAGTACCTTTCTCTCTGTACCTCAGGAGGAAGTGCTCGGGTGTAGCGGTCCACTGTCACCTTTTCGACCCTTTGGGCAGTGTTGCTGACGGCAGACTCCCAACTGTATCTCCAGTCATGGACTCTCCTGGCACGGGCTGCAACCGTAACACCCAGCCGGGTAAGAATCGCTGCTTTCAACTTGGCATAGTCTTCGCTGTCCTGCTTGCTCAGGTCAGCCCAGACTTTTTGGGGTTCCCCAATCAGATAGGGTACGACTGCCATGGCCCATTCAGATAGTGGCAGATTCTCCTTCTCTGCCAGTCTCTCAAACCTAGTAAGATATACCTCCACATCATCACGAGGTGTCATTTTTCTCAAGGACCGTCTTTACCGCCTTCTTTATAGCGGACAACGCCGGTGCCTTCACAACATTACTTCGGGACGCGGCACCGAAATCCTTTTTTGGTGCTGTCATCTGCTCAACAAATAACCGGTTATTCTCCTGCTGCTGCAGGAATTGCTGCTGGGCCTGCTGCATGTGCTGCTGGTGCTGCAGGCGCTGCTGCTCCATGCTCTGCTGCATGCTTCGCTGGGCCTGCACCAGGTACTCAACGAGCTCCTCCATACTGCCGGACTCATCTGTCTCAATCACAGCAGTCTTATGTTGCATATTAACTTGCGCCATTTGTTCAAACAGCGCCTCCATGCTGTCAGATTTCTCTGTCTTCACAACGGCAGACTTCAGTCAAGGCATACACACTACACAGCTTTTTTCCACAGAAAATTCAGCCTTGCTGTGCAAACACCCTTTTTTTTTTCTTTGCAAAGTCTATTAGGGCTACTGTCTCTTTAAGACTGCTCCACAGACGTTTCTCTTGCTGCTGCACATTCCACAGTCATTTTCACAACAAGTTCAGCTTTGCTGTGCATACATTTTCTCTCTGCAGACCCTATCAGGGCCACTGTCTCTCCAAGACTGCTCCAAACAGACGTTTCTGCTGACACACTTTTTTTTTTTTTCTGCTGCTATTTCAATAGACTTCACCTTTAATGCTGTCTCTTGCCACTGTGCTGCATACACACTCCAGCACTAACTGTATCAGGCACTGCGCTGCCCAGCAATCTCCGCCAATTGTAGCCTTTCCGGGGGTTTTAGCTCTGAGATCGCTGTCTGGGTAGACAGAATGGCATGGAAACAGTTCATTCAGACAGCAATTATTGGTAAAAACTGGCCGCAACCAATTTTATTAAAGTCCACAGCAAACAGATAAAACAAAGCATAAACAAAAGACCTAGGCTTGTCTAGCCACTAATTACACTTATGTAATGTCCCTTTCTATCAGGAACCCAGACTCTATCAGTCTGTGCCCAAAACAACACATATGATAATGGTACCAGTATGGAGTCTCCCAGATACTCCTCCTTATGTCTGAAGGTCCACCCGACTTCCAGACTTGAGAAAGATCCACTCCTATTCAGTAGTCATTATGCTGGAGGTTCACAGAGAACACTCCTGTGTCCCGGGGTCCTTCCTGCACCCAGACTGAGACGGCTCCCCTCCTCTTCAGTAATCATCAGCATGTATTCTCACAGAGACTGCTTCCTTGTGCCAGGACACCTCTCGTGTCCAGGCCGAAGACAGCTCAACACTTGGTTATCCGCTGGTTCTCACAGGCTGCTTCCTTGTGCCAAACACCTCTCGTGTCCGGCTGAAGACGCTCAAACGTCAACGAATGAGCTCTCTGACTTGCTCCCAACACCTATTCTGGTTTTCCTAATCAACACCTGAGTGGATTCAGGTCTGAGTGAAGGTGTACTGAATGGAGGTGTAGGACCTTTCTTTCCACCAGGTTTACAAAGCCACAATTTCGTCATCCAGTCAGCAAGGTACTTGGTGAAATTACACCTCATTCACCCTTATTCCTTCACTGTCTACATATCCCCCCCTTTTCCCTCCAGACCGGAGGGCTGGTATCCAGGCCGGGGGGTGGTCAACAACCTAAAGAGACAGTGAACTCCGGACCGTTATGTCCAACACCAAGTTATCTTCACCATTGTCTCTGTATCTTCACTTAACAACCGAAAAGCTGTACCGCCCAGGCCTAGCTTCTGGGGCCCGGTGTCCTGCACGGTTTCAGCTTGATTTAGTGCCAGCTAGTCCGGTATAGTGGCTCCCAATATGTTGACCAGGCAGTAGACAGCTTGCTGATTCTTCCTCAGAAACTTTGTACCCCTTTTTTGGGGGCACTGCCCTTGTCACCAACTGTCAAGGAGGTTAGGGGTTTTCTTAATTCCCCCTGAACTTTTTTTTCACATTATTTCTTAAAATCAGTTGATTCATAATCTATTCAAAAGAACCCAGGCCTTGTCATGGCTTACCATTCCGAGCCAACTGTTCAACGTTGGCACTGAAGGGGAGTGATGTTTTTCTTGGCGGTACCTTAATTTATCCTCTTTGGTTAGGCTCATTTGCAAAGATCAGGCTCTTATTCTTTCTCCGGAGTCCTATGGCTACGCATCTCTCCTGGGTTGTTGGACGCCTTTTGTCTTGGCCCCCTTTTCTTCGGCTCTTTGGTTAGGCATGCTCAGAGCCCCCCCCCCCATCTGTTTCTTTTCCACCAGTTCTGCATCCCATTGAGTCCCGGATCTGCAGCGGAAGGAGCGAACATCGCCCCTCCCACTACTGGGACGTGGTTCAAGTGTGCTCCATGAAAAGGCCTGAGCTCACCAAGGGCCAACCCGGGTTCAAAATTCATCTTGGGATTTTTCCGACTTTGGTCGCTGGGAACTCCGATGGCGAAGGGCGCCGAACTTCCGGCCGAGTTCGGAGTTGCAGCCCGGATCCGGAATACACCGTCCCGCCGCTGTTCCGGCAGAAACAGATTCCGGGGCAGAGTCATTCCCCACTTTTTTCATCTTGTTCCCACGCTTCACTTGAGACCTCAGTTTGGAAGGCACCTGGCCGGTGTCCACCTCTTCCATGGCTTTTTCCACCTCTGCAGCACACCTTCAGAGTCCTTGGGGCCGATTCAGTCCACACCCACATTGGACAACTTCTCTTTTTCAAAGATCCAATTGTGCTGTGTTCAGTTTCGAGTCCTGTCTTTACTTAGTCTTCGCCAGGGAACCGGCCCAATGAAAAACATTTAATGCCATCTTCCGTCCGACTGCAAGGTCAGCCTCAGCCTTCCCTCCGACTCTCAACTCCTCTGTCCTGCCTTCCTCATGACGGTTGCTTTTTGTCATCGATGCTCACTTCACCACCACATCCCTGTTGACCCCTTTTCTAGCCACAATTGGTATTTCAGGGTTTGACATTCTTTTTCACTCCCGGCCACTTCGGGTTATCAATTATTCTCATTCACATCTTGATCTGGAATTAGTTAACTGTCATCCACAACATTAACTTCACCATCGGGTCCCCTGGTTTCCTAGGTTGGCCCTCAAGTATGTGCTTTATAACCCAGCACTTACTTCCATATAGTAGGTACCAGGAGCTGACTCCGACCTCTCCCTGGATTCAGTGTCCCATACAATAAAGGGTTTTTTTCATGGCAGCATGAGGAAACCTCCTCAAGCCAGGTCTTGGGGAACCTCATTCAGAACTTCATTTTCCGGTGCCGTTTTAAGAGTGGGGTCTGCACCGGTCACTCCCAAAAATTGTCACAGGAGCCAGGCAGGTCAGGGAACTGGTTCCCGAGAACCACCTCCCGTCTCCCAACATCACTGCCAAAGAATTTCATTTTATAGGTCTATCTTATCTGTTCTCATTATCATATCAATATTATATGGTCTACATTTCACATAATTAAGGCCCCCCCAATTTGTGTTCCGCCCCTCGGGACTGCGCAACCCCCGGAGGGCTTCTCACACTGTCCATCAGAAACATTTTTCCCCCAGAGATCCCTTAGCGGGGGAAAGTCTTACCCAATATAACGGGGTTTGCACCGGGTCTTCACTCCCCCCACTTCACTGAAACCCCCCGGTTTGGGGCCAATCCCGGCAGTCTCTGGGTTGACTTTGGTGTCTCCTGGGCACACCTATAGGTGTTTCAGGGTTGAAGTCCCATCTTCGGCGTCACTTACGGAAGTCACTGGACTTCTGATTCCAGAGGGCCTGCGTGGGAGTCATTTACAACCACCGGGGACCCCTGTGGTCCAGTCCTTCGGTGAGGTGGACACACACACAGGTTCCCGCGCAGAGGGGAGGGGATCTGCCAAATCACAACCAAGGCTCCCCCTCTATTGGCGTTGGCTGCATTTCACGCCAGCTCCAACATGTCCATCACCCTCTTCCCACCCACATGTCCCCGGGCTGAACCCGCTTATCGTCCCCAGTCCCCAACAGCGGAACGCTCTTACCGGGGAGTTCACGTCGGGAAATTGAAGTGGTCCCGCTCAGAGGTGGTCACGGAGGCGTTTTGGGGCAAATTACCTTTTCTTCGTCCTCAGGAGGAAGTGCTCGGGTGTGCGGTCCACTGTCCCTTTTGGGACCTTTGGGCAGGTTGTGAAGGCAGACTCCAACTGTACCCAGTTATGGATCTCCTGGCCGGGCTGCAATAAACACCCAGCCGGTAAAGAATCGCCGCTTCAAATTGGCATAGTCTTCGCTGTCCTGCTTGCTCAGGTCAGCCCGCTTTTTGGGGTTCCCAATCAGATAGGGTACGAGCATGGCCCTTCGATAGTGGCAGTTCTCCTTCTCTGCCAGTCTCAAACCTAGTGTATCCTCCACATCATCACGAGGCGTCATTTTTCTAAGGGACCGTCTTAAAACCCCTTTTTTGGGCAACGCGGGTGCCATTCAAACTTACTTCGGGCGCGGCACCGAAATCCTTTTTTGGTGCTGTCATTGCTCAAAAATAACCGGTTATTCTCCTGCTGCGCAGGAATGTGGGGGCCGCTGCATGTGCTGCGGTGCTCGGCGCTGCTGCTCCTGCTTGCTGCATGCTTCGTGGCCGACCAAGGTACCAACGAGCTCCTCCTTTGCCGGCTCTCGTTCCAATCACGCAGTCTTTTGTTGCTTTTAAACTTGCCCCCATTTGTTTCAAACGCGCCCCGCGTCAATTTCTCTGTCTTCACAACGGCAGACTTCATAAGGGATACACCTCAAGCTTTTTTTCCACAGAAAATTCGCCTTGCTGTCAAACACCCTTTTTTTTTTTCTTTTGCAAAGTCTATTAGGGCTACTGTCTCTTTAAGACTGCCCACAGACGTTTCTCTTGTGCTGCACATTCCACATAATTTTCACAACAAGTTCCTTTGCTGTGATAATTTTCTTCTGCCCCTACAGGGCCCACTGTCTCCCAAGACTGCTCCAACGACGTTTTTGTGACACACTTTTTTTTTTTTTCGCTGCATTTCAATGACTTCACCTTTAATGCTGTCTTTGCATGTCTGCTTACCACTCCAGCACTAATGTATAGGATGCGCTGCCCCAGCATTCTTGCCAATTGTACCTTTCCGGGGGTTTTTGCTTGAGATCGCGTCTGGGTAGAAGAAATGGCATGGAAACTTTCATTCAGACAGCAATTATGGTAAAAATGGGCCGCAACCAGTTTATTAAAGTCCACGCAAACAATAAAACAAACATAAACAAAAGCCTAGGCTTGTCTTCCCTAATTACACTTATTTAATTCCCTTTTTCAGGAACACCCGACCATCAGACGTGCCCAAAACAAACATATGATATATGGTACCAGTATGGAGTCTCCCAGATACTTCTTATTCGAAGGTCCACCCGACTTCCAACTTGAGAAAGATCCACTCCTATCGTAGTCTTTTGTGGAGGTTCACAGAGACACTTCCTGTGTCCGGGTTCCTGCACCCGACTGAGACGGGCTCCCCTCCTCTTCAGTAATCTCAGCAGATTCTCACAGAGCTGCTTCTTGTGCCAGGACCCTCTCTGTGTCCAGGCCCCGGGCAGCTCTAACACTCTTGGCTTATCCGATGGATTCTCACAGGACTGCTTTCTTGTGCCAGAAACCTCTCTGGTCCAGGCTGAAACAGCTCTAACGTCCAGACTGAATGAGCTCTTGACTGTGCTCCCAGACCTACTTTGGCTTCCAATCCCCAAACCTGGTGGTTCGGTCTGAGCTGCAAGCGTGTTGAATGGCAGGTGTTGTGACTTTCTTTACCCCAGGTTTACAAAGCCACACATTTCCTCTTACCAGTCAGCAAAGGTACTTAGGTGAAATATACACCTCATTCCCACATTTCCTTCATGTCTCACATTCCCCCCCCCCCCTTCTCCAGCCGGAGGGCTGGTCATCCAACGGAGGGCTGGTCAACAATCCTAAAGAGACAGTGAACTGGACCGTTATGCCAACACCAAGTTCTCTTCCCATTGTCCTTTTCTTACTTAAAACAACGAAGCTGTCCGTCCCGGCCTATGCCTCTGCGGGCCTCGGGTGTCTGCCGGTTTCAGCTTGACTTTAGTGCCGCCTCAGTCTCGGTTAAGTGGTCACCCGATAATTCGACCGGCACTCAGAAAGCTCTGTTCTTCCTCAGAAACTTTGTACCTCCTGTTTTTGGGGCACGCCCTGGTCCCAACGTCACAGGAGTTTGGGGTTTTCTCTAATTCCCCCTGAATTTCTTTAGCACATCTATTTTTAAAATTTAAATTGATTTAAATTCTATCTCACGAACCAAGCGCCTCTGTCTGGTCTTGAATCCGAGCCACACTTTCAAAGATTGGCACTGTAGGGGGCTGTCGTTTTTCTGGTCGGTAACATAATTTATCCCTTTGGTACAGGTCCTTTGCAAAACCGAGCTCTTACTTCTTTCTCCGGAGTCCTCTGGGACGCTCTTTCCTGTAGTTGTTGGACGTCCTTTTCGTCTTCGGCCCTTTCTTCAGGCTCTTTGGGGGCATGCCAGAAGCCCCCACCATCAGTCTTTTTTTCCCCCCACGTTCTGCATCCCATTGAGCTCCGTGTATCTGCAGCGGCAAAGGAGGACACATCGCCCCTCCCACTCCGGGACGTGGTTCAAGTGTAACTCCATGAAAAGCGCCCGGTCACCAAGGCCAACCCGGGGTTCAAAATTCATCTTGGGATTTTCCAGTCCTTTGTGTCGCCGGGAACTCGTGGGCACCGGCCGCCGAACTTCCGGCCCGGCTTCGAGTTGCAGCCAGGAACCGGACAGTACACCGCCAGCCGCTGTTCGGCGAAAAGATTCGGGGCAGAGTCTTCCCCACATCTTCAGTCTTGTTCTCACAGCTTCACTTGAGACCCTCAGCTCTGGTAAGGCCCTGGCCTGGTGTCCACCAATTCCATGGCTTTTTCCACCTCTGCAGCATCACCTTCGAGTCCTTGGTGTTGCAGATCCACACCACACTTTTGACAACTTTCATTTTCAACGATCCACTTGTGCTGTGTTCAGTTTCGAGTCCGTCTTTCACCTTAGTCTTGCCAGGGAACCGGCCAACTGTTAAAAAATCTTCAATGCCATCTTCCGTCCGACTGCAAGGTCAGCTCAGCCTTCCTTCAGGATTCAATCTCCTCTGTACCTGCCTTCTCACTTGCACTGGTTGCTTTATTGTTTCAGTGACTCACTTCACCACCACTATCCCTGTCTGAACCCCTTTTCTAAGCCAATCTGGTCACTTTCAGGGTTAGACACTTCATTTTAATTAACCCCGGTCCGGTAGGGTTATACAATTCTTCTCATTCCATTTGATCTGGAACCTTTTGTTAAAAATGTCACCCCAAAACATTAACTTCACCATTGGTCCCTGGTTTTCCCCAGGTGGTCCTCAAGTATGGATAGTGATAAACCCAGCATAAATTCCATTAGCTGGTACCAGGAGCTGCCACGACCTCTCCCGGACTTCAGTGTCCCATACAATAGGTTATTGTTCATGGCAGCATGGGGAAAACCTCTCCTCAGGCCAGGCTTTGGGGAACCTCCTTCAACAATTACTTTTTTTTTCCGGTGCCTTTTAAGAGTGGGGCTGCAGGCTCATCCCAAAATTGTACAGGGCCGGAGGTCAGGGAACTTGGTTCCCGAGAACCCCTCCTCGTCTCCCAACAACCGCAAAGAAATTTCATCTTTATCCGGTCATACATTATATGTTCAAATTACATTAAACAAATTTCATGGTCATCCATTATCCATAAGTTTTCGGCCCACTAGCATTGTTTTCCGCCCCTCGGGATTGCGCAACCCCCAGTGGGCTTCTCAACTGTCCCAGAAAATTTTCCCCCAGGTCCTTAGACGGGGAAATCATTACCCAATATAACGGGTTGCAACAGGGTCTTCACTACCCCCACTTCCAGAAACCCCCGAGTTTGGGGGCCAATCCAGGCAGTCTTGGGTAGACTTGGTGTCTCCTGGATGCACACCAACTCAGGTGCTTTCAGGGATAAGTCCCATCTTCAGGCTTCAATACGGAATCACTGGGTCTCTGAGTCCCAGAGGGCCTGCGTGGGCAGTCCATTTTACAACCACCCGGGGACCCCTGTGGTCCAGTCTCTTCGGTGAGGTGGGACACACAAAGGTTTGCCGAGAGAGGGGTCTCCAAATCACAACACATAGGCTCCCCCTCTATTGGCAGTTGGCTGCAATTTCACGCAGCCCAACACTGTCCATCACACTCTCCCACCCACATGTCCCCCGGCCTGAACCCCTTATCGCAAACCCGTCCCCAACAGCTGGAAACGCTTTACCGGGGAGGTTCAGGTCCCGGGAACTCGAAGTGCGTCGCTCAGGGTGGTCCGGAGGCAGTTTTGGGGCCAAAGTACCTTTCTCTCTGTACTCAGGAGGAAGTGCTCGGGGTAGCGGTCCCTGTCACCTTTTGCCCTTTGGGCGTGTTGCTGCGGCGACTCCCAAATGTATTCCTTTGGATCTCCTGGCACGGGCTGCAAACGTAACACCCAGCGGGTAAGAACGCCACTTTCAACTTGGCTTAGTCTTCGTGTTGCTTGCCAGGTCAGCCAGCTTTTTGGGGTTCCCCAATCAGTAGGGTACGATGCCATGGCCTTTAAATAGTGGCAGATTCTCCTTCCTGCCATCTTCAAACCTATAAGATATACCTCCAACAACATCACGAGGCGCATTTTTTCAAGGACCGTCTTACCGCCTTCTTTATAGCGGACAACCCGGTGCCTTCACAACATTACTTCGGGACGCGGGGCACCGAAATCCTTTTTTTTGGGGCTGTCATTGCTAAAAATAACCGGTTATTCTCCGCGCTGCAGGAATTGCTGGGGCCTGCGCAAGTGTGCTGGTGTGGGCGTGCTGCCCATGTCTGCTGCTGCTTCGCTGGGCCGCACCATACTCACGAGCTCCTCCATACTGCCGGACTCTCTGTCTCAATACGCGTCTTAGTTGCATATTAAACTTGCGCCATTTTTCAAACAGCGCCTCCATGCGTCGATTTCTTGTCTTAAACGGCGCTTCAGTCAAGGCTACACCTACACGCTTTTTTCCACGAAAAATTCAGCCTTGTTGGCAAACACCCTTTTTTTTTTTCTTTGCAAAGTCTATTAGGGCTACGTCTCTTTAAGATGCTCACAGACTTTCTTTGCTGTGCAATTCACAGTCTTTTCACAACAAGTTGCTTTGCTGTGCATACATTTTCTCTTGCGACCCTATCAGGGCCCGTTCCCAAGGACTGCTCCAACAGACGTTTCTTGCACATTTTTTTTTTTTTTTTGCTGCTATTTCAATAGACTTACCTTTAATGCTGTCTCTTGCCACTGTGCTGCATACACACTCCAGCAAACTTATCGGCACTGTGTGCCCCAATTCTCCGCCAATTGTAGCCTTTCGGGGGTTTTAGCCTAGATCGCTGTCTGGGTAGACAAATGGCATGGAAACGTTCATCAGACAGCAATTATGGTAAAAAACTGGCCGCCAACCAGTTTTATTAAAGTCCCAGGAAACGATAAACAAAGCATAAACAAAAGACCAGGCTTGCTAGCCCTAATTACACTTAGTAATGTCCCTTTCATAGGGAACCCGATTATCAGTCTGTGCCCAAAA